>CM039673.1:260988889-262188889 GCA_022496015.1 Hordeum marinum
CCTAGCTAGTTGTCATAGGACAACATGTGTGTGTGCATCATATATCATTTTTGCATCAACATGAAATGGGGGCTAAAGGAAACCCCAAACCCTCATTTGAATCAAACCAATTCAAAGTTTGTGAAAATTCAACAAATCCAAAATGCCCATCTAAAATGTCCCATGTCTCATAAATATGGACATGATTATACAAGGGGTCATTTAAAATATTTGAACAACTATAGCAATTTAAAAATAAATGATAAAGCTTCTGAAAATATCAAATAAAGCATTATCAGTATTTTAGTTTTCAAAATATCCTGAAACTTTTTAGATAAGTTTGAAATATTCAAATTACAATATATAAAATATTTGGGATATTCTAAAATAGCATATGTGCCTAAAAATAAAATAAAACAAATGTCAGAAATTAGAAAAGAATGCAAATAAAGAAAAAGGGGGGAGAAAAACTCACCTGGGCTTACCTGAAGAAGAGGCCCAGCCCACAGGGGTAGCAGCGTCTTCTTCCTCCTGCCAGGAGGAGAAGCAACTGTGTACCTCCATCATAGCCGGCCGTGGCCACGTGCTGGCCACCTCCTCCCTGCTTTCCTGACTGCCTCGTCGCGCTGGCGAGAGGACAGGCTTCGTCGCCACCTGGACCCGTTCCCCCTCGCCATTCCTCTCTTCCCCTCTCCCCTGCTTCCCCCTCGCCGGACTGAAGTCGTTGGCGATTCGCCGCCCTCCGTGCGTCCCCGACCACGCCATGGCGCCAGAAGCCCCTCTGGTGAGGCCCTACTTCGTTTCCCCCTGGTTCCGTCGCAGGTCCCCTCCTCTAGCCCCGTCGGTAGCCAGAGCCGAGTGGAGCTCGCCGCCGGCCATGGCGTAGCCATAGCCACAGTGGCCAAAGCTCGCTCCCGACCATAGGCTCGTGCTCGAAGCGTCCCCAGGAGCCCGTAGCCGCCCGTAGCTCCACCTCCCGCAGCCTGTAGCGCTGTAGCCGGTCCTGCCCGAGCCGTCGCCGCCGCTCGGCTCGACGTGGTCGCCATCTCCGGCAACCCCGAGCCCCCTCTGCTGCCCTGCTAGACGCACGTGTGCATGGGCTACCTCTCGATGCCCTCCACGCGCCAAATAGTCGCCGGAGGCGCAACTCCGGCAGGTCGCCACCGTGCCGTTGGTCGCCGCCGGCCCCGCTCCGGTGGGCGCCGACGTGGCCGGCCATTAGGGCCTAATCCCCCTCTTAATTAGGCCCCCAGCCACCGACCAGTGGGCCCTAGCTGCGGGTCAAACCCTGGTCAGCGCGGGAATTAGGCCCATGTCACTAACGTGCGGGTCCTACACGTCAGGTTTGACCTGGTCTGGTCAGCCGACCAGCTGACATCGTAGTGACGTCAGGCTGACGTCATATTTCATTTTCCAATTTTAAAATAATTCCAAAAATTGTTTAAAACTTTAAAAATTCATATAATTAATCTGTAAATCAGATGAAAATAATTTATATATGAAAATTTATCAGAAAAATCCAATGAATCCAATGGTGCTATTATCATGCATGTTAGAGCAACCTATGTAGATGAACCTTGACATTTATTAATAGGTTATTATATGGAATTTGAAATGAAGAACGATTTTGAACCTATAATCAAACTCACTTCAAATTAACTTGGACACTAGTTGCATTAGCTCATCCATACATGCTACCATGTCATGATCATGCATCATATTGTTACACTTGCGTGTATTGAATGCTATTTATCTGCATTGCGGTAGGCCCTGCTTCTGAGGTTACCCCCGAGTATTCCAACGAAGGAGAGAACCTTCCTGCTACCCAGCAAGGCAAGCAACCCCCTTGATCATTTCAATAACATCCCACTCTCTCGCTCCTGCTATTGTTTTTTGCATTAGGACAAACGCTCATATGTCTGTCATACACGGTAGAAGAACCTATTCTTTTGCATGACCTGTCATTGTCACAGTAAATAGCTATACCTTGCAACCTAGCATACCTGGTAGATGCTTGTGCCATGATGTGCTTAGCCTACTTTTCCTACTATGCTTGTTATGCTTCGAGTTGTGTCAGGTCTGATTCATCTGGGTGATGAACTGGAGTGAAACATTGTTGTTCCGATGTGATAAGCTTATGATGAACCCGATTTGGTAAAGGTAGCGATGAGAGGCTATGTAGGAGCACATAGCGGGTTGTCTCATTGGGACCGTTCTTAGGAATTGGGTTCCATGTTTGTGATCCAAGACTAGTTACTACCACACATTGGGTTCCGGTAACTTGACCCCTTTTGACTTTTCAGTCGCTTAGTCCTTAGTCCAGGAGTTGCAAGTAGCTTCTGGTGTTTATAGCATGCTGGAGGCCGTGCGTAGCGCTGAACCTAGGGGTGGGTTATGACGCGGTAGGTAGTGGCATGGTGTACCAAGGGTCACCCGAATGGTGGGCTTGGGAACCCTACGCACATCGTTTGGGGCCATAGCGGAAACTTCGACCGGACTTCCATGCGGGTTCAGTCTCAAATAGGTGATAGCCTGGACTAGAGGTCTTATGTGATTGACGGTCGTGGCCGACTCCCTCGCTGGGCTTCCACTTGAAGGTTGCCGAGGTGCATGGTTTTATGAGCACATAGCGATAAGTGGCGAGAGCGTGTGTGAAGAAGTACACCCCTGCAGGGTATGAAACTATTTGAATAGCCGCGTCCTCGGATATGGACTACTTGGAAAGCTTATGTTGTTCATAGATAATCAAATGGATACTCATAAAAATATCAAGACAAGTGTGAGTACCGTGGATGGCACTCTCCCAGGAGAGGGAAGTGAATCCATGGTGGTGTATTGTCATGGAGTTAGTGGACTCGTGTGCCATATCTAAAAACTAAACAAAGAGTTAAAACTGTGTAGTGTAGGTTAGCCATGAGTCAAAGCTGGCATTGTTGCATAAACTCAAACGCCCCCCCTTGTTGATACATGAGCATGAATAGACTAGGTCTGTTTTAAAGACTTGCTGAGTACGTTTGTACTCACGTTTGCTTAATAAATGTTGTAGATGAGACCCAGGACCCATCAGGTGGGTTCTTTCTAGATGTCGACGATGCCGAATAGCTGGTGTCCTAGCTACGACCTATGGCCTGTAGCGAGCAGTAGATAGTCAGGCCATGTGCCTTTTTACCCTTTCATCTGTCTATACTCAGACAACTTTATGCTTTTCGCTTGGTTTGTATGAACTTGTTTGTATGACTTGAGTGTCGGGTCATGTGACCCCTACCTGTAAGAACATATTATCCAAGGCTCGTCTGAGCCTCTTAAATAAAAGTTGTGTTGTTGTGTGGTTATGTTGTGATGCCATAATTGTATCTATGCATATCGGGCATGTCGTGCGTACGTGTGACGTGCAACGGTATGTATGGGATCTGACACCTAGTCATGTGCCTTTAGTAGTACTCTTTACGGGAAACTGCCTCTTTGTGCTTCCACCGAGCCATGGTAGCTTGCTACTGCTCCGGACACATTGATTGACCGACATGTATCCTTCTTTGTTGTTGTGTCTGTCCCTTTGGGGAAATGTCTTGCAGTGTAATGGAGTCCCTGTAGCCTGCTACGACTAGCCTACGTGTAGTGATGGCATTTATGTCTCACGGTGTAATGGAGTCCTTGTAGCTTGTTATGACTCGTCTACACATGCTTGAGGTCGACACCTACATTGCTGGGTTACATATGCATGTTTCCGTACGGATGTGCCACTTGGGTACTATGACTAGTCATGTTGGCCCGGGTTCTCTGTCATTTAATTGCCAGCGACATGTTCACATACGTGAGCCAAAAGACGCAAATGGTCCCGGCTAAGGTAAGGCTGCAGTCGTGGAGCTTATCGTGCGTGAGGCCACAAAGTGATGTGATATGTTACAGTCTGGATTCATATGACTTAGGATCGGGGTCCCGACAGTAACAGTCAATCCTTCATTATCAAGAAAATAACCAAAAATGTAATCAAAACAGACATTGAAGTAGTGTGCGGTATTGAAATACTGCAAATCAGCATAAATTGATGCCAGCCCTTGAACCTTTTGAAAACTCGAGATCTTTTTGATATATATACTCATATAGCTTAGACTCTAGTTCTTCTTTATCAGGCATGCAGAATGAGAATTGGACCTAGTTACATATTCAGATCACCATAGCATAAGTATTAGAAAATATATCTGCTAGAGGACATGCAAACATAGTGCACGTGGGAAAACAACTGGAAATCCATATCACAATCATAGTAATAATAATATAAAATATATCTCCCCCTCTTCAACTTTCAGCTTTCTTATGTACTCACAAAGGTGAAATTGTAAAGTTAAGTTAGTTTGCAATTCTTGATGTTGCTAGCAACATAAACAGAACATAGATAATCCTCATGAGTCGTGGCTTCCTTGATTAGAAGAACCATGTACATAATCAGATCTATCTAGAAAGTGCTACTAAAATCCAGCTTAATTCTTGCCTCAGCCAAAGGGAACCACGTTACTGCTAAATGGCTAGAACTCTTCCTCGACGTAGAGAACATGTCATGCATATGGCGTGGATCACCTTGTGTGGACGTGCAAGCATGAGATAAAAAATGTCACCGCTAGAGGGAGAAACAACGGTCATATGACTCCTCCTCCTTGCACCTGCAAAGGAAGGCATGACCAGCGAGGTAGAATGGAAGCAATGCATGAGAGGTGACGAGTCGCGGTGCGTGTGGCTGCATGAGGTTGGGTTTCGGTGGGATGCTCCACCAAACGAGGTCCACCATACTCGCCGTCCATGCTCTCCCTCCCTCTGTTGGATCCCTCAAGCGCTGGATGCGCTCGACTCGGTTGGATCTCTTTCTCTGTTGTATCTGCTCGGCTCGGCTGGATCCCTTCCCCCGCTGGATCTGCTCGCCTCGGCTACACCCCCTCCCGTGTGCCGCCTCTGTTGTGGCCGCTCGCATGTCTCGCCTCAGCTTGATAGTTGGAACGACGCAGATCGCCTACATCCTTTGTATCGGGCGCTTCTTCTAGATCCCCTTGGGTGATGGGCTTGCAGAATAGCCCAATTAAGCCCAATCAATCACAGGACTGGAAAAAAGTCAACATAGTAGCAACTCATTAGGATAGATGGCCCATGTCGTAGTAAACTCTCAATGAAACAAAGATCTAACAGCCAAAAATGGTTCAGACGCAAAATCCGACGACCGAATTGCTAATGGCTGAGAAAGCTTGGTTTAGGTGCAGTTTTACTGTCCTAAATTTGTGTTCCATGCTAACAAGCTATGCATTCCAGCTAGCTCCGTTCGTCTTTTGTTGTTGCAGGAGGCGCATGGAGGAGTATTAATGGGACACTTTGGCGTGAAGAAGATGGATGACGTACTTGCTACCAATTTCTTTTGGCCAAAGATGAGCAGGGATGTTGAGCGTTTTGTTGCTCGCTGCACTACATGAAAAAAAGATAAGTCATGACTCAATCCTCATGGTTTATATATGCCCTTGCATGTACCTAGTTTTTCTGGGAGGATATCTCTATGGACTTTTTTAGGTTTACCTCAAACAAAGAAGGGGAGGGATAGCATATTTGTTGTCATGGATAGATTTTCAAAAATGGCACACTTTATACCATGTCATAAAAGTGATGTTGTTGCTAATGTTGCTGATTTGTTCTTTCGTGAAATTATTCGCTTGCATGGCGTGCCAAATACAATTGTTTCGGATCATGATGCTAAATTTCCTAGTCACTTTTGGAGATAATTATGGGCTAAGCTGGGTACTAAACTACCTTTTAGTCCTAAATGTCACCCCCAAACTAATGGACAAACTGAAATAGCCAATAGATCATTATCTACCATGCTTAGGGCTGTTTTGAAGAATAACCAAAAAATGTGGGAAGAATGCTTGCCTCATACTGAAATTGCTTATAATCGTCCGCTACATTCTACTACTAAGATGTGCCCTTGTGAAGTTGTGTTTGGTTTCTTACCTCGTGCACCTATTGAATTGTTGCCTATTCCATATTCGGAGAAGGTTAATTTTGATGCTAAAGAACATGTTGAATTGATATTAAAATGCATAAGTTAACTAAGGAAAACATTGGGCTTATGAATGCTAAATATAAACTTGCTGCAGATAAGGGTAGAAAACATGTTGTCTTTGCACGTGGAGATCTTGTTTTTGGTTACATTTGCATAAGGATAGGTTTCCTGATTTGTGCAAGTAATCTTAAGTTGATGGTCCTTTTAAGGTGTTAGAGAAAATAAATGATAATGAATATAAGCTTGAGTTGTCTGCAAATTTTGGGGTTAATCCCACATTTCACATTGTAGATTCGAAGCCTTATTTGGGTGAGGAAGATAAGCTTCCGTCAAGGATGAATTTGTTTCAAGAAGAGTAGGATGATGAGGACATCCGTACTAATGTTACACCCGCATCCCCACCAACTACACATATTGGACCAGTTACTAGAGCCTGTGCACGCCAACTAAATTATCAGGTACTTTCTTTCATGGAAATCCTTCTAATGTTCAAGAACATATGATGCTAAATTAGATACTTTTGTTTTAGTTATGAATGAAGGACCTAGCATCGACAAGAAGGATGGCCATTGGAGCGGGATCAAGCATGGAAAAGAAGGTGCGCGTGCGGGAAGAAACAGTGGAGTTTCCATTGGTGATTTTCGCAATTTGAAGCCACCAAAATGAGAGCATGAAGGCTTGGATGAAATATTCAATATGCCACTTTATATATTTCGTCCATAGGCTATTATAGGTGTTGCGCCACCTTATTTTTGGGCCAGGCCCATGTAATTTCGAAATGCCATATTATAGGCTGTTTTTAGAGTATGTATGTGTGGGAAAACTGAGTTAGGGTTGGTTTTCGACACCTCCTCCAAGGGGCCATGAAATCCCCCTCTCCCCCCATATATACAACCCTTAGGGCTCCATTCTAGACTTGGGTTTTGTTTGGATTAAAGGTTCACCATAGCTGCAACTTCGCATCCTTTATTTGTCTTCCACGACCACACCAAGATGTCATATAACCCCACTTTCATCAATAAAGCTTTCCTCTTATATTCGCAATATCCACATTGCAATTCTAGTTTCTTGCTTGTTCTTCGTTTGCGTGCAGGAAATAGACCTTCGTAGTCTGGTTGATCGTGCTCCGGTGGGGTCAATAACCTATCGGAGTTGGTTTAGCAATTGCTAAGGCGCGGCGTCCTCGCACGTTCTTCGAATCGTCAAAATCGACTCCACCAAAAATGATATCCACCATCTCATCGAAAGATACAACACCTTTGCCTCTATCACTAGGACACCATCATGGACCTCTTGCATTTTTTGTCTTTGACTTATTTTTATTCTTGCTTGGATTGGGATTTGATGTTGTCACAACTTCAAATGAAGGGCAAGTTGGATCCCCCAACCCGTAGTGCATTTGAGTCGGATCTTGATTATAATTGATCATGTCCGACATGGTAAACTCCTAAATGATCATGGTTTCCATGAATTGATCATGTTTGAAATAAGCTAACGGTCTATGTAAAACATTGAGCATACCATAAGCGAAGTTATCGGACATGAACAATAACAACATATTGAGTCTTGTTGTATCATTCCATCGAACAAGCCATGGGCAATCCGGTCACCGTCGGTGCCCATGCTTGTTTGCGATCGTACGAACTGCAACGAGTGGCAAACGTCCACTGGAGGCATCTGCATGATCGGAAAGAACTCCGGAATGCCCCAACAGGCCATCGGATCGTCCTCTGTTCCAACCTGATCTGACGGTGTGATCCTTGTTGGCGGATGGATAGATGGGGTGTGAGGTCCCGGGAATGACTGGTGGACAACTTCTCGTCGATGTCTGCATCCGCTCCCTATGACAAGTCAATTCCATTTCCCGTTGCCTCCATCGATGGTCCCTCTCGATGATACTAGTCAACTTGCATGATGTCGCTGAGGACAAGACGCTGATGGATGAGGCGACACATCCTCGGTCGTGGGGTCGGGGACGGGCTGGACAACATCTAGGGCAGCGGATCGGGACAGATGACGAGGACATGAAGCAAGGGTGTTGGATGGCGAAGTCTCGGGTGCGGGAAACGGTGGAGGGAGGCGGGAGAAGGGTGAAGGGATTGATGGATTTTGTGCAATTTATGCTACGGTAGGCCTATCGGGTCTGGAACCTCCATATTAGTCCTACCTTTGGGCTGGATATAAGAGGTGTTGGTTAAGCTAGGCGTTTGAGACCCGTTTGCGACGCCAATCTGAGTTTTTTTTATGATATGATGTGTGAACCAATGTTTGAGGAGGGTTGAGGTTCTCCGCTGTACATGCTCTCACCCGCATCCCCATAGACGCCGGCTTCCTCATGGTCTAGAAGCGTCCCCATGCTAAGCAGGATATATATACTATAACACTAATCTCCCTAGAATTGGAGAGCCCACATTCAATTGATATCTCCAATTGACATTGTGACACCCGATTTTGACCTAGTCAACAATTTTTCAAAGCTCTCTCATTAATTTATTTTATTTACATCTCTATAACACTATACTCCTTAGTATTCAAGACTCCATATTCAACTGAGGTCTCCAATGTTAAACATGTAGACTCTGTGTAACATGTCTATAGGTCTTGGTTGTATATTGCACCTGTCACGTCTCCCTCTCATTGTAATCTATATGTAACTTGGGAGACAAGACATGAGTTGCCCCCCTTGTACCTATATATGTGCCTAGCGCACCATCAATGAGAATCATCGATGCATGCAATCCCTAACTTACATGGTATCAGATAGCACGCCGATCCTTCCTCCTCTGCTGCCATAGCCGCCACCGCCGCACTTCCTGCTGCCGCCGCTGCTTACCCTAACCGTACCCACCCACCCCACTCCACATCCATAGCCGCGTCCCCTCGTGCCGCCGCCGCTACCTAGCCACCGCCGTCGTTTCCTACTACCGCCACTGCTTACCCTAACCCTACAGCCCATCTCGATCTCCCTCCAAAGCCGCCACCACCACGTGTTGCCGCCGCTGCTCCAACGCTACAACCCTGCCGCTGCCATCTCCCTCCATGCAGCCGCACCCGTCACCACCACCGCGCCGCACCTTCCCTCCTGTTGCGCCGCCGCCATCATGTCGGTCAACTCCTCCCAATCCGGCAACACCAACCCCTTCGCCGGCCCTAATCCCGCCGACATCCGCAACCTCGACATCCATGGGTGCATTCCTGTCAGCCTCGATCCCCATGACTCTTCGTACTATGCGTGGAATTCCTACTTCTCGCTCGTCTTTTGCGAGTACAACCTCGTGGATCACACCAACAGCTCCGTCCACTCCATTTACATGAAGGACGACTCCGAGTGGACCGCCATCGATGCCACCCTAATCCGGTGGTTCTTCCTCACCATCTCCAAGGATCTCTTTCACACCATCATCGGCGGGGGCGATGATGTGCACGCCGTCTGGGTCAAACTCAATGGCTCTTCACCAACAACAAGCTTCAGCGCCGCGTCCTCCTGCGGGAAGAGTTCTTTGGCTGTCATCAAGATGATCAGTCCATTGACGATTACTGTCGCTGCCTCAAGACGTTGTCCGATGAACTCCGCGACATCAGCACGAAGATCGATGATGACACCCTCCTCAGCACGCTCACCGTCAGCCTCAACGGGGACTTCGGCAACGCCGCCTCCAACCTCACCTTGATGTTGGATCCCTCATTCCCCAAGTTCGTCGCCTACCTTCGCTTGGAGGAACGATGGATGAAGCAGGTCAAATGACGGGTTTAGCACACTGCCCTCATCACGGGTTCTTCCCCCTTCCACCCGTGCTGCCCATGCCGTAGCAACCGCAGCAGCAGCCGCCGTAGCAGCAAGGCGGTGGTGGTGGTGGCGGTGGCCGGCGCAACAACCACCATGGAGGCGGCAGTTCGAAGCAGCAACAACAACAACTAGCGTACGGGGGGCTCGTCCATAGTAGTCTTCCCGCCATGGAACTATGACATGAATCCGTGGACTAGCGTTGTCCACGCCTATTCGATGTCGGTGCCTCGGCCCCCTATGTCGAGCCTTCTGGGCCTCCTCCATTGCGCCACCAGGCCTACCTTGGCACGACCGGACCTGCTGGTCTCTCGGTCCTACCCGCCCTGCCGATGCTTGGTGGCTATCCCGCTACTCCTACGCCTCCCTATGAAGGGACCCCCTATGCGGGACCTTCCCATCGCAGGCGCCTTCGTCGTGGGATCCCGCCCTCGTGGCGGCACTTCACTCGGCCCCCTCTCCCAACAACTATGAGGGTGGTGGTGACTGGTACATGGACTCGGGTGCCACTGCACATATGAACTCTCATCCCGGTAACCTCATCTCCTCCACTCCCGCTCATACTCCCACTCGCATCACCGTTGGTAATGGTTCATCCTTGCCCATCACCCATATAGGTCATACATTGTTTCCCTCTTGGTCTACACCTATAAACATGTCTAATGTTCTTGTTTCTCCTGACTTAGTCATGAATCTTTGTCTGTTCATTGTCTTTCTCGTGAGAATCCTCTTACTATTGAATTTGACGTTATCGGTTTTTCTTTGAAGGACGCCCGTACCCAGATGGTGTTGCACCGATGTGACAGCCCTGAGGATCTCTACCCGGTGCATCCCACTACCATCACCTCCACCAGACCCGTCTACCTCGCCACCGGCGTCGGCCTTTGGCATGCTCGCCTGGGCCATCCAAACTCCACCGTTTTGTGTCATATTCTTCAAAGTTTTTCCTTTTCATGTAATAAGGTTGATGACCACACTTGTGAGGCTTGTCGTCTTAGCAAACACGTTCGTTAACCCTTTAGTGCTTCTACCACTATTGCTACTTTTCTGTTTCAGTTAATTCATAGCGATGTCTGGACATCCCCGGTTCCAAGCAACACGGGCTATCTATATTATTTGGTGATTTTAGACGACTTTTCTCACTATGTGTGGACGTTTCCTCTTTGTCGCAAGTCCGACACATTAGCCACACTCTCCCCCTTTTACTCCCATCTCACCACCCAATTTGGTCGTCCCATCCTAGCACTCCAGACTGATAAGGGAAAAGAGTTTGACAACACTGTTGTCGGCGTTCTAGGAACAGGGGTACCCAGTCCTGCCTGCCTGCGACCTAGGACATGGCCCACTTTGTCAGCCAGGCGAGGCCTGGCGCGGCACTACTCAAGACAAGGACCTCGCGAGGACCCTGGGCTCGCGAGGAAGAACGGCATCAAGACCAGCAAGGATGGGTCTCCTCAGGCCCCCTCCTGAGCGGCGGAGATCTCTATGCAAGTCCCAGCCTCAGGATTCAAGGGTGACAAAAGGAAGGACGGGCGCCAGCGCGCCAGGAGGCACAGTTTCCTCTTTGGTGCAAAGGGAGCAAGGACGTACACGGGTTCCCAAAGCGCCGCCCAGAGGTTTTCCCTTCTGTTCCAACAAGACCACGACCACCAGCCCCGTAGGGCGGATGTCATCGCCGAGCCCACCACTGCATCACCAACAACTGCTTTGCAGGCGAAGACCGCCTTTGGGCAGGGCGCGGATGTACTCCTGCCCCCTTCAAATTTGGCTATTGTGGGATTCCTTCCCACCATTGTGATAAGGGAAGAGGGCCCGAGCCACCGCTATATATAGAAGATAGGGCGCACCATAGATGAGATCCCGGGGCGAATCCAATCCAAAACTCAACCACCAAACAGACCACTGCAAGGCCGAGAGCCAAGAACACACCTTGAGCCCCCCTCGTGAGGCTCAAGCACACTATACTAGTTCATCCACCAAAACCTCCACGAGGGGCAATCCACTAAAGCACGAGTAGGGTATTACGCTTCGTAATGGCCTGAACTTGGGTAAACTATTGTGTTCATCTTCTTCCTCGTCATCGTGCGAGTTCGCTGTTGTGTCCATCGAGTAGCGATCTAGGTAGGGTGAGGCCGTAGGGAAAACTTCGCACACGCCCCTTTGTTCGAACCTTAAGGGTTTTGCGGAGCCCGAAATCCGACAGTCGTCGTCCGCCACCTTCTTGCCACCCATGATACTATCTTTCGCCTCACATGTCCTTAGACGTCTCAATAGAATGGTCATGTCGAGCGCATCCTACACACTCTTAATGACTGCGTCCGCACATTACTCTTCCACTCTAATGTGACTCCCCGGTTTTGGCCGGACGCGCTAGCCACCGCCACCCTTGTCATCAACATCTGCCCATGTCGTTCGTGTTGGAACTACGCACCTCATCAGCTTCTCTTTGGTGCGCCTCCATCTTATGATGGCCTTCGCATCTTTGGGTGTCTCTACTATCCTAGTAGAATGTCCACCACTCCTCATGAACTCGTGACTAGGTCTGTTCCCTATATTTCCTTGGCTATCCTCCTAACACCAAAGGTTACCAGTGCTATGATCCCGTGTCCCACCATGTCTACACTTAGCGGCACATGTACTTTGACGAGATGGTCTTCCCTTTTCAGCAGGTACCTTCTCCAATCGATTCACCCATGACCTCTTAGGCCATCCTCCCATGGCACAGGGACCCGTCACAGTCCGCCTCTACACCATCCTCTGGCCAGCTGCCATCCTCGGGTCGCACCCCGGCCTCGACCTCCCATGCATCGTCTCTCACCCCGATTGGTCCCATCGAACGTCTCGGGCTCCGCCACGGCGTCTCCGGCCTAGACGGTCCCTCTAGACGTCTCGGTCTCCGCCGCCTCCGCAAGCGCCGCCTTTACCGTCTCAGTCCCCATGGTGGCGGCTGGCCCCTCCGGGCCCCCTCCCATGGTCGTGACCTAGGCTCATACCGGGATGCTACGGCCTAGCACAGGCTATCCCCCCGATGAGTATGCGTGTGCTACCTCGACATCATCACCGCCACCACTCCCATCCTCTGCTCGCGCAGCCCTTCGGGATCCGAACTGGCTTGCGACGATGCAAGAGGAGTTTGATGCTCTTCAGTGCAACGACACCTGGTAGCTTGTTCCGCGGCCACCACATGCCAACGTTATCACCGGTAAGTGGGTATTCCACCACAAGACTCGCCCCGACGGTTCTCTTGAGTGCCATAAGGCACGCTGGGTGGTACGAGGCTTTCGACAACGCGTTGGGGTCGACTTCACCGATACCTTCGCCCCGGTTGTCAAACCGGGCACCATCCACACAGTCCTCCAGCTGCCTGTCTCCCGTGCTTGGCCCATTCACCGGCTGGACGTGTGGAACGCTTTTCTCCATGGCCATCTTCAGGAGCAAGTGTTCTGTCAGCAGCCCACCGGGTTTGGCGACGCGCAGACCCAGATCATGTGTGTTTTCTCTCCGGGTCTCTATATGGCCTGAAGCAGGCACCTCGGGCATGGTACCAACGCATGGCGGCCTTTCTTTAGCAGATGGGGTTTCAGTCCACACGCTCTGACGCCTCCCTCTTCATTTATCATCATGGCGCCAGTACTGCATACCTCCTCCTATACGTCGAGGACATCATCCTGACAGCTTCATCCTCCGTACTCCTCCAACAGATCACTTCTCACCTCAGCGCTGAGTTTGCTTCTAAGGACTTGGGGGCTCTGCACTACTTCCTCGGCGTCGAGGTCACTCGCCACTCCATCAGATTCTTTCTGCATCAGCAGAAGTACGCCCATGAGATTATAGAGCGAGCAGGCATGCTTAACTGCAAGGCTTCTACCACGCCTATTGATACGAATGCCAAGGTGTCCGTTGTTGAGGGATCTCGAACGTCCGCCGCCGCCTTCTACAGATCCATCGTCGGTGCTCTCCATTATCTCACACTCATGCAGCCGGATCTTCAGTATGCTGTTAGACAGGTGTGCCTTCACATGCACTCTCCGCGCGACACTCACTGGGCCTTGGTGAGACGTATTCTTCAATACATCCGTGGCACTATGGCCATGGGGCTCACCTTGACAGCCTCGTCCGCCACTGATCTTATCGCCTACTCTGACGCGGATTGTGATGAGGACATCCCTACTAATGTTACACCCACCCCGACTGCTATACATACAGGACCAATTACTAGAGCTCGCGCACGTCAATTGAATTACCAGGTACTTTCGTTTCTTGGAAATCCTTCTAATATTCATGAACATATGATGCTGCCTAAATTAGATACTTTTGTTTTACTTATGAATGAAGGACCTATCATGGATAAGAAGGATGACCATTGGAGCGGGATCAAGCATGGAGGAGAAGGTGCGCGCGCGGGGAAGAACAATGGAGCTTTCAGTGATGATTTTCGCACATTGAAGCCACCATAATGGGAGTGGGAAGCTTTGGACGAAATATGCATGATGCCACTTTATAAAATTCGTCCATAGGCTAATATAGGTGCTGCGCCACCTTAATTTTGGGCCAGGCCCATGTAATTTCGAAATACCATATTATAGGCTGTTTTTAGAGTCCGTATGTATGGGGAAACTGACTTAGGGTCGGTTTCGGACCCCTCCTCCAAGGGGCCACGAAATTCCCTTCTATTCCCCCATATATACAGCCCTTAGGGCTTCGTTTCAGGTTTGGGTTTTGTTTAGATTACAAGTTCGCCATAGCAGCAACTTCGCGTTCTTCGTTTGTGTTCCACGACCAGACAAAGGCGTCACAGAACCCCACTTCATCAATAAAGCTTTCCTTTTATATTCGCAATATCCAGATTGCAATCTTAGTTTCTAGCTTGTTCTTCGTTTGCGTGCAGGAAATAGACCCTCGTGGTCAGGTTGATCGTGCTCCGGCGTGGTCAATAACCTCTCAGAGTTGGTTTAGCGATTGCTAAGGCGCGACGTCTCACACGTTCGTAGTCGGATCGTCAAAGTCTACTCCACCAAAAACGATAGCCACCATCTCATCGAAAGACAGGGACAACTTCGCCTCTATCAAGTGGTATCAGATTTCCAGGTTGCTCGGTGAGATTTTACCAGTTTTCGTAGTTTAGATCGCATCTGTTCTTCATACCTTTAGTCCACGAAAAAGCCACAAAAAAAAAATTTAGGGTTAGATCATCATATCCGAACCAATCTGTGCCTTTGCATAGTCTTTTCAGTATTTTTCTTTGTTGAATTTGCGGTTACATCGTCGTGTCGAGTTGCTGGTCTTAGTGCCTAGTTCTTTAGAGTTTCGAGTTCTATTCACAAGTTGTCACGCCGCCAACACATCGTCTTCATAGTCGCCATATACCACCACCATCATCCCCGCTGCCAGTTATCCATTGGTGTCCATATATACCACCACCAATCCGAGTCCAGCTCGTTTTAAATTTAGTTTCGAGATCTTTTTGATTTCGGATTCGCGTTTTGCTACCTGTGTAGGTGTCGGAAAAAAAAAAAAAAAAAAAAAAAGAGTCTGGCACGCTTTGCAGAGCACGTTTTGGCCCAAAAAAAATTCGGCCGAAAATATTTTTTCCCTATCTTGATTTTAGGTTCTCCGGAGCGTTTTGAGACACTTGCTATCATAGTGAGTTTTGTCGAAATTTTTTGGTCGTCGCAGCCCCCGCATCGCTCCAGAAAAAAAAAATTCAAATTTTTTTTTCGTGTCTATCCTGCTTATACGACTTGGGAAGGGTTTTGAGACACTCGCAATTATAGTGTTTTTCTGAGCAAAAAAAAAAAGAGGCGCAAAAAAAAACAGAGTGTGCTCTTCCCTTGATTACGTGTATCGTCGTGCTTTTGTTGGTGTTTTAGGCTCGCGTCTCTAGCACGGTCTAGCCTAGGACCAGCACAGTACCGTCGTTGAGCGTTTATTCAACCTTGCATCTCTGAATTGATTATTGCTGACCCTTTTTGCTACCATATTATAAGCCATCCCAGCTCCACATACTTCTACGCCGTGTGCTTGACACCACCTGGCAATCGCTCTATCCAAGCTTTGAGAGTTTTGGCTACAACGGTTGCCGATCACCGCCTGCTACTGGGTAAGAACTGGTAAGAAATTGAGATTCGCTTAAAGGATTTGTGCCACACCACCACCACCACCACGTCCCAGTAGTCTGTAGGTTTCATATTGTGTGTTTCCTATTTCTGCTAACCATGCCAGGATCACACGATGACGAGATCGACTGGGAGAGCATGACCAACAAAGCGCTCTATGATAAATTTCAGCAAATGATGGCTGAGCAGGTACAAGACTTCGTGAACAACTTTGGAGTGGCCATGGAGAAGCTAGATGGTTTGGAGAAGACATTCGACACCAAGATGGACGCCAAGTTCAATGAGGTGCTTGCCCGTCTACCTCCACCAGCGGCAGCTCCTCTTCCTTTTGAACGACGAGCGCGACGTGTGCCTCTCGGCCACGCCCAACATCCTGGTACTGTTGATACTGCTGCTACTTCGGTGGCTCGTGCGGCTACTGTCGTTGAGCAGGTTGAAGATTATGATGGTGATTTCAATGATGAGGGAGAGGTTGCTCCAGATCCGCCCCAGGGGCAACCACCACCATACGCACCAGGTCGACCACATGGCTACAACCGTAACGGTAGGGCTGCACCACCCCCGCAGGTACGGGATCATGAGCATCTCCCTAAACTTAAATTGAATATTCCGACGTTTGAGGGTAGATATGTTCCTGATATATATCTTACATGGGAGTTAGAAACAGAACAATGTTTTACATGCTTACAATTTCCCGAGGATAGACGTGTTGCCGCTGCTGTTTGTTCATTCACTAGTTTTGCTTGTGTTTGGTGGTCAGAACATTGTAGAATACACCATGCTAATATTCCAACTACTTGGGCTGCTTTGAAAACTGCTATGCGTAATCGTTGGGTGCCACCTTATTATCAACGTGAGTTGCTTCAAAATTTGCAGCGTTTAAGACAAGGAAAAAATTCTGTAGAAGAATATTATCAGGAATTACAAACTGGCATGATTAGATGTGGTATTGTTGAGGACAATGAAGCTATGCTTGCACGTTTTATGGGTGGATTGAATAGAGAGATTCAGACTATTCTGGAGTATAAGGAGTATAACACTATCACTCGTTTATTTCATCTTGCTTGCAAAGCTGAACGTGAAGTGCAGGATCGACAGGCAATGGCGAGAACTACTTTTTCTGCAGGTCGCACTTCATCATGGACGCCACGTACCTCCTCTACTTCCACACGTCCTGCTGCAACACCACCTACTTCAACCTCCAACTCCAACCGCGATACCAGGAAACAGGCTCCTCCTCCACCCTCTACCAAGAGCACACCTTCTGGGCCTGCACCGAGCTCTTCTTCATCTATTGCATCCACAGGGCAAACACATGAGGTTATATGCCGTCGTTGCAAGGGTGGAGGTCACTTTGCGAGAGAATGCCCTTCCAAGCGTGTCATGATTGTTACTGAGGATGGTGGATATGCGTCTGCTAGTGATTATGATGAGGAGACTTTGGCTCTCATTGCAAGTGAAGAACACAATGGCGACGATGCAGAACCAGAAACACACTACATGGCTGCTGATTACGCTGACAGGTATGAAAGTTTAGTTGCTCAACGTGTTCTCAGTGTGCAGGTTACACAGGCTGAGCAAAATCAGAGGCACAACTTGTTCCACACAAAGGGAGTTGTGAAGGAGCGTTCTATTCGCATCATCATCGATGGAGGGAGTTGCAATAACTTGGCTAGCATGGAGATGGTGGAGAAGCTGTCTCTAACCACCAGACCACATCCTCATCCTTATTACATCCAATGGTTCAACAATAGTGGCAAGGTTAAGGTAACACGTACTGTTCGTGTGCATTTTAGCATTGCTACATATTCTGATTATGTGGATTGTGATGTGGTACCCATGCAAGCATGTTCTGTTTTACTTGGTAGACCATGGCAGTTTGATAAAAATTCTGTACACCATGGTAGGACAAATCAGTATACTCTTGTTCATAAGGATCATAATATCACGTTGCTTCCTATGTCTCCCGAACATATTATGAAAGATGACATTGCTAGAGCTAGTAAAGCAAAACAGGAGAAAAATAAGAGTGAAAATCAGATTGTAGCACAGGAATTTGAGCAACACCATAAGCATAATAAACCATCATCTACTGTTGCATCCGAAATAAAATTGCAGAGTGGATGTTTACTTGCTACTAAATCTGATATTAATGATTTGGATGTTGCTACATCTGTTTGCTATGCTTTTGTATGCAAAGAGGTATTATTTTCATTCGAGGACATGCCTCCCTCTTTGCCTCCTGCTGTCATTAACATTTTGCAGGAGTTCGCTGACGTCTTTCCACAAGACGTGCCACCGGGATTACCGCCTATTCGTGGGATTGAGCATCAGATTGACTTAATTCCCGGTGCATCCCTACCCAACCGTGCGCCCTACCGTACCAATCCAGAGGAGACAAAGGAGATTATGCGTCAAGTACAAGAGCTGCTTGAGAAAGGTTATATACGTGAATCCCTTAGTCCTTGTGCTGTTCCTATTATTCTAGTGCCTAAAAAGGATGGTACATCGCGCATGTGTGTGGATTGTAGAGGCATTAATAATATTACTATTCGTTATCGTCATCCTATTCCTAGACTAGATGATATGCTTGATGAATTAAGTGGCTCTACAATTTTCTCCAAAGTTGATTTGCGTAGTGGATACCATCAAATTCGTATGAAATTGGGAGATGAATGGAAAACAGCATTTAAAACTAAGTTTGGATTATATGAGTGGCTAGTCATGCCTTTTGGGTTAACTAATGCACCTAGCACTTTCATGAGATTAATGAACGAGGTTTTACGTGCTTTCATTGGACGATTTGTGGTAGTCTATTTTGATGATATATTGATTTTTAGTAGATCTTTGGAGGAACATTTGGAACACTTACGTGCTGTTTTTACTGCGCTCCGTGATGCCCGTTTGTTTGGTAACCTTGGGAAGTGCACCTTTTGCACCAACCGAGTATCTTTTCTTGGCTATGTTGTTACTCCACAGGGAATTGAAGTTGATAAAGCCAAGATTGCAGCTATTGAGAGTTGGCCGCAGCCCAAAACGGTCACACAAGTAAGGAGTTTTCTTGGCCTCGCTGGTTTCTATAGGCGTTTTGTCAGAGATTTCAGCACCATTGCTGCGCCTCTCAATGAGCTTACAAAGAAGGACGTGCCTTTTTCTTGGGGTACCGCACAGGAAGAAGCCTTCACGGTCTTGAAAGATAAGTTAACACATGCTCCTTTACTCCAACTTCCTGATTTTAATAAGACTTTCGAGCTTGAATGTGATGCTAGTGGTATTGGGTTAGGAGGTGTGTTATTACAAGATGGTAAACCTGTTGCGTACTTTTCTGAAAAATTAAGTGGGCCTAGTCTGAATTATTCTACTTATGATAAGGAATTATATGCTCTTGTTCGGACTTTGGAAACATGGCAACATTATTTATGGCCCAAAGAATTTGTTATACATTCTGATCATGAATCTTTGAAACATATTAAAAGTCAAGCAAAACTGAACCGTAGACATGCTAAATGGGTTGAATTCATTGAGACTTTTCCTTATGTCATTAAACACAAGAAGGGTAAAGACAATGTTATTGCTGATGCTTTGTCTCGTCGTTATACTATGCTTTCACAACTTGACTTTAAAATATTTGGTTTGGAGACCATCAAAGATCAATATGTGCATGATGCTGAATTTAGAGACGTATTGCAGAATTGTAAAGAAGGGAGAACATGGAACAAGTTCGTTATTAATGATGGATTTGTATTCCGTGCTAACAAGCTATGCATTCCAGCTAGCTCCATTCGTCTTTTGTTGTTACAGGAGGCGCACGGAGGAGGATTAATGGGACACTTTGGCGTGAAGAAGACGGAGGACGTACTTTCTACACATTTCTTTTGGCCAAAGATGAGACGGGATGTTGAGCGTTTTGTTGCTCGCTGCACTACATGTCAAAAAGCTAAGTCACGACTCAATGCTCATGGTTTATATATGCCTTTGCCTGTACCTAGTGTTCCTTGGGAGGATATATCTATGGACTTTGTTTTAGGTTTACCTCGAACAAAGAAGGGGAGGGATAGCATATTTGTTGTCGTGGATAGATTTTCCAAAATGGCACACTTTATACCATGTAATAAAAGTGATGATGCTGCTCATGTTGCTGATTTGTTCTTTCGTGAAATTATTCGATTGCATGGTGTACCAAATACAATTGTTTCAGATCGTGATGCTAAATTTCTTAGCCATTTTTGGAGATGTTTATGGGCTAAGTTGGGGACTAAACTACTTTTTAGTACTACATGTCATCCCCAAACTGATGGACAAACTGAAGTAGTCAATAGATCATTGTCTACTATGCTTAGGGCTGTTTTGAAGAATAACCTGAAAATGTGGGAAGAATGCTTGCCTCATATTGAATTTGCTTATAATCGTTCGCTACATTCTACCACTAAGATGTGCCCTTTTCAAGTTGTGTATGGTTTCCTACCTCGTGCACCTATTGATTTGTTGCCTCTTCCATCTTCGGAGAAGGTTAATTTTGATGCTAAAGAACGTGCTGAATTGATATTAAAGATGCATGAGTTAACGAAGGAAAACATTGAGTGTATGAATGCTAAATACAAACTTGCTGGAGATAAGGGTAGAAAACATGTTGTCTTTGCACCTGGTGATCTTGTTTGGTTACATTTGCGTAAGGATAGATTTCCTGATTTGCGCAAGTCAAAGCTAATGCCCCGTGCTGATGGTCCTTTTAAGGTGTTAGAGAAAATAAATGATAATGCATATAAACTTGAGCTGCCTGCAGAGTTTGGGGTTAGCCCCACTTTTAACATTGCAGATTTGAAGCCTTATTTGGGTGAGGAAGATGAGCTTCTGTCGAGGACGACTTCAGTTTAAGAAGGGGAGGATGATGAGGACATCCCTACTAATGTTACACCCACCCCGACTGCTATACATACAGGACCAATTACTAGAGCTCGCGCACGTCAATTGAATTACCAGGTACTTTCGTTTCTTGGAAATCCTTCTAATATTCATGAACATATGATGCTGCCTAAATTAGATACTTTTGTTTTACTTATGAATGAAGGACCTATCATGGATAAGAAGGATGACCATTGGAGCGGGATCAAGCATGGAGGAGAAGGTGCGCGCGCGGGGAAGAACAATGGAGCTTCCAGTGATGATTTTCGCACATTGAAGCCACCATAATGGGAGTGGGAAGCTTTGGACGAAATATGCATGATGCCACTTTATAAAATTCGTCCATAGGCTAATATAGGTGCTGCGCCACCTTAATTTTGGGCCAGGCCCATGTAATTTCGAAATACCATATTATAGGCTGTTTTTAGAGTCCGTATGTATGGGGAAACTGACTTAGGGTCGGTTTCGGACCCCTCCTCCAAGGGGCCACGAAATTCCCTTCTATTCCCCCATATATACAGCCCTTAGGGCTTCGTTTCAGGTTTGGGTTTTGTTTAGATTACAAGTTCGCCATAGCAGCAACTTCGCGTTCTTCGTTTGTGTTCCACGACCAGACAAAGGCGTCACAGAACCCCACTTCATCAATAAAGCTTTCCTTTTATATTCGCAATATCCAGATTGCAATCTTAGTTTCTAGCTTGTTCTTCGTTTGCGTGCAGGAAATAGACCCTCGTGGTCAGGTTGATCGTGCTCCGGCGTGGTCAATAACCTCTCAGAGTTGGTTTAGCGATTGCTAAGGCGCGACGTCTCACACGTTCGTAGTCGGATCGTCAAAGTCTACTCCACCAAAAACGATAGCCACCATCTCATCGAAAGACAGGGACAACTTCGCCTCTATCAGATTGGGCGGGCTGCCCGGACACACGCCGCTCCACCTCTGGCTACTGGGTTTACCCCCGGCCCTCTTTGATATCATGGTCGTCTAAACGACAAGCCACGGTGTCCTGCTCGAGTGCCGAGGCGGAGTACCGCGATGTGGCAAATGCTGTCGTGGAGTGTTCCTGGCTAAGACAGCTGCTACGGGAGTTGTTGGTTGAAGTTCCTAAGGCCACACTTGTCTTCTGTGACAATGTGCTTGCCGTCTACCTCTCGGCCTAGTGCACCATCAATGAGAATCATCGATGCATGCAATCCCTAACTTACATCTAAGACTCCAATTAAAGTTGGGTCATCAAATTTTGACCGGGTCAACAATTCCTTAAAACTCACTCATTCAACTCTGTAGACAAATACACTATGCTTTCTAATGGTTTTGGTTTACAATTTTGACCGAACCAACAGTTTTTCAAATCAATCAACATCAATCAGCCTATAAAAACATATCAATCACGCCCATATAGCCGTCGACGTAGAAATTTTTCCACATATATAAGTTGGTTAGCATATAATATAGAGTCGCACCACGAAAGGCCCAACAAATTACGGAATTATAAATAGAAATAAAACACACTATGTCATCTCCCCCCGTATCAAATGAAATATTTCATTTGTTTTAAAATATAAGGGGTATTAGTTTCTTGAAAAGTCAAAAATTTCAACTTTGACGAAGTTGAGAGCAAAACTATCGACATCCACAGTATTAAACAAAAAAAATATGAAAATAAAATATCGACATCCGCAATATTAAATAAAAATATAAAAATTCATTTAACAATGAATCTAATCAAAACAATTTGATATTATAGATTTTGATATATTTATCTACAAATTTAATCAAATTTAACAGGTTTCACATTTTTAAAAAGTAACACACGTTGTATTTTGAAGCAAAATGATTACGTTTTTTAAATCTAACAATGCAGCAAAGCGCGCCCAGTCCTTCACCAAACATAAATTGTTTTTCCTTAATTTAATTATATATAGTATAACACTAATCTTCCTAGAATTAAACAACCCACATTCAGTTGAGATCTCTAATTGACATTGTAACACTTAATTTTGATCTGGTCAACAACTTATTAAAGCTCTCTCATTTAATTATTCAATTATACCTCTATAACATTATACTTTTTAGTTTTAAAGACTTTACGTTCAATTAAGGTCTTCAAAGACTCCAATTAAAATTGGGTCCCCGATTTGGATCAGGTCAACAATTTCTCAAAATTCACTCGTTCAATTCTTCAGACAAATACACCATACTTTCTAATGGGTTTGGTTTACGATTTTGGGCGAACCAACAATTTTTCTAATCAATCAACAGGAACCGGCTTATAAAACATATCAATCACGCTCATCCTGCCATTGACATAGAAATTTCCCACATATATAAGGTTGGTTGGCATATAATACGGAATCACAAAGAAACTCGCTTTGGCACATGGAGCATATGCTCCTGCCATCGGAAAAACATTTCAAAATGGCAAAAAATTACGAACAAAATTTTGACACGTACATGCCAATATTCTATGTGTGCACACCAAGCTTTATGAAAAACCAACATTTTTCGTGGCTTGTGTAAAAAATACATAGAGATGTCTCATGAAAAGACCTTTTTAACAATGGATTTTGTCTTTTTCGCACGCAACACAAAATTTGTCAGTTTTTTACGAAACTACTCTGTGAGTATGTAGAATGTCGAGATTTACCTGCGGATATTTTTGGCAGAATTTTATGGCATTTCAAAATATGTATAAAACACATTTCAAAAAATAGAAGCATATGCTCATGGGTGTCAAAACGCCCCTCTCGAAATCACATCATGAAAGGCCCAACAAATTACCGAATTATAAATAAAAAAACACACTATGTCATCTCACACACACATCAAACGACATATTCCATTAGTTTTAAAATATAAGGGATATTAGTTTTTTGAAAAGTTAAATTCTTCAACTTTGATCAAATTGAGAGGAAAAATATCGATATCCACAATATTAAATAAAAAATATTAAAATTCATTGAACAATGAATCTAATCACAACAATTTGATATTATGAATTTGATATATTTATCTATAAATTTAATCAAATTAAAAATGTTTGACATTTTAAAAAGTATACACATTATATTTTAAAACAGAGTGATTATATTTTTTCTATATAACAGCACAGCAAAACGTGGCGAGGCCTTCAAGTAATTATGAATCTGGAGAGATACGTTCCAATTTTTTTTTCTACGGATCTGGAGAGATTACGGAAATGAGACCGTGGAATTGAGAAAGCCTGGGTCTTTATAACACGCGCGCCACACACCGCCTCACAACCAAACGCAATATCGCCCTCCTCTCTTCCTCGTCGACGCGCAGCCCAGTGAAAAAGAAAACTCCTCCGTTGCAGAAAAGTCGCGTGCCGTCTCCTCTCGCCCACAGGTTTGTTGGTGCCCGCCGCCTGTCTCCTCCTTCTATGGCCCCAGATCCGATCGACGGAGGCCGCGCCGCCGATCTGGCCCCGTCTCGGCGTCTCTTCTCTGCCGATGCGCCTTTTTTTCATAGGAGGATTTTTCTTTTTAATTTTGGGTTCGGTATCGCTGGATCTGCGCAGAAATTTTATTGATCTTCGGTTGGCAGGATTGTTCGGCTATGATCTGATTTACGCGTCCACCTCCGCGTCCACCTACGTGTGCGACGTAATCGTCGTTGTGGGTGTCTAGTTTAGAGAAGGTGGTTGACTTTTCTTTCAATTTTTTGTGGTGATTTGTGCCTGCGCGTGAATTTGCTTTATAGATTGGGGACCAGACAGATGCAGGGAAGGTGATTGGTCCTTTGGATTCGAGCAACACATGGAAAAAGGTCCTTAGATGGATAAAGATCCAAAGGAATACATTGAGGCCTCTGATCCGCCGTATGAAACCCCATGTCTTGTCATGGAAGAGCCTGGAAAGGTCAGTTGCTTAAGCATGAGGTCCAAGGTCCCGGCAAGAAATTGGAGTGCTTGAATTATGCTCTGGGAAGGAATTTGTTGCTTCATCCAGCTGACCGTGCGACACGATGGATAAAGTTATAAACCAAAGGTCTAGAATAATTATGTGGACAAAGGAATTAAGGATGAGATAAAGATTGATCATTCACATAACATACCAGCCACCAGGCATCGGAATATCAATCATGCTTTCACCTGTCATCTTGTTATGCAGGAATTGCAGACTCTAATATGATTTTGTTTCAAGTTCAATCTAGTTTGTAGTGGCACCTATGTGCTAATAGGGTGTAGTCTGATCAGGAAGAAAGAATCGTGGACATCCTATATTTGATCTTATAATTGTTTGTATGCCTGTCTAAAAATTCCACTAAGAAGAACCTAATCTGAATGTATTCCAACTGCCATAGTCAGGAAAGTCTTTATTGATTCCCTGATTTGAGGGACTTATGAACTGCTTAGTCCAAAACTCTGTAGCTTGGGATTAGGGCTGTCATGCATACATGCCTTATGGATTCATGGTCACAGTAGTTCTTTAGCTTACAGCCTGAACCAGGATAACATTGGGTTATTACTACTTCTAAATAATAGTAATATGTAGCAATCTCTTCTTTACAGCCGCCTGTGGACCAATGTTGGATTCACCTATGATACTCATAATGTATATTTTTCGTGCTTGTTACTCAAGCTGTTGATATTTTTGCATCGCTATTTCTTGGTAACGAGTTGTCATATATCTGTGCCTGCAGCCGGTTGGCAGCAATGGCACAAGAGAGCTGGAAGGAGTCTGAGGAGACTGTCCAAACACCAGAGGCACCAATATTGTGTGTAAACAACTGCGGCTTCTTTGGTAGCAGCATGACAAACAACATGTGCTCCAAGTGCTACAGGGACTTCATTAAGGCCACGACAATTACCGCCCCTGTAGCTGAGGAGGTGTTCACAGGGGCATCATCTTCTGGTGTGACCTTGGAGCAAGCGAAGGCAGACGAAGTAGGAGCTGTGGCTGTAGTTGATAGCCAAGCAGCACAGGAACCTTCAAAGCCGCCCAGCAACCGATGCCTTTCATGCCGCAAGAAGGTGGGCTTGACCGGTTTCCAGTGCCGGTGCGGGGGAACCTTCTGCTCCATGCACCGCTATGCTGACTCCCACGAATGCTCATTCGATTATAAGAAGGCTGGCCGGGAGCAGATTGCCAAGCAGAACCCTGTTGTGATAGCCGAGAAGATTAACAAGATCTGATTGATAATTACACCGGGTTCATTTGCTTGCTATTCGTGGTGGTGCCGGAGTCGTCTTTACTTCAATCAGTAGGTTTCTTCGGGTCTGGACTAGGTTGCTAGGGTCTCAATTGTGTCTATCCTTCTCCTTGATTGTTCGGTTCTCTCGATTATGAAATGAAATAATGTAAATATATAATATTCTATTGTTCTTAGCTGTTCGAATTGCTTATTGGTCCTTGCTTACCAGTAAAGTTTCTAAGCTCTCAGGAAATAAGGTCTCAGCGCTCCAACCTGTCATCTCGCTGCATTTTATCGCGACTGCTACTGCTAAGCCTTTTGTTGGATTGGGTTTTCTTCCTAATTTAGGCATCCTGGAGGAATTTCATAGGAATTCTCTTGGATAGGATTTTTTCCCTTTGGTTAATTGGAATTGGTTTCTATTGCTACATAGGATTTGTTTCTATATCCTTCACATTTCATAGAAAAATAAAAATGAGTCTAGACTCAATGAAAAAAATCCTGAACCAAAAAATATCTTTTTTTATTTCTACTCACAGAATTCAAGATACATGTCATTTCATTTTTTATAAATTTTCTATTCCTATGATAATTTTATCCTATGAGCTGAAGAAGGAGAACGGACGTTTGAAGGTCAAGCTTCATGGAGCTCTATATTTTTGAAAAGTTCAAATTTCAAACATTTTGATTTCAAAAAAATCTAGAAAAAATTATGCAAGTAAGGAAGGATATTATGTGTATGTGTGTAAATTTTCAGGATGAAATACCTTGATATATGATCTGTACAAAAAAGACAAATTCATGGTCTAAGACGATGAATATTATCATATGTTAAAGTCTCATATTTGTCTTTTTTGTATAGGCCTCATTTCAACGTATTTTTTCCTAAAAAATTACGCACATGTGTGTTATGCCCTCACATGTCTCTGTATGTTTTCAAAAAATTTTGAAAATGTAAAATTATGAATTTTCATGAATTTTAAATTTTGCATTTAAAGACCTCCATAAAGCTTGGCCTTCAAAAACAATTTCCTCCAAAAAAGGTCTTACTTGAAACATTGCACAGAGCAGCTGGAAGCAGCTTGCCTCTGCACACCAGGTGGGTGAGCAGTGCCAGAATTACCTGCAACAGCGACTGCACCGCAGCCAACTGCGCGTGTCACTCAGGGAATACAAATAGGCTGGCTAGCTCCTATGAGTTGCATGGTCAACTGTGTCTTCATGTGTATCTACTAGCTTCTTTTTTGAACTGGATCTACTAATTCACCATGCACCATGGTTACATAACTCCGTCCGACTGTAGTTCGACATTATTAGAGCCCACAAATCACTCTTCGATCCGGCAACAACAAATATCCACAAATCACTTTATATTTTTCTCATCTGTTGTTGTTCAGGCGACAAGTTCCTGAGCTTCACTTACTGTATCTAGAGATTCATGTGTAGGTGTGATGATTATATTTCTTGGTTACAATCAATCATTGTGCAGGTACATGGGTCATATTTTTTGTTTGCATTATGATTATGATTTAACAATAGATTGTTTAAAGTAATAGTTTCTTCCTTCGTTTCATAATATAAAACGTTTTTTTTGTTGCTAGACATTTTTTTGACAACTAAAACAAAATTTTGTTTTAAGGCAATAGAGTAAGTGCTCTATTTTACAGTAACACGGAGTTTTTGTTTTAAGGCAATAGAGTAAGTGCTCTATTTTACAGTAACCATACAAGTATGTACGTCATTGCTTTCACAGTTTTAACATATAAGTTGGTTATGTATTACTTCTTCCGTTTTATTAGGCTCCATCTTATTTTATGAAGTTAATTGCATAACACTACCACATTTCAGCACGTGGTCACGAATTGATACAAATAGTCATTTTTTTGCATGTCAGTATCAACTCTAAGACCGAGTGTTGCAAAACGGTCTAAACCACATATAAACGCGTATTGACAATATATCTGACCTGCGAGGCCTGACTGTCAGGACCGACTTGCCTATTTTTCTTGCAAAAAAAACCCTTTGTTATAAATGTACTAAAGCCCCGCCGGCCTCCCCTCGCCGGAGCCCCGTCGTTGCTCACCGGACTCGTCGAAGCCCCGTCACTGGCTTGCCGGAGCACCGGTGCCCCTCTCCATTCCCCTTCCTTTCCTCTCCTTTCCTTTGGCTCGCCAGGGCGCTTGGTGGTCGGCGAAGCTGGTGGGGGCGCACTAGTGGTGGCGGTGGGGGCGTCGCCCAAATCTAGTGGAGGGGCGAGGGTGTCGCGGTGGCGTGATTGCCGGTGGCCGAACGGGCACCGACGCTGGATTCAAACTCTATCCCTGTGCCTCGCCCTCGATCTGCTCGAGGTAGACGACCAACGTTGCATGGGTCACAACACTGTCCAACCGTGGCCTAGTGTGCCCAACACGTTTTTTAGGGTGTGACGCGAGTACACTAATATTTATAAGATGCCTTTCTAATCTAGAACAGCTAGCTACTTGTGGTGTGTTGGTCGAGTCACAAACCTAAGACCACCAGGTCCGGTGTTCGACACCCGAAGAATAATGAAGATTTGCAAAAACGTAAAAGCATTTGGTTAGCGTGCAAACGTTGTACATCGCCGGCGCAGGTTTGAAGCCCGGGGCGTCGTCTTATTTATTTATGTTTAATATGTTATAAAGCCTGAGTATCATTTTCTAGTCAACTGAACCTAGCTGGTCTAGTGGCAGGGGACTGGGATAAGGTGACTTGCCTTCAGACAATCACGCCGTAACATGCGGCTCTACATCCTGTTGGAAATATGCCTTAGAGACAATAAATAAAAAGTTTATTATTATATTTACTTGTTCATGATAATCGTTTATTATCCATGTTATAATTGTATTGCTTGGAAACACATTACATGTGTGGGTAAATAGACAACACTATGTTCCTAGCATGCCTGTAGTGAACTAGCTCGTTGATCAAAGATGGTCAAAGGTTTCCTAGCCATTGACATATGATGCCATTTGATAACGGGATCACATCATTAGTAGAATGATGTGATGGACAAGACCCAAACTACAAACGTAGCATATGATCATGTCAGTTTATTGCTATTGTTTTCTGCATGTCAAGTATATGTTCCTATGTTCATGAGATCATGCAACTCACGGACATCGGAGGAGTGCCTTGTGTGTATCAAACGTCGCAACGTAACTGGATGACTATAAAGGTGCTCTACAGGTATCTCCGAGGGTGACTGTTGAGTTGGCATGGATCAAGACTGAGATTTGTTACTCCGTGTGACGGAGAGGTATCTCAGGGCCCACTCGGTAATACAACATCACAATAAGCCTTGCAAGCAATGTGACTAAGTGTTAGTCACGTGATCTTGTATTACGGAACAAGTAAAGAGACTTGCCGGTAACGAGGTTGAACTAGGTATCGAGATATCGACGATCGAATCTCGGGCAAGTAACATACCGAAGAACAAAGGGAACATCATACGGGATTAACTGAATCCTTGACATAAAGGTTCGACCGATAAAGATCTTCATAAAATATGTAGGAACTAATATGGGCATCCAGGTCCTGCTATTGGTTATTGACCGTAGAGGTGTCTCGGTCATGTCTACATAATTCTCGAACCCGCAGGGTCTGCACACTTAAGGTTTGGTGACGTTTCGGTAGTATAGAGTTATATATGGTGCTGACCGAAGGTTGTTTGGAGTCCCGGATGAGATCCCGGATGTCACGAGGAGCTCCAGAATGGTCCGGAGGTAAAGATTCATATATAGGAAGTCCTGGTTTGGTCGTCGAAAAAGTTTCAGGCTAATCGGTAGTGTACCGGGAGTGCAAGTAGTGTACCGGGAGACCACTGGGAGGGGTATTTCGATCCAAGAGGCTTCATGAGCTGTGGGAGAATAAATACCAGCCTTTTGTGGGATGGTGGAAGTCCCACACAAGGCCCATGCGTCTAGGAAAGAAAAGCCCAAAGGAAAAAAGGTGGCAAGGAGGAATCCTAGTCCTACTAGGATTGGAGGAGGAGTCCTCCTCTCCTCCCCACTTCGGCCGAACCAAGGAGGCTTGGCCCTTGCGCCAAGTCCTCTCCTCCCTCCCTCTTATATATAATGGAGGTTTTAGGGTTTTTGCACAGAATTTTTAGCCACATGCTGTCCGTTCCTCCAGTGCATAGTTTCTCCTCTAGATCGGATTTCTGCAGTGCTTAGGCGAAGCCCTGCCGAAATAGCTCTACCACCATCGCCGGAGTGCTGTCATGCTGCCGGGGAACTCTTCTTCCTCTCCGCTCCCTCTTGCTGGATAAAGACGGCGGAGATCGTCATCAAGCCGTACGTGTGCTGAACGCGGAGGTGCTGTCCATTCACGCTAGATCGGAAGGACCGTGATCGAGTTCGCGGGATGGATCGTGATCAAGTTCACGGGACGGATTGTGATTGGATCGCGGGATGGATCGTGATTGGATTGCAGGACGCTCGGTGATTTGGATCGCGAAGATGTTCGACTACACCAACCGCGTTTCTTAACGCTTCCTGCTTAGCGATCTACAAGGGTATGTAGATCCACTCTCCCTCTCGTGGATGCTCATCACCATGGATAGGTCTTGCGTGAACGTAGGAAATTTTTTGTTTCCCATGCAACGTTACCCAACAGTGGTATCATGATCTAGGTCTATGTGTAGATGAGATCTCGAGTAGAACACAAAGAGTTTGTGGGCGTTGATGCTTAGATTGCTTCCTCCCTTGGTTGTTTTTTGGTTCAGCGGTATTGTGAGATGAAGTGGCCCGAACCAACATTACTTGTATGCTTACGAGAGACCGGTTTCCTCAACTGCAACTTGTTGCATAGATGGCTTGCGGGTGCCAGTTTCTCTCACTTTAGTTGGATCGGATTCGACAAAGGCGGTCCTTGAGAAGGTTGAAAAGCAACTAGTGTATCACCATTGTGGTTTTTGCGTAGATGAGAATTGTTCTTGCTAGATACCCGTAGCAGCCACCTAAAACAAGCAACAACAATTAGAGGACGTCTAACTTGTTTTTGCAGGGTATGTTGTGATGTGATATGGCCAATTACATGATGTGATATATGTGATGTATGAGATGATCGTGTGGTGTATAGATTATCACGACTTGCATGTCGATGAGTACGGCAACCGACAGGAGCCATAGGGTTGTCTTTAATTATTGTATGACCTGCGTGTCAATCATTAAGCGCTATGTAATGCTTTACTTTATCGCTAAATGGTAGCAATAGTAGTAGAAGCATGTTGGGCGCGACAACCCCGATGGCGACACGTTGATGGAGATCATGGTGTCATGCCGGTGATGATGGAGATCATGCCGGTGCTTTCTAGATGGAGATCAAAAGCACAAGTTCATGGCCATATCATGTCACTTATGATTTGCATGTGATGTTAATCCTTTTATGCACCTTGTTTTGCTTAGGACGACGGTAGCATTATAAGGTGACCCCTCACTTAAATTTCAAGATGAATTGTGTTCTCCCCGAGTGTGCACCGTTGCGAAAGTTCATTGTGTCGAGACACCACGTGATGATCGGGTGTGATAGACTCTACGTTCACAAACAACGGGTGCAAGCTAGTGTTGCACATGCAGAACACTCGGGTTAAACTTGACGAGCCTAGCATGTACAAACATGGCCTCGGATCACAAGAGACCGAAAGGTCGAACATGAGTCATATAATAGATATGATTAAAATGATGATGTTCACCATTGAAGCCACCTCAACTCACGTGATGATCGGACTTGAGTTGGTGAATTTGGCTCATGTGACACTCAGATGACCTGAGGGATGCCAATTTGAGTGGGAGCTTTAGTAATTTGATTAACTAAACTCATTATCTTGAACAATAGTCTAAGTAACCTTTGCATATTTATGTTGTAGATCAATGGCTCGCGCAGTAGCACCCCTGAATTTTAATGCGTTCCTAGATAAAGATAAATTGAAAGATGATGGAAGTAACTTTGTTGACTGGGCCCGTAATCTGAGGATTATCCTCACGGCTTCCTAGAAATCTTATGTCCTTGATGCACCGCTTGGTGACCAACCAGAAGACATGACCTCCGAAGATGTTAAGAACGCTTGGGAGGCACGTACTGGAGATTACTCAATAGTTCAGTGTGCAATATTGTATGGCTTAGAACTGGGACTTCAAAGACGTTTTGAACGTCATGGAACATATGAGATGTTTCGGGAGTTGAAGTTTATCTTTCAGAAGAATGCCCAGATCGAGAGGTATGAGACCTCCGATAAGTTCTATGCTTGCAAGATGGAGGAGAACGGGTCTATCAGTGAACATATACTCAGAATGTCTGGGTATTCAACTCGTCTAGCGGAGTTGGAAATTGCCCTTCCGCCAGAGGCGATCACTGACAGAGTTCTTCAATCACTACCACCTAGTTACAAGAGCTTTGTGATGAACTATAACATGCACGGGATGAACAAGTCAGTCGCCGAGCTGTTTGCGATGCTAAAAGTCGCTGAGTCTGAAATCCAGAAAGAACATCAAGTGTTGATGGTCAATAAAACCACTAGTTTCAAGAAGAATGGCAAGGGCAAGGGCAAGAAGGGTAAAACCAAGAAGGATGGCAAAGCAGTTGCTACTCCTGTAAAGAAGCCCAAGCATGGACCTAAGCCAGAAACTGAGTGCTTTGATTGCAAGGGAACTGGCCACTAGAAGCGGAACTGCCCCAAGTACCTGGCTGACAAGAAGGCGGCCAACGACAAACAAGGTATATATGATATACATGTTATGGATGTGTAGATTACTAGCTCTCGTTGTAATGCCTGAGTATTTGATACCGGTTCGGTTTCTCACATTTGCAACTCAAAGCAGGACCTATGGAATAGACGAAGGCTGGCAAAGGATGAAGTGACGATGCGCGTGGGAAATGGTTTCAAGGTTGATGTGATCGCCGTCGGCACGCTCTCTCTTCAATTACCATCGGGATTAGTGATGAACCTGAATAATTGTTATTTAGTGCATGCGTTAAGCATGAACATTATATCTGGATCTTGTTTATTGCGAGACAGTTACTCATTTAAATTAGAGAATAAAGGTTGTTCTATTTATATGAGTAATATCTTTTATGGTCATGCACCCAATGTGAGGGGTTTATTCATATTGAATCTTGATAGTGATGACACACATGTTCATAACATTGATGCCAAAAGATGTAGAGTTGATAATGATAGTAGCACTTTCTTGTGGCACTGCCGTTTAGGTCATATTGGTGTAAAACGCATGAGGAAACTCCATGCTGATGGACTTTTGGAGTCACTTGATTTTGAAGCACTTGACACATGTGAACCATGCCTCATGGGCAAGATGACTAAAACGCCGTTCTCTGGAACAATGGAACGGGCGAGTGACTTATTGGAAATCATACATACTGATGTGTGTGGTCCAATGAATGTTACAGCGTGTGGTGGATATCATTATTTTCTCACCTTCACCGATGACTTAAGTAGATATGGGTATATTTACTTAATGAAACACAAGTCTAAAACGTTTGAAAAGTTCAAGCAATTTCAGAGTGAAGTTGAGAATCATCGTAATAAGAAGATTAAATTCCTGCGATCTGATCGAGGAAGTGAATATCTGAGTTATGAGTTTGACAGTCACTTAAGAGAGTATGGAATTGTTTCACAGTTGACACCTCCTGGAACACCACGGCGTAATGGTGTGTCCGAACGTCGTAATCGAACCTTATTAGATATGGTGCGTTCTATGATGTCTCTTGCTGATTTGCCACTATCGTTTTGGGGTTATGCATTAGAGACAACTGCATTCACTTTAAATAGGGCACCATCGAAATCCGTTGAGACGACGCCATATGAACTATGGTTTAGCAAGAGGCCAAAGTTGTCGTTTCTCAAAGTTTGGGGATGTGATGCTTATGTCAAAAAGCTTCAGCCTGAAAAGCTGGAACCCAAAGCGGAGAAATGCGTCTTCATAGCATACCCGAAAGAGATAGTCAGGTATACCTTCTATCTCAGATCCGAAGGCAAAGTATTTGTCGCTAAGAACGGAACATTTGTTGAGAAAGAGTTTCTCTCGAAAGAATTGAGTGGGAGGAAAATAGAGCTTGATGAGGTTATTGAACCTTTACTTCAACCAGAAAGTATTGCAACGTAGAAAGATGTTTCTGTGGAACCTACGATGGTAGAAGAGGAAGTTAATGATGATGATCATGAAGCTTCGAATCAAGCTACTATTGAACCTGTAGGTCGACAAGGGCGCGTACTACTACTGAGTGGTACGACAATCCTGTCTTGGAGGTCATGTTGTTGGACAACAATGAACCTATGAGCTATGGAGGAGCAGTGATGGGCCCGGATTCCGAGAAATGGTTAGAGGCCATGAAATTCGAGATGGGATCCATGTATGAAAACAAAGTATGGACTTTGGAAGTATTACCTCAAGGGCGAAAGACCATTCAGAACAAATGGATCTTTAAGAAGAAGACAGACGCGGACGGTAATGTCACCGTCTATAAAGCTCGACTTGTGGCAAAGGGTTTTTCACAAGTTCAAGGAGTTGACTGCGATGAAACCTTCTCACCCGTAGCGATGCTTAAGTCTGTTAGAATCATGTTGGAAATAGCTGCTTATTTCGACTATAAAATTTGGCAGATGGATGTCAAAACAGCGTTCCTCAATGGTTTCCTTGAGGAAGAGTTGTATATGATGCAACCAGAAGGTTTTGTCGATCTAGAGAATGTTGACAAAGTTTCCAAACTCCAGGGATCCATTTATGGGCTGGTGCAAGCATCTCGGAGTTGGAATAAGCGCTTTGATGAGGTGATCAAAGCGTTTGAGTTTATACAAGTTTATGGAGAAGCTTGTATTTACAAGAAAGTGAGTGGGAGCTCTATAGCGTTTCTAATATTATATGTGGATGACATATTGCTGATTGGAAACAATATAGAAATGCTGGAAAGCGTGAAGGAATATTTGAACAAGAATTTCTCAATGAAGGACCTAGGAGAAGCTGCTTTCATATTAGGCATTAAGATCTATAGAGATAGATCGAGACGCATAATAGCACTTTCACAGAGCACATACCTTGATAAAGTTTTGAAGAAGTTCAAAATGGATCAGTCCAAGAAGGGGTTCTTTCTTGTGTTACAAGGTGGGAAGTTGAGTAAGACTCAATGCCCAGTGACTGCAGAAGATAGAGAAAAGATGAGTGTCATCCCCTATGCTTCAGCCATAGGCTCTATCATGTATGCAATGCTGTGCACAAGACCCGATGTCAGCCTTGCCATAAGTATGGCCGGAAAGTTTTAAAGTGATCCTGGAATGGAGCACTGGGCAGCGGTCAAGAATATCCTTAAGTACCTGAAGAGGACTAAGGAAATGTTTCTCATTTATGGAGGTGATGAAGAGCTTGTCGTAAAGGGTTACGTCGATGCAAGCTTTGACACTGATCCGGATGACTCTAAGTCACAAACCGAATACGTATTTATTCTCAACGGGGGAGCGGTAAGCTGGTGCAGTTCCAAGCAAAGCGTGGTAGCCGATTCTATGTGCGAAGCGGGGTACATCGCAGCCTCGGAGGCAGCGAAGGAAGGTGTCTGGATGAAGCAGTTCATGACAGATCTTGGAGTAGTGCCCAGTGCACTGAATCCAATGAACCTATTCTGTGACAACACTGGTGCCATTGCTCTGGCCAAGGAACCAAGGTTTCACAAGAGGACCAGACACATAAAGCGACGCTTCAACTCCATCCGCGATTACATCGAGGAGAAGGATATAAATATTTGCAAAGTGCACACGGATCTCAATGTTGTAGACCTGTTGACTAAACCTCTTCCAAGGGCTAAACATGCTCAACACCAGAACTGTCTAGGTGTTCGATTCATTACAATGTAAATCACATAGTGATGTGAACTAGATTATTGACTCTAGTGCAAGTGGGAGACTGTTGGAAATATGCCCTAGAGGCAATAAATAAAGTGTTTATTATTATATTTCCTTGTTCATGATAATCGTTTATTATCCATGCTATTATTGTATTGATTGGAAACACATTACATGTGTGGGTAAATAGACAACACTATGTCCCTAGTATGCCTCTAGTGAACTAGCTCGTTGATCAAAGATGGTCAAAGGTTCCCTAGTCATTGACATGTGATGTCATTTGATAACAGGATCACATCATTAGTAGAATGATATGATGGACAAGACCCAAACTACAAACGTAGCATATGATCGTGTCAGTTTATTGCTACTGTTTTCTGCATGTCAAGTATATGTTCCTATGACCATGAGATCATGCAACTCACGGACATCGGAGGAGTGCCTTGTGTGTATCAAAAGTCGCAACGTAACTGGGTGACTATAAAGGTGCTCTATAGGTATCTCCGAGGGTGTCTGTTGAGTTGGCATGGATCAAGACTGTGATTTGTTACTCCGTGTGACGAAGAGGTATCTCAGGGCCCACTCGGTAATACAACATCACAATAAGCCTTGCAAGCAATGTGACTAAGTGTTAGTTACGTGATCTTGTATTACGGAACAAGTAAAGAGACTTGCCGGTAACGAGGTTGAACTAGGTATGGAGATACCGACGATGGAATCTCGGGCAAGTAACATACCGAAGAACAAAGGGAACATCATACAGGATTAACTGAATCCTTGACATAGAGGTTCGACCGATAAAGATCTTCATAGAATATGTAGGACCCAATATGGGCATCCAGGTCCCGCTATTGGTTATTGACCGTAGAGGTGTCTCGGTCATGTCTACATAGTTCTCGAACCCGCAGGGTCTGCACACTTAAGGTTTGGTGACGTTTCGATAGTATAGAGTTATGTATGGTGGTGACCGTAGGTTGTTTGGAGTCCCGTATGAGATCCCGGACGTCACGAGGAGCTCCGGAATGGTCCGGAGGTAAAGATTCATATATAGGAAGTCCTGTTTTGGTCGCCGGAAAAGTTTCGGGCTAATCGGTAGTGTACCGGGAGTGCCGGTAGTATACCGGGAGACCAATGGGAGGGGTATTTCGACCCAAGAGGCTTCATGGGATGTGGGAGAATAAATACCAGCCTTTTGTGGGCTGGTGGAAGTCCCACACAAGGCCCATGCAGCTAGGGAAGAAAAAGCCAAAGGGAAAAAGGTGGAAAAAGGCCAAAAAGGAGGAATCCTAGTCCTACTAGGATTGGAGGAGGAGTCCTCCTCTCCTCCCCACTTTGGCTGAACCAAGGAGGCTTGGCCTTTGCGCCAAGTCCTCTCCTCCCTCCCTCTTATATATACTGGAGGTTTTAGGGTTTTTGCACAAAAATTTTAGCCACGTGCTGTCCGTTTCTCCAGTGCATAGTTTCTCCTCTAGATCGGATTTCTGCAGTGCTTAGGCGAAGCCCTGCCGGAATAGCTCCACCACCATCGCGAGAGAGCCGTCATGCTGCCGGAGAACTATTCTTCCTCTCCGCTCCCTCTTACTAGATCAAGACGGCGGAGATCATCATCAAGCCGTACGTGTGCTGAACACGGAGGTGCCGTCCGTTCGGCGCTAGATCGGAAGGACCGTGATTGAGTTCGCGGGACGGATCTTGATCAAGTTCGCGGGATGGATCGTGATTGGATCGCGGGACGGATTGTGATTGGATCGCGGGACGCTTGACGATTTGGATCGCGAAGACGTTCGACTACACCAACCGCGTTTCTTAACGCTTCCCGCTTAGCGATCTACAAGGGTATGTAGATCCACTCTCTCTCTCGTAGATGCTCATCACCATGGATAGGTCTTGCGTGAACATAGGAAATTTTTTGTTTCCCATGCAACGTTCCCCAACACATCCACCATAGAAACAATATCCAACGCTTCACAACGGTTGAAGTGAAAACAACCACAACTTATACAGACTTGGGAAGGGGCTATGGTGGGGAAAGTCTAGGGATTTGGCAGGACGGGTCGTACTCTCCCGCGCCGCACCGCGCCGCCGCCGAGAGAGTGGAGGGATCGTCACCATGGGGGAGGAGGGGGAGGACAGCCACCAGGCAGGGGAAGGGACTTCCGCAGGGAAGAGGGAGGAAGGTCGCGGCTCCGCAATGGAAGCTAGGCAGCCGAACGTCGTCGCGGAGGAGAGCGAGGAGGGGCGCCGCCGCCAAGGAGGAGAGCGACGAAGGGCGGTGGCGGCGCTATAGAGTAGGGAGGAGAGCTACTGCAGCATGCATTGTACGTGAACACCTTCGAGATTCTCTCGTGAGTTCCTTGCTATTCATATTTAGGCTGTAATTTTTTCTGAAATTTTACTTTGGTCTTACTCGTACCAGATCCAGATCAGCTGTACAAATGTCTAAAGTAACGCTGAATGCTGAATGCTTGTTTTTATCTTAATAAGAGTATATATATATATATATATATATATATATATATATATATATATATATATATATCTACATTATCTCTAAAATTTATGAAGTATCCTTGACTCCTATGCATCTCTGAAATTGTAGCTTATATCTTGGGATTGCCATCTCTGAAATGTGACAAACTGACTTGTTTCAGCTCTACAAATTGCAGAAGTGGAGAAGGATGACAACAACAAAGGAGCAAACTTGGAGTTTCAACAGTGCAATGCAATCTTCAGTTTCACCCAACTCTTGACAACTTCACCTTATGATGATCAAGATTTGTTTTAGTGTCTTTTGGACATAGTTAACTATGGTATTTTGGGGTTAACTATAATATTTTGGGGCTTAAGTGTACAAGTAAAATGGCCTGATTTGTGTATCCCGATGATTATTCAGTAGCAAGACTTGTTGTTGCAGAATTTCTATGCCAAGTATTGCTAGTTCAGCCTGAATTTGATCTTGAGTGTTGTTAGTATCTCCTCTTGACCACATGTTAAGCTGATGTTTCTTTGAATGTTAAGTGCTGAATTAATGAAAGTGGCTGGTGTTTCTATCTCTAATGGCCTGTACTGCCTGATGTTGTTTTTACTACCGGATGCCTAAAAATGTGTACAAATGTGTAAATATTAATGATTTTTTACTTCTCTAAATGCTAGCTGATGGCCTGATGGATTGATGTGTGCTTGATCTGGGAGATATATACATGTGTGTGTGCGCGCGTGCTTGAGTTGGCTAACAGAAAATCTATGCTAAACACTTATGAAAGTGTTAGTAAATTGTTCAATTTTCCAGTTCTTTGATGTTCATGCATAATCAGTCCAATTGTTCCCATTAAATTTTGCTTCGAATTATTTCTACTTCTTCTAAGAAAATCTGGAATGTGGAGAGCACTTAGATAGCTGTTGCTGCCTTAAAACTGCAAGTGTGGGCGTCATCATGTGCGCGTGTGCTTGATCAGAAGCTTTTTTCACTTTGGCTGCTGATGGCCGTTGGATGTCTAATGGATGCTGGATGGCTGGCAGCATGTTATAGCGTGACTGCCTGAAGGCAAGTCACCTGATCCCAGTCCAGTGGCAGGGTACCGCGCGATCGAGTGGGAGGTCGTCGGTTCGAATCCTCACTGCCCGGCCTTTTTAATATTTCCGCAAAGGGCATGTGCATGATTACATATAACGCCAGGGGTCTTTATGTAAAAACATATGCCACCTGTCACCTGACACAGTGGTTTAGACCGTTTTACAACACTTAGTCTTAGAGTTGGTACTGACATGTAAAAAGATGACTATTGATACTAATTCGTTACAGTGTGCTGAAGTATGATAATGTTATGCAATTAACTGTATTTTATGCTAAAGTTTGACCTACAAATTTAACTAATAAAATGTAAACTATATGTCATGAACTTTATTGTCGGAAAGCTCTTTTAAATACAAATTCAGTAGTGTATTTTATGTATCGTATATTTTATATTTTTTTAGTAATATAGATACTCAAAATCTGGCACAAAATACAAAAGAGGCCCAATAAACCTGGATGGAGGTAGTAATTAAATAGATGCGTCTATCGAGTGGCCGTTGACTCGTTGGACAGGAGTGACCGGACATCCGGAGTAACCGGACATGTATGCAAATATTTTGTCTCTAATCGTTTTTTTAAATTGAAGAAAAATAAAAACCTGGTGGAGTTGAACTTGCGACCTAATGCTGCCTCCCCTAATCCATATAAGAAAAAGTATTATGTGATCCAGAAAAAAGAGAAACAGTTACCCATATGAACACGTATGAACACATTTAATTTGGGTTTTAGAATTTTTGAATAAGACATAAGTTTTGAACCGAACATTGAATTAAGATCCGGTTTAACTGTTGAAATCTTAGCGGCGTGCTTTTCAAAACTAGATCCTGCATAGGTACATTTTGACAAACTTATTGTGTGCAATTTAATTCCCATCTATGCAATTTCATAACTGTTGATGTGCAACTATCTCATAGTAATGTGCAACTTTTTCGTGGACATGCAGTTTTCAATGATGGGAACAAGTGTGAATGCATTTAAGTCGAGTTTTATTTTTCTAAAAAAATGTCATAACTTTTGAGCCGAACATCAAAACTAAGATCCGATCTCATCGTTGGAATCGTCATGATGTGCTCTTCAAAACTAGATCATGCATGTGTATGTTCCAACTTTTTTGTGTGGAATTTACTCACCATTTGGTGTAACTTCCTAACACTCGATGTGCAACTATCTAATAGTCGATGTGCAACTTTTCCCCTTACCCGTGGACATACCGTTTTCGTAGATGACATGTCCATCCCGAACTATCCTCTACTAGTGAGATGTGCAACTTTGACGATTACTCTGTCAAGCCGCCTAGTAGTCGACGTGTAGTTTTCACTGTTTGCTGCCTTGGCCAATTGTCCAGTAGTGGATGTGCAACTTCGTGTGCGGTCCCGACCAACTATGCCAACGAGATCCTACAAACTCTACGGCTATGCATGTGCGACTATAACACCATGCTTGTGCAACTCCACAATCGTACTTGTGCGACTATGTCGTCGCTTGTGTGCAACTTCCGCAGCCGTGCGTGAGCTACTATCTGATGAGGGTGTGCGAACCCGCGAGCTTGTATGTGCGACTACTATCCATGGGCCAGACCGGAGGCCCATCCAGGAGGAAGGACTTCGGAGGCCCTAGGACGGGGCATGCGCACATCGGATTCCATCGAAGACTTGGCCTATACTCCAAGGAGGGATGATTCGTTCGACATGTAATCTATAGATGGTAACCGACATTCATGTAACCCTAGATACCACCGGTGCCTATATAAACCGTTTAGCCCATAGAGGATACCCATACACATCATCATCACCCTTAGGGTTAGACCACAAACATACGGTCTCGAGCTAGATCAACTCTGTACTTTCTACACCAATAATACAACAAGAGAAGGACATAGGGTTTTACCTCCATAGGGAGGGCCTAAACCTGGGTAAAATACTATGTGTTCCTTGTCTCTTGTTACCCATCGATCCGATCTCATAGCTGCGACTCCCCCTACACGAGGTCTGTCGGTTTTGACACCGACATTGGTGCTTTCATTGAGAGCTCGTTGTGTGATCACCGGGATTAATGGCTCGTCTGCAATTTGATATCAGCATCAGTCGCGGGGACATCTTTGTCCCCGGCCAACTCTTTGCTTTTGGCAGTATGGTATTGCACGCCGACCGGCCATCTAGGCCACATCAAGACCTTCGCTCTGAACAAGGTCATCATGTACGGAAGCTTGGAGTACGTCGCTGAAGCCCCAAGCGATCTAGTTCTATCAGAACAAATTGCAATCCCATCTAAAGATCCCTTAGGCGCAGACGCTCCAGATCATGTCCTCGATCTAATCTTCAGATCCGACCCCCCAATGGAGCCAACCGAAAAGATGGATCCAGGGGCGATCACATACGACCTAACTCATGCTTCCTTGGACGATAGCCCGAACCCAAACTCGCCTTGGACCTATCGGCGGCCTCACAGAAAGCCTCTTCGCTCATCGAAGTAGAGTTGGCCCGGAAAGGCCCAGAAGACGGACTTGCCTTAGGCGGTCAAAACAACTGTTTTCATACCATCCCGGCTTATCGCCAGACCCTCGACGTGGAGGAGCTCTCACAGATAAACGAGGTACTTGACGGGATCCAGAACCTGGCGATCAAATCTGTGGTTTATGATTAGATAATATGTAAAGCTGGCGATGAGGAAATTTTCATCCCACCCACCACCCACCTAGTCGCCATGGTCAAAGGTTTGACTGATGCACTTGACTATGGATCTGACGAGGCCATCAACATAGATGAATACGACCATGGCAATTACAGATCACACTCACTCGCAGCTATTCCACGAATAGGAAAGTGGGCTGCAACGTTAACTTATGATGTTTACATGGTGGATACCTATAACGCCCAAGATGCGGTAGTATCCTCATCCAGCCTCGAGGGCCTTGATAGGGATAGAAGCGCATCTCGTCATTTCACAAGAATGGATATCGTTACAAGTACATGTACAGAGAAGACGAGCATATGGAGTTGGCTTACACTCGCCACAAGCTAAATCATGATCATCTCAAATACAGTCATACATATCAATCATCATACATATAATAAGGGTCCATCCTTGCTATCCTTGGCTGTCGCCTGTAACACATCCTATGATCGATGATGAAGAAGAAGAACTCCAAATCAAACAAACATCGTGCTCACATCAAAACATCACATTACATGTACCTGGAACTGTGTTGTAGTAATCTGTGAGCCACAGGGACTCAACAATCTCATTTCCAAGGGTATCAAGACTAGCAAAGCTTAATGGGTGAGGTATGGTTAAGCAATGAGGCTGCAATAATTACTAAGCATTTATTTGAGCGGCTAACTTATGAGTACAAGAATAAGAAGAGTGATCTATCCATAAACAAATGTGAACTGGTAATGATCAACAAGTGATCCTGAACACCTACTTACGAGTCAAACATAACCCCATTATCGTGGTTTTGTCACGACAGATGTCCGAGGACTTAGGTTCGAGGCCATCGCTAAGGTGATGGACTCAAAAGGGTTGGTTGAGACGAGGGACACGAGTTTACCCAGGTTCGGCCCCTCAAGAAGAGGTAAAAGCCTACGTCCTGCTTGTGTTGTATTGATTGGAGTATCGATTACAAGGGAGCAAATTCGCTTGACCTAGTTCTCGATTGATTGGTTTCTGTCTAAGTTGCCCCGGTCTCGCCTTTATATAAGAGGTCAAGACCACGGGTTACACAAGTCTCATACCGACTCTTACAACATACCTGACTCTGTCTCTACGCTGCCTTGCCGTCTTGGGCAAGCCGTCTCTGGGCGGCTTAACCGCCCAGGTCTTCATGCCATCTTCCGTCTGGGCCTTCGTCTTGGGCCATCTTGGTAAGCCGCCACATGGCCAGGCCTACGTCTTTTGGCCCGCTTCATCGGTCTGGATTATAAGCCGCCAGGTATGACCCGGTCCCACCTAGGCGGGTCTTACCACGGGATTATATCCCCAACACCCATCGTGTGCCCTTCTTGGTTTAAACCACACAAGAAGAAACGATCACAGTTACGCACACAGTTGGTATATTTTATTTGAGTTACTTCAAGTTTTCTATAAACGGATGTTAAACAAATTTCCAAGTTGCCACATAACCACGGGTATGGCTCTCAGAAAGATTTAACCCTGCACGGGTGCTCCAACTCATCGTCACGCCCAAATGCGGTACTATCCTTATCCGGGCTCGAGGGCCTTGACAGGGATAGAAGCACATCTTGTCATTTTGCAAGAATGGATATCATTACAAGTTGAAAGCACATTTGCTCCCTTGGTGGTTTTGGTAATTAATAACAACATATATGTCATTGAACTAATGTTTCCACTAAGTATGTTTCAGGAAAAGTTCGATGATGCGTTGGCATAAGGATTGTGGAATACCCCAACATGCAAGGAAATAGATTGGCAAAGCTTCAAGCAAAGGACTCTACATTTTATCTTTTGTGAGAAATCACTTTGAGTCCATAGGAAAGCCAATACTATTAAAAGGGGGTAAGGTTTTGTTGGTGAATAAAATGCTCATACATGCACAAGTGATAGTCACCACATACACCCACAAGCTCTTCCACAAAAGTCTGTCCAAGGCCAAATACTCAAAATCGGTGCAACCAACACATTCCACTCGGTGTCATCGATTCCAACCCCTAGACATACTCAGCCAAAACCCTAGCTTTTCGGTGCCACAGAGTTAGGCTACCAACTACCTGTTGCGCAAACTTACAAAATCGGTCCCTCTGAGTTTTGTGGATTGACGTCAACGAGATTGGCAATCTGACCGTTGGTCACCTTATCGGTGCAACCGAGTTTCTTATATCGGTCTCACCGAGATTCAAAAGTTGCCACCTTTCGGTCACTTTGGTACAACCGAGATTCACACATCGGTTCCATCGAATCTGACGTATTGTGTGTGACGGTTGGATTTTTGGAGATGCCTATATATACCCTCCACCACCACTCACTCAAAAGAGAAGCACTTAGAACAGTTCCCCACTCATACCTATTGATTTTCTGAAAGAGAGCCATCTACTCATGGTTGAGATCATGCCATTCCATTCCTACCATATGAATCTTGATCTCTAGCCTCCCCAAGTTGCTTCCCACCCAATCAATCTCTTCTACCAAGCCAAATCCGTGAGAGAGTGATTGTGTGTTGAGGAGTCTATCATCTTGAAGCACAAAGCAAGGAGTTCATCAACAAAATCAAGCCTTTTACCTTTTGGAGGGTGGTGCCTCCTAGATTGGTTAGGTGTCGCTTGGGATCCTCGTACTTCGTGTTGTGGAGTGAACCAAGAAGTTTGTAAGGGCAAGGAGATCGCCTACTTCGTGAATATGTACCCCGAGTTAGGCTAGTCCTCCCTGGATGTAGACTGTCATGGTATAGTCAAGGTTGCTTCTTCATGGTACCCTCCATGGGTAGAGCCCTCCGTGGACCCTCGTGACCGTTACCCTCCATGGGTTGAAGACTCCATGAACATGGATGTACGATAGCGCCACCTATCGGAACCATGGGAAAAATCATTGTGTCACAATTGTGTTTGCTCTTCCTACCCTTTCTTCACTTACATGCTTGTCTTTACTTTCCGCTGCTATACTCTTATACATGCATGTTTAGGGTGTACTTGAAATACTATGAATGCTAAAATCTACCAAGAATTAAAATTGGGAAAAAGTAGTTTTTATTTGGTCAAGTTGTCGAATCACCCCCCTCTAGCACTACTTTTGATCCTACAAGTGGTATCAGAGCTTTGGTCTCCATTGCATTGGTCACACAACCTAGGAGAGTATGGCATCTAGTGAGGGAAATTATCATCATAGAGGTCCGTATTTTGATGGCACAAATTTTGCTCGTTGGAAGCACAAAATTAAAATACATTTTCTTGGTCATAACCCCTCCGTTTGGGATGTTGTTCGTATTGGTATGCAAGGTGATTTCTTTGCGGAAGGAAGGGTACGAGATCGCTAAGCGACTACGGATGAATTGAAGATGTTGCAACTCAGTGCTTAAGCATGTGACATTCTCTTCAACTGCCCATGCCCCGAAGAATTCAACCAAATCAGCCGTCTTGAGAATGCAAAAAAGATTTCATATACTTTGATTGATATGCATGAAGGCACAAAATCTTTGAGAGAATCGAAGTTGGATGTTCTTCAAAGTCAACTTGACAAGTTCAAGATGAAGGATGGTGAAGGAGTCGCTGTGATGTACTCTGGCTAGCTCTCATCACCAATGAGATGGTTGGCTCAGGAAGCAAAGAAATGACCGACAAATTCATCATCAAGAAGATACTTCGAGCTTTGGATGATCAATATGATACCGTTTGCACTTTGATCCAAATGATGCCCAACTACAAAGATCTCAAGCCAACGAAAGTGATTGGTAGAATTGTTGCTCATGAGATGTCACTCAAAGACAAGGAAGAGTTTGACCACAAGTCTAGTGGTGCTTACAATGCCACAAGTGATGCTCCCTCTACCTCAAGCGACAACCTTGTCACAAATGAAGAGATAAGCCGCATGGTCAAGAAATTCAACAACTTCTACAAGAATAGAAGCAAAGATCGAAGCGCCAACTCAAGATATGAAGAGAAGCGTTCGTCAAGTCGTGACCGAAACTGCTACAATTGTGTGAAGCACAGATACTACTCCATTGAGTGCACGGCTCCTTACAATAGGAAAGAAGAGTCACCAAGAAGACAAAGCTCGAGAGACGAGTCACCTCGAAGAGAGAGTAGAGATGATCGTTATGAACGAAGACCCTCAAGGAGAAGTAGGGACTCGGAGAAGAAGGACAAGTACACCAAGAGCTACTCAAGAAGGAAACAACAAGCTCATTTTGGTGAATGGGGTTCCGGCTCCGAATCTGACAACCACTCCGAGAGAAGCTATCACTCCAACTCCGACTATAGTTAAGATGAAGGTGTTGTCAGACTTGCACTAGTGACAACCAACTCCTATGACATATTTGATTCACCAAATGAAGTGAGTGGATGTTGCTTCATGGCTAAGGCCCCAAGGTATCACACCCCGAGTATCTTGATTTCAATAGTGATGAAGATGACTTGTTAATTGAAAATAACTTGCTATTTGACAAATCTAGTGATGTTAGTCAAAATGAACTTGCTAGTACTCACTCTAGTGTAAATAAGTCGTGCAATGATGATAAGTTGAAAATAGAACAACTAACTCAAGAACTAAAAACTCTTAAGTTAGCTCATGAGTCAACTCTAGAAGATCATAGAGAGCTTGTATGGACACATGAGAAGCTACGCTTCGAGAAGCTCAATTTAGAGCAAGAGCATGAGTTCCTTAAAGCTATCAATGACGATCTTCGAAAGAAGACTTCCTCTTATCTAGCCAAGTGACTTCTCTTATCCACATTCATGCCACAAGTTAAGTCTAAGCAAGCTAGTAACAAAGGAAAGAAATGTTCTTCAACTAGTAGCAATAAAAATGATAAATCCAATGATATTTCTTCTAGTAGTTCTTTTGATCCCACTAACTCTTCTGTTAGCCAAGTTACACTTGAGCAAGAAAACAAACTTTTGAAAGGGATTATAGAGAAAGGTATCTACAAGAGTCTTAAAGGTTGCAAACAATTTGAGGAGATTGTACGCAAGCACAGAGGATACCAGAAGAATCGTGGTGTTGGTTACTTCAACGCTAATGGAGTTGAATGGGAAGAAGGTCAATACCCCAATCCCAAGTTTGTTCCTCAAAAGGAGAAGTATGAAAATACTCTCCCCAAGGTAACAAAGTCTCAAGATGACCTTCCACCACAAGACCCCAAGCTAAAGGACAAGAACAAGCTTCAAGAGGACATTGACTCATATGAAGATGAATCCCGAGCTTTGGTGAAGTGGTCTCCCAAGGCTACTACAAGCTCAACTTCTACAAGTGCTACTTCAACACCGAGGATCCCCATCAACTTGATGTGGGTCCCCGAGAAGAAGAACTAGAGAAGTTCTTGAGGGGTGACTCCACCAATGAATTTCACTCATATTCATTATTGGCAAGAACTAGTTGCAATCAACATCAACATCATGCAATAGTTCAAGGAGTCACACATTCCCTCAAAGGTAAGCAAGGGACAAGGTAATTAACAAATCAATGGACATCATCACATATGCTTTGCACTCCATGTCCATTGATATCCTTGTATTTGTCTCTTGTGTGTTGGGACTAACCCATGTAGGTGAGAAGAGTAATGAAACAACGAGGATGCTCCCAAATCTTGGTGAACTTCATCAACTTTGAGCATCCACCACTACTTCACCTACATGAAGTCTTCATCGACAAAACCCAAGGTTAGTTTATTCCTCCTATGGGGGATGTCACATCAAGGGGAGCTTTACTATAAGACTTGAGTCAAAGAATCTCGTAGAATGTGACAACATTAAATGCTTTATGTAAAAGTGGTAACCCCACTTGTGCTTAAACGATGAGTATGACCTATGATCAAGTATTCTTGCTTGGCTCCTAAGTCAATATACTCATATATAGATGACTCCGTCATCGCCAAAGTGCTTGTTAGATGCTATTGTGTTTGTGGATGTTTGCCATGATTTCATTTGACATCTTATTGTGTGAGCATGTTGGTTTGCATTTATTTACTCATTCAAGAATATCCAATTGCTGCTATTTGACTTTTGATTTACTCTTGCCAATTGGATATACAAGAATGCCTGGGACCACTCCTTTATCTATCTATGCTTTATCACCTCATATTCTATTCATGCTGCATCACAAAATTTGAATAAGTACTTTTTGATCTCTCCGTGTGAGGAGCACTCGGAGTTCTGTATTGTCAAGGACTGACCATTAAAACCTCTCAAGTGCATCTTAGTGGAACCAACTCCAAATTCTCGATCTCAACGAATGCCTAGGGTTGATCTGGTTTTTCTATCTCGGTACCGTCAATTTTATATTCTTGGATACACCGACTTTGCCTGTTAGCTAAAAGTTGAGAAACTTGGTGACACCCCGACGCTTGTCAAGACAGCGATGGGTATATAATCGATGGACCCCGACGCTTTGAAATTTATTCTTCAAATGTCGTGCCTGCACAACCCTTGCTACCTCCCGAAGACCCTTGGTCATCGCCTTGCTTCCCCGAGCGCCTCTGCCGCTGAGAATCGCCGCCGTCAGCGTCTTCTTCTCCATGCCACCATAGCGGATCCATTGCCGCATTAGGGTATGGATTCGCCCCCCTCTCGCACTCCACTGTCCGATTCATGCGCATTAGGGTTTATTCCTAGTCTTGCCACAGTTTGAGAGCTTTCCATCCAGAAGAAAATTCCATAGGATAGCGAACAAAGAATTTTTAGGGTTTTGTCGTCCGCCTCCTGTATCTCGGTAGAACCGATGTGAAATAATTGGTGTCACCGATTCTCTTTTCTACCACACTGAGAACACCTTGGTGGAACCAAGCGCTAATTCTCGGTGCCTCCAAAAAAGGTGCCAAGTTCCTGGAAAGTAGGGTGTTTGTCTCAGTGTGACCGAAAATTTGCCTCGGTTGTACCGAAATACATTTGACAGAATGCAAAACTTTGGAAATTCTTAGTTCAAACTTTTCAAAATCTCTGCATTTTTTGATGATCCTATTCTACTCTTCTATACTCTATTCACAGGGTCGGACATGTCAGGCTCAGAAGATAGTGAGAATTTGCAGGAGCAGAACGTTGAGATGAGTTCATGCACTAGTCCTAAGGCCAGTTCCTTTCAGATCAAGGCACTCCCAGTTCTTATGGGTTGCCTAAGGCTGCCACTAGGACAAAAAGAGGCTCAACTCAGAAGAAGAAGATTCTAATTTTGTCCCAGAAGAAGTTCTTGTTAAGAAGCAAGAGAAGGCTGCAAGGAAGTATGCCAATGAGGCCACCTCATCTAGGAGGGCGGTCAACAAAATTTATAGACCATCAAAGCACATGAGAGTGCTAGGGCAGCTATGTCTATTGAGATCCCTAAGAAACCATTGCCTAAGAAGGCAGGAGAGAAGAAGACAACCAGGAAGAGGGTCATCCGTGTGATGGGCAGGCCTACCTCTATGTATGAGGATCCAGAGGAGGATGCTGCTGGTACTGCTGCTGAGGAGGAAGAGCAGGAACCTGTTACTCAAGCCCCTCCTAAGAAGAAGGCAAAGAAACTTATGGCTGATGCTATGCCTAAGTTTGGTCCCTCCAAGAGCACCAAGGCTGCATCCAAGAAAGCTGCTGCACAGAAGAACAAGAGGACTACCAGAGATATACCTACTTATGAGAAGAACAAGAAGTCCACTTTCAGAGAAGAAGATGATGATGAAGATGCTATGTCTGTCTTGATGAATCTTAGACCTCATCTTCCTGTACATGATGCCAGCCATCCCAGGGCTGAGGATATGAAGAATTGGAATGATTCAGGTCTGAGGGCATGGAGAGCCATTGATCCATATGCCCAGAGGAGAAAGACTGCTGTGGATTATAGGTTTTATCCCAAGGAGCAGCAATACTTCTATGAGATAGTTTTGCTAGACAAGAGTCATGTAGTCAGTGACATGCGATATGTGGACTGGAAGTATATCAAGTATAATGAGAATTACTTTCCATGTGTCCAAGACAACTTCCACTGCATTGGACTTGACAAGTTTGTTGGGAAGGAGTTCACTGCTTGGAATGATGAGATGATCTTGTAGTTCTATTCCACTGCTCATTTTTATGGAGATAACATGATTGTTTGGATGATTGAAGGAGCAAGATATGAATCTTTCGTTGATTAGTGGGCTACCATGTTAGGAGTCCTAGAGGTTGAGGATGGTGATTTGGATGTATACTCAGTATCCAGGGAGAGCCACAATGCTATGAAGGATATGTATAATCCCATTCCAGCTGCTAACTTGCAACCTCACAAGTTGGGATCCATTTACTTCCTTCAGCCAGGCCTCCAAACCATGAACACTATCCTGAGGCATACCTTGATGCCCAAGTCTGGAGATGAGAAGATGATTCGTGGATACTCCATCAACATGTTCATCCATCTTGATCGTCACACAAGGATTCAAGTGATGGATTTGATAGTAGAGACTGTGAAGAGGGTTGCTGCTGATTAGACGCGCTCACGCTGCTATGCACCCTATATTCAGATGCTTATCAATTCTAAGCTTGAGAAGCACATTTTTGCTCTCGATAGGCCCCACTTGTCACTTCAGCCGGACTTTGAGGACAACATTGTGGTGATGGACCCAGACCATCCCACATCAGCTACAGCTCAGGCTCAAGCAGAGGTAGAGGCTGAGGCAGCTAGAGCCACTGGTGCTCAAGTTCCCAGATCCAGGAACGAGCAGATGGATGTTTTGATTTCCACTGTCATGGAGATAAAGAAGGACATGAAGACCATCATGGACACTCAAGAGAGCCTTGTGAACATTATTGATGATGAGTGAAAACTCTAAATGACAAGGTTGATGGGCTGACTAAGACAGTCAATGAGCTCAAGAAGGAGGTTGATGAAGCCCCAATCCGTCGCACCTCTTCAGAATACGAGTCTTCTGATGATGAGGAGGATATTGCACCTGTCAGGACGACTGCCCAGTTCATAACTAAGGATAGGACACCTACAGTGCCAGCTCCAGAGACGAGGCCTTCATCTTCTGCTCCAGCCACAATGACATCAACTCCATCAGCTCCAGTGCCTCCAGTATCTACACCAAATCCATCCAGGACTTCAGCGGAAGTCTTCGCCAACCAGAGGAGATCAGCCACAGAAGAACAATTAGCTATATCTCTTCGAGATTTTTGGTAACTTGTTGCCAAAGGAGGATAAGTTGTATATAGATCTTAGGCTTCGAGTGAGAGAGCGTCTTGTTTTATTGCTATTTTTCAAAAACATTTGGTTCTTTGGTTTGACGTGATACTTTTGTGTGTGTTTGATCATACGTTGTTATGTGTGTTTCTATTATTTCCGATTCTTTCATGATTATGCGATGATCATTCACTTTACTTGATGTGTTGTGCTATGTTGTTAACTCTTATTACTCTCGCACACCACCAAGATGTATGTGACATGGAAGAAGTGCCCCATGTACCTAATCGATTGTGCATTTGCATTCAAACGCAAATTTAAAATAATGCACAATTTAGGGGGAGCTCTTGCTTATCACATACTTCTCAAAGCGATGATTATATTCATTGATTATATCATTTGTCGAAGCTTTGATCTATATGTTGTCATCAATTACCAAAAAGGGGGAGACTGAAAGCACATTTGCTCCCTTGGTGGTTTTGGTAATTAATAACAACATATATGTCATTGAACTAATATTTCCACTAAGTATGTTTCAGGAAAAGTTCAATGATGCGTTGGCATAAGGATTGTGGAATACCCCAACATGCAAGGAAATATATTGGCAAAGCTTCAAGCAAAGGACTCTACATTTTATCTTTTGTGAGAAATCACTTTGAGTCCATAGGAAAGCCAATACTATTAAAAGGGGTAAGGTTTTGTTGGTGAATGAAATGCTCATACGTGCACAAGTGATAGTCACCACATACACCCACAAGCTCTTCCACAAAAGTCTATTCAAAGCCAAATACTCAAAATCGGTGCAACCAACACATTCCACTCGGTGCCACCGATTCCAAACCCTAGACATACTCGGCAAAAACCCTAGCTTTTCGGTTGCACCGAGTTAGGCTGCCAACTACCTGTTACACAAGTTTACAAAATCGGTCCCTCCGAGTTTTGTGGATCGACGTCACCGAGATTGGCAATCTGACCGTTGGTCACCTTATCAGTGCAACCGAGTTTCCTATATCGGTTTCATCGAGATTCAAAAGTTGCCACCTTTTGGTCACTTCGGTACAACCGAGATTCAAACATCGGTTCCACCAAATCTGATGTATTGTGTGTGATGGTTGGATTTTTGGAGATGCCTATATACCCCTCCACCACTACTCACTCAAAAGAGAAGCACTCAGAACAGTTCCCCACTCATACCTACTAGTTTCTGAGAGAGAGCCATCTACTCATGTGTTAAGATCATGCCATTCCATTCCTACCATATGAATCTTGATCTCTAGCCTCCCCAAGTTTCTTTCCACCCAATCAATCTCTTCTACCAAGCCAAATCTATGAGAGAGTGATTCTGTGTTGAGGAGTCTATCATCTTGAAGCACAAGAGCAAGGAGTTCATCGACACAATCGATCCTTTTACCTTTTGGAGGGCGGTGCCTCCTAGATTGATTAGGTGTCGCTTGGGAGCCTCCTACTTCATGTTGTGTAGTGAACCAAGAAGTTTGTAAGGGCAAGGAGATTGCCTACTTCGTGAAGATCTACCCCGAGTTAGGCTAGTCCTCCATGGACGTAGGCTGTCATGGTATAGTCAAGGTTTCTTATTCATGGAACCCTTTGTGGGTAGAGCCCTCCATCGACTCTCGCGACAGTTACCCTCCGTCGGTTGAAGACTCCATGAACGTGGATGTACGATAGTGCCACCTATCAGAAACACGGGAAAAGTCATCATGTCACCAATTGCGTTTTCTCTTCCTACCCTTTCTTTACTTACATGCTTGTCTTTACTTTCCGGTGCCATACTCTTAGACATGCATGTGTAGGGTGTACTTGACATACTATGAATGCTAAAATATGAAAAGAATTAGAATTGGGAAAAAGTAGATTTTATTTGGTCAAGTAGTCTAATCACCCCCCTCTAGCACTACTTTCGATCCTACACAAGTACAAGTAAAGAGGAGATGAGTGTATGGAATTGGCTTACACTCTCCACAAGCTACATCAAGATCATCTGAAATACAATCACACATATCAATCATCATACATAAAAGCAGGGTCCGACTACGGAAGAAATCAAACGATAAAAGCGGCATCCATCCTTGCTATCACAGGTTGCCGGCCTAGAACCCATCATACGATCGATGATGATGAAGAAGAACTCCAAATCAAACAACCACTGTGCTCACATAAAAGCATCACATTACCTGTATCTGCAACCGTGTTGTAGTAATCTATGGGCCATAGGGAGTCCGCAATCTAATTTTCAAGGGTATCAAGACTAACAAAGCTTAATGGGTTAGGTATGGTTAAATGGTGAGGCTGCATAAGCATTTATTTGAGTGGTTAACTTAGGAGTACAAGAATAATAAGAGTGATATACACATAAACGAATGTGACCTAATAATGATCAAGAAGTGATCCTGAACACCTACTTTTGAGTCAATCAAAACCCCACCGTGTCCTCTTCTTGGTTCAAACCTCACAAGAAGAGACAGTCATAGTTACACACAGTTAGTGTATTTTAATTGAGTTTACTTCAAGTTTTCCATTACCTGATATTATAAAATTTCCAAGTTGCCATAATTGCGGGCACGACTGTCAGAAAGATTTTAACTTGGAGGGGTGCTCCAACTCATCCATCACAAACTAACCACAAGCTACGCCAAAAATTCTCAACCTCGAAATAACCCAAAGTATCCTCGAAATCTCGGTGCACAAGATGTTGGAGAAGGGTAAAACAAATCCAGCAAGACTGAAAGCACAATTGTTTCCTTGGTGGTTTTGGTAATTAATAACAACATATATGTCATTGAACTAATGTTTCCACTAAGCATGTTTCAGGAAAAGTTCAATGATGGGTTGGCAAAAGGATTGTGGAATACCCCAAGATGCAGGGAAATAGATTGGCAAAGCTTCAAGCAAGAGGACTCTACATTTTACTTTGTGATAAATAACTTTGATTCCATTGGAAAGCCAATACTATCAAAAGGGGGTAAGGTACTGTTGGTGAACAAAATGTTAATACGTGCACAAGTGATAGTCACGACATACACCCGCAAGCTCTTCCACAAAAGTCTGTCCAAAGCCAAATATCCAAAATCGATGCAACCAACACTTCCCACTCGGTGCCACCGATTCTCAGCCTCAGACAGACTCAGCCAAACCCTAACCCTTCGGTGCAACCGATTCTGATTCGGTGCCACCGAGTTTGGGTTGCCAACTTTCTGTTACGCAAATTCACAAAATCGGTCTAACCGAGTTTGTTGAATCGGCATCACCGAATGTGGCAATCTGACCGTTGGTCACCTTATCGGTGCAAGCGAGTTTTATATATCGGTCTCTCTGAGATTCAAAAGTTGATACCTTTTAGGCAACTCGGTACCACCGAGATTAACACATCGGTGTCACTGAGTTGGACTTATTAGGTGTAACAGTTGAATTTTTGGAGATGTCTATATATACCAATCCACCACCACTCACTCACAAGAGAAGCACTCAGATGAGATCCCCACTCATACCAACTGATTTTCTGAGAGAGAGCCACCTACTCATGTATTGAGATCATGCCATTCCATTCCAACCATATGAATCTTGATCTCTAGCCTCCCCAAGTTGCTTTCCACCCAATCAATCTCTTCCACCAAAGACAAATCTGTGAGAGAGTGATTGTGTGTTGAGGAGTCTATCATCTTGAAGCACAAGAGCAAGGTGTTCATTGACATTATCGAGCCTATTACCTTTTGGAGGGTGGTGCCTCCTAGATTTGTTAGGTGTCACTTGGGAGCCTCCTACTTCGTGTTGTGGAGTGAACCAAGAATTTTGTAAGGGCAAGGAGATCGCCTACTTCGTGAAGATCTACCCCGAGTTAGACTAGTCCTCCGTGGACGTAGGGCATCATGGTATAGTCGAGGTTGCTTATTCATGGAACCTTCTATGGTTAGATCCCTTCGTGGACTCTCGCGACCGTTACCCTCCGTGGGTTGAAGACTCCATAAACGTGGACGTACGATAGCACCACCTATCAGAACCACGAGAAAAATCATCGTGTCTCCAAATTGCGTTTGTTCCTCCTACCCTTCCTTTACCACTCATGCTTGTCTTTACTTTGCGCTGCTATACTCGTAGACATGCATGTGTAGGGTGTGCTTGACTTGCTATGAATGCTAAAATCTGCCAACACTTAAAATTGGGAAAGTTAGATTTTATTTGGTCAAGTAGTCTAATTACCCCCATCCAAACCTACTTTCGATCCTACAAGTGATATCAGAGCATTGGTCTCCATTGCCTTGGTTTTACAACCTAGGAGAGTGTGGCATCAAGTGAGGGAAATTATCATTGTAGAGGTCCGTACTTTGATGACACTAATTTTGCTAGTTGGAAGCACAAAATGAAAATGCATCTTCTTTGTGATAACCCCGCCGTTTGGGGTGTTGTTCGTGTTGGATTGCAAGGTGAATTCTTTGCGGATGGAAGGGAACCAGACTGCAAAGCAATTGTGGATGAATTGAAGATGTTGCAAGTAAATACTCAAGCATGTGACATTGTCTTCAACTGCCTATGCCTCGAAGAATTCAATAAAATCAGCCGTCTTGAGAATGCAAAAGAGATTCGGGATACTTTGGTTGATACACATGAAGGTACCAAATTTGTAAGAGAGTCCAAGTTCGGTGTTCTTCAATGTCAGCTTGACAAGTTCAAGATGAAGGATGGTGAAGGAGTCGCTGAGATGTACTCTAGGCCAGCTGTCATCACCAGTGAGATTGCCGGCTTAGGAAGCGAAGAAATGATCGACAAATTCATCATCAAGAAGATACTTCGAGCTTTGGATGATCGATATGACACCATATGCACATTGATCTAAATGATACCCAACTACAAAGATCTCAAGCCAACGGAAGTGATTGGAAGGATAGTTGCTCATGAGATGACTCTCAAGGACAAGGCAGAGCTACACCACAAGTCTAGTAGTGCTTACAAGGCCACAAGTGATGCTCCCACAACCTCAAGTGACAACCTTGTCGCAAATGAAGAGATAAGCCTCATGGTCAGGAAATTCAACAAGTTATACAAGAATAGAGGCAAAGATCGAAGCTCCAACTCAAGAAATGAAGAGAAGCGTTGGTCAAGTCATGATCAAAACTGCTACAATTTTGGGAAGCCCAGACACTACTCCAATAAGTGCACGACTCCTTACAAAAGGAAAGAAGAGTCACCAAGAAGAAGAAGCTCAAGAGACGAGTCACCTCGAAGAGAGAGAAGGAGTAGGGATGATCGAAGACCCTCAAGGAGAAGTAGGGACTCTATAAGAGCATCTAGTGCCCCTTAGTGATTTTGGTGTATTGAAGACTTATAGGGTAAGAGACTAAAGCATTTGTAAGTGTACACATGCTCTATAAGTTGTCGAGGAGTTTGATATATTCAGAGATTATCGACCCCTAAAAATGTATGTCTTCAGCTGAAGACTTTGGTGAAGACTTTGAAAATTAAGAAGTTGGTGTGACCTTGAAGATATGAACGAGGACAATGAAGCGTGAAGACTTTTGTTTTCGTAGTTTCATTTCCTTTCTTTAAGTCATAGGAAACACCGTACTGTTAAAGGGGGCCGAGGTAATACTATGGAAAATTTCCAACTGATGCTCAACTCAAAAGCCTCAACCTATCCAATCCTTTGAGTGAAGCCTTTGGAAATCTCTTGCAGTTCAGTCAAGTTCTTGAGTGACAGAGACGATGTTCTTCTGGTCCCCAAGGAAATTGGTCTGACTGAGGAGTTAGGATTTTGCCAGTGCGAATTGCCTACAAGTGAGGAATATGATAAGCCTTGGGGAATTTGACAGTTCAAATTCCGACCATTGCTGTGCTTAGCGCCTGCTGTCCGCAATCATCGTATCCACATAACAGTCATATCATTGGGGGAATTTATGTCTTATCATGTCAGGTTGCACCCTGGCTATAAATAGCAAGCCCCCACGACCACTAGTTGGTTGGCTGCTCCGAGAGAGAACTGACACTTGTCATTTGAGAGTAACCCATCCTCTGAGGACTTTGAGAGAAAATCATAAGTGAGGAAAAACGCAAATCTAAACCAGCAAACCCAAAGTGATTGAGCATCACTGAAGAGATTGTTCCTGTGTGGAACCGACGGTTGTTACCTTTGAAGACCGTGTATCTTCCAGGCAGTTAGGCATCATGGTCTAGTGGATCCTACAGTCAATTGGGGTTCACTGAGTGACCTTGGTCTAGAACATCCAATAGTCAATTGTGGATCGCCGGGTGACCAGCTTGTGAGGGTTTTGGAAGTCTACCCTGAAGACATACCACGAGTGTTGTGCGAGGACTGTGTGACCTTAGCTCAACGAAAATACTGTAAGGACTGTGTGTCCTGGGACTATGTGTCCTCTGGTTTAAATACTAGGCCGCTCCGAACCAGACATATGACTGTCACAACAGTTGGAACTGGGTCATCAAACCATTATCTTCATTGAGCTACCTAGTTCTATTTCCTCAACCCTTTCATTTCCTCATATACTTGTTGATGAAATTGATCGTTACTGCTTGAAGAATTTGGCTGAAGAATTTCTCAATTTCCTCACCTGAAATTCTTCAAGTTACCTTGTTCCTCACCTGCTTATCATGTATCATGCTACCTGTAATCTGTGCATGATTTATTTCATCATGATGACTATGCTACTGCTATGTTTCTTATGCACTTGAGTACTTATTCTACCACTAGTTATTCAACACATTTCAAATTTCTCAAGTTGAAATTCCTCAGTGATGAATTTGTAAAAATCGCCTATTCACCCCCCTATAGTCGATATAACACACTGTTAATTGGTATCAGAGCAAGGTACTCCCTTGTTCTGTGTGATTTTGGTTTAACCGCCTAGAGTTCTAGTTATGTTGACTGCAGGTATGATCAAGGTTTCTACAGGTTGTCCTACTTTTGATGGGTCGGACTATCCCTACTAGAAGAACAAGATGCGCATGCATCTTGAGGCAATTGACAACAATCTCTAGTACGTTGTGGAAAATGGTGTTCACGATCAACGTTGCTGATGTGAAGGGATTCAAGCAACTTGATTCACAAGCAAAGAATATCATTTGTGGACATCTGAGCGAAGGTCAGTATGGCAGAGTGAGTGCTTTGGAGTCTGCTAAGATTATCTGGAATAGGCTGTCGAAAGTCAACGAAGGTGTTTCCACTCAACGTGACTCCCGTGTTGATGTTCTTTGCAATCTCTTCAACTACTTCAAAAGAATAGACAATGAGAATGTTCAACAAACTTTTGATCGTCTCACTGATATCTCCAACGAGCTTCAAGCATTGGGTGCCACTGACATCACCGACCACGAGGTGGTGAAGAAACTGCTGAGATCTCTTGATTCCTCATTCGATACACTGGGTTTGATGATTCAAGAGCTTAGAGGCTACAAGTCACTCGATCCTGATGATATACTTGAGAGACTCAATACTCATGAATTCCAACAAGCTGAGAAGAGAGACCTCTACGGGCCAAGCTGTGGAAGATCTCGTGCTCTGAAGGCAAAAACAATTTCCTCATCCGAAGGGGAAGATTCTAATAGTATCCTTGGTGATCCTGAAGAACTGAGTCAGGAGCTGGCAATGCTCATGAGGAAATTCTAGAAGTTCTAAAGGACAGGCCAGTTTGGAAAGTCATCAAAAATTGGTTTGAGGAAATCGGATTCCTCAAGCGACTACAAAAACAGAACTTGTCACAAATGCAAGAAATCTGGTCACTTTATCTCTGACTGTCCTTTGTGGGAAAAGAATCGAAGAACAAGAAGTACAAGGACGACAGTTCTGATGATTCAAAGAAAAAGGAGAAATATTCAAAGCCCTCATCTGCAAAGTCCTCATCTTTAAAGTCCTCAACGCACAAGAAGAATAGTTCCAGAAAGGTTCATGATTTCATTGGCAAGGAAATGGTTTCTGAAGAAGAATCTGAAGAATATGAAGAAGAGGAAGAATTTGAGGTGGAGTCCGAATCTGGTGTTGCTATCCTTGCTCTCGCTACTGCTTTCGTCAGCAAGTCCATCTTTAACGATGAAGAAAATGACTACTCCAACGACTCTGACGTTAGCAATGATGAATATGCTCCCACTTACTGCTTCATGATGAAAGGTGTCAAGTCATTCACAGAATGTCCCAATCTTGATGACATTGAATATCCTAGGTGGAAAGTTCTGATGAAGAAGAATATCATATCAATGCACAATGAGCTATGGACTATTACTGAACTTGGACTGACTGAACTCTACAAGATGGCAAATGCCGAGGAAATTCATAAGTATACTCAACTTGATGCTCAGGCGAGGAACATCATCTGCTCAAGCCTATCAAGTGTCATGTTCAAGGGCATCTATCATCTCCAAAACGCAAAGCTCATCTGGGATAGGATCATGGACATCAATGAAGGCTATCACACTCGTCGAGACCCCATGTTCATAGAACTCAAGAAATTCCTCAAAACCCAGGAAACAGATCCTGGTTCATCTTCTTCACCGTGTCTTATGGCAAAAGGTTCCAAGGTACACAAGCATCACTCCTCCTCTGAATCAAGTGAAGGTGAATCTGATGAATATGCGAAACCTAGCTATTCCAAACTTGCTAATACTGCCACTAAGCAACAAAGTGCACTTGAAAAGATTCAAAATCTATTAGACAAAAGCGATGATTTGTTGAATGAGGAAGTGGATCAAACTCAAACTCTGACTGTTGATCTCAAAAGTCTTCAGTTAAAGCATGATAACCTTCAGAGTCATCGTGATGCCCTCTTAGTCGATCATGAGAAGCTTTCTTATGAATTTCTTCAAAGAAAGCAAGATCTTGAGAAACTAAGAGTGTCTCATGAGGATCTCCAAAGGAAAAACAATTCCTTACTAGCTCAATAGATCAGTACCGCTCAGGAAAAATTCGTTCCACCTTGTTTGAAATGCATTGAACGTGAAACTACCAATTCTTCACTTGAATGTTCAAATGCTTCTATTGCTGCAAATTCTTCAACTATCCCCATGGTCACAAATTCCTCATCTGAAGGTACCACAAGTATCACTGATGAAAATGCAGGGTTGAAGGAATTGTATGTGACAGGCATATACAAAAGTCTCAAAGGGCATCAAACCCTTTGCGATGTGCTAAAAAATCAGATCCTAAACAAGAACCCTAGGAAAGAGGGTATTGCATTTGAGAGGAAACTCAATGCTGATGGATCCTACTGGACACCTGAGCAGTGCCCCAAAACCTCATGGGTTGCTGCAAAAGGACCTCCTTTAGATCCATCCACTTTATCTGGATTTAGCTATGAAACTTCATATTCCTCTAATGAGTCACTTGACTCCAACTACAAATTCTTCAAAAATCAGAAAGGTGAAGTATTTGCCAGATTTGTTGGAACTAATTGCAGGAACGGTCCACCTATGAGGAAAATCTGGGTTCCCAAGATCTGCTTGGAAAATCTTCAAGTGAATGTCCTCACGACACCACCCATGAAGAAAAGGAACCCCAGATCAAATTCCTCATATGGACCAAAGTCTTCACTTGGACCAAATTCCTCAAACGGTCAAAAGTATCAGTCTCGTGCTAATGAATCTATTTCGCAGGGAAAATCTAAGAGTTCTGAATATGTGCATTATTCTTCGAATCATTATGTTCATAAGTCCTCGAAGAATTTCTCTGCTTATTCATATGAGTACTCTAACCCTCGTCTTGTGAAACAAAGTGCACTAGCTTCAATGCCTCCTTTCTCATATGGAGCTCACAGAATGATGAACTCTTTGCCACCCCTCCAGATGTGGGTGATGAAGAAATTGAACTAATTTCTTATGCAGGGTGAGGTCTCCAGATCAGTTTGAACGTCTGATGAATTTGCTGGAGACCTGAAGAAATGCTTGAAGGGATGCAGGCTAATTATGCAGAAATGAGTTCCTCATTTCTCTCATCCTCACACTGCTTTACTTACTACATTGTGTGATGAAATACTGTCTGATGAAATTGATGTCATATTCTTCACTCTGAAGCATATGAGTTTGTAAGGTGTACTAATTCATTTGGAGGATGAAACTCGAAAGCTACTGAGTGGGTTCTTGATAGTGGATGCACCAACCACATGACTGGTGACAAGAATCTACTGATGAATATACCACTTACCCCATCTCATCTGAAGCATATCATCTACGCTGATAGAGGAAAAAAGCAAGGTATTGGGTCTAGGTAAGGTTGCAATCTCAAAGGACCAACGCATGGATAAGGTGATGCTTGTCAAATCCCTCAGGTTCAACCTCATGTCTGTCTCAATGCTTTGTGATCTTGATATGGTTGTCATCTTTGGAAAATATCGTTGTGTTGTCATCATGGAAGCTGACAATTCCAAAGTCTTCAAAGGCTTTAGGAGAGGAGACTTGTATATTGTTGATTTCTCTACACGTCCTCAGCCTGCCACGTGCCTACTTGCAAATTCCTCAGAAGGCTGGCTATGGCATCAGCGACTTGGACACGTTGGTATGAGGAACTTGCACACGCTCCTGAAGAAAAAGCACGTCATTGGCATTGAAGTTGTAAAATTCCTCAAGGACCACCTCTGTGGTGCTTCTGAGTCTACGAAGATGACCAGATCCAAGCATCCCTCAAAGACAATCATGACCACTACTCGACCTTTTGAATTGCTTCTCATGGACCTCTTTGTCCCCACACATTATTCCACACTAAGAAATTCTTCAAGTTTGTATGGATTTTGCATTGTTGATGATTACTCTCATTACACTTGGGTGCATATTATTCTGTACAAAAATGAAATGCTGGATGTCTTCAGATGATTTGCTTCAAGGGCCACAACAAACTTCGGCATCAAGATCAAGCATATCAGGAGTGATAATGGGACCGAGTTCAAGAACACCAATCTTGATGAATATCTTGATGAACTTGGTATTACTCATGAGCTATCTGCCCCATATACTCCTCAGGAGAACGACATCATGGAGCACAAGAACATGACTCTTGTTTAGATGGCTCTCACCATGCTTGATGAATACAAGACTCCTCGTCGCTTCTGGCCTGAGGCAATTGATACAACTTGCCACATCATCAACATGGTATATCTTCACAAATTCTTCAAGAATACTTCATATGAACTCATGACTGGCAAGAAACCCAATCTAAGTTATCTCAAAGTCTTTGGTGCAAAATGTTGGATTAGAGATCCTCACCACAGTTCTAAATTTGCGCCGAAAGCACATGAAGGTTTTATGCTTGGTTACGGAAAGGACTCGCACACCTATAGAGTCTTCAACACCTACCACCAAAAGGTTGTTGAAACTGTAGATGTCCGGTTCGATGAAACTAACAACTCGCAAAGAGAGCACGTGCCTCCTGTGCTAGATGAAATGTCTCTTGAGGAATCCATTAAGTTGAAGTCCACTGAAGATGTCATACCCACTGAAGAACCTCAACCTACTTAGGAAGTCATTCCAACCAATGAAGACATTCATGCTGATACATTTGAAGAAAATGGTGCTGAAGAAAATCCTCATCCACGTCAACCTGCTCATCCAAGAGTTGCAAATGAAGTTCAGATTGACAAAATCATTGACGACATCAATGCACCAGGTCCCCTGACTCGCCCAGGAGCTTCACATTTGACTAACTTTTGTGGACACTTTGCTTTTGTCTCTATCATAGAGACCTCCAAGGTTGATGAAGCATTCAAGGAGCCTGAGTGGATCCAAGCTATGCAAGAGGAATTGCATCAATTCAAGCTGAACAACGTGTCGGAACTTTTCAAGCGGCCAGATCCTCGCAAGCATAACATCATAGGTACTAAGTGGATCTACCGCAACAAGCAAGATGAAAATGGCCTTGTGGTAAGGAACAAGGCTCGTCTTGTAGCTCAAGGCTACACACATGTTAAAGGAATTGAGTTTGATGAAACTTTTGCATCTGTTGCTAGATTTGAAGCTATTCACATATTGCTTGCTTATGCTAACCATCATGATATCCTCTTATATCAAATGGATGTGAAAAGTGCATTCCTCAATGGTAAGCTTGAGGAAAAAGTATATGTTGCTCAACCCCCAGGTTTTGAAGACCCTAAGCATCGTGACAAAGTCTTTAGGCTCAACAAGGCCCTATATGGCCTCAAGCAGGCCCCTCGGGCATGGTACAACACTCTGAAGGAATTCCTCATGAAGAAAGGCTTCAAACCCGGTTCACTCGACCCAACTCTTTTCACTAAATCCTATGATAATGAATTATTCGTGTGCCAAATATACGTAGATGATATTATGTTTGGATGTACTGAGAAACATTACAGTGACGAATTTGCCTATATGATGAGTGAAGAATATCAAATGTCCATGACGGGGGAGTTGAAATTCTTCTTAGGTCTTCAAATTCATCAACAACACAATGGCATCTTCATCTCTCAAGAGAAATACCTCAAGGATGTTCTGAGGAAATTCAACATGAAAGACTGCAAAGGCGTCAAAACTCCAATGCCTTCAAAAGGCCACCTGTGCACTGACAAAAATGCTAAAGATTTCGATCAAAAGGTATATCGCTCCATGATTGGCTCTTTATTGTATCTATGTGCATCTAGGACAGATATTATGCCAAGTGTTTGCATCTGTGCCCGATTACAAGCGACACCGAATGAATCACACCAAAAGGCAGTGAAACATATTCTTCGATACTTAGCTCACACACCAACGCTTGGATTATGGTATCCCAAGGGCTCAAATATTCACCTCATCGGATACTCAGATGCTGACTATGGTGGAGATCATGTTGATCGCAAGTTAGCCTCAGGCACATGTCATTTCCTCGGACGATCCTTAGTCTGTTTGTCCTCGAAGAAGTAGAACTGCGTGTCACTATCTACCGCTAAAGCTGAGTATATTGCTACTGGTTCATGTTGCGCCTAGTTGCTATGGATGAAGCAAACCCTCAAGGACTACGATATCAATGTGAAGAATGCGCCTCTCTTCTCCGACAATGAGAGTGCTATCAAGATTGCTTACAACCCAGTTCAACACTCCAAGACCAAGCACATCCAGATTCGTCATCGTTTTCTTCGTGATCATGTACTCAAGGGCGACATCTCCATCGACGAGTTGGACACTGAAGAACAACTAGATGATATCTTCACCAAGCCCTTGGATGAAAAGAGATTTTGCAAGTTGCGATGTGAGCTAAATATTTTAGAACCTTCGAATGTTCTTCGAAAATACACACATCCTAACACTTATGCAAAATTGATGACTTAGATGTCCAACACATGAAGTAACATTTTTCTTCAATCAATGAAGTTTAAACCCCTATGTGTGAAGAAATTAATGAAGAATTTGATTCTCACAACCCCATGACAATTGTACGCGGTGTCGGAAATCATCATTCTTATACGGTGGGTCGCGCCACCAACCATAGGTGAAATTCTTCAAAGTTGAGTTTTTCACCATTTTGCAAATTCTCCAGATTTTCAAATTCCTCAAGTTTGCAAATTCCTCAAATTTTCAAATTCTTCAAACTATGAAACCGATGTTCTTCATTGACTATATATATATATATATATATATATATATATATTTGAGTTTTCAAGTCCTCAACAACATTCACTTATTGCTAATTCTTCAATTCGATTTTCATCTAAGTGAATGTGATCAGACCTGTTCCCCATCTATGCTTAACTCAACCCAGTCTGTTCACAAATTCCTCATATGCATTCTACTTTCAAACTTGTTCAAAGTTTTCATTGTGTCCTTGGCAGCTGAAGAATTTGCGAAAGGAAATTTTAAAATTTTCACTATCAAAATTTTCGATGCTTCCCGCTCAAACCAATCCAATACCCATGATTGGATAACCCATGACCCCCCACTATCTCAACTACACAATACGTGGGTGACACATGTCGCGTGGAGAGCAAGGTTCAGGGGCAATCTGGTCCAAAATCTTTGGACTAGTTAGTTTTCACCTCCGTTATAAATACCCCTTCCCTTTCACTATGCTCGATTTACTCCCCACTTCCCTCTCTTTCCCGAGCTCAGACCTAGCACCGCCAGTAAAATCATCGCCGCCGGAGAGGAAGAGCTTCACTGCCTCGACCTTGCCGTCACCATACTCACATCGGCAATGGAAATCTTCACCCCGCCGCCGCTATAGCTTTCTCCCTCTGCCAAGCTAGGGCGTTGGAGATCTGAACTGACGAGATTCTCCACTTCCTCTCACTGTTTGTCGTGTTCTTCACATGGGTAATTAAAATCTAATTTTACTATCCTATTTTGATCTTCATGTTCTTACACAAATTCCTCAAAGGTGTTTATTCTTCAAGTATCATCTTATTAAACACCCTATAAGCTTATTTACCTTGATGTGTTTCTCTAAGTTATGATTTTCTTCAAGATTCCTCAATTGTGTGGATCCACAAATCTACACAACTCTGGAACCTAAGTCAAGAACACTTAGTGAAATTCCTAAATACATCTATGGTCTAGATCCTAAACTTGATATACTTTAAAACTTTCTGAGAACGCATATGTCCTCTTCAAATACTTAGCACCTATACTCTGTTCACAAGTACAAAATGTCTGCTGATGAATCACTAGGTTGTCATCAACTTAATTCATTTGTAGCGTTCCTTGAAAAAAAGTTGTACACTTCCTCAGAATCATCAGTAGAAAAAAATGACTGATGGGAAAAAGCCACAGAAAGGTGGAAAGAAACCTGAACTAAAAACTGCATTTGAGATACCTAATGAATTGTATGAGGAATATTGCACACCTGATAAAGAAACTTATGGCCAGGAAACCAAAAAGCAGCAAAAGATTCGCATACGAAGAATTGAGAGGAGATGGGCACGGGAATGGAAAGAATATCGATATGTCACTCAAAAATACATGAAGAAAGTCGATGTTAAACCCCCTTGCAATAGGCCACCCTTGGCTCCAAACCAACCTGTTGATCCCACCAGTCTCTAAACTGGTGAAGATTTTCCTCAAGAATGGAAAAGACAAGAAGCCAAGCTGGCAAAGAAGGCAAAAGAGGCTATGAGGAAATTCAGTGAAGACTCTGCTGCTGCTGCCTCTGTCGGAGCCTCTGCTAGTGCTCCGAAGAAATGTGTAATGAAGAAGTCTGCGGTGAAGCCAAAGTCCTCAACTTCCAAGTCCTCACTGCAGAATCCTCAAGCAAGTTCTTCAAAGGCTACTGCAATGCCTTCGATTGCTTCACAATCCTCAGTCGCAGCCACCAAGTCCTCAACTCCAATGCATCTTGCAACTTGCCAGAGGACAACATGTTTTGCTATTGCTTCAGGGGCTTCAGTAAGTTCATCAACTCAAGCACATTCTTCAACAAGCCCAACTCTGTTGAAGATAAATAAAACTGCTAGACGAGGTCAGAGACCAAGTCCTCACAATAGCCAAGATATTGTGCATGTCCCTTTAGGATCTGAGGATGATGAAGCTGATGATGAAGAACTAGAGGATCTCATCAGGGACAGACATCAGAGGGCTGCAATTGCAAAGGGCAGCTTTGCTCCTCTAATGCTGCATCCTAAGTTGATCCTCAACTTCATCGATATATGGCATGAGGATCCCAGCACTCCACTTTCCTCACTGAATTTACCTCTTAGTGTGGACCATGTCCTCACTCACTTCATATCTGAGGAAAAATGGAAGAGAGAACAAGCTCTGAGAGCTAAAAGGAGCAGAGCCAGAAAAGAGAGATTTCTGAAGAACAATGTGATGAATTTGACTCCCAACGAACTCATCACAGTCCAGTCCGAGATACGCTGCCTCACTGAAGAACAAGAGAGATATGATGCTGAATGGAAGAGCACCAAGGTGAGGTTTGTCAAGGCAGCACAAGCTGCAGTCAAGGACCAAAACACAAGGGTTGCAGCCCAATCCCAACCACAAATTCCTCAGGCTGAATTGTCTGCTCGGCCTACTGAGTAAACTGCAAGCGCAGTTGGAGAAGTTCAGGCTGCTGAAGACCCTGTCAGGGCAACCTCCACTGTTGCACCTGAAGAAATTGCCAGTCGAGCTGAAGATTTTGCTATGCCTGAAGAAACTGCTCCTCCTACACCCTCTGCTGAAACTGCAAAATCTTCAAGGGCGAAGAATATCAACCTTCCTTCTGCATCACAAGTGAAGAAAACAAAGGCCGCGGACAAGAAGGCTGCACTGAAGAGAAAAGCATCAACTTCCGATTCCTCACCAGTGAAGAAGTTGAAGAGTCTGCCCAGTTCTTCAACTGATCCCATTGATGCAACTCCAATCACCTCCATGCCTGCCTATGAGATAGTACCATTTGATGTTGACTATGTCATCCCAAATGATGAATATGAAAAAGATCATTTTGTTGCTTCCTCGGAGTAGATTGATGAAGAAATTGAGGTGGAAGCAAATGCTTCAACCCCTGTGGTAACATTGCCCCACCCTCAGTTAACTGCAGAATAGGCCGGCGTTGAAGAAATTGAAGAGGACGTGGACACTGGAAATACCACTCCACTTATCAATGATGAATATGAAGCTGCACACCCAAATTCTCCAATGTCCACTCCCCTCAACAAAATTCCTCAGTCACCAGCCTAGACTAAAGAAATTTTAACAAGATGTGATGATTTGGCTGCACCTATCACTTCAATTGCTGAGGATATTCTAGCTACATCAGTTGAAGAAACTAGTGCTCCTACTGCACCTGAGGAAACTACTGCTCAAATTCCTTAGTCTGAAGAAGTTCCTCCCATGCCCAAGGAAATTGTGGGCCACTTCAAGCCAAATCTTCAGCCGAAGCCAAATTCCTCATTCAACGGCTCAAAGCGCCCCAAATTCGTCAAGGCGAATTTCTTCAACAAGCACATATTCTTCATAGGGCCGAATCCATATGATTCAGCAAGGGCCGGTCGCACCAGATTTTGGACCCCTACACAAATGAGTTTCTATGCATCAATGCTGCTCGACAAAGAGAAAGTCTTCGAGCACCAGAAAATTCCTCATGCGGATATGGAATCTATCTCGTGCTTCACACCGGTGCTCGCAGTTCTTCATGATGTTGGAATTCTTCCATTCTGTGTGGACATATGTGATTGGAATGAAGAGATGATTCTTCAATTCTATGCAACCTTGCACATGACAAGTGATGCTTCTGATGTCAATTCTTGGATTCTGGATTGGATGACTGGATCCACTCAGTACACTGCCCTGGCCTCTGAATTGCTTCGGGCTATGCCAATAGCAATTCCCTTAGAAAGTGCAAGATGCTTATCTGATGAACCTGAATTGCCCAATCACATGATGTAAGTGCTGATGAAACCTTTGGCTCCTGGAAAACCTCAAAGGACCACCTTCCTTGTTAAATATTTTCTGTATGTACCCAGGACCATATACCGCATTCTAAACAAAACCCTCAGTTCTCTCAAGGGTTACAACTCTGAAGAAGAAGAAGAAGTGGAGGGAATCATGAAGAATATGCTATTCAAGATCATTCATGAGATTCCCTTCAATTACCATGATTTCTTCATGATGACTTTTGGCCCATGCTGCTACAACTCCATTTTAATTGAAGCCTTACGTTCCCTGGATCATGAAATTCATCATATCAAGGTCTTCAATTCCATTCAAGGCTGATTTTCAGAATCACTTCAGCTTTCTGCCTCCGATCGAAGTCCTTAAGAACAAATTTTCTTCAATTGAGGGCGAAGGCAAAGCTGTCATTGATGAAGGTACTCGTCCATTGGATGGCCAGTTTCGCAAAGCTGCATCTTAATCCACCAATGCTAACACTGCTTCCCAAGATTCTACTGCGAAAGACTCACTGCAAAAACCGCAAGAAGCCACCCCTTGTGTGATGATCGATTGAGAGCTTCTCCTAAGTCTTCACCAGAAGGTTGATCGCAATTAGAAGTGGGTAAAGCATTAGTTTTCCTCAATTCTTTAAAATGACTGTGACACAAATTATTGTGAGGAAAAATCACTACTATGTGCATGAAATCTTCGATCGCGCGTGGGCCATTCTCGCACATCTCAAGACTCCCGAGGAACTCAAGGTGATGGACTTTCAGCAGAACTTGGACTGGTCTCATCCTTCTCAGAAGAAATTCAGAAAAGTTCAAGTTCCTCAGCTGGTTACAATCTCATATTCTTCATCACATAAGGTGGATGAAGCTGAGGATATTGACGACACTGTGGCAGGCCCTACATTGACAAACGACGCCGACAACGCTCACGCTCCTCCTTGTCCTTCAAGATAAAATTCTTCAGGGGCGTTAGTCCTCATTTTTTCGTCCCTTTTTGTCTTGAATGACAAAGCGGGAAAAATTTGAGTTAGTCTTCAAGCGGGTCTATATATATGGGTTGTTTTTGTTTAAGTTACAACTCTCGCTCTTCTGAAGCTTTTGTGGGTTGAGTTGTAAACTTAAGTCCGAGGGTGGTCGGACTCTTTTGAACTGCTTTCATCATATTTATTTCCTCAAGTACCTTAATGCATACATGCCGAATTTCGTCAGACACCATTTTCATCATGCATTTAAAGTTCTTCATATCATATGTTAAATGTGTGTATGAATTACAAGATATAGGGGGAGTTCTCCATGTTTTTAACCTGCCATGTGCATTCACAGTACAAAACAAATTCCTCAAATATGCACATCTTCAGGGGGAGTTCTTCTATATCTTGTAGTCAAATTCCTCAAACTCAGTATTTACATTTCATATTTTTATCCCCGTTGAAAACTTAACCTATTTGTCATCAATCACCAAAAACGGGGAGATTGTAAGTGCATCTAGTGCCCCTTAGTGATTTTGGTGTATTGAAGACTTATAGGTTAAGAGACTAATATGTTTGTAAGTATACATAGGCTCTATAAGTCGCTGAGGAGTTTGATATATTCGGAGATTATCGACCCCTAAAAATGTATGTCTTCAGCTGAAGACTTTGGTGAACACTTTGCTAAAGACTTTGCTATTCCCTGAAGACTTTGAAAATGAAGAAGTTGGCGTGACCTTGAAGATATGAATGAGGACTATGAAGCGTGAAGACTTTTGTTTTCGTAGTTTCATTTCCTTTCTTTGAGTCATGGGAAACACGGTACTATTAAAGGGGGGCGAGGTAATACTTAGGAAATTTCCAACTGATGCTCAACTCAAAATCCTCAACCTATCCAATCCTTCGAGTGAAGCCTTTGGAAATCTCTCGTAGTTCACTGAAGTTCTTGAGTGACAGAGACGATGCTCTTCTGGTCTCTGAGGAAATTGGTCTGACTGAGGAGTTAGAATTTTGCCATTGCGAATTTCCTACAAGTAAGGAATATGATAAGCCTTGGGGAATTTATAGTTCGAATTCCAACCATTGCTGTGCTTAGCGCCAGCTGTCGGCAATCATCATATCCACATAATTGTAACACCCAAGATGCATGCCTATCCTTATTTAGGCACAGGGGCCGCGACAGGGGTAGAGGCGCATCTAGTCGTTTCGCAAGTACAATAACATCGCATACATGTATGAAGCGATGAGTATATGAGTTGGCTTACACTCGCCACAAGCTAAATTATGAGTCCACACAATTTATTCAATTATCATACAGATGACAGGGTCTGGCTATGGACAAAAACAAATGAAGAAAAGAAGCAATGAAACTGCCTTGGTAGCCTCAAAGATCACGACCAAGGCCTCTCTACTCGTCTGGATATGTGACGCACATTCTGCCACGTTCTTCATCATGCTCCCACTAGAGCTGGGTCACATCATCTGGCACAGTCTCATCTGCACCTGCACCTGTATTTGTTGTAGTAATCTGTGACCCACAGGGACTCAACAATCTTGTAACCCCAGTATCAAAACTATGTAAGCTTATTGGCTTGGATGGTGTGACTGTTGAGTTTGCAGCAGCACTAAGCATTGTATGCTGGCTAACTTACGAGTAAATGAATGTAAATGTAGTGGACTACGGAAGACGATCGAGAACTACCATGATCACTAAATGATCCAGAGCACCTACTTACGTCAAACATAACCCCACCATGTTCTCTCTCGGTTCATGTTCACGAGGAGTGACAATCATGGTTATGCACACAGTTGGTGTATTTTATTGGAGTTTACTTCAAGTTAACTATAAACGGGTGTTAAACCAAATATCCAAGTTGCCACATAACCACGAACACGACTTTCTGAAAGATTTAATCCTGCAGGGGTGCTCCAACCAATCCATCACAAATTAACCACCCTCCACGGGAATAACCTCGACCATGGATCTCGTGATCATCCTAGGAAATTCCAAAGGAAAAACCGACACCTCGAGATAGCCCGAAGAAGATCAGAGTTCCTCATGCAATCCATTCGAGAAAGGTAAAACAAGTCCAGCAAGACCGCCCGGCAGGCCAGATCCCAATAGGATCTACGTGTATCTCTGTCTTAGGGCACTACCATACGGGTCTATCTATGGGGAAAACCAATCCTCAAGTTTCCTCAAGGCGGCCCCGCAGGCAGCCCGTTTTGGACCAACACTCATGAGGAGCACTCGCCCGAGTTGTTGATTAATTATCCATGGGGTAGCTAAGCCCTATGCATTTTATTAAGTTTTTAAGCAAACAGTACCAATGTTGGGTCTTGCCAGACAAGTTTTAATCTCAAAGAATAAGCAAGGGGGTCCCCATAACAACCCCGAGCATGTTAGGAGCGCAAAATATGGAAGCATAACACCGGTAACAAGTAACTATGGCGGTTAAAGTGTAACAAAACACCGAGAAAAAGGCCAAGCCTTCCACCATACCAAGTTATATATGTGCATGAAATTAAATAACAATAAATATTGTGATATCTCCAGCTATAGATGTTGTCACATGGAAACAACCTACACCTGCATCTAAGAACGCTATAAGAGGGGCTGAGCAGCGGTAACTTAGCCAAACAAGGTTTGCTAGGTAGTGGCGGAGTTAGTGGCTATGTAGGAGGCTTGACATTCAAGTGGTAGGTAACACAATTGTAATGATAAGAGCAAGACATCTAGCAAAGAAAAAATAGTGTCGGGATCCGGGTACGATCATCTTGCCTGTTGGTTCTTCAGAGGGAGAAAGAGCTGGGTCCTCATAGTGGTACTCTCCTGGATCCTCGTACTCAGGTTCAACACACGTGTCTACCCAAGAGAAACATCAACAATAAACAAACAACCATGTTGCAATGCACAAACAAGATGATGCATGATTCATTTGAAGTATTTAACATGGCAATCCTAAACTAGTCATGTTTCTCATGCAATAATTAAGTTATTAGAATTCTGGACAGAACCTCATGTTAGGTTGTTTGAACATGCATGATCATGGAAAATATGTATGCTTCATGCAAAGTTGATGCAAATGCATATGTAAAACATAGGAAAAGGAGCAACGGATCTCACGCTACGCTCACGACAAGGTGCGAAGACAAAATACAAGACAAGGAAGGCCATGGGCTATTCCTTGGTATTCTAAGGTAGCCACTGGTTAGGAAATGAAAAACCAACCACAATATAGCCAAATATCAAGCAAAACAATGGAGCACAGCTCCCACAAGTTACAAAACACTATCACACACAATCTGCCCAAAACAACAACATAGCAACTTTCACAACAATTATCTAGAACTACAGGAGGTCTCCAACCTAAAACAAAGCATGAACTACACAACATGCTTATCAAATCATCCAACTACACAAATTTGAAAGGAAGAACATATCACTAAGCATGAAGCTCACAAGATGGCATGATGAAACAGATTCTAGGGACTTAGTGAAAATCACAGTTTTTCTGGAATCTGAGTTAAGCTGGTAGCAAGTTGACAACAAAAATTAGTGATTCTATAGACCACCTCATGGCATGAAAATTACTAGTATGGTAGAGGACAACTTCTACTACAAAACACTAGCACTGAGCTTGAGCTAAAACACAACAGAACACTTGGTAGCATCCACTCAACATGGCATAAAAAATAATGACAAATTCTCAGACTTATATTTAGCATGTTGAAATCAGCAACATTTTATTAGATACTTTGGAGCAATAATCCCACTTATATATAAGTTCATCATGTCAAAAGAAAATACCATGGCAAAGAACTCATGAAACACTACCACTTTCATGTTGACACCAATATTAAAGCATGCATGGATTAATTCTAACAAAAATGACAATGGCATATTGGGACAAAATGATATTTTGTAAAACTTGATCAAATGACAAAACCAATTGCACCAATGGATTCTTGGGATTTTTCTACCCCAAATCCATATGTCATACTCATATGTTCCTACTTGACAACTGCACAAAACCTGGCTCGAATCTAAGCATGCTTCACTTATAAGTCAAAATTTGCTATAAATGCTCATACCAAAAATGTCTATGAACAGAAGACATTTGCTAAAAATGGAAATAATCTAATAAACAAACAAAACTAACAGAAAAGAAAAACCAAAGGAGGGGACCCACCTGGCATAGACACCAGGGTCCCATGTGGATGACATGTGGGCCAGGGGCCCCACTATCATACACATACTCTCATAGACCACACACACACACACATGCCACACCAGATCCATCTGCTACAACAGATCTCACCTACACACGCACACACACTGGCACACAAAGCACTTGCACACACGCACACAGGATCCTACGTGGCCACACCAGATCCATGGCCACGCACACATACGCACTAAAAAGAAAGGAAAAGGGGCGCGAGGGGATCGAACCCGTGACCTCCCGGTCATTGCGCCCGGCTCCTACCACTGCACTATCGAACGACTACTGACATAAAGGGAGATTGACACCTCTACTGCTAACTGTCGAAGAAGACACTGATGAAACTGAACCCAAAAAGACACGCACACACTCTGCAACTCACCAGTGACGAACAAAGGTGCACGCTCGCGATGGAGGGGGCCTCCGGTGACTAACCCAAGCGGCGGATGGCACCACTATATGCGCAACAGCATCACGCACACGCATGCACGTGCATAGGGCCAGAGACGTGCTAGAGCGCTCCCGACGAAGAAGAACTCCGGCGACGACGTCGAACTCGACAGGGGGTTATGGTGACGGCAAGGCTAACAGGGACGCGCGGGAAAGGCTGGCGATCGGCTGCTCACCGAGAGGGGCATAGACGGGCTCGAACCATCGACGAGGAAGAAGAGGGTCGGGGAAGCCTAAAGCAGTAGAGCTTCCTTGCACCGACGAAGACGAAGAAGGAGCCAACACCACGGAGGAGCTCGACCTCCAGTAGCGCCGGGAATGGGTCGGGGACGGCATCAGCTACCCCGCGGACATCTAGGACGCCACGAAGAGGCCATCGGTGATGAAGGAGGCGACATAATCGAACGATGGCTCCTGCTCTCTCTCTCTCTCTGCTGTCTCTGAATTACTCTCTCCCTCACTGCACTTACCAGAGAGAAGGGAAGGAAGGGAAGGTGGCGGCGGCGCAGAGAGAAGGGGGAAACCCTAGGCAGGGGCGCAGATGCTAAGGTGCTTTATAGGCCCCGAGGGCGCGGCTCTGCTCACCACCTCGCCATGGTGGGGAGCTGCTCGCTTGCTCTCATAGAGAGGGAGCTGCAAAGGGGAGGAGAAAGGAGCACGAGAGGAGACGCCAACGCGCGAGCCCGGCTTGCCACGCTAGAAGGAGGCTAGCACACGGGCTAGCTGGGCCATGTCAATAAATAGAGGAGCACCCCAATCAAGGCCACACATGCACTCACCCTACAACACATACAATCACTTCACAACATTCACAAGCACAAGCAAGGCAACAAAAGTTATGCATTTGATATGATGATCATGATGGCATGATGCATGATGCATGTAATGACAAGAGTCAAGGTTGATGTTCAAACTCATAATGGCATACATAGGGGGGTTCACACCTAGAAATATTACAAATAGGGCAAGGATTATACTTGGACTGTTACAACTCTCCCACATTACAAAAGGATCTCAACCTGAGATCTAAGAACGAAAGAACTCCGGAAATTTGGAACGGAGAAGATCCTCACGTTCCCAAGTAGCTTGTTTGTCGGAATGATGAGACCACTTCACCTTGAGAAACTTGATTGACTTGTTACGAGTCTTACACTCAGTTTCTTTGAGAATAGCAACTGGATTCTCACGGCAAGATAGGTCTTCTTGGAGATCAATGTCTTGGAGGTCAATGGTACGCTCGGGAGTCTTGAAGCACCTCCGGAGCTGAGAGACATGGAAAACATCATGCACATTTGTGAAATTTGGAGGAAGCTCTAGGTGATAGGCAAGTTCATCTCTCTTGCCCACAACTCTGAAAGGACCCACAAAGCGAGGAGCTAGCTTCCCTTTGGTTCCGAACCACTGAGTGCCCTTCATGGGAGAAACTCTAAGATATACAAGGTCATCAATTTGAAAGGAGACATCCTGATGTTTGTTATCGTAATAACTCTTTTGTCAGGATTGAGCTACTTTGAGGTTCTCACGAATGACACGACACATCTCTTCTGCTTCAGTGATCATGTCATTGACCAGTTTCAGACCAACTGAGCGAGGTACGACACTTCCTGCCGTAGAGAATCTCGAACGGGGCCTTGCCCGAGCTAGCTTGAAAGCTGTTGTTGTATGAAAATTCAGTGTACGTAAGACAGTCTTCCCATTTCATGTCAAAAGATACCACACAGGCTCTAAGCATGTCTTCGAGCACTTGATTAACTCACTCAACTTGACCACTTGTCTGCAGATGGAATGCAGTGCTGAAACGGATCTTGGTACCCATAGCAGTCTGGAAGGCCTCCCAAAACTTGGAAGTGAAATGGATTCCACGGTTCAAGGATATGAGCTGAGGAATACCGTGCAAAGAAACTATCCTTGACGTATACACCTCCGCCAGCTGAGCTGCCGAGATAGATTCTTTGACCGGAAGGAAATGGGCAACTTTGGTCAGCTTGTCGATAACCACAAAGATGGCATCATTTCCCCTCTGGAACTTAGGAAAACCAGTGACGAAATCCATCTCCACATGATCGAATTTCCACTCTAGAATAGGAAAAGGCTGAAGGAGACCTGCTGGACGTTGATGTTCCGCCTTCACTCTGCGACAAACATCACACTCGTTCACGAACTGAGCAATTTCACGTTTCATGCAAGTTCACCAGAAGGTTTGTTTGAGGTCTTGATACATCTTGGAACTGCCTAGATGAATGGATAGGAGAGAATTGTGTGCTTCGTCCATGACAACCTTTCTGAGATCACCTTTAGGAACCACCAGACGGTCCTCAAAGAACAAGGTATATTTGTCATCAATGCGAAAGCACTTATACTTCGGAATGCCCTTGGCCACACCTATCATCAATGTGAATCATTTGAGGATTGAGCCTACTGAAGGCTTCACAAAGCTCGGATTGGAGAGGCTTCAGGATAAGACTGTTGCAGTACGCCTTTCAGCTCAGTGCATCCGCAATGCCATTTACTTTACCAGGAGTATACTCAATGCTTGGATTGAAGTCCTCAAGCATTTCCACCCAACGAGATTGCCAAAAATTGAGACTGGGTTGAGTGAAAATGTATTTCAAGCTCTTGTGATAGGTGTACACCTCAACTGGTCTACCCAACAACAAATGCCTCCAAGTCATCAGAGCATGCACAACTGCCGCCAACTCAAGGTCATGAGTGGGGTAGTTCTTCTTGGCAGGCTTCAACTGGCGCGAGGTATAAGCAACAATCTTCTTATGTTTCACGAGAACGCCACCAAGGCCTTGGAGAGAAGCATCACAAAAAACTTGGAAAGGCTTTGATTGCTCGGGAGGGACAAGAACTGGAGCTAAAGTCAGTTTCTGCTTGAGCGTATTGAACGCCACATCACACTCACGAGACCAAGCATACTTGACATTCTTCTGGAGGAGGTTGGACAGAGGCTTAGCAATTTGAGAGTAGTTCTCCATGAATCTTCTGCAGTAACTTGCAAGCCCGAGGTAGCTACGAAGCTGCTTGACATTCTGAGGAGGCTCCCACTTCAAGATTGCCTCAACTTTCTTAGGGTGCACTTTAATGCCCTCGGCAGAGATCACATGCCCAAGGTACACCACTTCATTGAGCCAAAACTCACACTTGGAAAACTTGGCATAGAATCGATGCTCTCTTAGCCTGTCAAGCACAAGCCGGAGATGCTCTGCATGTTCTTCTTCAGTCTCCGAGAACACGAGGATATCATCCTGATAGACCAAGACGAACTCATTCTTGAAAGGAGAGAATATGAAGTTCATCATTCTAGAGAAGGGTGGAGGAGCATTGTGTGGGGACCCCGACTCATAAGTCGTGATCACCGAATGAACTTCTACAGTGATCCCAGAGATCAATGCTCACTGAACACACAAAATCTGAATAACAAGAGTCTTACATCCATACTTATCGTCTTAAACAAATACTGACCACGAAGGTCTTAGTCTCACATAGATAGGGCCACATGGGCCAAACACTTAAAATAGAACAAGTAGCGGAAATCTTGATCGAAAGCGTGAACCCATGCCATCTGCCTTAACCTACAGGCATTCTGACTGGGAAGCGTCCTAGTTCGCATGTTCGTCTCCAACGAACTCTTCAACATACTCCTGTTCTTCCTTGCCTAGACAATTAAATAACCAGTGGCAAGCCAATGAGTACTTTGAATGTACTCGCAAGCAACCCAAGTTGTGGAACGAGGTAACAATGATGCGTATAGCACTAAGTAGGTAAAATTTGCGGAAAGCTAATTTTGTATGCAAGTGACATGATCAAGTAACTAGTAAGCATGCATCAACAATTAACAGATGTCCATGTGAACAAGTATCAGACATCACCATAAGTAGGGGTAGAACATCTCATGTTCATTCATCATGCTAAGCCATCGGACTTACTTTAATTCCCTTGCTAAGTCATCAGACTCAGCTCATGTGACCTCTTGTCACCATCACAACCATTCTCACACCAAGTTTCACGAAAACATCCGGACTTAGTTTAAGAAGGACCTCCAACTGTCCATGACCGCGGACGCGGCTATTCAAATAGTTTTACACTTTGCAGAGGTTGCACACTTTACCCACAAGACTCGGGGAACTTCCATGTCATCCACGACTCGCGGTATATAACATAACCAAAGTAAGCACCCGAGCAATGCCTTTCCCATGGTGATACTAAACAAGGAGTCCACTTGTTGGTGCCATCCCTCATGATATACATCACTCGTATCATCCATGAGGGCACGCAACGGTGTGCCCGGTGCCTGTAAAGACAGCGCAAGACCTTCCTCTCAGGGACGACCCTGTCTCAAGAGTGACCACTTCACTCTTGCCACTAGTAATGCAAGCTCCTTTCTAGCACCAACCATAGTAATCAACAAAGCCCCGTCCCATAAGGGGTATTGTGGTTGCGCATGTAAGGTTGGGACAGTCAGCAGACCTTAAATCTAATTCGTTTTTGAAAACACATACTCAACTTGCTCCGGCACACCACTTCTTTCTCAAGTGGTCACCCTTCTCATCATCATCTCCCTCGGGCATTAGTGGCACCCGACGGGGTACTTGCATAAGTCCCATCCCCACTTGCATAGCATCTACTAGCATCCTAACTACACCCACCCGCATAACCCTCTTAAGGGGTAGGGTCATGCACAATGCAAGTGTCAATGGAGAAGTACCGGAGGCATCCCACCGAAAGGGGAACACCAAAACACATGATCAAATACGATGAAAGTAAAGTGCTATATGACATGCAATAAAATGGTTTCTTATCATGGTCAAAGGGCTGCTTGCCTGGCTCAACAAAGTCTCCATGGTCTTTGAAGTCTCCGGGTCCAACTTCTTCGTCAACCGCACAATCTATCGTCGCGAAATAAAGCAATAAAAATAAGCAATCACACAAAACAGAGCACTCATTCTACTACCAAAAATGTTAACCTACTCTCATAAATACTACATGTCATACTAAAAATATTCTCCTAGATTTTTGTTGTGAAAAAGATTGTGGAAATAAAATAACAGAGGCAAAAAGGTGCCTATATATAGGTTTTAAAATAAAAGAGTACTAAAAATGTTTTCAAATATTTCTACAAAAGGCACTATTAAATTCTATGTATTATTTTAAGAATTTAGGTGGAAGAAATATTGGCATTGGATAAATATATTAGTCTGTGGGATTTTTGGGGTTTTCAGGAAAAAAGGAAAAATAAAATGGCTCGGGGAAACGGGCCAAACGTGGCTGGCCAGATCGGCCCAGCCGGCGAAGCCGACCCACGCAAGCCTGGCGCGCGCGCCGGTTCAAACCTGACCAATAGGCCAGGCTGGTCAGCGAAAGAGAGGGAGGCAGGGAACCCTGGAAGGATGACAAGCAGCGCCCGCTTGTCATCACCTTCCTCGGGCCAGGAAGCCCGACATGCTCACCGGCGATGATGCAGGGCACGACGACATCAGGCAAAGGCGGGGATGAACTAAGTGTTGACCCGCCGTTCCTCTAGAGGTCAAAGAAGTGCCGGAGGTGGACGAAGTCACCTGCGGCGAGCACTCGCGGCGGAGGGCGCTTCAGGAGAGCTTGTCGGGTCTTCTCTGAGCTGCAAACAAGACCGGGGCGAGGGGGAAACGGGTCAGGAGGGCGAGGGAGGTTCAACCGAAGAGAGAGGAGGGGTTGAGGAGCTTGCTACCTCGAGATCAATGGAGAGATGGCCGCGGCGGCCCTCGGGTCGATCCCGAGCGCAGAGAGGTCGAGCGGTCCTTGGAGTGCGAAGGGGGGCTATTTGGAAGAGGAGAGAGAGACCAGAGGGGCGAGGGCGAGGCCGGGGCCAGAGGCCATGGGAGAGAGGGGGAAAGTCAGGGGCGCTCCTAGGACTGGTCTAGGCCGAGGGGGGAGGAAAGAGACGCAGAGGAGCGCGCGTGTGCGAGCCCCGCGGTTGGTCGTCTCGGGCAGCCGCGACGCGTGCGAGAGGGCCAGAGGAGGGGGAGAGAGGAGGGGCCTGACATGGTGGCATGGCGCGGATGCCGAGGCCAACCATCTGGCAAGAGGGGGGCGAGGTGGTCGGGGCCATGCAGTGGCCAACGGCTACAGTGCCTATCGACACTGTAGCGCGCTCCAGAGCGTGCGTTTAGCATGCCACGGCATGCCAACGGCGTCTTCTGCGTGGCCTCTCATGTCTAGGGGATCTAGCTGTTTTTATAATAGAGGGCAGGGCATTGGATGCTCTGGTTTCCTTAGGAGAGAACGAAGGTTGAGGAAGAGAGAGGAAAATTACTGTCCAGAGGAAAAATGGGGGTTTTACCCTACTTACCCAAAGAGTTTTGGCCAGGGAGAGTTTGTGGAGGTAGAAGGTAACTATAAGGGGCTGTGGTAAAAAGTTGAGGCCAAGGGTAAAAGGATAAGAGGTAGAAATAGGGGTTTACCAAATCACTAGAAGGTGTTTGGTGGAGTTTTGGGCAAGAAATATTTACCAGTTTACTACAATATTTACCAGGGTCAAGGGCTAGGTAAAAGTAAGATGCTTCACCAAATTTGAGCTCAAGGGGAAAAAGTTGATAATGCAAATTTGATGAACCCTAGAAATTGGCAGAATCTAATTTCTGTAGATCCAATGCTGCTAGGCTTTTACCATTGATGCACCACTTAGTGTATCATCACTATTTGGCCATTAGAGCATGCCCACAAAGTTTGAGGCCAAGGGGAGACACTTCACAATGTAAATTTGCTCAATTTTGATTCTGGATAGGAATGGTTTTGGGATGATTTTATGAACCAAACCAACTTGGATTGGGATTAAACTTTGCAAGATCATCACCCATGATAGTGTTGACTTGCTAGATTTTTTCTGTAATTTATTGAGAATATGTCTTATATAAATATTTCAAAAGTTTGATTTGAACAGAAAGGGTATTGAGGGGTTTTGCCTATGATCCAATCATGCCCTTGTGTTAAAACTCATATATATGGAAAATATATGTCCACTGAGTTTCTCTAAATTTTCTCAAATATTTTGAAAGCATTTCAATAATTTTTCCCTAGGAAAAACCATTTCTGGCCTTAAGAAAAAGCCTTTAAATAAAATATGAAAATAATCTTTAAAAATAATATTTGGTGGTTTTAAGAAGTCATATATATAGTAGGTTTGAAATAAAGCCTTTGGGAAAGAAGAGTCCACCTGATTTGAGGACTTGCAGTGCAAACCTCATTTCAGGGGGTTTTGGAAACTTAAATTAAATAAATCATTTTTGGTTAAAGTGTTTTTGATGAAAATATTTTTGGGCACTATTCACATGGCATGATCATTGTGCAAGGGGTTTGGATCAAGGAAGATGATTATGAAGTGGAATAGAACCTAGTAGTGGCATAAAACATAATCAACAAGCAAGCAAACAACATAGCAAGCAAGCACAAACACATAGAAAGAGTTTTAGTTGGCTCCAAATTTTACAAACCCAAACATATAAATGTGCTACAAACATACGGTGTGATAGGACCTTCCCCCCTTACAAGAATCTCGTCCCCGAGATTCCTAGGCTAAGCACTAAAAAGATATGGGAACTCCGATCTAAGAAAATCTTCACGCTCCCAGGTTGCTTGAGCTTTAGTGTGGTTGCTCCACTGTACCTTGAAGTACTTCATGGTGCGGCTTCGGGTGGAGCGCTCGGCTTCAACCAGAATGCGAACTGGCCTCTCACGATAAGTGAGATCTGGCTGAAGATCGATGGCTTGATGGTCGATGTCCTTGTAGAGGTCGAGGCGGTTGGGAACTTGCAGACACTTCCGGAGCTGTGACACATGAAAGACATTGTGCACATCTGACAGCTCGGAAGGTAACTCTAGCTGATATGCAACTTCTCCTCGTCTTGCGGTGATCTTGAAGGGCTCGATGTAGCTGGGTACGAGCTTCCCTTTGACGTGGAAACACTTGGTTCCTTTGAGAGGCGTGACACGGAGGTAGACTTAATCTCCGGCGTTGAGGTTCAGTTCTCATTGGTGAGAGTCGGTGTGGCTCTTTTGTCTTGACTTGGCGATCTCAAGGCGCTCTCGGACAAGTTGAACTTGCTCTTCGGCTAAGCAGAGGATGTCCGGTCCAAAAGTTAATCCTTCTCCAGTCTCTGACCAGTTGAGGGGAGTACGGCACTTGCGTCCATAGAACACCTCAAATGGTGCCATCTGAAGACTCGTCTGATAGCTATTGTTGTATGAGAACTCGGCGAATGGTATGCAATCTTCCCACTTGGCTCCATATGCCAAAACACCAGCGTGGAGCATATCTTTGAGTATTTGATTTACTCGCTCCGTTTGTCCTCCGGTCTGGGGGTGAAAAGCAGTGCGGAAGGAGAGCTTGGTTCCAATAGCTTCTTGAAACATCTTCCAGAATCTTGAGGGGAACTAGGTGCCTCGATCTGACACAATCTCCTTTGGAACTCCGTGAAGGCTCACTATACGCTCGATGTACAGGCTGGCTAACTTGCTACCGTCATAGGTGGTCTTGACGGGAAATAAATGGGCTACCTTGGTTAGGTGGTCGACAATGACCCAAATGGAATCATGTCCCTTGCTTGACCTTGGTAAACCGGTGATGAAATCCATCCCGACTTTATCCCACTTCCATTCGGGCACTTTAAGGGGCTCCGGTAGTCCAGCGGGTCGCTGATGCTCAGCTTTGACCCTCTGGCATATGTCACACTTGGTGACAAAGGTGCCTATCTCCCGTTTCATGCCATGCCACCAGAATCTTGCCTTGAGTTATTGATACATCTTGGTTCCTCTAGGGTGGATGGAGTATGGAATGTCATGAGCTTCTTGCAAGATCAGGTTCTTGAGCTCCTCTTTATTGGGTACGTAGATGCGATTCCCGAACCATACAACTCCTTGTTCATCCTCCGAGAATCCTGGGGCCTTGCCTGCCTTAATCTTCCCCTTGATGCCTTCAATGCTCTCGTGTCCCTTCTGGCATCCTTGATATCATCCATAAAGGTAGGCTTTGCTTCGAGGTTGGCGAGTAATCAGGGTGCAACCAGTTCCAAGCCGAAGCTCTCAAGTTCTTCATACAGGGTGGGTAGCCTTTCCTTAATCATAGCATTCAAGGAACAAGCCTTTGTGCTTAAGGCGTCTGCTACCACATTAGCCTTTCTAGGGTGGTATTGAACACTAAGGACGCAATCCTTGATCAATTCCAACCATCTTCGCTGCCTCATGTTCAATTCCCTTTGAGTTAAGATAGACTTCAAACTCTTGTGGTCTGTGAATATCTCACATCACTTCCCAAGAAGGTAATGTCGCCATGTCTTCAAGGCATGAACCACGGCTGCCAACTCGAGATCATGAGTTGCGTAGTTCTCTTCATGCGGGCATAGCTGTCTGGATAGATATGCTATAACTCTGCCATCTTGCATCAGAAAACCTTCGAGCCCGGTTCTTGATGCATCACAATAAATCACAAACTCCTTGTGAATATCAGGGGTGGCCAAAACAGGAGCTGTGGTCAATCTCTTGAGCTCCTGGAAGCTTTCCTCGCACTTAGCTGTCCATTCGAACTTCTTGTCCTTCTTGAAAAGCTGGGTCATGGGTCGGGCAATGCTTGAGAACCCTTCCACGAACTTGCGGTAATATCCCGTGAGTCCGAGGAAGCTCCTGACTTCCTTTACGGTGGTTGGGGTTTGCCATTCAGTCACGGCTTCAATCTTGGTAGGATCTACTGATAATCCTTCTGCAGTCAACACATGACCCAAGAATCCAACTTCACATAGCAAGAATTTGCACTTGCTGAACTTGGCATAAAGCTGGTGCTCTCGAGCTTCTCTAGGATCAATCTCAAGTGTTCCTCATGTTCTTCTTCAGACTTGGAGAATACAAGTATGTCATCAATGAAGACGACAACGAACTTGTCCAAGTTCTCTATGAAGATCTTATTCATGAGGTACATGAAGTAGGCAGGGGCATTGGTTAACCCGAATGACATGACCGTGTATTCGTACAGGCCATACTGGGTTACGAATGACGTCTTCGGAATGTCTTGGGGTCTAATATTCAGCTAATAGTACCCAGACCTGAGCTCGATCTTGGAGAACACCTTGGCTCCATTCAACTGATCAAACAGGTCTTCGATCTTGGGGAGTGGGTATTTCTTCTTTATTGTGACTTCATTGAGAGAACGGTAATCGACATAGAGTCTGATAGTTCCGTCTCTCTTTGACACAAATAAAATAGGTGATCCCCAAGGGGAGGCACTAGGGCGAATAAATCCTTTTCCGAGCTGCTCTGGTAGTTGCTTCTTCAACTCAACCAACTCTTTGGATCCCATCCTATAGGCCTTCTTATAGATGGGCCTTGATCCGGGCATAAGCTCAATGATGAACTCAATGTCGCGGTCAAGAGGCATTTTGGGCAGCTCATCAGGAAACACATCCAGGTACTCACATACCACTGGCACATGATCCAATTCAACTCCCGATAGAAAGTTAACCTGAGGGGCTTGAGTGGGGGTAGGGTTGGGAACAGACTTGACTTCCAGTCCTTGGCTGTTGGTCATGGTGATAATTCTCTTGGCACAGTCCAACAAGCCTTGGTGCTTGGTCAACCAATTCATGCCAAGGATGACGTCCAAACCGGGTGAATCCAGAACTATAAGGTCTCCTAGGAAGTCTACCCTGTTGATGTCAATCTTCACTCCCTTACACCCTACCCCAGACTTCATAACCGAACCGGGGTTTGTATCAACATACGACTACCCAGGGGCGTAGGATTCATGCCACTCTCTATTGCAAACTTTTGGGTGACAAAAGAATGCGAAGCTCCACAATCAAACAATATTGTTGCTGGGGTTGAGTTGACGAGGAACGTACCCAGTATGATGTTCGGGTCTTCCTGGGCTTCCTTTGCGGTGACATGATTCACACGAACCTTGCCATTGTTGGGCTGGTTGCGGGGAGCTGGGTTCCTTGGTGGTGCTCCACGTGCTTGACCTTGGTTTGGCGCATTGGGGCACGGTGCATCTGGCTTCTTGTTGGGGCAAAGCTTAGAGATGTGTCCAGACTGACCACATCCAAAGCAAGTGACCTGCCTAGGGTTGTTGTGGAAGTTTCTGCTACCGTTGTTGTTATTGGGGTTGTTGTTGTAGGCTGACCTGGGATTGGCATACTGCTGAGGCTGGTAGCTCGAACGAGGTGCAGGAGGTCTAGCCTACTACGGTTGATAGGTTGGCTTGGCTGGGGCTGGCTGCCAGGGGCGAGGCTTCTGGTTGCTTGAGTTTCCCTTGCTGATCATTTTGTGCTTGCGAGTGTTGTCTATGGCACGACGCTTGTCTGCTAGCATGAGGGCCTTGTTTACTAAGTCTAAGAAGGTACGACAGTCGCAGATGATGAGCTGATACTGCAGGGCCTCTTGAAGTCCTTCCATGAAGCGTTCCTTCTTGGCAGCCTCTGTGCTGACGTCTTTAGATGCATATCTTGACAGCAGGTTGAACTTCTGTAGGTACTCCTTGACAGAGCTACTTCCTTGCTTCAGCTCTCGGAATTCTCTCTTCTTTATAGCCGTGATCCCAGAAGGAATATGGGCAGTGCGGAATCCTTCCTTGAAGTCATTCCACGTGATCACATGTTCCCCTTGCATGACCTTGAATCCATCCCATCAAGCTCGGGTGGTACCTCCGAGACAGTGACAGGCATAAAGCACCTTCTCATGATCCTCATTGCAGTTGACCAATGCAAGGAGGTCCTCGATGGTGCAGATCCAGTCATCAGCATCGAATGGTTCGGCAATCTCGGTGAAGGTTGGAGGCGAGTTCCTCATGAACTCAGATAGCATGGAGCGGCCATTGCCGTTCGTGCCTTGCTGCTAGTTGTTCACAAGGGCCTGAGCCATCTGCTGGATAGCAGCATTGTTGGCTTGGTGCTCCTCCCGGAGAACTTGGAGAAACTGAGCTATGGTGATGTTCTCCGGTGGAGGTGATGGAGGGGGAATGTCGCCTTATGGCTGCTCCAGGTGTTGTCCAGCGTGAGCAGCCCCACCAGCTCCCTGTTGCCGGCTCAAGTTGCTGGCTTCAGGGGTTGGTGAAGGAGCTGTTGCGGGTAGCAGTCACCATCCTGTTTGGAGCAGCCAAGTCAAACAACTGGGATTGACAAGAGGATAAGCAATAACGGCAAAGCGCGCCTAAGGGGGTCTGTCAAGTGCAAGTGTGTTGAGACAAAGGTCAAAAGACCAACAACATATATTAAGATAGATGATGGATTCGCTTACATGTTGCCTATCGTGGGAACGAGCCTGACAGTAGATGGTAGGGGTACGAATGGAGAGGGCAGAGTCCTAGCTACGGCGAGGGTGTACACACAGATGTATGAGTTCAGGCCCCTGTCGTGTAGGTAACAGCCCTACGTCTCAGTGCTCGGGAGCTTTATGTTGAGTGGAATGCGGAGATTACAATAGTTTTCTTAACCCTTGAGAAGGAGGGGAGGGGCGGCTTATATAGAGTTTGCTGCCCCTCATAATGGCTCCGCATAAAGGGTCTGGTCGTGGGGTGTAAAGATTGCCGTTACAGGTAACGTACGTAGTTAAAGCTATTAAGGGCCATTAAGCCAGCGTCTACCCATTGGGCTCTTGATGATGGCTCCTGGTCTTCTAGTATCGAGTGAAGCGAGGTCTGTCGAGTGACACGCGACTGCCGAGTGAGAGCGGGAGTCTCCGAGTGGATTACTGTCGAGTGACTTTGAACGTCTCCAGGGATCCACTCGGAAGTTCATGCTTGATCTTCAAGTCCTCCCATATGGTGTCCTTAGGTAGGGTATGTGGGCCTTGCCTAGGACCCTACCCTAGGTATATATCCTCATCATTAGCCCCCGAATGGATCGGGGTTTGAGTGGTGGAGGGATCTATCAACGTAGACCTTGAGTTAGTGTATCAAATCCTCCGAATGATATTTGGGATTTCCATGGAACTTGCGTCGATTGAACTGTGAGCATTAGCGTTCATTCAGGATCGACACGCAAAATCTTCCGAATGATATTCGGGTCTTCAACGAAATTTACATCGACTGAATTCTTCTCCACTCGCCTGGATCCGTTCAGTCTTAAAAGTGTCCGAGTAAATCGAGCGCATCTTGGGGAGGTGACGGGTCGGTCTGACGGGCCCAGATTCTCCAGGATACGAAAATTCGGGAAGCGCGTGCATGCACGGAGATGACGCCACGATCAGGGCTAGTGGAGGCATGATGCCTCGATTCTCGCGCCGATCATCTTGCCACGCACTGGGTGTTGTAAGCGGTTGGCATGTGCTGTTATCTCGCAGGCCCACCGGTCAGTGAGACACTCAGCAGCATATAAAGCATCCTGAGTCGTGGATTGGACAGTACCTTCCGCCAATTATCCCTCTCTTCCTCTGCCTCCTTTGCTCCCCAACACAACACACCGCTCCCTTCCGACTAGAGCTGCCGCTCCGATGACGAAGAACGTGACGGAGAAGCTAGAGGGCGCAAAGAAGGGGACGTCGAAGCTCAAGGGAAAGAAGCCCTCGACCGCTCGGTTCACCGCGCCCGCGGGGTGGATGCAGGGAGACTTTCTCCCCTCCGTTGTCACCTGCGCCGACCTCGAGGGCCTCATGTTCGACGCGCTGGTGGCGGACGGCGCCTGGAGGCTGCCGGGGGAGGAGCGCGAGCCAGAGCCGCGCGACGGAGAGCTGGTTCTTATCCTCTCCCATGTAGAAAGAGGTTTCTCCAAGCCACCCCACCCATTCTTCCGGGGATTTCTGAATTTCTTTGGTGCGCAGCTGCATCACTTTCCGCCGAACATCATGGCGTACTTGTCTGCATTCGTCACCTTGTGCAAGTGTTTCCTGGGGTGCTCTCCCCATTGGGGGTTGTTTAAGCACCTCTTCACGGTCAGATCACATACTGTGAAGAAAATCCTTGCCGCCGACGGGAAGACTCACGTGCTCTAGTTGTGTGGAGGCTTAGGGGTCTAGAAAAAGCAACGTAGTTCCTTTCCTACCATTACTCTTCCCGAGTCTATCCGAGGCTGGCAGTCGACCTAGTTCTACTGCCAAGATGTAGCGCCACCCAACATGTCGATTGGTCTTCCCCCCTTTTCACCTGACCGACCCACTGCCCCCAAGTCCCTGAAGGTGACCGACGAGGAGCATGTCCAAGTAGGTATCCTAGTCGAGGCCGTGGTTCAACTGATCCGGGGCGGGGTGACAGGCATGGATCTCCTTGAAATGTTCCTCGCTCGACGTATATAGCCACTCTAGGACAGAGACCACACCATGTGGCACTACTCAGGCCCGGGGGACTCGACTAGGACGCATCCAGAAGAAGTTACACAGGAGACTGTCGAGCAGTGGCTTCGGAGCATCACTGGGGCTTGTGACAACCCCTCGGGAGCCAAGAGGATCCGGCCTTACTCGGCTGAAAACCCACTGAAGAACCTGGTGAGACATGTGATGTCGACCGATACATTTATACCGTTGAGTGATGTATTGACTTGTAGTCTGACTCTCTTGTTTGAATTATGCAGGAATGGACATGCACTCGCCCGTTCCCAACGGGAACCATGTGCACGACGGCGTGATGAGCGAGGGCGGCAGCATGGACGGCGATGGACTTTCCGACTCTGAGGATGAATATGAAGATTCTGGTGAAGAGGAAGGAGTCGAGTCGCCTCCTCATCGCGAAGGCCGCACTAAGGCCCTCCTTGACCCGGCAGCTGTTGAGGACAAGGCGCCGGGCCCAAGCGAGAAGAACCCGAAGCGGAGCCGCCCCTCAACTGTCGAGTCGAATGAAAGACTGGCCAAGCAGCCCAAGCAAGCCACCTCCAAGCCCTGCAAAGCACTGCCCCGTATGAGGGTGGCCGTATCTGTCGTCTCCACGTAAGTGTTCATTTCCGAATTGTTCTGTCGACTGAAGTCTTGAGTTATATCTGAGTGAAAGCTGTCTAATCCATCAGAGCTACAACATCTATGACTTTGCCTCGTCGAGATGAAGAGGACACAATGGAAGTTGATACCGCTGACGCTGCCACTTCTCATAGAGGTAAGAAAGTTGTTAGTTTGTCCGAATAGGATTCGACACATGTTGGTGTTTATGCTGTCGGTTGTTGCAGAGGTCGTTCAAGTGGAGGACGATGAGAGGCCGCTGGACACTTCGCGCGCTCGCACCCGAAGGGCGTCATCGTCGCAAGCACCTCAGCGCTCAACTGCGGACTCTTCCCAGAGGAAAGGTGACTCGACGCGACCCAGGGTTGAGCCTGCAACGCCTCTGTCGCATGATCCTCCAACCGTCTCGACTGTCATGACGTCGACCCTGACCGAACCTCTTAAGGCTGCCTCAGCTGCTCCAGCGACTGCGTCGACCCCACCTGCGACGGCCTTCCCTCTACATCACACCCCGGAAGACCAAACCGGAGCTGCAAAGGAAGCCATGATCTAGGCGGAGCAGCTCATGCTGAGGACCAAGGAGGCGTACGAGGCCAGCAAACTGGCTTTTTACGTCAGCGCAGCCCTCCGCACCAATGTCTGAGTAAGTTCGATTGTAAGTCCATTGTCGATTGAATTATTGTCTTTTCTTGGCTGCCAAACACCCACTGGGTGATTGCCATAGAATGTTTGAACTTCCTCCAGTCGAATAGATCAGATCGTAGTCGAGTAGGACTAGGATTGGTAGTACACGCAGTACTATTGTCGCTCGACATGTCGAGTGTTTTTTGATGAGTCACTCGACGGATCGAAAGTTCACCGTCTCAGTGGGGCCTCTCTTAGCGCACCCACTGGGTGTAGTCCCCGAGACCGCTGTCGATTGCTTGCATCGGCAGGGGTCTTAGAGTCTATTGTATACAGGATACACTTTGTCTTCGAATCACACCACTCCATAGATACATTGCAGGTTTCATGGATATTATTATGAAACCATTATATGACGCTGCATAGGGATCGACTGCACTTCATAGAGTGGGGGAGGTGTGTCGCTCAATGGGTTGAGTGTCACGACAGGGCCGACCTTGTCGAGTGTTTTTTTCTAACGAGTTACTTGACGGATCGAGAGTGAACCATCTCAGTGGGGGCGCTCTTAGCGCACCCACTGGGTGGAGTCCCCGAGATCGCTGTCGATTGCTTGCATCGGCAGGGGTCTTAGAGTCTATTGTATACATGATACACTTCGACTTGAATCACACCATTCCGCATCTACCTTGCAGGTTTCATGGGTATTATTTACAAACCATGATATGACGCTGCATAAGGATTGGCTGCACTCTATAGAGTAGGGTGGGTGCGTCACTCGACGGGTTGAGTGTCATGACATGCCTGACCTTGTCGAGTGTGTTTTCTGACGAGTTACTCGATGGATCGAGAGTTAATCGTCTTAGTGGGTGCACTCTTAGCGCACCCATTGGGTGTAGTCCCCGAGACCTCTGTCGAGTGCTTGCGTCGACAGGGGTCTTAATAGAGATAGCTTTCTATTTGAATTTGTTTACCGCATGCGGAGTGCCAGAGCCACTTGATGTGTCGAGTGGAATTTCTGTTTGAATTCTTCTGACATGGGCATTTGCCGGTCTTAATAACCGAGTCGATTGTCCAAGAATTCCTTGCTGATTGAACTCCTGTCTTTTGTTGGTTCCAGACGGCTTGCAAACTTGGGACGCAGTACAAGGAGATGGAGGAGGAGAAGAACCAATTGCATGTGGACTTGGCGGTTGCCAACAATGCCCTGGAACGAGCACGTGCTGAGATGAAGTGTCACGCCCAAGATGCGCGCCTATCCTTTTTAAGGCACGAGGGCCTCGCAAGGGATAGATGCACATCTTGCCGTTAGCAAGAATAGTATCATCACAACATACAGTACTGAAAGAGATGATTATACAAGATTGGCTTACACTCACCACATGCTAACTTACAATGTCACTCAAATTCATATCATCAAGTTGAACACAGGGTCCCACTACGGACGAAATCAAAAAATAAAAAACAGAAGCAAATGATACTATCAAGCTATCCCAAAGATCACGGCCAGGTCCTCTACTCGTCCGGATACATCACGTACATCCTGCCTCTTTCCTCATCATATTCCCACTGGAGTTGGGTAAGATCATCCTGCACGAACTCATCTGAACCTGTACCTGGAGTGTTGTAGTAAACTGTGAGCCACAGAGGACTTAGCTATCATGTGCCCGGGTACCGAGACTATTCAAGCTTAAAGGTTGGGCTATGGTAAGTGTTTAGTTTGCAGCAGCACTAAGCATATATGGTGGCTAACTTACGCAACATGAAAGTAAATATGAGTGGCCTACGATGAACGATCGAATTCTAGAATGATCTCTATGAGATCCTGAACACTTACTTACGTCAATCATAACCCCACTGTGTTCTCTCTCGGATCATGTTCACGAGCAGAGATGATCCCGATTACTCACACAATTGGTGCATTTTAATTAGAGTTTACTGCAAGTTTACTATAACCGGGTGTTAAACAAATATCCAAGTTGCCACATAACCGCGGGCACGGCTTCCCGAAAGATTTAACCCTACAGGGGTGCTCCAACTAATCCATCACAAATTAACCACACTCCGCGGGAATAACCTCGACCACGGATCTCTCAGTCATCATAGGTAATTCCAAAGGGATTCCAACACCTCGAGAAAACCTGAAGAAAGTCAGACTCCACACGCAAGACATTCGATAAAGGTAAAACAAATCCAGCAAGACCACCCGACGTGTTGACGAACCCGATAAGAGCCGCATATCTTGTTCTCAGGACACGACGGATAAGCACAGCGTACAGTGGCCTGATAGAAATCTCTCGAGTTGCCCCGGGTTCGCCCCGCACACGGCTCTAGTTTGGACCAACACTCATGAGGAGCACTGGCCCGGGGGTTGATTAAATTATCCACGGGTTTGCAAGACCCTATGCAAATTTTATTAAGTTGTTAAGCAAATGTAGTACCAATGTTGGGTCTTGCCAGACAAGTTTTAATCTCAACCGAATAAACATGGGGGTCCCCATAACAACCCCGAGCATGTTAGGAGCGCAAAATAAGGAAAACATAACACCGGTAACAAGGAACTAAAGGCAGTAACAACGGAACAAATCACTTAGCAAAAGGCCAAGCCTTCCACCAATACCAAGATGTATATGTGCATTAAATTAAATAACAGATAATATTGTGATATCAAAATCCATGTTAACACATGGAACAACCTGACCTGCAACTAAAATGCTATAAGAGGGGCTGAGCAGCGGTAACTTAGCCAATCAAAGGTTTGCTAGGATGTAGAGGTTAGAGGCTATCATGGCAACATGGGGGCTGATATCAAGTGGTAGGTAGCGCAATCGTAATGATACGAGAAAGAAACTAGCAAGCAAAAATAGTATCGGGATCCAGGTACGATCATCTTGCCTGTTGGTTCTTCAGCGGAACAAGTAGCGGGATCCTCGTAGTTGTACTCTCCTGGGTCCTCGTACTCAGAATCGACACTCGCGTCTACCCAAGAGAAACAGAAACAATAAACCTCCAACCAAGGTGCAATGCACAACAATATGATGCATGATTCATTTATGAAGAATTCAACATGGCAATCCAAAACTAGTCATGTTTCAGATGCAAAGTTTGTTTATTAATGAATCTGGACAGAACCTCATGTTAAGTTATTTAAACATGCATGATCATGGCAAATCTGGATGCATCATGCAAAATTGATAGAAATGCATATAAAGATCGCAAGAAACGGAGCTACGGTTCTCACGATACGCTCTCGACAAGATACAGAGGCAAAACACAAGACCGCCAAGCCATGGGCTAATTCTTGGCATTCCAAGGTGGCCTCTAGATAGGTGACGAAAAATCAAAAAGTCACAAAACAATAAAACCCACAATCTGCCACAAAACAGCGACATAGCAACTTATACAACTCACAACTTGAGCTACAGGAACCCTACAGCCACAAACAAGATATGCATAGAATCTACTCAACACACACACCAATTTATCCAACTACACAATCAGCAAAGGAGGCAAACATCAACAAACATGAAGCAATCAAGTTGACATGATGAATCAGTTTTCTGAGACGTAGTGCAAATTCCAGTTTTTTCTGGAATCTGAGATTATAAAGTAGCAAGTTGACAGCAGTAGTTAAACATGCTAGAGAGATCCTATTGGCATGAAAATTTACAAGATGGTAGAATGCAATATCTACTACAAACAACTAACACTGAGCATGAACAAATTCCAAACACATCACTAGATACCACCCACTCTTCATGGCATAAAAATAACAGCAGATTCTCAGACGTCTTTTGTAGCATGTTGAACAGGAACATAAAGTTGGCCACTTCACATCATGGTTCCCACTTATATGGGCGATTCTCATGTTAAACAAACATATCATGGCCTACTAGATACAAAATACTAGCACTTCCTAGTTGGCACAACTCCCAAAGCAAGCATGGATTAGTTCATGCAAAAATGACAAAGTAGCATCTTGACAGAAATTGACAGTTTTATCAACTTGTTCAAAAGTGAAAACTGATTGCACTAATGGATTCATAGGATCTCGCATCACACTACAAGCTCATGGGTATGAGTGGTCGCCCACACACCCGTTCATACATATATGCACAATACATATATGCATAAATATATGTATGTGACCACACACACACACACACTCAAACACATGCATATGTGCATGGACACATGCACACACACTCTACAACACACACCACCTACACCTACACATGGGTATGGAGGCATGAGCCCTCCACACACACACAAGCACATACACCACATATGTGCAACCTGCCACCCCACACACACATGTGTGTGTGCATACACTCACACACAACACAAGCACATACACCACATATGTGCAAACTCACATGCACCCCTGCACACACAAAACTCAACATACACATGCATATGTGTATGTGCAAAGCACACACACTACCACATACACTAGCACATATATGCTACACACACATGTGTATGCATACACATGCACACTTATGCACTACACTACCTAAACACACAACAGAAAATGAATAAATAAAAACCACACACACACTCATACATGTATATATATACACTAAGGTATACACACACACACAACGCAAGCACCCTGCCCTATTCATGCTCTACACACCACATTCATGCAAGTAGAACACACAAAACAAAAAAACAACAAAAGAAAGAAAAGGAAACAAAACACAAAAAAGGGGAGGGGCTCGGGATCGAACCCGAGACCTCCTGGTCTGCACACAGGGCGCTACCACTTCGCTACGATGCCGAGTGTTAACAGAGGAGGACCTCTGCTTCTCTAATACACACACGTGCCGAAACTTCTCTGACGAAACTGGACCGAAACAAGGAAAACACGACAGGCGACAGCGACGGAAAATTCCGGTGATACACGACAGATCCGGCGACCCCAACTACTCACACGCGCGCGGGAACAGCCAGGGAACCCATTCCCCTGCTCACCTTGCGGTGAGGAGGAAGGAGGCGAGCGGCGGGTGCTCAACTCACTATTGGCGGCGACAGACGTGACGACGAGCAACTACGAGCTATGCGCGGAGGAAAAGGCAAACGGCAACCAGCGGCTCACCTTGGGGGAAAGGCGATGACGATCCGATCACGACGGAGTCGACGGAGGGGAAGAAGTCGGTCGGAGACGATGCAGGGGAAGAAGACGGCAGCGCAGGCTTCCGACGACGACGAGGCCGTCGCTGCAGAGCTTCTCAGGGCCATTAGCAGCGGGGATGGAACGCCGCGTCAACACCCGAGCTCCACGCCATCACCACCACGGACGTCGCCCACTGGAGACGTGGCGGCGACGAGCGGCGGATGCAACTGAACTCCCTAAACCTCTTAGACACTTACCTCGCTGGGGAAAAGAAGAGAGGCGGGAGAGAGATGAAGGGGAAGAAGAAGGCTGCGGCGGCGGAGGGAGAGAGGAACCCTAGGCGAGGGGAGGGCACGCATGCCAAGGGGCTTTAAACCCACGAGCTGACGGCGACGGCGATGGAAAGGCAACGACGAACGCTCTCTCTCTCACACTAAAGACTGACGGCGAGCGAACGGGAGCAGGTAGGTGTCTTTTCCTTGAGGGCTGGGCCACAGGGACATGCCCATCTGCTCTCTCTCTCTCAGAACAAAACCAGCAAGGGATTTAACCATTTATTAAAAGAGCCACACAAAGTTGATTCCCTAGGGCATTTTAAAAGGTTTTAGAGCAAAACAAAAATACTTTTGTAAAGAAAAAAATGTGCTACATTTAATAAAAATATTAAGTTGAATTATTTAGCAAGTTATTTTAATACTTAAATAAAAGGGCAGATCCTGTTTAATTAAAATACAAAAACAACCAATCCCCAAATATCAAAAGGATCACTTGCTAAATTAATTAAATAATTAGGACTACCTCTTGAACATATTTGAACAATTAAAATAGCAAGTTAAATCTGCTCATAAAATTAATATGAAGAGAGGGGGAAATGGAAGGTGATGTTGAAAGAGAAAAGAGAGGGGAAGAAGAAGAGGAGTTGAAAACATGACTCCTACCACACTCAACACCAACATGACACAAGGCGCACCCACATCACTTCACACCAACATCAAGCCAAGACACATGAGAATAGCAAGCATGGAAAATGAATGGTATCATGGATGATATGATGCATGAATGCAAACAACACATGAATGACAAGGTGTAAATCATACATAGCTCATGACACAAGGTTCATACATTGGGGTTACATGCCAAATAAGGTAGGGACAACACTTGGGCTGTCACAACTCTGCCACACTAATCTCGACCCGAGATCTAGGAACGAAAGAAATCCGGAAATTCATAACAGAGAAAGTCCTCGCGTTCCCATGTAGCTTCTTTGTCGGAATGATGAGACCACTTCACATTGAGGAACTTGATAGACTTGTTGCGAGTCTTACGCTCAGTTTCTTCAAGAATTGCAACTGGGTGCTCACGATAAGAGAGATTTTCTTGGAGATCGATGTCTTGGAGGTCAATTGTTCGCTCAGGAGTCTTGAAGCATTTCCGGAGCTGAGAAACATGGAAGACATCATGCACATTCGCGAAATTTGGAGGAAGCTCTAGTTGATATGCAAGACCACCTCTCTTGCCAACAACTTTGAAAGGACCAACAAAACGAGGAGCTAGCTTCCCTTTAATTCCAAACTGCTGAGTGCCCTTCATGGGAGGGACTCTGAGATAAACTCGATCATCCACTTGAAAAGAAACATCCCGATGTTTGTTATCGTAATAACTCTTCTGTCGGGACTGAGATTCTTTGAGGTTCTCACGAATGACATGGCACATTTCTTCTGCTTCATTGATCATGTCATTGCCCAATACCTGACGCTCACCGGTTTTAGACCAGTTAAGCGGGGAACGACACTTTCTGCCATAGAGAATCTCAAAAGGGGCCTTGCCTGAACTAGCTTGGAAGCTATTGTTGTATGAGAATTCAGCATATGGAAGGCAGTCTTCCCACTTCATGCCGAACGATATCACACATGCTCTGAGCATATCTTCATTGATATGATTGACTATCTCAACTTGACCACTTGTCTGCGGATGAAACGCAGTGCTGAAATGGATCTTGGTACCCATAGTAGTCTGGAAGGACTCCCAAAACTTGGAAGTGAAGAGGCTTCCACGGTCAGAAGAGATGAGCTGAGGAATACCATGCAAAGACACTATCCTTGACGTATACAACTCTGCAAGCTGATCTGCCGAGATAGATTCTTTGACTGGCAGGAAATGAGCAACTTTTGACAGCTTGTCGATAACCACAAAGATGGCATCGTTGCCTCTCTTGGACTTGGGAAACCTAGTTACGAAATCCATCTCCACATGATCAAATTTCCACTCTGGGATAGGCAAAGGCTGAAGAAGACCTGCTGGACGTTAATGCTCTGCCTTCACTCTGCGACAAACATCACACTCGTTCACGAACTGAGCAATTTCACGTTTCATGCGAGTCCACCAGAAGGTTTGCTTGAGATCTTGATACATCTTGGAACTGCCTGGATGAATGGATAGAAGAGAATTATGTGCTTCGTCCATGATAACCTTTCTGAGATCGCCTTTTGGAACCACAAGACGGTCCTCAAAGAACAAGGTATCTTTGTCATCAACTTGAAAGCACTTATACTTCAAAATGCTCTTGGCCACACCTTTCTTCACTTTCTTCGCCGTAGCGTCAAGAAGCTGTGCTTGGCGAACCTGATCTTCTAGAGTCAGAGAGACTTGAAGATTTGCAAGAAATCCTTGCAGAATCATCTGAAGGTTGAGCTTGCGGAAGGCTTCACAAAGCTCGTGTTGAAGAGGCTTCAAGATGAGACTATTGCAGTACGCCTTACGGCTAAGCACGTCTGCAATGACATTTGCTTTCCCAGGAGTATACTCAATGCTTGGATTGAAGTCTTCAAGCATTTCCACCCAATGAGACTACCGAAGATTGAGATTGGGTTGAGTGAAAATGTACTTCAAGCTCTTGTGATCAGTGTACACCTCAACTAGTCTACCCAACAACAAATCCCGCCAAGTCATTAGAGCATGCACAATTGCTGCCAACTCAAGATCATGAGTGGGGTAGTTCTTCTCGGCAGGCTTCAACTGACGCGAGGTATAAGCAACAATCTTCTTGTCTTGCATGAGAACACCACCAAGGCCTTGCAGAGAAGCATCACAGAAAACTTGAAAAGGCTTAGACTACTTAGGAGGAACAAGAACTGGAGCTGAAGTCAGTCTCTGCTTGAGCATATTGAACGCTGCATCACACTCAGGAGACCAAACATACTTGACACTCTTCTGGAGGAGATTGGACAAAGGCTTGGCAATTTGAGAGAAGTTCTCCATGAACCTTCTGCAATAACTAGCAAGCCCGAGGAAACTCCGAAGCTGCTTCACGTACTGAGGAGGTTCCCACTTCAATATAGCTTAAACTTTCCCAAGGTGCACTTTAATTCCCTCGGCAGAGATGACATGCTCGAGGTACACCACTTCATTGAGCCAAAACTCACACTTGGAAAACTTGGCATAGAATCGATGCTCTCTTAACTTGTCAAGCACAAGGCGGAGATGCTTTGCATGCTCTTCTTCTGTCTCCGAGAACACAAGGATATCATCCAAATAGACCAAGACGAATTCATTCTTGAAAGGAGAGAAAATGAAATTCATCATTCTTGAGAAGGTTGAAGGAGCATTTGCAAGACCAAACGACATGACGGTGTAATCATAAGAGCCAAAACTCGTCCTGAAAGCGGTCTTAGGAATGTCTTCTTCGCGAATGCGAATCTGATGATAACCCATGCGAAGACCAAGCTTCGAGAAAACCTTGGCACCTTTCAGTTGTTCAAACAACTCACTGATGTTAGGGAGTGGGTATTTGTTTCTAATTGTCTTCTTGTTCAATGGCCGGTAATCAACACAAAGACTGTCCGTGCCATCTTTCTTCTTGACAAACAAAACTCCACAACCCCACGGAGAAGATCTTGGTCTGATCAGGCCCAGACGTTCTTGCTCATATATCTGCTTCTTCAACTCTTTCAGCTCTTCGGGGCCAAGTTTATACGGGCGCTTACAGACCGGTTTAGTTCCAGGCTTGAGATCAATCATGAACTCGACTGGCCGGTGTGGAGGCATTCTTGGCACTTCTTCTGGAAAGACATCTTCCTACTCACAAACCACCGGAATTTGAGAAATTGCCGATATTTCACCCTTGTCATTAAGAGCAAAGAGACAGATTGTGTCATCGCGAGCCGTGAAAATAATCACGTCTTCTGAAGGATGAGTCAGCTTGACTTCTTTTGCTTTGCAATCAATATGAGCCTTATTCATAGCCAGGAAGTCCATGCCCAAAATGAGATCAATGTCGGAATTACCGAGAACAATTGGAGAGGCCAGAAAAGAATAATTCCCCATCTTGATAGAAACATCCGGCACCAAGCAATTGGAATTCATTAACTTCCCAGGGGACACCACTGACACAGGTCTAAGGAGATCTTTACACGCAAACTCATGCATTGCAAAGAATGAACGGGATATGAAACAATGCGGTGCACCAGTATCAAACAAAACTTTTGCTGGATTATAATTAACTGAGAGATTACCCATGATCACTTGAGAAGAATCCTCTGCCTCTGCTGCATTCACCATAATCACTCTGACTGACTTGGGATTACGCTTCACCATAGCATTGCCTGGAGGCTTGATAGGAGGAGGAGGCGGAAGACGCCGCTGGTTGCACTTGTTTGCATAGTGACCCTTCTGGCCACACTTGTGACAAGTCACCTCAGAAAGCGGACGAACATTGCCTAGAGGAGGAACAAGAACTGCCTTGGACGCCTGGGGTCTCTACTGGAATCCTAGGTTGGTGGGTGGGAAGAACCACGACCACCAAACTGCTTCTGCTGCTGAGGACGAAACGGAAGAGGATTTGGTTCCCAATACTTCTGCTGCTTGGAAACCAACTGGGAGCTGGAAGAAGAAGAATATGAATCACTTGAATGCTTCTTGGAGTTCTCCAACTTGAGCTGAGCTGCTTCAACCTTCAAAGCCATGTTGTAGAACCGATCAAACTCATGAGTCTCTTGAAGAACAAGGCTTGGCAGAAGCTCATCCTTGAGACCACCTCTGAACTGATAGATCATAGCCTTGTCATCTGGAACATCTTGCTTGGCATAACTGGCTAGATTCTGGAACTCGACATTGTACTGGTAGACAGACTTGCTTCCCTGCTTCAGGTGCCTGAACTTCTCATGCATCTCCTCGACAAAGCTTGTCGGAATATAATGAGCCCTGAAGTCACGACGGAAATCGTCCCAGGTAACAACATGATCGCCCCTGGAATCCTTGTACTGCTGCCACCAATCAGCTGCTTGACCCTTGAGCAGAAAACATGCAAATCTGACAAAGTCCTCTAGCTTGACATTGCTACACTCAAAATGCTTACTCATATCACGAAGCCAGTCATCAGCATCAAGAGGCTGCTCACAACAGGTGAAAGTCTTGGGCTGGTTGGCAAGGAACTGATTACCTTGCAAACCCTACTCCCTTTCTTGCAACAGTCTGAGCAACATCTGAGTGTTTGCATTGGTTGCGGCCATCACAACTTGCCAAGCTTCTGGAGGAGGAGGCGGAGGCGGAGGAGGCGGTGGCGGTAGTGGAACATCAGTCTGCTCCTCACCACGACCCGGATTGCTGTGAGTTGGTGGAGCCATCCTAAAGATGGACAACACACATCAGCACCTCATTGATAAGATGAAACAAAGCTGAATCAGATGCTTGAAAGAAATTGAACAATTAACAACACAACCTTCCTACTGAAAATTTAGTAAGAACGCTTCTTCGGTATATGATAACATCATCAGAAATTAGAAGCCACTTGCAATAACACAAAAGTATTGAGCGAAGCGCTCGGAACAAATGTACATGCCCATATACATCTGAAGAAGATGATCCTAGATGACTACAAGATTTCCCACCTATGAACTTCCGAAAACTTTCTGGTTATGCAATCCGGTGTTGGCGATACAAGGAGGAAATATCTCACACAACTAGCAATCCTACACCCCAACTGTATCCATCCTTCAACACATAACCAGAGGCTTTTTATAGAGGCGAAGTTGTCCCTGTATTTTGATGAGATGGTGGCTATCGTTTTTGGTGGAGTAGACTTTGACGATCCGACTACGAACGTGTGATGACGCCGCGCCTTAGCAATCTCTAAACCAACTCCGAGAGGTTATTGACCACGCCGGAGCACGATCAACCTGACCACGAGGGTCTATTTCCTGCATGCAAACAAAGAACAAGCAAGAAACTAAGATTGCAATCTGGATATTGCGAATATAAGAGGAAAGCTTTATTGATGAAGTGGGGTTCTGTGACGCCTTTGTCTGGTCGTTGAACACAAACGAAGAACGCGAAGTTGCCGCTATGGAGAACTTGTAATCTAAACAAAACCCCACCATAAAACGACACCCTAAGGGTTGTATATATGGGGGAATAGAGGGGAATTTCATGGCCCCTTGGAGGAGGGGTCCGAAACCGACCTTAACTCAGTTTCCCCATACATACAGACTCTAGAAACAACCTATAATATGGTATTTCGAAATTACATGGGCCTGGCCCAACAATAAGGTGGCACAACACCTATATTATCCTAGGGACGAATTTTATAAAGTAGCATCATGCATATTTCGTCCAAGGCTTCTTGCTCCCATTATGGTGGCTTCAAAGTGTGAAAATCATCACTGGAAGCTCCATTGTTCTTTCCCGCGCGCGCACCTTCTTCTCCATGCTTGATCCCGCTCCCATGGTCATCCTTCTTGTCCATGCCAGGTCCTTCATTCATAAGTAAAACAAAAGTATCTAATTTAGGCAGCATCATATGTTCATGAACATTAGAAGGATTTGCAAGAAACGAAAGTACCTGGTAATTCAATTGACGTGCGCGAGCTCTAGTAATTGGTCCTGTATGTATATCAGTCGGAGTTGTGGGTGTAGCATTAGCAGGGATATCCTCATCAACCTCCCCTTCTTGAACTGAAGTCGTCCTCGACGGAAGCTCATCTTCCTCACCCAAATAAGGCTTCAAATCTGCAATGTTTAAAGTGGGGCTAACCCCAAACTCTACAGGCAGCTCAAGTTTATATGCATTATCATTTATTTTCTCTAACACCTTAAAAGGACCATCAACACGTGACATTAGCTTTGACTTGCGCAAATCAGGAAATCTATCCTTACGCAAATGTAACCAAACAAGATCTCCAGGTGCAAAGACAACATGTTTTCTACCCTTATCTGCAGCAATTTTGTATTTAGCATTCATACGCTCAATGTTTTCCTTTGTTAACTCATGCATCTTTAATATCAATTCAGCACGTTCTTTAGCATCAAAATTAACCTTCTCTGAAGATGGAAGAGGCAACAAATCAATAGGTGCACGAGGTAAGAAACCATACACAACTTCAAAAGGGCACATCTTAGTGGTAGAATGTAGCAAACGATTATAAGCAAATTCAATATGAGGCAAGCATTCTTCCCACATTTTCAGGTTATTCTTCAAAACAGACCTAAGCATAGTAGACAATGATCTATTGACTACTTCTGTTTGGCCATCAATTTGGGGATGACATGTAGTACTAAAAAGTAGTTTAGTCCCCAACTTAGCCATAAACATATCTAAAAGTGGCTAAGAAATGTAGCATCACGATCTGAAACAATTGTATTTGGCACACCATGCAACCGAATAATTTCATGAAAGAACAAATCAGCAACATGAGCAACATCATCACGTTTATGACATGGTATAAAGTGTGCCATTTTGGAAAATCTATCCACGACAACAAATATGCTATCCCTCCCCTTCTTAGTTCGAGGTAAACCTAAAACAAAGTCCATAGATATGTCCTCCCAAGGAACACTAGGTACAGGCAAAGGCATATATAAACCATGAGGATTGAGTCGTGACTTAGCTTTGTGACATGTAGTGCAGCGAGCAACAAAACACTCAACAAGATGTCTCATCTTTGGCCAAAAGAAATGTGTAGAAAGTATGTCCTCGGTTTTCTTCACGCCAAAGTGTCCCATTAATCCTCCTTCGTGTGCCTCCTGTAACAACAAAAGATGAACGAAGCTACCTGGAATGCATAGCTTGTTAGCACGAAACACAAATCCATCATTAATAACAAACTTGTTCCATGTTCTCCCTTCTTTACAATGCTGCAACACATCTCTAAATTCAGCATCATGCACATATTGATCTTTGATGGTCTCCAAACCAAATATTTTAAAGTCAAGTTGTGAAAGCATAGTATAACGACGAGAGAAAGCATCAACAATAACATTTTCTTTACCATTCTTGTGTTTAATGACATAAGGGAAAGTCTCAATGAATTCAACCAATTGAGCATGTCTACGGTTCAGTTTTGCTTGACTTTTAATATGTTTCAAAGATTCATGATCAGAATGTATAAAAAATTCTTTGGGCCATAAATAATGTTGCCATGTTTCCAAAGTCCGAACAAGAGAATATAATGCCTTATCATAAGTAGAATAATTCAGACTTGGCCTACTCAGTTTTTTAGAAAAGTACGCAACAGGTTTACCATCTTGTAATAACACACCACCTAACCCAATTCCACTAACATCACGTTCAAGCTCGAAAGTCTTATTAAAATTATGAAGTTGGAGTAAAGGAGCATGTGTTAACTTATCTTTCAAGACCGTGAAGACTTCTTCCTATGCGGTACCCCAAGAAAAAGGCACGTCCTTCTTTGTAAGCTCATTGAGAGGCACAACAATGGTGCTGAAATCTCTCACAAAACGCCTATAGAAACCAGCGAGGCCAAGAAAACTCCTCACTTGTGTGACCGTTTTGGGCTACGACCAACTCTCAATAGCTTCAATCTTGGCTTTATCAACTTCAATTCCCTGTGGAGTAACAACATAGCCAAGAAAATATACTCGGTCGGTGCAAAAGGTGCACTTCCCAAGGTTACCAAACAAACGTGCGTCACGTAGAGCAATAAAAACAGCACGTAGATGTTCCAAATGCTCCTCCAAAGATCTACTAAACTCAATATATCATCAAAATAGACTACCACAAACTGTCCAATGAAAGCATGTAAAACCTCGTTCATTAATCTCATGAAAGTGCTAGGTGCATTAGTTAACCCAAAAGGCATGACTAACCACTCACATAATCCAAATTTAGTTTTAAATGCTGTTTTCCATTCATCTCCCAATTTCATACGAATTTGATGGTATCCACTACACAAATCAACTTTGGAGAAAATTGTAGAACCACTTAATTCATCAAGCATATCATCTAGTCTAGGAATAGGATGACGACAACGAAAAATAATATTATTAATGCCTCTACAATCCACACACATGCGCGGTGTACCATCCTTTTTAGGCACTAGAATATTAGGAACAACACAAGGACTAAGGGATTCATGTATATAACCTTTGTCAAGAAGCTCCTGTACTTGACGCATAATCTCCTTTGTCTCCTCTGGATTGGTACGGTATGGCGCACGGTTGGGTAGGGATGCACCGGGAATTAAGTCAATCTGATGCTCAATCCCGCGAATAGGTGGTAAACCTGGTGGCACGTCTTGTGGGAAGACGTCAGTGAACTCCTGCAAAATGTTAATGACAGCAGGAGGCAAAGAGGGAGGCATGTCCTCAAATGAAAATAATACCTCTTTGCATACAAAAGCATAGCAAACAGATGTAGCAACATCCAAATCATTAATATCGGATTTAGTAGCAAGTAAACATCCACTCTTCAATTTTATTTCGGATGCAACATTAGATGATGATTTATTATGCTTATGGTGTTGCTCAAATTCCTATGCTACAATCTGATTTTCACTCTTATTTTTCTCCTGTTTTGCTTTACTAGCTCTAGCAATGTCATCTTTCATAATATGTTCTGGAGACATAGGAAGCAAAGTGATATTTTGATCCTTATGAACAAGAGTATACTGATTTGTCCTACCATGGTGTACAGAATTTTTATCAAACTACCATGGCCTACCAAGTAGAACAGAACATGCTTGCATGGGTACCACATCACAATCCACATAATCAGAATATGTAGCAATGCTAAAATGCACACGAGCAGTACATGTTACCTTAACCTTCCCACTATTGTTGAACCATTGGATGTAATAAGGATGAGGATGTGGTCTGGTGGTTAGAGACAGCTTCTCCACCATCTCCATGCTAGCCAAGTTATTGCAACTCCCTCCATCGATGATGACGCGAACAGAATGCTCCTTCACAACTCCCTTTGTGTGGAACAAGTTGTGCCTCTGATTTTACTCAGCCTGTGTAACCTGCACACTGAGAACACGTTGAGCAACTAAACTTTCATACTTGTCAGCGTAATCAGCAGCCATGTAGTGTGTCTCTGGTTCTGCATCCTTGCCACCCTGTTCTTCACTTGCAATGAGAGCCAAAGTCTCCTCATCATAATCACTAGCGGACGCATATGCACCATCCTCAGTAACAATCATTACACGCTTGGAAGGGCATTCTCTCACAAAGTGACCTCCACCCTTGCAACAACAACATATAACCTCATGTGTTTGCCCTGTGGATGCAATAGATAAAGAAGAGCTCTGTGCAGGCCTAGAAGGTGTGCTCTTCGCAGAGGGTGGAGTAGGAGCCTATTTCCTGGTATCGCGGTTGGAGTTGGAAGTGGAAGTAGGTGGTGTTACAGTAGGATGTGCGGAAGTAGAGGAGGTACGTGACATCCATGATGAAGTGCGTCCTGCAGAAAAAGTAGGTCTCGCCATTGCCTGTCGATCCTGCACTTCACATTCAGCTTTGCAAGCAAGATGAAATAAACGGGTGATAGTGTTATACTCCTTATACTCTAGAATAGTCTGAATCTCTCTATTTAATCGACCCATAAAATGTGCAAGCATAGCTTCATTCTCCTCAACAATACCACATCTAATCATGCCAGTTTGTAATTCCTGATAATATTCTTCTACAATTTTTTTTCCTTTTCTTAAACACTACAAATTTTGAAGCAATTCACGTTGATAATAAGGTGGCACCCAACGATTACGCATAGCAGTTTTCAAAGCAGCCCAAGTAGTTGGAATATTAGCATGGTGTATTCTACAATGTTCTGACCACCAAACACAAGCAAAACTAGTGAAAGAATAAACAGTAGCAGCAACATGTCTATCCTTAGGAAATTGTAAGCATGTAAAACATTGTTCTGTTTCTAACTCCCATGTAAGATATATATCAGGAACATATCTACCCTCAATCATCAGAGTATTCAATTTAAGTTTAGGGAGATGGTCATGATCCCGTACCTGAGGGGGTGGGGCCGCCCTACCGTTACGGTTGTAGCCATGTGGCCGACCTGGTGCGTATAGTGGTGGTTGCCCCTGAGGCTGATCTGGAGCTACCTCTCCCTCATCATCATAATCACCATCATAATCTTCAACTTGCTCAACGACAGTAGCAGCAGGAGCCATAGATGTAGCAGCAGTATCAACAGTACCAGTATGTTGGCCTTGGCCGAGAGGCACATGTCGCGCTCGTCGTTCGAAAGGGATAGGAGCTGCAGCTAGTGGTGGTAGACGGGAAAGCACCTCATTGAACTTGGCGTCCATCTTGGTGTCGAATGTCTTCTCCAGACCATCGAGCTTCTCCATGGCCTCTCCAAAGTTGGTCACGAAGTCTTGTACCTGGTCAGCCATCATTTGCTGAAATTTATCATAGAGCGCTTTGTTGGTCATGCTCTCCCAGTCGCTCCCGTCGTCGTGTGATCCTGACATGGTTAGCAGAAATAGGAAACACACAAGAATATGAAACCTACATACTACTGAGACGTGGTGGTGATGGTGGTGGTGTGTCACAAATCCTTTAAGCGAATCTCAAATACTTACCAGTTCTTACCCAACAGCAGGCGGTGATCGGCAACCGTTGTAGTCAAACTCTCAAAGCTTGGATAGAGCGATTGCTAGGTGGTGTCAAACACATGACGTAGATGTATGTGGAGCTGGGATGGCTTATAGTATGGTAGCAAAAAGGGTTAGCAATAATCAATTCAGAGATGCAAGGTTGAATAAACGCTCAACGACAGTACTGTGCTGGTCCTAGGCTAGACCGTACTAGAGACGCGAGCCTAAAACACCAACAAAATCACCACGCTACACGTAATCAAGGGAAAAGCACACTCTGATTTTTTTTCATTTTTTTGGCGCCTCTTTTTTTTTGCGCTCTCTTTTTTTTGCTCAAAAAATCACTACAATGGCGAGTGTCTCAAAACTCTTCCCACGTCGTATAAGCAAGATGGGCACGAAATTTGTTGGACTATTTTTTTTGTTTTTCTGGAGCAATTTGGGGGCTGCGACGACCAAAACTTTCGACAAAAATCACTATGATGGCAAGTGTCCCAAAATGCTCCGAAGAACCTAAAACCAAAATAGGGAAAAAAATTCAGCCGAATTTTTTTGGGGGCCAAAACGTGCTCTGCAAAGCGTGCCAGACTCTTTTTTTCCCGACACCTACGCAGGTAGCAAAACACGAATCCGAAATCAAAAGGATCTCAAAACTAAACCTAAAACGAGCTGGACTCGGATTGGTGGAGGATTTGTGGTGGTATATATGGACACCAATGGATAGTGATGATGGATGGTGATATATGGCAGCGGTGATGATGGTGGTGGTATATGGCAACTATGAAGACGATGCGGTGGCGGCGTGACAACCTGTGAAAAGAACTCGAAACTCTAAAGGACTAGACACTAAGACCAGCAACTCAACACGACGATGTAACCGCAAATTCAACAAAGCAAAATACTGAAAAGACTATGTAAAGGCTCAGATTGGTTCGGATACGATGATCTAACCCTAATTTTTGTGTGTGGCTTTTTCGTGGACTAAAGGTATGAAGAACAAATGCGATCTAAACTACAAAAACTAGTAAAATCTCACCGAGCAACCTGGAAATCTGATACCACTTGATAGAGGCGAAGTTGTCCCTGTCTTTCGATGAGATGGTGGCTATCATTTTTTGTGGAGTAGACTTTGACGATCCGACTACGAACGTGTGATGACGCCGCGCCTTAGCAATCGCTAAACCAACTCCGAGAGGTCATTGACCACGCCGGAGCACGATCAACCTGACCACGAGGGTCTGTTTCCTGCACGCAAATGAAGAACAAGCAAGAAACTAAGATTGCAATCTGGATATTGCGAATATAAGAGGAAAGCTTTATTGATGAAGTGGGGTTCTGTGACGCCTTTGTCTGGTCGTGGAACACAAACGAAGAATGCGAAGTTGCAGCTATGGCGAACTTGTAATCTAAACAAAACCCCACCCTAAAACGACGCCCTAAGGGCTGTATATATGGGGGAATAGAGGGGAATTTCATGGCCCCTTGGAGGAGGGGTCTGAAACCGACCTTAACTCAGTTTCCCCATACATACGGACTCTAGAAACAGCCTATAATATGGTATTTCGAAATTACATGGGCCTGGCCCAACAATAAGGTGGCGCAACACCTATATTAGCCTAGGGACAAATTTTATAAAGTAGCATCATGCATATTTCGTCCAAGGCTTCTTGCTTCCATTATTGTGGCTTCAAAGTGCGAAAATCATCACTGGAAGCTCCATTGTTCTTTCCCGCACGCGCACTTTCTTCTCCATGCTTGATCCTACTCCCACGGTCATCCTTCTTGTCCATGCCAGGTCCTTCAATCATAACTAAAACAAAAGTATCTAATTTAGGCAGCATCATATGTTCATGAACATTAGAAGGATTTGCAAGAAACGAAAGTACCTGGTAATTCAATTGACGTGCGCGAGCTCTAGTAATTGGTCATGTATGTATAGCAGTCGGAGTCGTGGGTGTTGCATTAGCAGGGATGTCCTCATCAGCTTTCGCAAACTCATCTAATCTCGAATCCTCGAACTCACAACGATACTAAACCATGGTGGTACCCCGGACGCCTCCCCAGTACTGGGTGACTCCGACCTTATCTCACCACGATAAGTATTGAAGTAATTTCGAACACTCTTCATCCTGAGATATCAAGGAAGCTGAATGATAACGGTGTGCCAACATTCCCTGGAGCTTGAGTACCCAGAAGAAATCAAGTCAGACAGGAGGCACCAAGATAGAACCCTATCACATCGGCATCATATAGACTCCAAAATACCCGTGTGAACCTAAATTTTTTTTGAGCGAGAAGAGGAGTAGAAACAAAATTCCGAAGTCAGATTCCTCACCAGAGCATAAAAGAGGAGTAAAAAGAATCCTACTCTCCGATATAACTAGACTGAAAATAGTTTTTACTAGACACGACTCGGCCATGTTCGAACAAGCAAAGGCTCCTATGGTCGTATGGCTCTGAATACCAACTTGTCATGCCCAAGATGCGCGCCTATCCATTTTAAGGCACGAGGGCCTCACAAGGGAAAGATGTGAATCTTGTCGTTAGCAAGAATAGTATCATCACAACATACAGTACTGAAAGAGATGAGTATACAAGATTGGCTTACACTCGCCACATGCTAACTTACAATGTCACTCAAATTCATATCATCAAGTTGAACACAGGGTCCGACTATGGACGAAATCAAACGATAAAAAACAGATGCAAATGATACTATCAAGCTATCCCAAAGATCACGACCAGGTCCTCTACTCCTCCAGATACGTCACGTACATCCTGCCTCTTTCCTCATCATATTCCCACTGGAGCTGGGTAAGATCATCCTGCACGAACTCATCTGAACCTGTACCTGGAGTGTTGTAGTAAACTGTGAGCCAAAGAGGACTCAACTATCATGTGCCCGGGTACCGAGACTATTCAAGCTTAAAGGTTGGGCTGTGGTAAGTGTTTAGTTTGCAGCAGCACTAAGCATATATGGTGGCTAACTTACGCAACATGAAAGTAAATATGAGTGGCCTACGATAAACGATTGAATTCTAGAATGATCTCTATGAGATCCTGAACACTTACTTACGTCAATCATAACCCCACTATGTTCTCTCTCGGATCATGTTCACGAGCAGAGACGATCACGGTTACTCACACAGTTGGTGCATTTTAATTAGAGTTTACTTAAATTTTACTATAATCGGGTGTTAAACAAATATCCAAGTTGCCACATAACCGCGGGCATGACTTTCCGAAAGATTTAACCCTGCAGGGGTGCTCCAACTAATCCATCACAAATTAACCACACTCCACGGGAATAACCTCGACCATGGTTCTCGCGGTCATCATAGGTAATTCCAAAGGGATTCCAACACCTCGGGAAAACCTGAAGAAAGTCAGACTCCACATGCAAGACATTCGATAAAGGTAAAACAAATCCAGCAAGACCACCCGACGTGTCGACGAACCCGATAAGAACCGCGTATCTCGTTCCCAAGACATGACGGATACGCACAGCGTACAGTGGCCTGATAGATACCTCCCAAGTTGCCCCGGGTTAGCCCCGCACAAGGCTCTAGTTTGAACCAACACTCATGAGGAGCAATGGCCCGGGGGTTGATTAAATTATCCACGGGTTTGCAAGACCCTATGCAAATTTTATTAAGTTGTTAAGAAAATGTAGTACCAATGTTGGGTCTTGCCAGACAAGTTTTAATCTCAACCGAATAAACAAGGGGGTCCCCATAACAACCCCGAGCATGTTAGGAGCGCAAAATATGGAAAACATAACACCGGTAATAAGGAACTAATGGCGGTAACAACGGAACAAATCACTTAGCAAAAGGCCAAGCCTTCCACCAATACCAAGATGTATATGTGCATTAAATTAAATAATAGATAATATTGTGATATCCAAATCCATGTTAACACATGGAACAACCTGCACCTACAACTAAAATGCTATAAGAGTGGCTGAGCAGCGAAAACTTAGCCAATCAAAGGCTTGCTAGGATGTGGAGGTTAGAGGCTATCATGGCAACATGGGGGCTGATATCAAGTGGTAGGTAGCGCAATCATAACGATAAGAGCGAGAAACTAGCAAGCGAAAATAGTATCGGTATCCGGGTACGATCATCTTGCCTGTTGGTTCTTCAGCGGAACAAGTAGCGGGATCCTCATAGTTGTACTCTCCTGGGTCCTCGTACTCCGAATCGACACTCATGTCTACCCAAGAGAAACAGCAACAATAAACCTCCAACCAAGGTGCAATGCACAACAATATGATGCATGATTCATTTATGAAGAATTCAACATGGCAATCCAAAACTAGTCATGTTTCAGATGCAAAGTTTGTTTATTAATGAATCTGGATAGAACCTCATGTTAAGTTATTTAAACATGCATGATCATGGCAAATCTGGATGCATCATGCAAAATCGATAGAAATGCATATAAAGATCGCAAGAAACGGAGCTATGGTTCTCCTCATACGCTCTCGACAAGGTACGGAGGCAAAACACAAGACCACCAAGCCATGGGCTAATTCTTGGCATTCCAACGTAGCCTCTGGATAGGTGACGAAAAATCAAAAGTCACAAAACAATAAAACCCACAATAGCCTCAACAATCAATCAATTCTATGGAGCATAGCTCCCACAAGTCACAAACATAAAAACCCACAATCTGCCACAAAACAGCGACATAGCAACTTCTACAGCTCACAACTTGAGCTACATGAACCCTACAACCACAAACAAGACATGGACAGAATCTACTCAACACACACATCAACTTATCCAACTACATAATCAACAAAGGAGGCACACATCAACAAGCATGAAGCAATCAAGTTGACATGATGAATCAGTTTTCTGGGACTTAGTGTAAATTCCAGTTTTTCTGGAATCTGAGATTATAAAGTAGCAAGTTGACAGCAGTAGTTAAACATTCTATAGAGCTCCTATTTGCATGAAAATTAACAGTATGGTAGAATGAAATATCTACTACAAACAACTAACACCGAGCATGAGCAAATTCCAAACACATCACTAGATACCACCCACTCTTCATGGCATAAAAATAACAGCAGATTCTCAGACTTAAGTCATTTTTTAGCATGTTGAACAGGAACATAAAGTGGCCACTTCACAGCATGGTTCCCACTTATATGGGTGATTCTAATGATAAACAAAAATACCATGGCCTACTAGATACAAAATACTAGCACTTGTTAGTTGGCACAACTCCCAAAGCAAGCATGGACTAGTTCATGCAAAAATGACAAAGTAGCATCTTGACAGAAAATGACAATTTTATCAACTTGTTCAAAAGTTAAAACTGATTGCACTAATGGATTCATAGGATCTCGCATCACACTACAAGCTCATGGGTATGAGTGGTCACCCACACACACCTTCATACATGTATGCACAATGCATATATGCATAAACATATGTATGTGACCACACACACACACACTCAAACACATGCATATGTGCATGGACACATGCACACACACTCTACAACACACACCACCTACACCTACACATGGGTATGGAGGCATGAGCCCTCCACACACACACAAGCACATACACCACATATGTGCAACCTGCCACCCCACACACAGATGTGTGTGTGCCACAAGCACACACACATACACTCACACACAACACAAGCACATACACCACATATGTGAAAACTCACATGCACTCCTGCACACACAAAACTCAACATACACATGCATATGTGTATGTACAAAGCACACACATTACCACATACACTAGCACATATATACTACACACACATGTGTATGCATACACATGCACACTTATGCACTACACTACCTACACACACAACAGAAAATGAATAAATAAAAACCACACACACATTCATACATGTATATATATACACTAAGGTATATACACACACACACACAACACGCACCCTGTCCTATTCATGCTCTACACACCACATTCATGCAAGAAGAACACACAAAATAAAAAAACAACAAAAGAAAGAAAAGGAAACAAAACACAAAAAAGGGGAGGGGCTCGGGATCGAACCCGAGACCTCCTGGTCTGCACACAGGGCGCTACCACTGCGCTACGGCGCCTAGTGTTAACAGAGGAGGACCTCTGCTTCTCTAATACACACATGCGCCGGAACTTCTCTGACGAAACTGAACCGAAATAGAGCAAACGCGACAGGTGATGGCGGCGGCAAATTCTGGCGATACACGGCAGATCCGTTGACCCCAACTACTCACACGCGTGCGGGAACAGCCAGGGAAGCCATTCCCCTGCTCATCTTGCGGTGAGGAGGAAGGAGGCGAGCGGCGGGTGCTCGACTCGCTATGGGTGGTGACAGACGCGGCGGCGAGCAACTACGAGCTATGCGCGGAGGAAAAGGCGACGACGGCTCACCTTGGGGGAAAGGCGACAACGAGACGGTCACGACGGAGTCGACAGAGGGGAAGAAGTTGGACGGAGACGATGCAGGGGAAGAGGACAGCGGCACAGGCTTCCGGCGACTACGAGGCCGTCGCTGCAGAGCTTCTACGGGGCCCCTAGCGGCGTGGATGGAACGCCATGTCAACACCCGAGCTCAATGCCATCACCACCATAGACGCCGCCCACCAAAGACGCGGCGACGAGGAGCGGCGGATGCAACTGAACTCCCTGAACCTCTTAGACACTTACCTCACAGGGGAAAAGAAGAGACACGGGAGAGAGATGGAGGGGAAGAAGAAGGCTGCAGCAGCGGAGGGAGAGAGAGGAACCCTAGGCGAGGGGAGGGCACACACGCCGAGGGGCTTTAATCCTACGAGATGACAGCGACGACGACGGAAAGGCGACGATGAACATGCTCTCTCTCACACTGAAGACTGATAGCGAGCGAACGGGAGCAGGTAGTTGTCTATTCCTTGCGGGCTGGGCCGCAGGAGGGACAGGCCCATCTGCTCTCTCTCTCTCAGAACAAAACCAGCAAGGGATTTAACCATTTATTAAAACAGCCACACAAAGTTGATTCCCTAGGGCATTTAATAGGTTTTAGAGCAAAACAAAAATACTTTGTAAAGAAACATGACTCCTACCACACTCAACACCAACATGACACAAGGCGCACCCACATCACTTCACACCAACATCAAGCCAAGACACATGAGAATAGCAAGCATGCAAAATGAATGGTATGATGGATGATATGATGCATGAATGCAAACAACACATGAATGAGAAGGTGCAAATCATACATAGCTCATGACACAAGGTTCATAAGTGCCGACTGTCAGCATTCCCATCTTCCGCTTTTCATGTTTTGAACCGACTACTCTCGCTCGAACAGACATGCGTAATGAAAACCGTCAACTCCAAGCGCGACTCAACATTGTTGTTTCTTTAGATTCCATGAAGAGGGCACTGGAGGGGAAGAACAAGGCACTTGCTGACGCCCAACGAGTCGCCAAGGACAAAACTGAAGCTACAGAGCAGAAGTTGGCGGTCGTCCAGAAACTGGGGGAGGAGAACGCCAAGCTGAAGCAGGAGCGTGCGGATCTTGTCAAGAAGGCCGAGCAACTAACCAAGAGGAGCAATGGCCTGGAGAGGCATCTGGGCAAATTCTCGAGGAAGATGTATCTTCTGCTTGATGGTGAGTATTTCTTGTCGACTGACATTTGCAATTTTTTTTGAGGGTTGTAGTTTACCAATTCTCCTTCTTCAACAGAATTCTGCCTGGACTTTGAAAAGGAAACGGAGGAGATTGAGCCCATGCTTGATCCCACCAAGTCGCCAGTTGCTGATGCGGTGGCGATGAACATGCTGCAACTCAACTTTCGGCTCCAAGGTGCCCAAGCCTATATCGCTCGACTGAAATCTGTTATGGAAAGAATCGACAAGGAGCTATGACCTAAGGACACTCTTCAGCTCGACCTCAACTCCATGATGGCTCGTGTGAACGAACTTCCCAGTCGAGTGCAAGCTTGGAAAAAATCTATTGCTCGTTGTGAGGCCGACGTGGCGTTGTCTCTAGTCAGGGTCAATTGTAGGGACGTGAGGGAGGAGAAGTTGAAGGAGCTCCAAGTGGTAAACACGAAGAAACTCCAGTTCGAGGACTTCATGGAAACCTTCATCGAGGCGGCCACCAGAATCGCCGACGGTATCAACCTAGATACTTTTGTCGAGCCCGCCAGTCCGTCGCCTGCCTAGAAACTTTAGTCTTTGGAAAAAACAATTAAATTTGTCTCGGTATGCCGAGTGGAGCTGTACCCCATAAAAATTTATTCAGGCCTTAGGCCTAAGCACATTTGCTTCTACCCACAACGTTTATCCGCGGTTTTATCCTTTGGATTTTGCTCGCGCTTTGGCTTTCAATCGTCTGTTCAACTGCTTTTGTTTCTTACTTAGGCGAAATGTATTCGCAGCTAAGCCCCCGAGCATGAGGATCGCTCATCACTCAGAGTATTTTGAACTTAGGCGAATGTCGATTCGCATCTAAGCTGTTGAGTGAATGGATTACCATCGCCTCGACGGGTTTTTAACTTAGGCGAAATGTATTCGCAGCTAAGCCCCCAAGCGTCAGGATCACTCATCACTCGGAGTATTTTGAAATTAGGCGAATGTCGATTTGCATCTAAGCTGTCGAGTGAATGGATTACCATCGCCTCGACAAGGTTTTAACTTAGGCGAAATGTATTCGTAGCTAAGCCCCCAAGCGTGAGGATCGCTCATCACTCGGAGTATTTTGAACTTAGGCGAATGTCGAATCGCAGCTAAGCTGTCGAGTGGATGGATTACGATCTAGTCGACGAGTTTTTTTAACTTAGACGAATTGTATTCGCAGCTAAGCCCCCGACCATAAGGATCGCTCATCACTCGGAGTATTTTGAACTTTGACAAATGTCGATTCGCATCTAAGCTGTCGAATGAATGGATTATCATCCTTTTTTTTGAACCTAAGTGAAGACGGATTCGCGAATAGGCCATCGAGTGAATGGACTACTATCCACCCGACAGGGTTTTTAACTTAGTCGAAACATGTTTCGCAGCTAAGCCCCCGAGTGCAAGGATTGCTCGTCACTCGGAGTATCCCCAAGTAAATAACTGCACGGTTGGAATCGACGAGGTATTAATTATAGAGACACAAATTGCATTGATAAAGAACTCTTATTTCATCAGAAAACTAATGTATGAAGTGTAAAAACGTCGAAGCAGGTCTGCATTCCAAGCTCGTGGTTCATCCATCTGCGTCATGAGGTTATATAAGTGATAGGCTCCATTGTTTAGCACTTTGGTGACTACCAAAGGGCCTTCCCATGCAGGAGCTAGCTTGTGAGGTCGGTGCTGATTCACTCGGAGCACCAAATCTCCTTCATGGAACACTCGGCTTCTGACATTCCTTGCATGGAAGCGCTGCAAGTCTTGCTGATAGGCTGTGGTCCCGATTAGAGCCATCTCATGCTCTTCTTCTAGAAGATGTGCCCCATCTTGCCAGACCTACTCGGCTTCAGCCTCAGAATACAGCTCCACTCGAGGAGAATTGTGGGCCAAGTCACTCGGCACTATAGCTTCAACACCATAGACAAGGAAGAAGGGAGTTCGTCCAGTCGACCGATTAGGCGTTGTCCTCAACCCCCACAAAACAGACGACAGCTCAGTTACCCACGCACCAGCGACATGATCCAAATCGTGCATGAGACGAGGCTTCAGACCTTGCAGAATGAGACTGTTAGCCCGCTCAACTTGCCCATTGGTTTGAGGATGTGCAACGGAAGCATAATCCACTTGGGTGCCTTGGGAGTTACAGAATCTCCTGAATTCTTCCGAGTCAAAGTTAGTGCCATTGTCCGTGATGATGCTGTGGGGAATGCCGAACCGGATAATGATCTCCTTCATGAACGTGACCGCCGTGCGGGAATTCTGCTTCTCGATGGGCTTGGCCTCAATCCACTTGGTGAACTTGTCGACTGCTACCAACAGTTGGGTGAATCCTGCTTTTCCGGGTCTGAAAGGACCAACCATGTCGAGCCCCCAAACCGCAAACAGTCAGGTGAGTGGAATTGTCTTCAGAGCACACGCTGGCTTGTGTGACAGGTTTGCATAGAACTAACATACTTCGCAATGATCGACAATATCTTTAGCCATTTCATTAGACCGTGGCCAATAAAAACCCGCTCGGTATGCCTTAGCGACGATCGCCCTTGAAGACGCATGGTGTCCGCAAGTTCCCGAGTGGATTTCATCTAGAATCATTCGACCTTCCTCGGGCAAAATGCAACGTTGGGTGACACCAGACACACTTTCTCTGAAAAGCTGATCACCCATCATAGTGAATGCTTTGGACCTATGCACAATCTGTCGAGCCTCTGCTTCATCTTTAGGAAGCTCCTGTCTGAGGATATAGGCTATGTATGGTACAGTCCAGTCGGGAATGATAACTAGCACCTCCATGACCATGTCAATCACAGTAGGAACATCGACTTCAGTCAAGTCAGAGGAGCTTAAGGTTTGCGGGGGCTCTTCAGTGAAGGGATCCTCTTGAATCGAAGGAGTGTGCAAATGCTCCAAGAACAGTCTGCTGGGGACAGGCCGTCGAGTGGAACCAATCTTGGATAGCTCATCAGCTGCCTGATTTTTCAGTCGAGGAACCTGGTGAAGTTCCATACCTTCAAATTTCTTCTCCATCTTCCGGACTGCATTGCAGTATCTAGTCATAGCAGGGTTTATAACATCCCATTCTTTCATCACTTGATTCAGCACCAAATCTGAGTCGCCATAAACCATCAAGCGCTTGACGTCGAGCGAGATAGCCATGCGCAACCCGTACAAAAGAGCTTCATACTCGGCCTCATTGTTGGAGCCGTCGAAGAACATTGTCCAATGCATCGAGTGAACTTGGATAGGCAGTTGCTGTTCGATCCACTCAGCCATGAAATCTGCCAATGCTTGGGACTTGATTGGCTTCTTGGCCTCGAATCTGATGTCGAAGTGTCCCAGCTCAATTGCCCATTTAGCCACTCGACCTGATGTGTCGCGATTATTGAAAATCTCTGATAACGGTGCATCACTGATGACTGAGATCGAATGGTCTTGGAAATAATGTGCCACCTTCTTTGCTGATAAGTAAATACCATACACCAGCTTCTGATAATGAGGATATCTCTGCCTTGAGGGGGACAAAAGTTCCGAGACATAATAAACTGGCCGCTGAACCTTATAGGCTTTGCCTTCCTCTTCTCGCTCGACAGTCATCATTGTACTGATGACCTGATTTGTGGCCGCGATGTACAGGAGCAAATGCTCTTTGCTAGCAGGAGCGGCAAGCACCGACTGGGTGGACAGCAGGGCTTTGAGCTCAACAAATGCTGCTTCAGCTTCAGGAGTCCAGTCGAATGTTTCTAATTTCTTCATCAACTGATACACGGACAGAGCCTTCTCACCAAGACGAGAAATGAATCGACTCAATGCCTCGAAGCAACCTGTGAGCTCTTGAACATCATGCACTCGCACGGGAGTCTTCATACGGTTAATGGCGCTGATCTTCTTGAGATTGACATCAATTCCTCGTTCGGAAACGAGAAAACCGAGTAATTTGCCGCCAGGGACACCGAAGGTACATTTGGCCGGATTCAGCCTTATGTCGAATCGCCTCAGATTGGCGAATGTCTCAGCCAAGTCAGCCAGCAGGTCGGAACCTTTGCGGGACTTGACCACTATATCGTCCATGTACGCCTCGACATTCCGAGGGATCTGGTCGAGTAAACATTTCTGAATCAGGCGCATAAAAGTAGCGCCGGAATTCTTGAGACTAAAAGGCATGGTGATGTAGCGGAAACACCCAAACGGGGTGATGAAGGCTGTTTTTATTTCATCTGGGCCAAACAGACGGATCTGATGGTCCAAAAATGATAAACGCTCGCACCCTGCTATCGAGTCAACAATCTGATCTATGTGGGGGAGCGGAAAATGGTCTTTTGGACACACCTTATTAAGATGTTTGAAGTCAATGCACATGCGCAATGACTTATCTTTCTTGGGCACCATCACAACATTCGAGAGCCACTCGGAGTGGTAAATCTCGCGAATGAACTTGGCTTGCAAGAGATGGGCCACTTCTTCTCTGATTGCCTTGCGCTTCTCAGCCGCGGATCAACGCAAATGCTCCCTGACGGGCTTGGCCTTCGGATCCACTCGCAGATGGTGCTCAACCAGCTCCCTAGGAATCCCCTACATGTCAGCAGGCTTCCATGCAAAGATATCCCAGTTCTCACGGCGGAACTAGATGAGCTTGGCTTCCTATTTGCTGTCGAGTGTTGTCGAGATATTCGTCGGGGCAGCGGTTGGATCCATCGGGTGGATGTGCACCTTCTTCACTTCTCCTGCCGACTGAAATGCCGACTCGGAAGATGGCTTTTTTGCGCGGAGCAAATCGACAGGGTCAGTGGTTTTCTTGTACTCCTCTAGCTCGACCATAGCCATCTGTTGATCGGCGATTTTGGACCCTTGCTGGAGACACTCTTCGGCCCGCTGTCGATTGCCAGTGACTATGATCACGCCCTTAGGGCCCGGCATTTTCAGCTTGAGATACACGTAACATGGTCGGACCATGAAACATGCATAAGTAGGTCGACCCAAAATGGCGTGGTAAGCACTCTTGAAATCCACGACTTCAAACATCAACTTTTCTTTTCGGAAATTTTTGCTATCTCCGAATGCCACATCCAATGCTGTTTGGCCGAGTGACTTGGCCTTCTTTCCTGGGATGACCCCATGGAAATGCATGCTGCTTTCGCTGAGGCGGGACATAGGAATGCCCATTTCCTTCAGGGTATCCGCATACAGAATGTTCAGGCCGCTGCCGCCATCCACGAGGACATTTCTGAGTCGAGTCCCTTGCACCACCGGATCAACTACCAGAGCCTGTCGACCAGGTGTGGCCACACGGGCAGGATGGTCAGTCTGGTCGAATGTGACAGCATACTGAGACCATTTGAGGTAGGTGGGGGTGTCCGGCATAGCCATGTTGATCTCTCTATTTATGAATTTCAGACGGCTCTTGCTCTCGACGTCAGCAAAGATCACCAGTGTAGCAGTGACATCCGGGAATGTTTCCTTTTCTTCATATTCATCATCTTTTTCAGGAGATTTCCTACTCGACTGGTCTCCCTTGAACTACTGGATGAGGGTTCGACACTGTCGAGTGGTGTGCTTGGGCAAAATCAGGTTGCCTTTTGCATCTTTCTTTGTGTGAATCACACACGGCTGATCCAAGATACCGGTTCCTGGCTAACCCTTCCCCCTCTTGGGGGCATACTAAGATTTGGCCTTGCCCTTGTTCTTCGACTGAGTCGCTAGTGCTGCTGCCTCTGCCGGAACTGGGTCTTCAGCCTTCCGCTTTTGTTTCCTATTATTGCCGCCGCCAGACTCGTTGGCGATCGCTTTTCGTTTGCCGCTATGGAGGCGGTCTTCTTCCTCGCTATTGGCATCATCTTGCCGAGTGAAATGTCACCCGTGCGCTCGAACTTCAAGTACAGCTCTCTGCATCTCACACCGGATTTGAAGGCACAAACATCCTGGTGTTTCGACACATTTTCCACCGTATGATGCAGGGTGGACCATCGCTGAATATAGTCCCTTAAGGTTTCGTCGGGCTTCTGGATGCAGTGCTGTAAGTCGACCAGACCTGTGGGGCGCTTGCAAGTGCCCTCGAAGGTCCGTACAAACACTCGGGCAAGGTCTTCCCAACAATGAATGTTGGAAGGAGTCAAACGATTCAACCAAGCTCGAGCCGGACTATCCAACATAAGAGCTAGGTGCTTCATTGCGACATTGTCATTCCCGCCGCCAATCTGCATAGCCACTCAGTAATCATCTAGCCAAGTCTCTAGTTTTGTTTCACTAGAAAACTTTCTGATCCCCGCCGCCATTTTGAAGCTGGGGGGAATCTCCACAAAACGTATAGCTCTGCTAAAACACTCTGGACCAGACACTGCAGCTGAGCTACCACTCAGGACATCTCTGTCGTGTCCTTCTATATAGGATCTGCTATCGATCCGCTTCTGAAGAAGGTACGCACGGGCATCAAAGTCCGCGTCCCGCTCGTCACCGAAGGAGTGCCTGTCATCCTGGCGCTGGGGCGCGTACAGACCACTCCGCGGAGGAGTGGGCACTCGATGGTGGTCTTCGCGGTGGTGCTGATATATGTCTTGCCCTTCACGATAACTGCCTCCTCGATGACGCAAGGGCGACCCAGGACTATGTGCCGACTAAACAGTCTCTGCCTTGGGTGAATTGCTGTGTATCTTGTTACGAGACTGAGAGACTACTGAATTCTGGCACTATGCTGTATCTAACAGTGCTCTGATCTGCAACAGCCCTCTACCAGCCTCTGACCGGGACGGCTGAATGGAATCTGCTATCCTAGCAGCAACAACAACATTAAGCACAGGAGTTTGGTATACCTCGACGCCATCGTGAGGTCCAGTCAGGAACAGCTGTCGCTGACGTCAACTAGGGCGTAGCAGGCATGGACGAGCGCGCTCGTTGATTTCTGCCTGGAGCTCTTCTAGACGAACGCGCGTGGCCTCCAAAGCCCAAGCCTCGGTGGTTGCGCCGACGATGGGGGTATGAAGGACCTTCTCATCGCAACGCGACTGCACGTTCGACGGGCCACCGGCCTCGTGCTCGCCACGACCAAAGCCAGGTGGTGACCTCTGATGAGAGCCTGCCATCAAGACCTCCGCTGCGGGGTCGCAGCTCTCACACTCAGAAGGCACGTCGGATGGATCGGAATCCGACTCGAACACGCCATGAAGGGACTCGGCAGGTTCGAGTGCTGCAACCTGCGAAGAAGCCTGACGGGCCGCTACGTGTTCAACCCACCGCTGGAGTCATGAGCGGCCGAACCGCTTGCGACCGCGAACGGCAAGAGGAGCCGATGCGTAAGGGGTCGACGGCTGACGCAGCAACACGCTGCACGGACTCGCGCAGAAATGCGTGGCCCCGCGGATCGGGAGCGCCTCGACATTGAGAGGCGCCTCCTGAAGCCATGCCGAATCGTCGGCGATGAAAGTGAGCGCTCCAAAATGGATCTCATGGCCCAGAGCAAAAACACCGCCGAAAGACATGTTAAAGGACAAAACACGCAACCTCGCCGGAAGTTGCTTAGACGCATGCCCCACGGTGCGTGCCAACTGTCATGGGAACGAGCCTGACTGTAGATGGTAGGGGTACGAATGGAGAGGGCAGAGTCCTAGCTACGACGAGGGTGTACACACAGATGTATGAGTCCAGGCCCCTCTCGTGGAGGTAACAACCCTATGTCTTAGTGCTCGGGAGCTTTATGTCGAGTGGAATGCAGAGATTGCCATAATTTTCTTAACCCTTGAGCAGGAGGGGAGGGGCGGCTTATATAGAGTTCGCTGCCCCTCAGAATGGCCCCGCATCAAAGGGTCTGGTCGTGGGGTATAAAGATTGTCATTACAGGTAACGTATGTAGTTAAAGCTATTAAGGGCCATTAAGCCAACGTCTGCCCGTTAGGCTCTTGGTGATGGCTCCTGGTCTTCTGGCGTCGAGTAAAGCGAGGTCTGTCAAGTGACACACGACTGCCGAGTGAGAGCGGGAGTCTATGTGTGGATTACTGTCAAGTGACTTTGAACGTCTCTAGGGATCCACTCGGAAGTTCATGCTTGATCTTCAAGTCCTCCCATGTGGTGTCCTTAGGTAGGGTATGTGGGACTTGCCTACGACCCTACCCTAGGTATATATCCTCATCATTGCGCGAGGAAAAATCGTGACTTGCATCAGAACACAAACAACAAAACAAACAACAAAACAAACAACAAGCACACATGGTTTCATATGAACCATTACGCGGACTCGACTTCGCATGAGGGATACATGACTGATCCTACCCTAGGGGTTCTGGGACTCAGGTGGTGGAGTGCTCGATCTCGTAGTCACACTCCTCTGGGTATTCCTCCTGTTCATCATCTGAACGGGCATTGTTCCCGATCGAAGGGGTCGGGGAACGAGGAGGTCCATCCCGATGACGCTTTGCAAGCGGGTCGGTGAAGAGCTCATGGTACTCCTTCGCACTCATGTGTTGACTATGCGTAGGTGCATTACTAGCTGGGGGTACTCCTCCTTTATAAGCGACAACTGGTCATCCCTTGGGGGCTCCATCCTTCTTGATCTTGTCTGGCTTTGTCTTGGCTTGTCGAAGTAGCTCTCGGGTGTGGTGAAGTTCCTCGCGGAGCTTCACGGACTCCTTCATCAGGTTGTGAACCAGACTATCGGCGGAGAAGCTGAAATAGGCCTAGAACCTGAGTGGAGTGCCATCTTCCCTGGTCGGAATCAGCGTCCAACTCTCGCCAAAGTCATCCTTCCTGAAGGGAAGGTAGCGAGTAGCTGGCTCGTCAGGCATCTCTTGAATGATGTCTAGAAGGTGTAGGAGTGCCTTGCGTGCAGCTGTGTCGACGGCAAACATCATGGTCTCCATCCGTGGGACTTGAAAGAACCAACTAGTCAGCGAGTCATTTGCCTTCACGACCACATCCATGTGGTACTCCATGACGACATCGACCCAGTGCTCGTGGTAGAGGAAAATGGGTGGTTGGGGAAACTGGCACTTCTCGAGGCTATCCCCAAGGAGTAAGGGAAAGTCGGATGTCAGGAAGGCTTCGGGTACGACGGCCATCTAAAAAGGTTTGAAAGGAGGAGAGTCAGCAAAGTGTTGTGTGAAGCATACGAGAGGTAAATAGTGCAGAATTCCTAAGTTCCAATGCTAGGTGTAGTTTTGAAAACAACTTTTATCCTGTCTAACGTCCTTGCTAACTAAGGGCTTCCTACAGTCAGGATGGCTCTAATACCAGCTCTGTGGGGACCCGGACTCATAAGTCGTCATCACCGAATGAACGTGTACAGTGATACCAGAGATCAATGCTCACTGAACACATAGAAGCTGAATAACAAGAGTCTGACATCCATACTTATCGTCTTACACAAATACTGACCATGAAGGTCTTAGTCTTACATAGATAGGGCCACACAGGCCAAACACTTAAAACAGAACAAGCAGTGGAAATCTTGATCGAAAGCGTGAACCCATGCCATCTTCCTTAACCTACAAGCATTCTGACTCGGAAGCGTCCTAGTTCGCATGTTCGTCTCAACCGAACTCTTCAACATACTCCCGTTCTTCCATGCCTGGCCAATTAAATAACTAGTGGCAAGCCAATGAGTACTTTGAATGTACTCGCAAGCAACCCAAGTTGTGGAACGAGGTAACAATGATGCATGGTATAGCACTAAGTAGGTAAAATAACTAGTAAGCATGCATCAACAGTTAACATACGTCCATGTGAACAAGTAACATACATCACCATAAGTAGGGGTAGAACATCTCATGTTCATTCATCATGCTAAGACATCGGACTTAGTTTAATTCCCTTGCTAAGTCATCAGACTCAGCTCATGTGACCTCTTGTCACCATCACAACCATTCTCACACCAAGTTTCACGAAAACAACCGGACTTAGTTTAAGAAGGACCTCCAACTGTCCATGACCGCGAACGCGGCAATTCAAATAGTTTTACACTCTACAGAGGTTGCACACTTTACCCACAAGACTCGGGGAACTTCTATGTCATCCACGACTCGCGGTATAAAACATAACCGAGGTAAGCACTGAGCAATGCCTTTCCCATGGTGATACTAAACAAAGAGTCCACTCGTTGGTGCCATCCCTCATGATATACATCACTCGTATCATCCATGAGGGCACGCAACGGTGTGCCCGGTGCCTGTAAAGACAGCACATGACCTTCCTCTCAGGGACGACCCCGTCTCAAGAGTGACCACTTCACTCCTTCCACTATTAATGCGGGCTCCTTGCTAGCACCAACCACAGTAATCAACAAAGCCCCGTCCCATAAGGGGTATCGTGGTTCCGCATGTAAGGTTGGTACGGTCAGCAGACCTTAAATCTAATCCATTTTTGAAAACACATACTCAACTTTCTCCGGCACACCACTTATTTCTCAAGTGGTAACCCTTCTCAACATCATCTCCCTCGGGCATTAGTGGCACCCGACGGGGTTTTGGAAAGAATCTTTGAAATCATTTCTTTTCTTTCCATCACCATGCATAAGTCCCATCCCCACTTGTGGAGCATCTACTAGCATCCTAACTACACCCACCCGCATAACCCTCATAAGGGGTAGGGTCATGCACGATGCATGTGTCAATGGAGAAGTACGGGAGGCATTCCACCAAAAGGGGAACACCACAACACATGATCAAATATGATGAAAGTAAAGTGCTATATGACATGCAATAAAATGGTTTCTTATCATGGTCAAAGGGCTGCTTGCCTGGCTCAACAAAGTATCTGGGGTCTTCGAAGTCTTCGGGTCCAACTTATTCGTCAACTGCACAATCTATCGTCACGAAATAAAGCGATAAAAAATAAACTATCATAGAAAACAGAGCACTCATTCTACTACCACAAATGTTAACCTACTCTGATAAATACTACATGTCGTACTAAAAATATTCTCCTAAAGTTTTGTTGTGAAAAATATTTTGGAAATAAAATAATAGAGGCAAAAAGGTGCCTATATATAGGTTTTAAAGTAAAACAGTACTAAAAATGTTTTCAAATATTTTTACAAAAGGCACTATTAAATTCTATGTATTATTTGAAGAATTTAGGTGGAAGAAATATTGGCATTGGATAAATATATTAGTCTGTGGGATTTTTGGGGTTTTCAGGAAAAAGGAAAAAGAAAATGGCTCGGGGAAACGGGCCAAAAGTGGCTGGCCAGATCGGCCCAGCCGGCGAAGCTGACCCACGCGAGCCTGGCGCGCGCGCCGGTTCAAACCTGACCAATAGGCCAGGCTGGTCAGTGAGAGAGAGGGAGGCGGGGAACCCTGGAAGGATGACAAGCCGCGGCCGCTTGTCATCACCTTCCTCGGGCCAGGAAGGCCGGCGTGCTCACCGGCGATGATGTAGGGCACAACGACATCAGGCAAAGGCGGGGACGAACTAAGTGTTGACCCGCCGTTCCTCTGGAGGTCAAAGAAGTGCCGGAGGTGGACGGAGTCACCGGCGGCGAGCACTCGCGGCGGAGGGCGCTTCAGGAGAGCTTGTCGGGTCTTCTCTGAGCTGCAAACAAGACCGGGGCGAGGGGGAAACGGGTCAGGAGGGCAAGGGAGGTTCAATCGAAGAGAGAGGAGGGGTAGAGGAGCTTGCTACCTCGAGATCAACGGAGAGATGCCCGCGGCGGCCCTCGGGTCGATCCCGAGCGCAGAGAGGTCGGGTGGTCATCGGAGCGTGAAGGGGGGCTATTTGGGAGAGGAGAGAGAGACCAGAGGGGAGAGAGGGGCTCGAGAGGCCCTTTTATAGGAGGAGGCGAGTCCACCGAACTGCGGTGTGCCGGCGAGGGCGAGGCCGGGGCCAGAGGCCATGGGAGAGAGAGGGGGCGAGTTAGGGGCGCTCCTGGGACTGGTCTAGGCCGAGGGGGAGGAGAGAGAGGCAGGGGAGCGCGCGCATGCGAGCCCCCCGGTTAGCCGACTTGGGCGGCCGCGGAGTGTGCAAGGAGGGCTAGAGGAGGGGGAGAGAGGAGGGTCCCAACATGGTGGCATGGCCCGGACGCCGAGGCCGGCCATCTAGCGAGAGGGGGGGGGGGCGAGGTGGTTGGGGCCATGCAGTGGCCAACAGCTACAGTGCCTGTCGGCACTGTAGCGCGCTCCAGAGCACGCGTTTGGCATGCATTCTGCATGGCCTCTCATGTCTAGGGCTATCTAGGGTTTTTTACAATAGAGGGTAGGGCATTGGATGCTCTGGTTTCCTTAGGAGAGAAGGAAGGCTGAGGAAGAGAGAGGAAAATTACTGTCTAGAGGGAAAAAATGAGGGGTTTTACCCTACTTACCCATGGAGTTTAGGCCAGGGAGAGTTACTGGAGGTAGAAGGTAACTATAAGGGGCTCTGATAAAAAGTTGAGGCCAAGGGTAAAAGGATAAGAGGTAGAAATAGGGGTTTTACCAAATCACCAGAAGGTGTTTGGTGGAGTTTTGGGCAGGAAATATTTACCAGCTTACTGAGATATTTACCAGGGTCAAGGGCTAGGTAGAAATGATATGCTTCACCAAATTTGAGCTCAACGGGAAAAGGTTGATAATGGAAATTTGATGAACCCTAGAAATTGGCAGAATCTAATTTCTGTAGATCTAATGATGCTAGGCTTTTACCCTTGATGCACCACTTAGTGTATCATCACTATTTGGCCATTAGAGCATGCCCACAAAGTTTGAGGCCAAGGGGAGACACTTCACAATGTAAAGTTGCTCAAATTTGATTCTGGATAGGAATGGTTTTGGGATGATTTGATGAACCAAACCAAATTGGATTGGGATGAAACTTTGCAAGATCATCACCTATTAAAGTGTTAACTTTCTAGAATTTTCCTGGAATTTATTGAGAATATTTGTTATATAAATATTTCAAAAGTTTGATCTGAACAGAACGGGTTTGGAGGGGTTTTGCCTATGATCTGATCATGCCCTTGTGTTGAAACTAATATATATGGAAACTATATGTCCATTGAGTTTCTCTAAATTTTCTCAAATATTTTTAATGCATTTAAATATTTTTCCCTAGGAAAAACCATTTATGGCCTTAAGAAAAAGCCTTTAAATAAAATATGAAAATAATCTTTAAAAATAATATTTGGTGGTTTTGAGAAGTCATATATATAGTAGGTTTGAAATAAAGCCTTTGGGAAATAAGGGTCCACCTGATTTGAGGACTTGCAGTGCAAATCTCATTTCAGGGGGTTTTGAAAACTTAAATTAAATAAATCATTTTTGGTTAAAACAAAATTTGATGAAAATATTGTTGGGCACTATTCACGTGGCATGATCATTGGGCAAGGGGTTTGGATCAAGGAAGATAATTATGAAGTGGAATAGAACCTAGTATTGCCATAAAACATAATCAACAAGCAAGCAAACAACATAGCAAGCAAGCACAAACACATAGAAAATGTTTTAGTTGGCTCCAAAATTTATAAACCCAAACATATCAATGTGCTACAAACATAGGGTGTGACACATTGGCGAGACCAAAAAACATGATGGTGTACTAATAATAGCCAAAACTCGTCCTAAAAGCAGTATTTGGAGTATTTTCTTCACGAATGCGAATCCGATGATAGCCGATGCGAAGATGAAGCTTCGAGAAAATCTTGGCGCCTTTCAGTTTTTCAAACAACTCATTGATGTTGGGAAGTGGGTACTTGTACATGATTGTCTTTTTATTCAATGGATGGTAATCGACACAAAGTCGGTCCGTGCCATCCTTCTTTTTGACAAACAAAACACCACAACCCCATGGAGAAGAACTTGGTCTGACCAGACCCAGAAGTTCTTGCTCGTCTAGTTGCTTCTTCAACTCTTTTAGTTGTTCAGGGCCAAGTTTATAAGGACGCTTGCAAAACCGGTTCAGTTCTGGGCTCGAGGTCAATCACAAACTCGATTGGTCGGTGCGGAGGCATTCCTGGCAATTCTTCGAGAAATACATCTTCATACTCACAAACCACCAGAATTTGAGGAATAGTCGAGATTTCACCCTTCTCATTAAGAGCAAAGATACTGATCGTGTCATCGCGAGCTATAAAAATAATCACATCTTGTGAAGGATGAGTCAATTTGATTTCTTTGGCTTGACAATCAACATGCGCCATGTTCATACCTAGAAAGTCCATCCCAAGAATGAGATCAATACGGGAATTACCGAGAACAATTGGAGAGGCCAGAAAAGTATAATTGCCCATCTTGATAGAAACATCCGGGACTACCCAACGAGAACTCATGCACTTGCCTGGAGACACAACTTGCAATGCCGCAGACAACTCTTCATGATGAAAATGATGCTTGGATGCGAACGGATATGATATAAAAGAATGCGAAGCACCAGTATCAAAAAAAACTTTTGCAGGAATAGAATTTACTCAGAGATTACCCATGATCACTTGAGAAGAATCCTCTGCCTCGGCTGCGTTCACCATGTTCACCCTTGCTGACTTGGGATTATGCTTCACCATAGCTTTGCCTGGAGGTCTGAGTGGAGGAGGAGGCGGAAGACGCCGCTGGTTGCACTTGTTTAGGTAGTGACCCTTTTGACCACAGTTGTGACAAGTAATATCTGAGAGCGGACGGAAGTTGCCTAGAGGAGGAACATTAGCTGACTTGGGTGCCTGGGGCCTCTGCTGATTACCTGGATTGGGCAGGTGGGAAGAACCACGACCACCGAACTGCTTCTGCTGCTAAGGGGGACGAAATGGAGGAGGAGGAGGAACCCAATACTTCTGCTGCATGGGGACCATCTGAGAGCTAGAAGAAGAAGAATAGGAATCCCTGGAATGCTTCCTTGAGTTCTCCAACTTTAGCTGAGTTGCCTCGACCTTCAAAGCCATGTTGTAGAACTGATCAAACTCATGAGGCTCTTGAAGGACCAGACCCGGTAGAAGCTCATCATTGAGACCACCTTTGAACTAATAAATCATGGACTTGTCGTCAGGAACATCTTGTTTAGCATAGCGAGCCAGATTCTGGAACTCGAGGTTCTACTAATAGACAAACTTGCTTCCCCTCTTCAGGTGCCTGAACTTCTCACGCATCTCCTCGACAAAGCTTGTCGGAATGTAATGGGCCCTAAAGTCACGACAGAAATCATCCCAGCTGACAACATGATCGCCCCTAGGGTCCTTGTATTGCTGCCACCAATCTGCTGCGTGACCATTGAGCTGAAATGATGCAAACCTGACATAGTCCTCCGGTCTGACATTGCTGCACTCAAAATTCTTACTCATGTCATGGAGCCAATCATCTGCATCAAAAGGCTGCTCACAACAGGTGAAAGACTTGGGTTGGTTGGCAAGGAACTGGTTGAGTGTCGCGAACTAAGGCTGATTCTGAAAATTCCCTTGAAAACCTTGCTGACCCGGATCCCTTGCTTGCAACAGCCCAAGCAACATCTGAGTATTGACATTGGTTGAGGCCATCACAGCTTGCCATGCTTCTGGAGAAGGAGGCGGTGGTGGGGATTGTTAGGGATATAACCCCGTGGTAAGACCCGCCCAGGAGGGGCCGGGTCATACCTGGTGGCTCGTTAGTATATGGGCTGGAAGAGGAAGATTGGGCTGCACGACGGCTCACCAGATGGGCTGTGACGGAGGCCCAGACTCAAGAAGAAGATGCAAGACCCAGGCACGTAAGTCGCCCGGAGACAACCTGCTAGAGTCGGCTAGGGGGTTAGAGACAGAGTCAGATACGTTGTAAGAGTTGGTATGATCTTGTGTAACCTATGGTCTTGACCTCCTATATAAAGGAGAGACCCGGGACAACTTAGGGAGGGATCGAACAGATCGAGAGCTAGGTCAAGCAAATACGCTCCCTTGTAATCGATACTCCAATCAATACACACAAAGCAGGACATAGGCTTTTACCTCATCTCGAGGGGCCGAACCTGGGTAAATCCGTGTCTTTCGTCTCGTTCAACCCTTTTGAGTCCACCGCCTTAGTGATGGCCTTGAATCCAAGTTTTCGGACATCTACCATGACAAAACCACGACAGTTGGCGCCCACCATGGGCAAGCGCGCGGTGGTGTTGAGTTCTCAAAGGGCTATCTCTCAAGGATCGAAGGATACGCCATCGGCTTGATGACCATGAGTCGCCGTGGCAAGCTCTACATCGACGACTCAGGATGGGGGTCTGAAGCCGGCTCAGTCGAGTACGGCTATCGGTTGCCATTGGCAAGATGCACATGTTCATCGGTAAGCTAGATGGATCTACACCCGGGCCAGACATCTACACCAACATCGTCGAGCCGGCCCGGTGCGCGACACCCACCCATGTTCAACTCGGGCGGAAGATCATCTTTGATGGCTTCACACAGGACAGCGGTGACTCCTTGTCAGGAGAAACCTTGGCTTTTTCAGATAAAGGATCTTCCCGTGAGGATGGGGAATCGATCTATTAACTTCATGATGGCAAGTTAAGGGGCTATGCCAATGGTTACAGTATTCCGGAGCATTATGACCCACCAGGCTGAGCTGCCATGTTTATGGTAGGCCTGGCGCTGGCTTCCAATGGTCCGACATCCGAAGCGGCAGCTGGAGCCGCTCCCCATGATGCGGAGCCTCCTAAGGCACCGGCACAGGTGCTACTGGAGCTCATGGAGGAGCTGGTGGCTCTGATGGCCACGAAGGTGACAACTGAGAATCAAGCAGAGCGTAAAGTCGAGGTCAACCGGATCAAGGGACAGATGGCTCAGGCCTAGGAGGATACTAATGCGATGCAAGCCCAGATGAATGCCGAGTCGGAGCGTTTGATGGCGGAGGCTCTCGGTTTTGATCTGGACCAGCGGGCGTCGGAGGCCGTTTATCATAGAAGGACTCAAGTCGTTTTACCGATTCAACCTCGGAATCTTTTCAATACTCTGGGGTCCAGGCCAAGTACGCCGTCAATGGTGACCCGAGCAGTAGAGGCGCCGTGGTAGTTAGACCCGCCGCGGAGGAGCAGGCCTTTGTCACGACACGTTGTGACGCCGCCTGGCCATTACTCGAATCCGGTGGAAAATACGATAGCGGCAGCTGCTAAGCTTGATGCTCTCCCTTTGGCCGAAGGAATGCCATTTGCTAAAGAGGTGAGGAACGTGATTAGCCTGTTGCAGATAGTGGTGGCTCAGCAAGAAAGGTACATGCACACCCGGAGCCGGGTGCACTCCACGCCAGTTCATAGTCGTAGCTACAGCCAGCGGATTGAGTCGCCCGTGGTCTCGAGCAGTGACCAGAGGCGAAACCCGCCCAATAACAACCTGCCCGAGATGGATATTCAGGGGGCTATGGATATGGGCCGGGCTCAGTGAGGGTCGACACCGTTGACGGATTACCCGGAGATCCCTGAGCCAGCACCAGCAACACCCATCGGTGTCTCAGCCAGGGGATTTGTTGTGCAGTGTCTTGCAACGGATATGAGGAGTGCGCACCTACCCAAGGACTTTAAGGGGCCACGGAAGGTGCCCAATTACACGGCGGATCTACCCCCAGAGGCTTGGATTGAAAGCTATGAGCTTGCTATGGAGACGCTGGAGGTCGACGAAACAGTTTGTGCGAAATACTTCGTCATGATGTTGGAAGGACCGGACCGCACTTGGTTAAACGGGTTACCACCAAATACCATCACGTCATGGGCCGAGTTAAAAGCACGATTCATCAAGAACTTTAAAGGAACTTGCAAGCAGCCGATGACGATTGTGGATCTGGACCTTTGTGCGCATCGGGAAGGTGAGTCGGCCCATCATTGGGTCAGGCGGGTCTTGACGGTGATCCACTCATGTGAGAATATTTTGGCATCTCAGGCGGTTCTAATCTTAGAAAGGAATTGTCGTTTTGCACCCCTGAAGCAGAAGCTCAGGTGGTTGAAACGTTCTTGTCAGGATATGGGTGAGAACATGACAGGGTAAGTATACTCTCACCAATTATACGGATTCAGATACCACGAAGGACCCGGACTGCGATGACGAGAAGTCAAGACAGGGTAAGAAAGGCAGTAATGGTAAGAAACAGCAGCGGGTGCTGGGAACGGCAACCAAGGCAAGCGGAAGAACCCGGATGGTGGGTCAGAATTTGTGGCGAACACCAACACACAACCGTCCGGGAACAATCACCGTAGGGGCAACAGGAACTTCAGGCCGCCATTTGACAGGAATAGGGCACCTGTGTCCCCCACGCCCTACACCTTAGAAGAGGCACTAAACAGACCTTGCCCGGCGCACAGTCGGCCGAACAAGGAGGCTACCCACACTTGGAAGGATTGCAGTGTTATGCGCGTGTTTCGGGAGCAAAGCCTTCATCAAAATCATGAAAATGGTAATGTCTCATCAAGCGGGTCAGGACCGGGCGGCTCAAGTGCTGGCTTCGATGCTGGCGGATCAGGTTCAGGTCATCAGGGCTAAAGCAGTCAGAATAGAGGAAACCAAGGAAGCCATCAGCAGCAGAGCAATGGTGGTCAGCAACAGAATAACCACTCAGGATATCAGAGCAACCCGAAACAGCTTAGTGGGGGACAGTACCATGTCTTCACGACAAGCTTGGATAAGCGGGATGAAAAGCTGCATAAGAGGGCAGTCAATGCAGCCACACCGTCACTCCCGTGATACTTAAAATGGACAGCGTACCTGATTACGTGGAGCCGGGAGGATTACCCGCCATAGGTCGACAATCCGGGACACTTAGCTTTGGTGGTCGCTCCTCAGGTTGGAGGGTACAAATTCACGAAAGTACTCATGGATGGTGGTAGCAGTATCAACATCCTATACCACGACACCTTCCAACGGATGGAGTTAACTTACAAGGCTCTTAAGCTGTCATCGACTGTTTTCCATGGAGTGGTGCCAGGCAAGTCGGCTTACCCAGTAGGAAAGATTGCTTTGAAAGTGTCGTTTGGGGATGAGTATAACTACAAAGTGGAGACCTTGTCGTTTGAGGTGGTAAAGATTAAGAGCCCATATCATGCTTTGTTTGGTCGGCCGGCTTTCGCAAAGTTTATGGCCAGGACATGTTATGTTTATCTGCAACTACAGATGTCGGCTCTTAACAGAACAATATCGGTCCATGGTGATCGGAAGGTAGCCATCAAGTGCGAGGAAGGAGACGTGTCTTATGCGGAGTCAAGCTGCGTAGAAGCAAAGCATAAGTTTTATAAGGATAACATTGACCCGGCAGATATGACTCCGTTAAAGAAACCCAATACAAAGTCTGAGCCGCCATTGAAGTTTGCGGCTGATGACACAAAGCTGGTGGATTTTACCCCTGGTTATTAATCCAAGAAGTTCAGTATTGGGGCCAACATGGATCCTGCATAGGAAAGCGCGCTCATCGAATTCATCCATGAGAATCGGGACATCTTTGCATGGAAGCCATCTGACATGCCAGGTGTACCGAGAGAGTTTGCTGAGTACCACCTTAATGTGGATCCTAAGTTTAAGTTGATTAAGAAATTCCTTCATCATTTCAACGAGGAGCAGCGTAAAGCAATTGGAGAAGAGGTAGCCCGGATCTTGGCAGTAGGGTTCATTGTGGAGGTATTTCACTCGGAATGGTTGGCCAACCCTGTGCTGGTACTCAAGAAGAACGACACATGGTGTATGTGTATAGACTACACGGATCTTAACAAAGCTTGTCCAGTTGACCCGTTTGCTCTCCACTGTATCGACCAGATTATTGATGCAGCAACGGGTTGTGAAAGTTTATGTTTCCTGGATGCCTATTCAGGCTATCATCAGATCAATATGGCAGTTAAAGATGAAGAGAAGACCTCGTTCATTACACCTTTTGGAGCTTTCTGCTATGCGTCCACGTTCGGACTCAACAGTGCACAGGCAACTTACCAACGTTGTTTGTAGAATTTTCTTCACGGTCAGATTGGACGTAATGTTCATGCCTATGTGGACGATATTCTGGTTAAGTCAAGGAAGAAGGAGACGTTGTTGGATGACCTGAAGGAAACATTCGATAACTTATGGGTCTATAAGATGATGCTTAACCTGGCGAAATGCATTTTTGGAGTTCCTGCAGGTAAGCTTCTGGGTTTCTTGGTTTCAGAGCGAGGCATCAAAGCCAACCCGGACAAGATAAAGGCCATCATGTCACTAGCCAGGCCGGCGAGCGTCAATGATGTACATCGCTTGGCGGATCGTATTGCCGCTTTAAGCCGCTTCATCAGCTGCCTAGGGGAGAAGGCTATTCCTCTGTACCAGATGATGTAAAACACAGATGACTTTGTGTGGAGTACGACTATAGATGAAGCTGTTGAAACGCTTAAAAAGCAGCTGGTTGAGCCGCCGATCTTAGCCTCTCCAGCTGAGAAGGAAACCCTGCTCCTTTATGTGGTGGCTAATAATCGGGCGGTTAGTGTTGCGATTGTGGTGGAGCATAAAGAGGCAGGGAAAGAGTATCCAGTCCAGAGGTGCTTATCGAATCAGAGCAAAGACACCCACACTGGCAGAAGCTGATATACGGGGTGTTCATGACGAATCGTAAGCTGAAGCATTTTTTCCGTGGACATCAGATCACGGTGGTTTGCTCTGCTCTGTTGGGAGACATAATACAGAATCGAGAGGCCACTGGTAGAATTGCTAAGTGAGTGCTAGAGCTTGGGCCTCTAAATTTGAAGTATGCACCTCGCACAACTGTGAAGTCTCAGGCATTAGTGGATTTCATAAATGACTGGACGGAGTGTCATACGCCGGAGGAAAAGCCGGATAATACGTACTGGACGATTCATTTTGACGGGTCCAGACAGTTGGAGGGCTCGGGGGCTGGAGTTGTCTTAACCTCTCCCAAAGGTGATAAGTTTTGTTATGTGTTAAGGCTGATGTTTCCTTGCACAAACAATGCAGCTGAGTACGAAGCTTTGCTCCACGGCTTCATATAGCCAAGGAGATGAATCTGAGCCGGGTTAGGTGCCTTGGCGACTCTGATCTTGTGGCATAGCAGGTGTCAGGAACGTGGGACTCCAAGGACCCGAGGATGGCAGCTTATTGACAAGAGGTAGATATCGTTGCTGGTCATTTCCAGGGTTATCAGGTAGACCATATCGATCGTCACAGGAACGAGGCGGCGGATGCATTGTCAACGCTAGGCTCTCAACGTACGCCGATGCCACCTAATGTTTTCTTGGATGTACTTTATCATCTTTCTGTTAAGCTACCATTGGAGGAGGATTTGGCTATACCTGACCCGGAGGGGCAATTAGTGGCGGCTTTACATGCTATTCCAGACTAGACATTGCCATATCTGGCATACCTGACCTGGGGCGAGTTGCCTGAAGATGATACTATGGCGCAGCAGATCATGAGGCGTTCTAAATCCATGACCATCATTGGAGGAGAATTACACAAGTGCAGTGTCACCGGCATCTTCCAACATTGTGTCTCACCAGAGAAAGGCAAGGAAATCTTATATGACGGTGATTGCGGTCATCATGCCGGGTCAAAATCTTTAGTGGCCAAGTCTTTCCGACATGGCTTCTTCTGGTTGACGGCTCATAAGGACGCAGAGGATTTGGTTGCTAAGTGCGACGGGTGCCAGAAGTTCAGAAGACGTGCTCATGTGCTGGCTCAAGAATTACAGATGATACTGATCACTTGGTCGTTTGTAGTCTGGGGGCTTGAAATGGTTGGACCTTTCAAACGGTCTAAGGATAAAAAGACCCACCTTTTGGTGGCAGTAGACAAGTTCACAAAGTGGGTGGAAGCTGAACCGGTCAGTAAGTGTGATGCAGCCACGACGGTTCAGTTTGTCAAGAAATTGATCTACCGTTTTGGATACCCTCATAGCATAATTACAGATAATGGCACAAATTTGTCCAAGGGGGCTATGAAGGTGTTTTGCGAAAGTGAACACATCAGGCTTGATGGTTCGGCTATTGCTCATCCACAATCCAATGGTCAGGCAGAACGGGCAAATTAGGATGTCTTGAGAGGTATCAATTCCCGACTCATGGTTCCTTTACAGAGAACGCCGGATTGTTGGGTGGAAGAACTAACATTTGTCCTTTGGAGCATCAATACTACGCCTAACAGGTCAACATGTTACACCCCTTTCTTCATGGTTTACGGTGCGGATGCCTTGTTAGCAAGCGAAATACGTCATGATTCACCATGTGTGGTGGCTTATGTGGAATTTGACAATGTGGCGACGCGTCAGGATGCATTGGATGCGCTGGATGAAGCACAACGATCTTGCCGCGGCTCGATTGGTGATTTATCAACAGGACCTGCGTCGCTACCATAGCCACAGGGTCAAGACCCGGACATTCCAAGAAGGCGACTTGGTATTATGTTTCATTCAAGATCAGACAGATGCGCACAAGTTATCACCACCATGTGAAGGACCTTTCGTGGTTAGCAGGAATCTGAACAACGGGTCTTATTGTCTCATCGACGTGCGAGACGAATCACGTACCTCCGGGCAGGAAACTCACCGCCTGTGGAACATCGCTCATATATGGCCTTACTATACTTGAGTCACCGTCTCTTACTTTTGTACATACATATTTTCTTGTATTTATACTCGTATAATAAAGTTGGCATCCCTGCAAGACGGGGTCTCTGCCATTTTTTCTCTTTGGCATGACAGTTTTGTGCAAAGATGAACACCTCCATATGGTCACTGGGGGTTTCCAACCCGCCGGGTTTAGCTTTCTCACCCTTTTGGCCGGCTCTTCAGCCAAAATAGCACCATCGTGCGACGACTTACAAGATGGCAGTTTATAGAATGGTGGTCCATGGGATGATGGCGTGAAGACGGTGAGAGGCTTAAGGTCGCCCAAGAGGACGAGCCGCCACGTTGCGAGCCGTTCAAACATGGGTGCGCCACCTTATGGATGAAACTTTTTCCAGGTCACTCAAGAGGGTGAGCCACCATGATGCGATCCACTCAAACATGGGTGCCAAGATGCTCAAGAGGGCAAGCCGCCATGATGCGAGCCATTCAAACATGGGTGCCAAGCCGCTCAAGAGGGCGAGCCGCCATGATGCGAGCCATTCAAACATGGGCGCTAAGTCGCTCAAGAGGACGAGTCGCCATGATGTGAGCCGTTCAAACATGGGTGCCATGGGAGCCAAAGAACATGAGCCGCGAGGATGCGAACCGTTCAAACATAGGTCCCATGCTGCAAGACAGGTCGTGGACCAGAGCAAGGCACCAGAGTGGGTGAAGGCCGCCCCCACTCTTGGAAGAGTCATACTTGCGTGTATGTACATGCCACTCGCGCAGGGGTGTAGGGAGTTGTCAACTCACCCCCTCCGAGAGCCTCATACATCGGCGAGGGAAAGCTCTCTCTCATCTGCTATGTACTCTCCTCCAAGTGGCCTGTCGTACTCTTAACAAGTGACGTAGTTTAAGGTTCAAACGACGGATTTATGTCACGTGAGAAGTAGCTTATGGCCCCGGGGCACTCACTTCGTTACAAATTCTGGTATGTTGCGCCCTTAGCAGTTAATCTCGCCTAGAGACCTTGAGCCGTGCAAGATTGGCGGTTACTATCGTTAGAGACCCTGCACTATTAAATGGCTCAAAGCAACAGTTCCCCCTCAAAAGGGCCAGAATATGAGTTTTCAAAAACCAAAAAACAAGGGGAAAGCAAGACCATCATACATTATATCATGCATTGCATCATACACATTGCATCATATATTGCATCATAGTTGCATCATACATTGCATTCATATCATAAGTGTGGCCATAGCAAGATGAAAGATGAAGCAAGGTTATATTGAAGATCTCCGGGTTATGCTTTTTCTCAAAGCCGCCCAGGTAAACATTGCAGATTGTTTTATTTGGTTTTTGTAGAGTTTAACCTAAAAAGATGAGACGCAGATTAAGGCATAAGAAGATTGCAAAAGTATATTATAGGGCTCTCTAAGAGCACAAAAGACGAAAGGCTTATCAGTTTTCCACTTGTTCTGCCTCATCCGGTCGGGTTACAATCAGTTAAAGACAAGGAATCTGATTGGCCGGCGGATCATCTTGCATCGGGTCTTCGAGCTCTTCGATCTGAAGACGATCCACATCCCAGTTGTAGTTTAGTAAGGCTTCGAATTGTGCATCCTCAAAAATTGGAGATGGATCAACGTCAGGGGCGAAGAGCTTATTACGATGTGCAGGGACCAAGTCTCTAGCTTCAAAGGTAGGGCACAACCGTTGGTTGCTTTCGTCATAAGCTGCTTGGTATGGAACCAGGTCCGTTTCATCAACCAATATGGAGGCAAGCCGCCGGGAGGCCTTAATCTACTTGGCATAATCGGCTTCCGTGAGGTCTGAGCCGTCATCCTTCTTGGAAGGGAAGTCGTTCATCATTTCTTCAGCAGTTAATTCCAGAGCGGAGGCCAAGGACCAGCTTAGCGCAGCTATAGCTCCTCTTCTGGCGGCTGATCGCCTTATTTCTTCCACCTGTTTGGGCAAAGTTGATAAGACATCCAGGACGCCCTTCATAAATTTGGGGATGTACTTGGCCGCCATCATAGCCTGGATGGTGCAAAGGGCCCCACTATACAGTTGCTCCGTCAAGGTGTAGACTGCTTTCAACTTCACCAGACTATAAGAAAATAGCTAGCGGCTCCTTTTGCCCGCAAGAAAAAGTTGCAGGTATAAGCCGCCTGGCGGGTGTTTAGTTAAATACCAATAATTTTTGAGCCGTATGCACGTACCAAATATAGCAGAAGTCATCTTAGAGATGTGATCCTTGAGGGTCTTCAGCTCCGCCGATGCAAGCTTGAGTCGGTCCTCTGCATCGCTCGCACGCTTCACCAGGGTGGCTTGCTCCGTTTCGGCAGTCTTCTTATATGCAAGGAATTCAGCTTGGAGTTTCGCAAGCTCTTCAATATCCGCCCGCAACTTCTCTTCTGTTATGGCCCGGGCAGTTTGTTGGGATAACTGATCCTCCATCAAGCCGGCCCACTCAGACTCGGCAGTATTCAATGCCTCCTGTATTTCACAAGTGAAAGGTTATCAATATTAAAGTCCCCAGGATGAAGTCACTCTCATAAGTCCCAAGCACATTGCAAGGAATATACTTGGCACTTGGGGCTAATGTCTATGTTCTCATTTTCAAGTCTGCGATGAAAGTTCTGGGTCATCATTATCATAATGCTCCGAACTTGGGGGATACAATTGGATCTATAATTTAGTACAATGTACCGTATTATATGCAATTTAACCCGGTACTTGGGGGTCGCAGGTTATGTTTTATACAGCAGGATTGCAGGTTTGGAAGACCCGGTCTATTATTTGCAATATTAACCCGTTTCTTGGGGGCTAAGTAAGGGTATAAGAGAAAGATAGGAGATGGAGGATACCTCATATTATTTCTTCATCAAGCCAACAAGCTTGCTCTCTATGTTGCGGCTGGCAGACAGGCGGTTCAGATAGCCGGTGTGTAAATCCTCTACACTCATCTTCCAAGGCAGGGAATTCAAAATCTAGCTTCTCGGGAGAGTCAGTAGCAGCCTTGTTGGAGTGGTTTGTCAGAATATGGTGCGTAGGAAATTGATAACCCGTCCCAGTGATGGTAACGTCAGAGAGAGACGAGTCTTCAACACAAGGATTGGGCGGCTTAGGGGTCAGCCATGAAGTTGTCAGGAGCCGCCAAATGATGACCCGCCAACTCTGAGGGCAGGGGAGATTACTTAGGTGTTTCTTTGGCAGCTTCAGAGTGTTTATCAGGAGAGAAGGATGGCTCAGCGGTATCCGGTGTTGAGTAGTTGGAGCAGCGGTAGACCCGCCGACCTTTCTGCGCTTAGCTTGTGCCTTGAAATAACAAGGAGTCAGCACATAATATAAAGGTGATACAAGTAATAGATGCATGACAGAGGTAAAGACTTACTCTGGGTTGACTTTCGTGGGAGGAAGTTTGGAGGCAGTTGAGTCGCCAGAGGAAGGATGGGATTCCTACAAAATCAAATCAGTAAGGTACAGTGATAAGACAACATTGCAGAAATATAAGACGGATATGGGGTTCATGTTAAGTACCTCAACGGGACGTTTCCGCGGTGCCAGGGTGTTAGGTAAGCCAGTCATGAGGTCCCCAGAGCCGCTACTCCAAGTCTGACGTCGAGAGTCGTGGTGTTGTTTTTTCAAGGAAAATTTGGGATCTAAGTAAGCGAGAGGGTGCAAAAAAGGGACTTTTTGGACGACCATCTGTATATCTTCGGTTGGGGGAAGTTTTCTAAGTCAGAAGAATCAAGGCGAAAGATAATGTTCAACCAAGACAGACGCCTCGATCTTCGGGCCAACCGTTTAATGACAGGATCCACGGCATACGTGACAGAATCTTTTCAAAGTAAATGAAGGTGACGTCAGGGTGGGTTAAGTGTTTTTTCCCTTTCAAGTGACAAGGGTGTGAAACTCGCCGCAAGTTAAAATGTGAAGATTGACATGAGCAAGCTCAAATCAATCTGGGGCCTAATGTTGGGGATATAACCCCGTGGTAAGACCGTCCCAGGAGGGGCTGGGTCATACCTGGCGGCTCGTTAGTATATGGGCTGGAAGAGGAAGATTGGGCTGCACGATGGCTCACCAGATGGGCTGTGACGGATGCCCAGAGTCAGCAAGAAGACGCAAGACCCAGGCGCGTAAGCCGCCCGGAGACAGCCTGCCAGAGTCCGCTATGCGGGTTAGAGACAGAGTCAGATATGTTATAAGAGTCGGTATGAGACTTGTGTAACCCGTGGTCTTGACCTCCTATATAAAGGCGAGACCCGGGATGGCTTAGGGAGGGATTGAACTGATCGAGAGCTAGGCCAAGCAAATATGCTCCGTTGTAATCGATACTCCAATCAATACACACAAAGCAGGACGTAGGCTTTTACCTCATCTCGAGGGGCCGAACCTTGGTAAATCTGTGTATTTCGTCCCGTCCAACCCCTTTGAGTCCACTGCCTTAGGGATGCCTTGAATCCAAGTCTTTGGACATCTGCCATGACAAAACCATGATTGGGATGGTGGAGGATCAAACTCCACCTCACCCCGACTCGGATTCCCACGAGTTGGTGGAGCCATCATGGAGATAGACAAGAACATCAGCACATCATTGACAAAGATTATTGCAATAAGCTGAATCAAATGCCTTGAAAGAAATTGAACGGAGAAACATGATAGCCTTCCTATTGAAAAATTGGTAAGAATGCTTTCTTCGGGTTTGCGATAACATCATCAGATATTAGAAGTGACTTGCAATAACACAAAAGTATTGAGCTACTATTACTCGGAACAAATGTATATGCCCTCATACATCTGTAGAAGATGATCCTAGATAGCTACTTGAATTCCCACCTCAGAACTTCCGAAATCTTTCTGGTTATGCAATCTGGTGTTGGGGATACAAGGAGGAAAAATATCTCACACAACTAACAATCCCTACACACCAACTATATCCATCCTTCAACACATAACTAGATGCCTCGAAACTCCATCTATCTCACATCCTCTAAAGCACAATGATTCCAAACATGGCGGTACCCCGGACGCCTCCCCAGTACTGGGTGAGTCCGACCTTATCTCACCACGACAAGTATTGAAGAAATTCCGAACACCCTCCATCCTGAGGTACTAAGAAAACTGAATGATAGCGACGTGTCAAGAATTCCCTGGAGCTCAACTCTCCGGAAGAAATCAAGTCAGATAGGAGGCACCAGACAGAACTCCGTCACATTGGCATCATATAGTTTCCAAAATACCCACGTGATTCCAAAAAAAATTTGAGTGAGAAGAGGAGTAGAATAAAAATTCCTAAGTCGAATACCTCACCAGAGTATAGAAGAGGAGTAAAAGAAACCTACTCTCCGATATAACTAGATTCAAATAGTTTTACTAGACTCGACTCGGCCGAGTTCCATCAACTAAAGGGCTCCTATGGTCGGATGGATCTGATACCAACTTGTAATGCCCAAGATATGCGCCTATCCTTATTTAGGCACGGGGGCCGCGACAGGGGTAGGGGCGCATCTAGTCCTTTCAAATGTACAGTAACATCGCATACATGTATGAAGAGATGAGTATATGAGTTGGCTTACACTCGCCACAAGCTAAATTACAAGTCCAGACAATTTATTCAAGCGTCATATAGAATACAGGGTCCGTATACGGACGAAAGCAAATGAAGCAAAGAAGCAATGAAACTACCTCGCTATCCCCAAAGATCATGACCAAGGCCTCTCTACTCGTCTAGATATGTGACGCACATTCTGCCATGTTCTTCGTCATGTTGGAAATATGCCCTAGAGGCAACAATAAATTATTTATTATCATATTTCCTTGCTCATGATAATCGTTTATTATCCATGCTATAATTGTATTGATCGGAAACTTAGATGCATGTGTGAATACATAGACAAAACCATGTCCCTAGTATGCCTCTAATAGACTAGCTCGTTGATCAAAGATGGTTAAGGTTTCCTAGCCATGGAGATGATATGTCATTTGATAAACGGGATCACATCATTAGGAGAATGGTGTGATGGACAAGAACCAAACTACAAACATAGCATACGATCGTGTCAGTTTATTGCTACTGTTTTCTGCATGTCAAGTATATGTTCCTATGACCTTGAGATCATGCAACTCAAGGATACCGGAGGAGTGCCTTGTGTGTATCAAATGTCGCAATGTAACTGGGTGACTATAAAGGTGTTCTATAGGTATCACCGAGGGCGTCTGTTGAGTTGGCATGGATCAAGACTGGGATTTGTTACTCCGTGTGACGGAGAGGTATCTCAGGGCCCACTCGGTAATACAACATCTCAACAAGCCATGCAAGCAATGTGACTAAGTGTTAGTCTCGGGATCTTGTATTACGGAACGAGTAAAGAGACTTGCCGTTAACGAGGTTGAACTAGGTCTGGAGATACCGACGATCGTATCTCGGGCAAGTAACATATCGAAGAACAAAGGGAACATCATACGGGATTAACTGAATCCTTGACATAGAGGTTCGACCGATAAAGATCTTCGTAGAATATGTAGAGGATTTTAGGGTTTTGGCACAAAAATTTTAGCCACATGCTACCCGTTCCTCTAGTGCATAGTTTCTCCTCTCGATCGGATTTCTGCAGTGCTTAGGCGAAGCCCTATCGGAATAGCTCCACCACCATCTCCGGAGCGCCGTCACGATGCCGGAGAACTCTTCTACCTCTCTGCTCCCTCTTGCTGGATCAAGAAGGCGGAGATCATCATCGAGCTGTACGTGTGATGAATGCGGAGGTGCCGTCCGTTCGGTGCTAGATTGGAAGAACCGTGATCAAGATCGCGAGACGGATCGTGATGAGATCGCGGGACGGATCGTGATGAGTTCGTAGGACGGATCGTGATGAGTTCGCGGGACGGATCATGATGAGTTCACGAGACGGATCATGATGAGTTCGCGGGACGGATCGTGACGAGATCGCGGGACGGATCGTGATGAGTTCGTGGGACGGATCGTGATTGGATCGCGGGACGGATCGTGATGAGATCGCGATCTACAAGGGTATGTAGATCCACTCTCCCTCTCATAGATTCTCATCACCATGGATTGATCTTGCATGTGCGTAGGAATTTTTTTGTTTCCCATGCGACGTTCCCCAACAGTGGCATCAGGAGCTAGGTCTATGTGTAGATGAGATCTTGAGTAGAACACAAAAGGTTTGTGGGTGTTGATGCTTAGATTGGTTCCTCCCTTTGTCGGATTTTGGTTCAACGGTATTGTGAGATGAAGCAGCCCGGACCAACATTACTCATACGCTTACGAGAGACCGGTTCCCTCGACCGCAACTTGTTGCATAGATGGCTTGCGGGTGCTAGTTCCTCTCACTTTAGTTGGATCGGATTCGACAAAGGCGGTCCTTGAGAAGGTTGAAAAGCAACTAGTGTATCACCGTTGTGGTTTTTGCGTAGATGAGAATTGTTCTTGCTAGATACTCGTAGCAGCCACATAAAACATGCAACAACAATTAGAGGATGTCTAACTTGTTTTTGCAGGGTATGTTGTGATATGATATGGACAATTACATGATGTGATATATGTGATGTCTGAGATGATCATGTGATGTATAGATTATCATGACTTGCATGTCGATGAGTATGGCAACCGACAGGAGCCATAGGGTTGTCTTTAATTATTGTATGACCTGCGTGTCAATAATTAAGCGCTATGTAATCCTTTACTTTATCGCTAAACGGTAGCAATAGTAGTAGAAGCATGTTGGGCGCGACAACCCCGATGGAGAGACGTTGATGGACATCAAGATGATGGAGATCATGGTGTCTTGCCGGTGACGATGGAGATCATGCCGGTGCTTTCTAGATGGAGATCAAAAGCACAAGTTCATGGCCATATCATGTCACTTATGATTTGCATGTGATGTTAACCCTTTTTATGCACCTTGTTTTCCTTAGGACGATGGTAGCATTATAAGGTGATCCCTCACTTAATTTCAAGATAAATTGTGTTCTCCCCGAGTGTGCACCATTGCGGAAGTTCGTCGTGTTGAGACACCACGTGATGATCGGGTTTGATAGACTCTACGTTCACATACAACGGGTGCAAGCCAGTGTTGCACGTGCAGAACAATCGGGTTAAACTTGATGAGCCTAGCATGTACAGACATGGCCTCGAAACACAAGAGACCGAAAGGTCGAACATGAGTCATATAGCAGATATGATCAACATGATGATGTTCACCATTGAAACCACCTCAACTCACGTGATGATCAGACTTGAGTTGGTGAATTTCGATCATGTGTCACTCGAATGACTGGAGGGATGTCAATTTGAGTGGGAGTTCTTAAGTAATATGATTAATTGAACTCGTCATCATGAACATAGTCGGTAGTGTCTTTGCAAACTATGTTGTAAATTACTAGCTCACGCTGTAGCTCCCTTGAATTTTTATATGTTCTTAGAGAAATAGAGTTGAAAGATGATGGTAGCAATATTGCAGACTGGCTCCGTGATCTGAGGATTGTCCTCATTGCTGCACAGAAGGCTTATGTCCTTAATGCACCGCTCGGTGCGCCAACCCCTCTAGCTGATGACTACTAGATAGTTTAGTGCGTCATGCATTACGGCTTAGAATTGAGGCTCCAAAACATTTTTGAACGTCACAGAACATATGAGATGTGCTAAGAGCTGAAATTAGGATCTCAGGCTCATGCCCGTGTTGCGAGATATAAGATCTCCAACAAGATTCTTTTCCTGTAATATGAAAGAGAATAGCTCAATCGTTGAGCATGTGCTCAGATTGTCTGGGTGCTACAATCGCTTGAATCGAGTGGGAGTTGATCTTCCAGATAAGATAGTGATTGATATAGTTCTCCAAGTCACTGTCACTAAATCTACTAGAACTTGGTGATGAACTATAAAATGTCAGGGATAGAAATAATGATCCCTGAGCTATTCATGATGTTTGACACCGCATAGGTAGAAATCGAGAAGGAGCGTCAAATGTTGATGGTTAGTCGAAACCACTAGTTTCGAGAAGGGAAAGAGCAAGGAGGGAAACTTCATTGATAGAAAGTCAGTTGCAGCTCTAGTGAAGCTACCCAAAGTCTAACCCAAACCCAAGACAAAGTTCTTCGATTATGAGGAGAACGGTCGCTGAAGTGAAACAACCCTATATACTTGGTAGATAAGAAGGCTGGCAAAGTCGATAGAAGTATATTTGATATACATCTTATTGATGTGTAACTTGCTAGTACTCCTAGTAGCACCTGGGTATTGGATACCGGTTCGGTTGCTAAATGTTAGTAAGTCGAAGTAAAAGGTACGGAATAAACGGATACTAGCTAAGTGTGAGGTGACGATGTGTGTTGGAAATGTTTCCAAGGTTGATGTGATCAACATCGCATGCTCTCTACCTTCGAGATTACTGACGAACCTAAATAAATGTTATTTGGTGTTTTTGTGTTGAGCATGAACTTTATTAGATCATGTTCATTGCAACATGGTTATTCATTTAAGTTAGAGAGTAATGGTTATTCTATTTACATGAATAATACCTTCAATGGTCATGCACCCAGTAAGAATGGTTTGTTAAAACTTGATTGTAGTAATACACATGTTCATAACATTGATGCCAAAAAGATACAAAGTTAATAATAATAGTACCACATACTTGCGGCACTGCTGCTAAATGTCATATTGGTATAAAACGCATGAAGAAACTCCATGCTGATGGATCTTTGGACTCATTCGATTTCGAATCGGTTGAGACATGCGAACCATGCCTCTTGGTCAAGATGACTAAGGACCCTGTTTTCTATTTTGATGATGCGGGCAAGTGATTTATTGGAAATAATACATTTTGATGTATGCAATCCAATGAGTCTTGTAGCATGCGATGGATATCGTTATTTTCTTACCTTCACTGATGATTTGAGTAGATATAGTGTATATTTACTTAATGAAACACAAGTCTGAATCATTTGAAAGGTTCAAGCAAATTCAGAGTGAAGTTTAAGATCATCATGACAAGAAGACAAAAATGTTTGCGATATGATCGTGGAGGTGAATATCTGAGTTACGAGTTTGGCATACAACTTTAGACAATGTGAAAGTTGTTTCACAACTCATGCCACCTGGAATACCATAGTGTGATGGTGTGTCCGAACGTCATAGTCGTGCTCTATTGGATATGGTGCATGCTATGATGTCTATTATCGTTTTGTTACTATAATTTTGGGGTTATGCATTAGAGACAACTACATTCACTTTAAATAGGGCACCATCTAAATCCGTTGAGATGACACTGTGTGAATTATGGTTTGATAGAAACCTAAGTTGTCTTCTTGATGTTTGGGGCTGCGATGCTTGTGTGGAAAATGTTTTCACCTAATGAGCTCAAACCCAAAGCGAACAAATGCATCTTCATATAATGCCCTAAGAACAGTTGGGTGAACCTTCTATCTTTGATCCAACCATAAAATGTTTATTGCTAAAACTGGGTCCTTTCTCGAGGAAAAGTTTCTCTTGAAAGAATTGAGTGTGAGGAAGATAGAACTTGATGAGGTTATTGAACCTCTGTTTCAACCAGAGAGTAGCGCAGCGCAGGAAGTTGTTTCTGTGAAGCCTATGTTAGTTGAAGAGGAATGTTAATGATGATCATGAAGCTTCAGATCAAGTTACTATCGAACTTCGTAGGTCGACAAGGACGTGTACTGCTCTTGAGCGGTACGACAACCCTGTCTTGGAGGTCATGTTGTTGGACAACGATGAACCTACGAACTATGGAGAAGCAATGATGGTCCCGAAAACCAACAAATGGTTAGAGGCCATGAAATCTGAGAAAGGATACATGTATGAAAACCAAGTATAGACTTTGGTGGACTTGCTCATTGGATGGCAGGTAATTAAGTACAAATGGATCTTTAAAATGAAGACAACCGCTGATGGTAAATGTCACCATTTGTAAAGCTTGACTTGTTGCAAAGAAGTTTACGACAAGTTCAAGGAGTTGAATGCGATGAGACTTTCTCACTCGTAGCGATGCTAAAGTCTGTTGAAACTATGTTCAGTTGCTGCACTTTCAATTATGAAATCTGGCAGATGGATGTCAAAACATCGTTTCCTTAACGGTTTTCTTGAGGAAAGGTTGTATGTGATACAACCAGAAGGTTTTGTCAGTCCTAAGGATGCTAAAAGGTGTGCAAGCTTCAGTGATTCTTCTATGAACTGAAGCAAGCATCTCGGAGTTGGAATATACACTTTGATGAGGTGATCAAAGTTTTTGAGTCTATACAAAGTTTACGAGAAACTTGTATTTGCCATAAAGTGAGTGGGAGCACTATAGAGTTTCTGATAAGTATATGCGGATGACATATTGCTATTCAGAAATGATGTAGAATTTATGGAGAGCATAGACAGTTATTTGAAAAGAGTTTTTCAAAGTAAGACCTGGATAAAGCTACCTAATTGTTGAGCGTCAAGATCTATAGAGATAGATCAAGAAGCTTGATGAGACTTTTCAATAAGTACATACCTTGACAAAGTTGTTGAAAGAATTCAAAATGGATCAGTCAGAGAAAGAGTTCTCGCCTGATTTGTAAGGTGTGAAGTTGAGTAAGACTTAATGCCCAGTGACTGCAGAAGATAGAGAAAAGGTGAAGTGTCATCCCCTATGCTTCAGCCATAGGCTCTATCATGTATGTAATGCTGTGCACCAAGACCCGATGTCAGCCTTGCCATAAGTATGGCCGGAAGGTTTCAAAGTGATCCTAGAATGGAGCACTGGACAGCGGTCAAGATTATCCTTAGTAACTAATAGACTAAGGAGTTGTTTCTCGATTATGGAGGTGATAAAGAGTTCGCCGTAAAGAGTTACGTCGATGCAAGCTTTAACACCAATCCAGATGACTCATAGTAGCAATCTGGATATGTATAGTGGAGCAGCCATTTGGAATAGTACCAGGTGGAGTGTGGTAGCAGTGTTTACGGTTTGCCATAGAAATTTGCAAAGTACAAACGATCTGAATGTCGCAGACTCGTTGACTATAAGACCTGTCTCACATGCAAAGCATGATCAAGCCCCAGAACTCATTGGGTGTTAGATTCATAACAATGCGAATCATATGGTGATGTGAACTAGATTATTGACTCTAGTGCAAGTGGGAGACTGTTGGAAATATGCCCTAGAGGCAATAATAAATTAGTTATTATCGTATTTCCTTGTTCATGATAATCGTTTATTATCCATGCTATAATTGTATTGATCAGAAACTTAGATGCATGTGTGGATACATAGACAAAATCATGTCCCTAGTATGCCTCTAATAGACTAGCTCGTTGATCAAAGATGGTTAAGGTTTCCTGGCAATGGACATGAGATGTCATTTGATAAACAGGATCACATCATTAGGTGAATGGTGTGATGGACAAGACCAAAACTACAAACGTAGCATATGATCATGTCAGTTTATTGCTACTGTTTTCTGCATGTCAAGTATATGTTCCTATGACCATGAGATCATGCAACTCATTGATACCGGAGGAGTGCCTTGTGTGTATCAAACATCGCAATGTAACTGGGTGACTATAAAGGTGCTCTACAGGTATCTCCGAGGGCGTCTCTTGAGTTGGCATGGATCAAGACTGGGATTTGTTACTCCGTGTGACGAAGAGGTATCTCAGGGCCCACTCGGTAATACAACATCACAACAAGCCTTGGAAGCAAGGTGACTAAGTGTTAGTCTCGGGATCTTGTATTACGGAACGAGTAAAGAGACTTGCCGGTAACAAGGTTGAACTAGGTATGGAGATACCGACGATCGAATCTCGGGCAAGTAACATATCAAAGAACAAAGGGAACATCATACGGGATTAACTGAATCCTTGACATAGAGGTTCGACCGATAAAGATCTTCGTAGAATATGTAGGAACCAATATGGGCATCCAGGTCTTGCTATTGGTTATTGACCGTAGAGGTGTCTCGGTCATGTCTACATAGTTCTCGAACCCGCAGGGTCTGCACACTTAAGGTTCGGTGATGTTTCGGTAGTATAGAGTTATGCATGGTGGTGACCGAAGGTTGTTTGGAGTCCCAGATGAGATCCCGGACGTCACGAGGAGCTCCGAAATGGTCCGGAGGTAAATATTGATATATAGGAAGTCCTATTTTGGTCGCTGGAAAAGTTTCGGGCTTATCGGTAGTGTACCGGGAGTGCCGGTAGTGTACCAGGAGACCATCGGGATGGGTATTTCGACCCAAGAGGCTACATGGGATGTGGGAGAGTAAATACCAGCCCTTAGGTGGCTGGTGGAAGTCCCACACAAGGCACATGTGGCTGGGAAGAAAATCCCAAAGAGAAAAAGGTGGAAAAAGGCGAAAAAGGCAAAAATAAGGAGGAGCCCTAGTCCTACTAGGATTGGAGGAGGAATCCTCCAATCCCACTAGGTTCGGCCGACCCAAGGGCTACCTATTTGGCAGCCAAGCCTCCTCCTCCTCTCCTCCTATATATACTAGAGGATTTTAGGGTTTTGGCACAAAATTTTTAGCCACATGCTACCCGTTCCTCTAGTGCATAGTTTCTCCTCTAGATCGGATTTCTGAAGTGCTTAGGCGAAGCCCTGCCGGAATAGCTCCACCACAATATCCGGAGCGCCGTCACGCTGCCAGAGAACTCTTATACCTCTCCGCTCCCTCTTGCTGGATCAAGAAGGCGGAGATCGTCATCGAGCTATATGTCTGCTGAACGCGGAGGTGTCATCCGTTCGGCGCTAGATCGGAAGGACCGTGATCAAGATCGCGAGACGGATCATGATGAGTTCGCGGGATGGATCGTGATGAGTTCGCGGGACAGATCGTGATGAGTTCGCGAGACGGATCGTGATGAGTTCACGGGACGAATCATGATGAGTTCGTGGGACGAATCATGACGAGATCGCGAGATGGATCGTGATGTGTTCACGGGACGGATCGTGATTGGATCGCGGGACGGATCGTGATGAGATCATGGGACACTCGACGATTTGGATCGCGAAGACGTTCGACTACACCAACCGCGTTTCTTAACCCTTCCCGCTTAGCGATCTACAAGGGTATGTAGATCCACTCTCCCTCTCGTAGATGCTCATCACCATGGATAGATCTTGCGTGTGCGTACGAAATTTTTTGTTTCCCATGCAACGTTCCCCAACACGTCATACTCCCACTAGAGCTGGGTCACATCATCTGGCAGTGTCTCATCTGCACCTGCACCTGTATTTGTTGTAGTAATCTGTGAGCCATAGGGACTCAGCAATCTTGTAACCCGGGTACCGAAACTATGTAAGCTTATTGGGTTGGATGGGGTGAGTGTTGAGTTTGCAGTAGCACTAAGCATTGTTTGCTGGATAACTTACGAGTACATGAATGTAAATGTAGTGGACTACGAAAGACGATAGAGAACTACCATGATTACTAAGTGATCTTGAACACCTACTTACGTCAAACATAACCCCACCATGTTCTCTCTCGGCTCATGTTCACGAGCAGAGACGATCATGATTACACACATAGTTGGTGTATTTTATTGGAATTTACTTCAAGTTAACTATAACTGGGTGTTAAACAAAATATCCAAGTTGCCACATAACCGCGGGCATGGCTTTTCGAAAGATTTAACCCTGCAGGGGTGCTCCAACTAATCCATCACAAATTAACCACACTTCGCGGGAATAACCTCGACCATGGATCTCATGATCATCCTAGGAAATTCCAAAGGGAAAACCGACACCTCGAGATATCCCAAAGTAGATCAGAGTTCCTCATGCAAGCTATTCGAGAAAGGTAAAACAAGTCCAACAATACCGCCCGACAGGCCAGATCCCAATAGGAGCCGCGTGCATCTCTGACTCAGGGCACTAACAGATGGGTCTAGCTACGGGGAAAACCAATCCTCATGTTTCCTCGAGGCAGCCCCGCAGGCAGCCCGTTTTGGACTAACACTAATTAGGAGCACTGACCCGAGTTGTTGATTAATTATCCACGGGGTAGCTAAGCCCTATGCATTTTTGTTAAGTTGTTAAGCAAATAGTACCAATGTTGGGTCTTGCCAGATAAGTTTTAATCTCAAACTAATAATCAAGGGGGTCCCCATAACAACCCCGAGCATGTTAGGAGCGCATAATATGGAAACATAACACCGGTAACAAGTAACTATGGTGGTAAAAGTGGAACAAAACACCGAGCAAAAGGCCAAGCCTTCCACCATAGTAATATGTCTCCAACATATCTATAATTTTTGATTGTTCCATGCTGTTATATTATCTGTTTTGGATGTTTTATATGCATGAATATGGTATTTTATATTATTTTTGGGACTAACCAATTAATCTAGAGCCTAGTGCCAGTTTCTATTTTATCTTTGTTTTTGAATTTCGTAGATAAGGAATATTAAACGGAGTCCAAACGGAATAAAACCTCCAGAAAGATTTTTTCTGGAAAATATGGAAGCCACGAGACTTGAGAACCAAGGCAGAGGAGCTGCCACGGGGACACAAGCCCGCATGCCACGCCCAGGGGGCCACCCGCGCCGGGCAGGCTTGTGGGCCCCTGGAAACTCCCCTAACCCTAATCTTCAACCTATAAATACTCAAATATTCCATCATTATTAGAACGAGCCACAAAAACACTTTTCCGCCTCCAGAAGCCTCAGTTCCCGAGAGATCCAATCTTGGAGCCTTTTCTAGTAATCTGCCAGAGGGGGATTCGATCACGAAGGTCATCTACATCAACTCCATTGCCCCTTCGATGATGCGTGAGTAGTTCACCACAGACCTACGGGTCCATAGCTAGTAGCTAGATGGCTTCTTCTCTTTCTTTGCTTCTCAATACCATGTTCTTCATGATCTTCATGGAGATCTATCTAATGTAATACTCTTTTGCGGTGTGTTTGTCGAGATCCAATGAATTGTGGGTTTATGTTCAGATTATCCATGAATATTATTTGAGTCTTTCCTGAATTATTATATGCACGATTTCATATCTTTGCAAGTCTCTTCAAGTTATTGGTTTGTTTTGGACAACTAGATTGGTAATTCTTACAATAGGAGAAGTGCTTAGTTTTGGGTTCAATCTTGCGGTGTCCTCACTCAGTGACATAGTAGGGGTAGCGAGGCACGTATTGTATTTTTGCCATCAAGGGTAAAAATATGGGGTTTTCATCATATTTCTTGAGTTTATCCCTCTACATCATGCCATCTTACCTATTGTGTTACTCTGTTCTTCATGAACTTAATACTCTAGATGCAGGCAGGAGTCGGTCGATGTCTGGAGTAATAGTAGTAGATGCAGAATCGTTTCAGTCTACTTGTCGCGGACGTGATGCATATATGAATAATCATTGCCTTGGATATCTTCATAATTATTCTCTTTTCTATCAATTGCTCGACAGTAATTTGTTCACCCACCGTAATACTTGCCATCATGAGAGAAGCCATCTAGTGAAATCTATGGCCCTCGGGTCTATTTTCCATATTATATTTTCAGATATAAAATAAAAACACCAAAATACTTGCTAAATTGTTTTACTTTCCGTTCAAGCACCCTATTAGATCTATCTCTACTAGATCTCATCCTTGCAAATAACCGTGAAGGGATTGACAACCCCTTTATAGCGTTGGGTGCAAGAGTTTGATTCCTTGTGCAGGTATATCTATTGGTGGATCGCTTGTATCTCTTAATGGATTGATACCTTGGTTCTCAAAAACTGAGGGAAATACTTATCTACTTTTCTGCATCAAACCGTTCCTCTTCAGGGAAACCAACGCATGCTCGAGAAGTAACAAGAAGGATTTCTCATGCCGTTGCCGGGGAGATACATAGCAAGTCAAGAATACAAAGTACCCATCACAAACACATCTCTTGCATTTACATTATTTGCCATTTTCCTCTCGTTTTCCTCTCCCCCACTTCACCAATTTGCCGTTTTATTCGCCCTCTTTGTTGTTTGCCTTTTTCTCGCCGGATCTCTTTTCTTTGCTTGTGTTGCCATGTGCTTCCTATTTGCTTGCATCTTCGCTTGCTAAAAATCTATTGATATGGATCCTCATCCACTTGCTAATCTTTTCAAAAGACCAAACTATGTTGAACCAATTGCTAGTGAGTTGAGTGCACTTGATTATCTTTGTGAAGTCTTGTTTGAAAATTATGAATCTGAAATTTTTGATGAAGTGTTGAAAGAAGAAATTTGTAAGGATACTCATGATAGTTCCTTGAATGAAAAACATGATTCGCATGTTGTTAGTATGAATTCTATGAATATCCATGAGGCTAATGATATGCAAAACCACAAGCTTGGGGATGCTATGCTTGATGAATATGATATTTTTTGTTCCCCAAGTTTTGGTAATGACACGTATGCCATAATTGATCATGAAAATAATTCTTTGTGTGATAGTTATATTGTGAGATTCCTTCATGATGTTACTGAAAATTACTATGAGGGAGGAACATATGCTTTTACATACTGCAATAATATCAAGTTTCCTTTCTATGTGTTGAAAGTTTGGAAGTTATGCTTGTTTTGCCTTCCTATGGTAGTTGATTTTTGTTCCCATAATTTGTTTGCTCACAAAATCCCTATGCATAGGAAGTGGATTAGACTTAAATATACTTGCCATGTGATTCATGATATTCCTATTGTTGTAAATAGGAATTATGTGCCCGTAGATTTCATTGTTAATTATATAGAATGCAAGCCTACATGTCCTATTATTCTTGGTAGACCTTTCCTTAGAACGATTGGTGCAATTATTGACATGAAAGAAGGAAATATTAGATTCGAATCTCCATTAAGGAAAGAACACTTTCCTATAAATAAAATAAGATTGCCTTATGAATCTATTATGATATCTACTTACGTATTGCATACCAAAGATGACAATACCTAGATCTATTGCGTTCTACCTAGCTAGGGGCATTAAACAATAGCACTTGTTGGGAGGCAACCCAATTTTATTTTGCTTTTAGCTTTTTGCTTCTATTTTGGGGTGTTTGGATGATTATTACTTCTGTAGTAATTGTGTTTTTGTGTTTAAATTAATGTTGGAGCCAAGTAAAACATTTGGGGTGATCTATGATTGTTGTTGATTTGATCGTGCTGGAAAATAGAAACTTTTGCACCGAGTCGAGGATTTTCGGAATTTTTTAGAGAGTCAAATTGATCTAAATTTTTTACACAGGATTGAAATACAAATTTCCTTGGTTGTACTAATGTTTCAGAATTTTTATAGTTCCTGAACTTTTCGAAGTTTACATATGTCTACACACTGTTCTGTTTTTGATAGATTATGTTTTCTTTGTGTTGTTTGCTTATTTTGATGTATCTATGGGTCGTATCGGAGGGTATGAGTCATGGAAAAGTGAGAATACAGTAGATATTACACAAATATAAATAAAGAATGAGTTCACAATGTTGGGTTCGACCGTAGGTGCATCGCATGCAAATTAAATTTTTCCTACGTGCAGAACATCCAAGAACATGCTACGCAGATGGATCACAGATTGTTACCACTAGATGCGCAGTGCCATGCAACAGATGGAAGCGCGTTCGTGTGGTCCGTCTCCTCCTCATCCGATCTCCCTCGAACAGCCGTTCCGATCTCCCTCGAATAGCTGGTCACCGGATCAAACATACAGGTTCGCCGGAGCAGCGCAAGTGCACCGCCTCTAACGGTATCCGCGCGTGCAGGAGGAACACCCGTGCGGCGGACTGCTAGGTCTGATCACACGATCGGTGGCGGCGAGTGGAGGTGGATAGTTGCAACTCATGCAAATCCCTAATGACAGCACCGAAGCGATCAACCGGATGGGTGTGCCGCACCTCCACTATATACAGGCATCCGGCGCGGGCTCAACTCTTGGGCCTTGCACAGATCCTAAAGCACACGTGTTTCTTCCCTTTAGCGCGCGACCCTTTAGGTTCTTGTCCACTTGGTCACAAGTCAAATCACATCCGACTCGACCGGTTAGTAGCGGCCTCTAGCAAGACGTGTCGACTCCAAGTGTCCGATGAAGCTGGTTAGGCGAACCTGTACTTCACACTTCTATTCCCTTTGCCACACGATATATGTTGTCGTGCACAAGGCGATATATGTTGCAGCATGACCCCTTTCTCATTCCAGTGAATCCTACAAACACTTCGGATTATCTCATAATCCTCATCACATGGCCATGCTTATCCAGGTCGGATCACCCAAGGGGGCCCAGAGTATATCTCTCCTTGTAGGAGGGGCAAATCTCATCTTGCTCGACCATGTCTCGCGGCATGGGTCCGGACAAGCTCGAAACCTACCTTTGTAACTACCTAGTCATGGTTTAGCGTTTGGTCGGCCCAAAGCAAGTCTGTCACCATCCCGAGTACATGTGCCAGCTCAGGTCTTAGGACATAGAACGTACATTGTACTAGAGATTCATAGATGACCTCTCGCTGCGTCTCATAGTTGGGTCTGTCCATCTCGGACCTTATCTCGACTCGGATCCGACTATGTCAAATCTGACCAGACCTTTCTGATTCCATATTATCCGGCTAGCATCCAATGCTACATGGTCAGTGAGACCGAACCATGCACCGTGTCATATGCTAGTTTTACTAGTTGCGCGTCCACACAACCCTTTCGACTAGGGAGCATTTAGGACAATTATCATACAATGCATAGTCTCACAAACAAGTCACATACTTGTTAATACACATCAATGATAATGTCCAAGGACTATCTTTATTCATAAACACATTGGAAATATCATCATACATGATTGCCTCTAGGGCATATCTCCAACAGTCTCCCACTTGCACTAGAGTCAATCAAATAGAGATCAAATGCCCATAGCTCTAACGTGCCCCTCATGCTTGGGTTGTGGAAGCGACTTAGTCAATGGATCTGCAACATTTGCATCCATTTGAATCTTGCACAAATTGGTATCACCTTTCTGTACGAGCTTTCATATCAAGTGATATTTTCGGTCAATGTGCCTGGTCTTGTGGTGTTGTCTCGGCTCCTTGGCCTATGCGATGGCACCTCAATTATCGCAAGAAAGGTCCAACTATTTTGACCAGCCCGGGAACACACCAACATCTTCTAGGAACTTCCAAATCCGAACACCTTCCTTTGCGGCTTCACAAGCCGCAATGTATTCGGCCTCTATTATGGAGTCGGCCACCATATCTTGCTCGGAACTCGTCCAACTCACTGCTCCTCCATTCATGACATACACAAATCCAGTTTGCGATCGACAGTCATCCCTATCGGGTTGGAAACTGGCATTAGCATAACCCTTTACGCAGAGCTCCTCCTAACCTCCATAAACTAGGAACATCTCTTTAGTCCTTTTCAGGCACTTCAAGATAGTTTTCACCGCTGCGCAGTGACTGTCACCTGGCTCGGCCTAGTATCTGCTTGTTAAGCTTATTGCATAGGCAACATCAGGCTGTGTACATAGCATGGCATAAATGATGGATCCAATTGCCGAGGCATATGGAATCCTACTCATCTGGTTTCGCTCATCATAAGTCGTAGGACTCTTGAGTCTTTCTTAGCCTTATACCATGTGAGACAGGCAAGAACCCTTTCTTGGCCTCACTCATGTTGAACCTCTTCAACACTTTGTCTATGTACGTGCTCTGGCTTAAGCCGAGCAGCCTCCTCGATCTATCTCTATAGATCTTGATGCCTAAAATGTACACTGCCTCTGCAAGGTCTTTCAATGAAAACTTGCCATTCAATGATTCCTTGACTGAGTTCAGCATCAAGACATCATTTCCGATTAGCAGTATGTCATCCATATACAAGATCAAAAATACTACCGAGCTCCCACTAGACTTCTTGTATAAACAATAGTCGTCTTCATTCTTTATGAAACCAAGGTCAACGATGACTTCATCAAAACGAATGTTCCAACTCCGAGCTGCTTGCCTCAATCCATAAATGGATCTCTTGAGCTTGCATATTTTACTAGCATTAGTTGGATCGACAAAACCTTCGGGTTGTATCATGTATACATCCTCTTTTAAATTTCCATGAAGGAAAGCTGTTTTGACATCCATCTGCCATATCTCATAATTGAAATATGCAGCTATAGCTAGTATGATCCTCACCAACTTTAGCATTGCTACTGGCGAGTAGGTCTCGTCATAGTCAATTCCTTGAACTTGTCCATAACCTTTAGCGACAAGCCGAGATTTGTGGATCTCAACATTTCCATACACATCGGTTTTCTTCTTAAAGACCCATTTGCAACCAATGGAAACTATGCTAGGTGGCGGATCAACCAAGTCCCAAAGTTGATTCTAATCCATGGACTTTAACTCGGATCTCATGGCCTCGAGCCATGCCTCGGAATCTAGGATCACCATCGCTTCTGCATATGTGGCCGGCTCATCGCTTTGCAACAACAATACATCGTGCACTCTGCGCAATCTTTCCAACCTCCGTGGCTCCGGGGCCGACTCCACTACGGGTTCCCTGATCAACTCTGGTATGATCTCATCACCAGCCAAGTCGTCCCTGAGTGGCTCTCGAATTTCTTCGAGTCGCACCGTCCTCCCACTAGCCTCCCAATTGAGAAACTCTTTCTCTAAGAAAACCCCGCTCCAAGCAAGAAACACTTTGTTCTCTTGTCGGTTGTAGAAGCTGTATCCCAAGGTTTCCTTCGGATATCCCACGAATATGCATTTATTCGACTTGGGTGTAAGCTTGCTCGACATGAGTCGCTTGACAAATGCTTCACAACCCCAAATCTTTAGAAAAGACAAACTAGGAGTGTTCCCATTCCACATCTCATGTGGTGTCTTGTCTACGGATTTAGATGGTACCCTATTAAGTGTGAAAGGTGGAGTTTCTAGAGCGTATCCTTAGAATAAAAAGGGTAAATCCGATTTGCTCATCATAGACCGAACCATGTCCAACAAGGTTCGATTTCTCTGTTCTGACACACCGTTTCTCTGCGGCGTACCCGGAGGTGTGAGTTGAGGTACTATACCTCGACTTTTCAGATGATTATAAAACTCCTAGCTCATGTACTCACCTCCACGATCTGACCATAGAAGTTTTATCGTCTTGCCGAGATGATTTTCAACCTCGTTCTGAAACTCTTTGAATTTTCAAAAGTTTCCGACTTGTGCCTCATCAAATAGATATATCCATATCTACTCAAGTCGTCGGTAAAAGTCATGAAGTACTAATGGCCACCTCTGGCCATTGTGCTCATTGGACCACATACATCACTGTGTATAAGCTCCAACCGCTCGGACGCCCTCTCGCAACTCTTTGCAAAAGGAGACTTAGTCATCTTGCCTAGCAAGCATGATTCGCATGTATCGAACCACCCAAAGTCGGACGAAGTTAGGAGTCTATCATCATGGAGCTTCTTCATGCGTTTCAGACTAATGTGTCCAAGCCGACAATGCCAGAAGTATGTCAGATTTATCTCATTAGGCTTATGCCTCTTGACTTTCACGTTATAGACTGGTTCTGTTTCTAGATTTATAATAAATAACCCATCTACTATGGGTGCATAGCCATGAAACATTCCATTCAAATAAAATGAATAACCATTGTCGTTTATATTGAATTCATAACCTTGACTCATCAAACATGAGGCAGAAATAATGTTCCAACTAAGTGCAGGAATGTAATACCCAAGGAAGCTTGAGCTGCATCGTGCCGACCTCCAACGTACCAACTCTTGCTTTGTTGCGGACCCTGATGTCAATCTCCCCTTATGCCACATGCCTAGTTCTTACCAGCCCCTGCATCGAGTTGCAAATATGAACAACTGATCCGGTATCAAATACCGAAGAGCTACTAGGTATGTCATCAAGGTAAATGTCTATAACATATGTAACAAGTGTACCTTTGCCTGAAGAAGCATCTTCGACCTTCTTGTCATGCTCAGCAAGCCACTAGCTACAGTTCCTCTTCCAGTGACCAGCTTCCTTGCAGTGAAAGCAAATGGTCTTTGAGTTCGGTCCGAACTTTGGCTCAGCGGCAGAGACATCCTTCTCCATGCCCTTTGCCTTACCCTTTTTCTTGGACCAACTCTTCTTGAACTTAGCCGAGTTCTGCACCATCAACACTTGATGCGTGCCTTTCTTAATATCTTGCTCTACCACCTTGAGCATCCCATGCAATTCAGTGAGCTTCTTATCCATGCCATGCATATGATAGTTCGAGACGAACGTCCCATAGCTAGGTGGAAGAGAATCCGAAATTGCATCCGTGGACAGCTCGTCCCCAAGTGGGAAGCCTAACCGATCCAAATTTGCACATGCCCGATCATCTTGATCACATGCGGGCTTAGTGGATCACCCTCCTTCAGCTTGCAATCCGTCAAGGACTGCCAGACGTTGAACCTTTGGGTCCTAGCCTGCACCTGAAACATGCTCTTCAAACTCTCGATCATATCGAAAGCTTGAATCTTTTCAAAATGTTGTTGCAGATTGGGCTCCATACAAGCCAGCATGAGGCAGCTGATCTTGTTTGATTCAGCAACGAGTTTCTTATGGGCATTCTTGGTTGTGGCGTTAGCATTATCGGTAGGTTCCTCTGGAAGTGGATCCTCTAGAACATGTTCCTTTTTATCGTGCTTGAGAACAATTCTCAGATTTCTATTCTAGGTGGTAAAGTTTGTTCCATTTAGTTTATCCTTTTCCAGAATTGATTTCAATGCAAAGTTGGGTTGAGCAGGTGGTGCCATTGATCTACAACAGAAAATATGCAATCACTAAGAAATGTGTTTATATAGAGTAATCCAAGCCTTAAACAGAATTACTCCCAATGAAGTCGGCATCCCTCCACAAACTCTCAATGATTCAGGACCCATCTAGCGTGAGCGACTAGTGAGCTTTAGCATCACTACTAGCCAACTTGGCTATTCGGTAAGCAACATCTTGCTAATCGCATCTCTATACGACTCCTATCGGTCGGGTAGGTATCTTATACCCCGGCTCCCAACCTTCTTTGCCACAAGGCCCAAAACCATTTTGATAGCCTTGTCAAGTTAACCTGATGCAGTGCATGTCCGTGTCCGACACGAACCATCCAGTTCAAGGACATCCAGTAGCACCTCAATTTTATGAGCCCACTACCAGGCATACTTGACGTGCGAAGGTGCAACATCCAAAATAGCAATATGCTTGATATTAATGGGTGATATTTCTACCATACTAACATGCATACAAATAAGAAGCAATATCGATCACATATAAACATAAATATGTGAAATAGTATGGCTCCTTCATGGTCATTCTTCTAGGTCGGCTCTAACTCCGATGACCAAGGCGGAACTCCATCTTGTCCGTCTCGCTAGGAAGCCAAAGCCTCGAACTTGATCTCTGTCCTCCAACTACTACAACTAGTAATGAATTTATAGAGAATCACAAGTCGACATGCAGGTCATTAGAAAATAGTATGGAAGCACTTTGGCTCCTATCGGCTGACAACCATGACACGCAGGTCATGTTAAATTACACACATGCATCACATACATATGAGCCATACTATTCACATCAAACCTGCAAAACAAAATTTGCATAGAATCGCATTCTACCGGTTTGTGTGATCATGTACGAAATACAAGGCGCTACACACATTTTCGGAAATCACAGATCACATCTGCACTCCGATCATGCTGAATTTTTTGATCGGACCACTCTCATCGATCATCGTGAACACAATTTGGATTTACGTTTCACGATTAACCCCTATGGCGGATACCGACCGGTAGGGGTAGGTTGTGTGTCACGACCTCATCAATTCCGATTGACAGAAAACATAGGCTCAATCTATCCCGATGTGCAATTGATCTCATCAACCGTGCGCAAAGCCGATCTTATGAACGACGACGAATCTCATCCGCCGCCGACGCATATCACATATGCATCTGATCTGTATCTAAATCCTATAACATAGGCTATGATACCACTGTCGGGTTCGACCGTAGGTGCATCGCATGCAAATTAAAAATTTCCTATGTGCAAAACATCCAAGAACATGCTACGGAGATGGATCACAGATTGTTACCACTAGACGCGAAGTCCTGTGCAGCGGAAGTAGAGTTAGGAAAGCGCGTTCGTGTGGTTGGTCTCCTCCTCGTCCGATCTCCCTCGAATAGCCATTCTGATCTACCTCGACCAGCCGGTCGCCGGATCCCATGTAGAAGTTTGCCGGAGCGGCCCAAGTGCACCTACTCTAACAGTATCCGTGCCTGTAGGAGGAAAACCCATGCTGCGGACTGCTAGGTCCGATCACACGATCGGCGGCGGCGAGTGGAGGTGGCTAGTTGCAACTCATGCAAAGCCCTAATGACAGCGCCGAAGCAATCAACTAGATGGGTGTGCCGCACCTCCACTATATATAGGCATCCGGCACAGGCTCAACTCTTGGGCCTCGCATGGATCCTAAAGCCCACGTGTTCCTTCCCTTAAGCGCGCGGCCCTCTAGGTTCTCATCCACTTGGTCGCGAGTCAGATCACATCCGACTCGACCGGTTAGTAGCGGCCTCTAGCAAGACGTGCCGACTCCAAGTGTCCGATGAAGCTGGTTAGGCGAACCTGTACGTCACACTTCTGTTCCCTTTGCCACACGATATATGTTGTCGTGCACAAGGCAACATGGTCATCCTTGTTGCAGCATGCCCTCTTTCTCGTTCCGGTGAATCCCACCAACACTTTGGATTATCTCATAATCCTCATCGCATGGCCCTGCTTATCCAGGTAGGATCACCCAAGGGGGCCCAAAGTATATCTCTCCTGGTAGGAGGGGCAAATCCCATCTTGCTCGACCATGTCTCACAGTATGGGTCTGGACAAGCCCGAAACCTACCTTTGTAACTACCCAGTCACGGAGTAGCGTTTGGTCCAAAGCAAGCCTGTCACCATCTCGAGTACGTGCACCAACTCAGGTCTTAGGACATAGAACGTATGTTGTACTAGAGACTCACAGATGACCTCTCGTTGCGTCTCATAGTTGGGTCTGTCCAACTCAGACCATATCTCGACTCCGACCAGACCTTTCTGAGTCCATATTATCTGGCTAGTATCCAATGCTACATGGTCAGTGAGACCGAACCATCCACCGTGTCGTATGGTAGTCTGACAAGTTGTGCGTCCACACAACCCTTTCGATTAGGGAGCATTTAGGACAGTTATCCTACAATGCATAGTCTCACAAACAAGTCACATACTTGTTAATACACATCAATGATAATGCCTAAGGACTTATTCATAAACACATAGGAAATATCATCATACATGATTTCCTCTAGGGCATATCTCCAACACACAACAGTACCTAAAGTGGTGACTTATTTTTCTTATACTAACGTATCTCATGAGTTTTCTGATGAGTTTTGTGTTGTGAAGTTTTCAAGTTTTGGGTGACGATTTGATGGACTATGGAATAAAGAGTGGCAAGAGCCTAAGCTTGGGGATGCCCATGGAACCCCAATTCATATTCAAGGATACCAAAAAGCCTAAGCTTTGGGATGCCCCGGAAGGCATCCCCTCTTTTGTCTTCAATCCATCGGTAAATTGACTTGAGGCTATATTTTTATTCACCACATCATATGTGTTTTGCTTGGAGCATCTTGTATGATTTGAGTCTTCGCTTGTTAGTTTGCCACAATCATCCTTGCTGCACACATCTTTACAGAGAGACATGCTGAATCATGAATTTTTTAGAATACTCTATATGCTTCACTTAGATCTTTTGAACTAGGCAATGTTGATCTATGTCGGGACCCCGATCCTAAGTCATATGAATCCACACTGTAACACATCACATCAATTTGCAGCCTCACACATGGTAAGCTCCATGGCTGCAGCCTTACCTTAGTCGGGACCGTTTGCATCTTTTGTCTCACGTATGTGAACATGTCGCTGGCAATCAAATGACCCAGAACCCGGGCCAACATGACTAGTCATAGAACCCAAGTGGCACATCCGTACGGAAATAGACATACGTAACCCAGCAATGTAGGTGTCGACCTCAAGCGTGTGTAGACGAGTTATAGCAAGCTACAAGGACTCCATTACGCCGTGAGACATGAATGCCATCACTGCACGTAGACGAGTCGTAGCAGGCTACAGGGACTCCATTACACTACAAGACATTTCCCCGAAGGGACAGACACAACAACAAAGAAGGATACATGCCGGTCAATCAATGTGTCTGGAGCAGTAGCAAGCTACCAGGGCTCGATGGAAGCACAAAGAGGCAGTTTCCCGTAAAGAGTACTACTAAAGGCACACGACTAGGTGTCGGATCCCATACATACCGTTGCACGGCACACGTACACACGACATGCCCGATATGCATAGATACAACTATGGCATCACAACATAACCATACAACAACACAACTTTTATTTAAGAGGCTCAAAAGAGCCTTGCATAATATGTTCTTACAGATAGGGGTCACATGACCCGACACTCAAGCCATACACACAAGTTCATACAAACCAAGTGGAAGCATAAAGTTGTCTGAGTACAGACAGATGAAAGGGTAAAAAGGCACATGGCCTGACTATCTATAGCCCACCAGAGGGTATAAGGTCATAGCTGGGACACCAGCTATTCGGCATCGTCCACATCTGGATAGAACCCACCTGATGGGTCCTGAGTCTCATCTGCAACATTTATTAATCAAACGCGAGTACAAGCGTACTCAGCAAGTCTTTAAAGCAGACCTAGAATATTCATGCTCATGTATCAACAAGGGGAGTGGTGGAGTTTATGCAGCAATGCCAGCTTTGACTCATGGCTAACCTACACTACACAATTTTAACTCTTTTTTTAGATTTTAGATATCGCACATGAGTCCACTAACTCCATAACAATACACGACCATGGATTCACTTCCCTCTCCAAGGAGAGTGCCATCCACGGTACTCACACTTGTCTTGATATTGTTATGAGTATCCATTTGATTATCTATGAATAGCATAAGCTTTCCAAGTAGTCCATATCCGAGGACGCGACTATTCAAATAGTTTCATACCCTGTAGGTGTGTACTTCTTCACACACGCTCTCGCCACTTATCGCTGTGTGCTCATAAAACCATGCACCTCGGCAACCTTCAAGTGGAAGCCCAGCGAGGGAGTCGGCCACGACCGTCAATCACATAAGACCTCTAGTCCAGCTATCGCCTATTTGAGACTGAACCCACATGGAAGTTCGGCCAAAGTTTCCTCTACGGCCCCAAACGATGTGCGTAGGGTTCCCAAGCCCACCATCCGGGTGACCCTTGGTACACTGTGCCACTGCCTACTGCGTCGTAACCCACCCCTAGGGCCAGCGCTATGCAGAAACTACTTGCAACTCCTGACACAAGGACTAAGCGATCGGTAAGTCGAGAGGGTCAATTAAGTATCCCAACATGTGGTAGTAACTAGTCTTGGATCACAAACATGGAACTCAGTTCCTAAGAACGGTCCCAATGAGACAACCCGCTATGTACTCCTACATAGCCTCTCATCGCTACCTTTACCAACTTGGGTTCATCATAAGCTTATCACATCAGAACATCATTATTTCACTCCAGTTCATCACCCAGATGAATCAGACCTGACACAACTCTAAGCATAGAAAGCATAGCAGGCAAAGTAAGCTAATCACATCATGGCAGAAGCATCTACCAGGTATTCTAGGTTGCAAGGTTTAGCTATTTAGTGTGACAATGACAGGTCATGCAAAAGAATAGGTTCAACTACCGTGTATGACAGAAAAGTGAATGTTTGTCCTAATGCAATAAACAAGAGTAGGAGAGAGAGAGTGGGATGTTATCGGAATGATCAAAAGGGTTGCTTGTCTTGCTGGGTAGCAGGAAGGTTTTCTCCGTCGTTGGAATACTCGGAGGTATCCTCATAAGCAGGGCTACCGCAATGCAGAAAAATAGCAGTCAATACACGCAAGTGCAACAATATGATGCATGATCATGACATGGCAGCATTTATGGATGAGCTAATGCAACTATTGTCCAAGTTAATTTGAAGTGAGTTTGAATATAGGTTCAAAGTCGTTCTTCATTTCATATTTCATAAGTTAACCCATTAGTAAATGCAAGGTTCATCTACATAGGTTTCTCTAACATGCATGATAATAGCACCATTACATTCATTGGATTTTTCTGATAAATTTTCATATGTAAATTATTTTCATCTGATTTACAGATTAATTTATATGAATTTTTGAAGTTTTAAACATTTCCTAGAATTATTTTAAAACTAGAAATTGAATTAGAGCGTCAGCCTGACGTCACTGTGACGTCAGCAGGTCGGCTGACCGGGCCAGGTCAAACCTGACATGCGGGGCCCGCACATCAGTGACACGCGGCTAATCCCCGCGCTGATTGGGGTTTGACCCGCAGCTAGGGCCCAGTGTCAGCGGCTGGGGTGCTGGTTAGCAGGGTGATTAGCCCCTGATGGCCCTGCCATGCCACCCCACCGGAGGCCAGCCGGTGGCAACCAAAGGGAGCGGGAGCGACTCGCCGGACTTGCTCTTCCGGCGGCCATTTAGTGCGTGGAGGGCTCCGGAGGGTAGCCCGCGCACGCGCGCATCCAAAGGGGCGGCAGAGGGGGTCTCAGAGGCCACCGGAGCTATGGCCGGCGATGAGCTGAGCGGCGGCGGGTTTTGGGCAGCAAGGGACGACGTTTACAGCGAGGGGCAGGCTGCAAGGATAGGGGGGATCGACGTAGGGGCTCACCGCGAGGTGGTTGCGGAAGATGGCGAGCTCGGGGACGCGCAGACAGTCGCGAGTCATCGGAGAGGAGCTCTAGAGCCGGAGCTTGAAGATGATGTCAACCTCGGCGTAGAGGGGCTCCTGGTGGCTACTTGCTCCACGGGGAGGACGAGGGGGTCACGGCGAAGCTTTTGGCGGTCTCGGGAGGGCATGGGGGTGGCTGGAACTACGGTGGCGAGGCTTCAGCGCTGTCGGCCATGGCGAGCAGAGGGGGAAGAGAGAGAGCGTAGGAGAGAGAGGGGAGCAGAAGAGGGCCATGGAGAGAGGCCTCGCGCTGGCGCTCTCGGAGCCCTCCAGGCAGCAGCCAGGCAGGGAGGAGCTGGCCGGGCACGTGCCCACGTGCGGCGAGCGCGTGCCCCTGTCCTCCTGGCGAGAGGACATGGATGACTGTCACGGGCCAGTTGGGCCAGCTCCCCCTGGGCTTCTTTCTCTTTTTTTTGCCTTTTCTCTCTGTTTTCTAATTCTGACATTTGTTTTATTTCTTTTTCGGGTACTATTATAAAATATTCTAAATATTTTATAATTAAGTTTGAACATTTCAAACTTCTGTAAAAAGTTTCAGGATATTTTGAGATCTAAAATAATGATAATGCTTTATTTGGCATTTTCAGCAGCTTTGTTATTTATTTTAAATTTCTATAAATGTTCAAATATTTAAGATGGCCCAGATATATTCATGTCCATATTTATCAGACATAGGGTACATTTTAGATGACCATTTTGAATTATTTGGTTTTTCACATGCTTTGAATTGGTTTGATTCAAATGAGGGTTTGGGGTTTCTTTTAATCCCCACTTCATGTTGATGCAAAAAATGAAATATGATGCACACACATGCTGTCCTATGACATCTAGCTAGGGATGTGACAATCTAGTACTTCACTTGTATCTTTTTAGAGCATGGCGGTGTTATATTTTATAGAAATTACTAAACTCTCGTTCCTCACTTATATTATTTTGAGAGATTCTTAAAACAACATGGTACTTTGTTTAGGTTATGAATTTAGTCCAAATATAATGGCATCCAATAGGGATATAATAAAAACTTTCATATTAAGTGCATTAACAACTATGAGAAGTTGGATTCCTTGCATATAGTTTTGAGATAATAGGGATGGTAATATGAGAGTCATGCTAGTGAGTAGTTGTGAAATGAAGAGATACGTGTGTTAAAGGTTGTGATTGTCGTAGCATGCACGTATGGTGAACCGCTATGTAACGAAGTCGGAGCATGACTTGTCTAATGATTGTTGACCTTTGTGTGAGGGTTGGGAGCGCGCGATGGTTAACTCCTACCAACCTCTCCCCTAGGAGCATGCATCTAATGCTTTGTTTGATGACTAATAGACTTTTGCAATAAGTATGTGAGTTCTTTATGACTAATGTGAGTCCATGGATTATACACACATTCACCCTTCCATCTTTGCTAGCCTCTCTAGTACCACGCAACTTTCGCCGGTACATCAAACCCTCCTTCCTCAAAACAGCCACCATATATTCCTCAAAACAGCCACCATACCTAGCTATTATGGCATTTCCATAGCCATTCCGGGATATATTGCTATGCAACTTCCACCATGTAGTTTTTCTATGACTTGCATCATCACATCATATTTCATATAGAGTTTTATCTTTTCATAGGAGTCGAATTGTAATTTCTTTTTATTTGACTTATAAGTAAATAAAAGTGTGATGATTTTTCATAAATAGAGCATTGTCCCATGATAGAAAAGGATGATGGAGGCTATGACTCCCTCACAAGTTGGGACGAGTATCCGGACATTACAAAAAATAAAAGAGGCCAGCGAAGCCCAAACAAAAAAATTAAAAGAGTCCAAAGAAGCCCACCAAAATAAAAAAAATGAGAGAAAGAGAGAAGGGACAATTATTACTATCTTTTTCCACACTTGTGCTTCAAAGTAGCACCATGATATTCATGATAGAGAATCTCCTATTTTGTCACTTTCATATAACTAGTGGATATTCATTTTGCACGACCACTTAGTTTTCTTTTTGAGCTTTCATACACTTATATCTCTAAGTGCCTTTGCTGCATGGAAATCCCTACTCACTCACATTGATAAATATTGATGGGCATCTCCATAGCCCGTTGATACGCCTAGTTGATGTGATACTATCTTCTCCTTTTTCCTTGCACCCCCACCATATTCTATTCCACCAATAATGCTATATCCATGGCTCACACTCATGTATTGCATGAGAGTTCAAAATGTTAGATAACACCAAAAGTGTGAAACAATTGCTTGACTTTTTCATCGGGGTTGTGCATGATCTAGATACTTTGTGTGGGGAAGAAGGAGCATAGCCAGACCATATGATTTTGTAGGGATAACTTTGCAAGGCCATGTTATTTTGAAAGGACATGACTACCTTGTTGGTGTGCTCGAAGTATTACTGTTTTTATGTCAATATTAGATTTTTTTTTGAATCTAACGGATCTGAATATTCATGCCACAATAAAGAATATTACATGGATAAATATGTTGCGTAGCATTCCACATCAATTTTTTTGTTTTTTATCATTTACCTACTCGAGGACGAGCAGGAATTACATACCAATTTATATATGTGCATTAAATTAAATAACATTAAATATTGTGATATCTCCAGATATCCATGCTGTCACATGGAAACAACCTGCACCTGCATCTAACAACCCTATAAGAGGGGCTAAGCAGCGGTAACTTAGCCAAACAAGGTTTGCTAGGTAGTGACGGGGTTAGAGGCTATCATGGCAATGTAGGAGGCTTGACATTCAAGTGGTGGGTAATGCAATTGTAACGATAATTGCGAGACATCTAGCAAAGCAAAAATAGTGTCGGGATCCAGGTACGATCATCTTTCCTGTTGGTTCTTCAGAGGGACAAAGAGCTGGGTCCTAGTAGTGGTACTCTCCTGGATCCTCATACTCAGGTTCAACACTCGCGTCTACCCAAGAGAAACAGCAACAATAAACAAAAAACCATGGTGCAATTCACAAACAAGATGATGCATGATTCATTTGAAGTATTTAACATGGCAATCCTAAACTAGTCATGTTTCTCATGCAATAGTTAAGTTATTACAATTCTGGACAGAACCTCATGTTAGGTTGTTTGAACATGCATGATCATGGAAAATATGGATGCTTCATGCAAAATCGATGCAAATGCATATGTAAAACGTAGGAAACACAAAAACGGATCTCATGCTACGCTCACGACAAGGTACGAAGGCAAAATACGAGATAAGGAAGGCCATGGGATGTTCCTTGGTATTAAAAGGTAGCCACTAATTAGTAAATGAAAAACCAACCACAATAGAGACAAAGATCAAGCAAAACAATGTATCACAGCTCCCACAAGGCACAAAACACTACCACACACAATCTACCCAAAACAGCAACATAACAACTTTCACAACAATTATCTAGAGCTACAGGAGGTCTCCAACCTCAAACAAAGCATGAACATAAACTACACAACATGCTTATCAAATCATCCAACTACACAAAATTGAAAGGAAGAACATATCACTAAGCATGAAGCTCACAAGATGGCATGATGAAACGGATTCTAGGGACTTAGTGAAAATAATAGTTTTTCTGGTATCTGAGTTAAGCTGGTAGCAAGTTGACAGTAGAAATTAGTGATTATATAGACCACCTCATGGTATGAAAATTTCCAGTATGGTAGAGGAAAACTTCTACTACAAAACACTAGCACTGAGCTTGAGCTAAAACACCACAGATCACTTGGTAACATCCACTCAACATGGCATAAAAAATAATGAGAGATTCTCAGACTTGGAAATATTTAGCATGTCAAAAGCAGCAACATTTTATTAGCTACTTTGGAGCAAGAATCCCACTTATATACAATTTTATCATGTCAACAAAAATACCATGGCATAAAACTCATGAAACACTACCACTTTCATGTTGACACCAATATCAAAGCATGCATGGATTAATTCTAACAAAAATGACAAAATTATATATTGGGACAAAATTAAATTTTGAAAAGCTTTCTCAAATGATAAAGCGAGTTGCACCAATGGATTCCTGGGATTTTTCTTCCCCAAATCCACATGTCATACTCATATGTTCCCACTTGACAACTACAGAAAACCTGGCTCGAATCTAAGCATGCTTCACTTATAAGTCAAAATTTGCTATAAATGCTCATACCAAAAATGTCTATGAACAGAACTGGACATTTGCTAAAAATGGAAATAATCTAATAAACAAACAAAACTAACAGAAAAGAAAAACAAAAGAAAAACAAAAGGAGGGGACCCACCTGGCATAGACACCAGGGTCCCATGTGGATGACATGTGGGCCAGGGGCCCCACTGTCATACACAGACTCTCATAGACCACACACACACACATACCACACTAGATCCATCTCCCACAGCAGATCTCAAATACACACTCACACACACTGGCACACAAAGCACTTGCACACACACACGGGATCCTACGTGGCCACACCAGATCCACGGCCACACACACACACACTAAAAATAAAATAAAATGGGCGCGTGGGGGGCGGGGATTGAACCCGCGACACGGAAGAAGAGGGTCGGGGGAAGCTTGAAGCAGTGGAGCTTCCTCGCATCGACAAAGACGAAGAAGGAGCTGACGCCATGGAGGCGCTCGACCTCCACTAGCGGCGGGAAAGGGTCGGGGACGACATCAGCAACCCCGCGGACATCCAGGACACCACGGAGAGGCCATCGGTGATGAAGGAGGCAATAGAATCAAACAACCGCTCGTGCTCTCTCTCTCTGCTGTATCTGAACTACTCTCTCCCTCACTGCACCTACCAGAGAGAAGGGAAGGAAGGGGGGAGGTGGCGGCGACACAGAGAGAAGGGGGAAACCCTAGGCAGGGGCACGAATGCCGAGGGGATTTATAGGCCCCGGGGGCAAGGCTCTGCTCCCCACGTCGCCATGGTGGGGCCCTGCTCGCTCGCTCGCACACAGAGGGAGCTGGAAAGGGGAGGAGAAAGGAGCGTGGGAGGAGACGCTGACGCGCGGGCCCCGGCTTGCCACGGTGGAAGGAGGCCAGCGCGTGGGCTAGCTGGGCCGCGGGAAGGAAGAGCCTAGGTGGGCTGCTCACTCTCTCACCGCAAAAAAAACCCGCAGGATTCCTTTTTAACTAAAACAGCAACAAGAAAAAATAAACCATGCATGTATGTCAAGGAGACAGAGAAAAAATATATATTGAATCAGCAAATTATACTCTATTTTATAAAAATGGCCTTGGCATTTATAGAACAAATTAATTATTCACCTCATTTAGAATTGGAACCAATTGCATTTGTTCTAAAATTAATAAGCTAGAGAACATACTTGATGAAAATGCACACCATACTCACAAATTATTTAGAAGAGTTGGAACATTTTTAATCTATTAAAATAGCTGCTACCAATACCACATGTTATATACTTGGAATAAGAGGAAGAATGCGATAATTGTTTGAAATAGTGGGATACTTTGAAATGTCAATAAATAGAGGAGCACCCCAATCAAGGCCACACATGCACTTACCCTACAACACATACAATCACTTCACAACATTCACAAACACAAGCAAGGAAACAAAAGTTATGCATTTGATATGATGATCATGATGGCATGATGCATGACGCATGGAATGACAAGAGGCAAGGTTGATGTTCAAACTCATAGTGGCATACATAGGGGGGTTCACACCTGGAAACATTACAAATAGGGCAAGGATTACATTGGGCTGTTACAATAATGGTCATATCATTGGGGGCATTTATGTCTTATCATGTCAGGTTGCACCCTGGCTATAAATAGCCAGCCCCCACTACCACTAGTTAGTTGGCTGCTTCGAGAGAGAACCGACACTTGTCATTTGAGAGCAACCCATCCTCTGAGGACTTTGAGAGAAAATCATTACTGCGGAAAAACGCAAATCCAAACCACCAAACCCAAAGTGATTAAGCATCACTAAAGAGATTGTTCTTGTGTGGAACCAATGCTTGTTACCTTTTAAGATTGTGTATCTTCTAGATGGTTAGGCGTCATGGTCTAGTGCATCCTGCAGACAATTGGGGATCACTAAGTGACCTTGGTCTAGAGCATCCAGCAGTCAATTGTGGATCGCCGAGTGAAAAGTTTGTGAGGGTTTTGGAAGTCTACCCTCAAGACTTACCATGAGTGGTGGGCGAGGACTGTGTGAGCTTAGCACAAGAGAATACGGTAAGGACTGTGTGTCCTCGGACTATGTGTCATCTGGTTTAAATACCAGGCTGCTCCAAACAAGACGTATGACTGTCACAGTAGTTGTAATTGGGTCATCAAATCATTGTCTTCATCGAGCTACGTGGTTCTATTTCCTCAACCCTTTCATTTCCTCATATACTTGTTGATGAAATTGATCTTTACTATTGGAAGAATTTGACTGAAGACTTTCTCAATTTCCTCACCTCAAATTCTTCAAGTTACCTTGTTCCTCACCTGCTTATCCTGTATCATGCTACCTGTAATTTGTGCATGATTTATTTCATCATGATGACTATGCTACTGCTATGTTTCTCATGCACTTGAGTACTTATTTTGCTGCTAGTTATTCATCACATTTCAAATTCCTCAAGTTGAAATTCCTCAGTGATGAATTTTTAAAAATCTCCTATTCAGCCCCGCTCTAGTCGATATAACGCACTTTCAGACTCGGAGAAGAATGACAAGTACACCAAGAGCTACTCAAGAAGAAGACATCAAGCTCATGTTTGTGAATGGGTTTCCGCCTCTGAATCAAACAAACACTCCGAGAGAAGCTACCACTCCAACTCCGACTATAGTCAAGATGAAGGTGTTGCCGGACTTTCACTAGTGACAACCGACTCCTACGACCTATTGGATTCACCAAATGAAGGGAGTGGATGTTGCTTCATGGCTAAAGGTCCCAAGGTATCACACCCCAAGTATCTTGATTTCAATAGTGATGAGGATGACTTGCTATTTGACAAATCTAGTAATGTTAGTCAAGATGAACTTGCTAGTAATCACTCTAGTTTAGATAATTCATGTGATGATGATAAGTTGGAAATAGAACGACTAACTCAAGAACTAAACACGCTTTAGTTAGCTCATGAGTCTATTCTACAAGATCATAGAGAGCTCGAAAGGACACATGAGAAGCTCCGCTTCGAGAAGCTCAATTTAGAGTAAGAGCATGAGTTCCTTAAAGCTATCAATGACGATCTCCGAAAAAAGAATTCCTCTTATCTGGCCAAACGACTTCTCTTGTATATGGTGATGCCACAAGTTAAGACTAAGCAAACTAGTAACAAAGGCAAGAAATATTCTTCAACTATTAGCATTAAAATGATAAATCCAATGATATTTCTTCTAGTAGTTCTATTGATCCCACTAACTCTTCTCTTAGCCATCTTACACTTGAGCAAGAAAATGAACTTTTGAAAGGGATTATAAAGAAAGGTATCTACAAGAGTCTTGCTGGGTGCAAACAATTTGAGGAGATTGTACGCAAGCACGGAGGATACTAGAAGAACCATGGCATTGTCTACTTCAACGCTAATGGAGTTGAATGGGAAGAAGGTCAATAACCCAATCCCAAGTTTGTTCCTCTAATGGAGAAGTATGAAAATACTCTCCCCAAGGGAACAAAAGCTCAACATGACCTTCCACCACAAGACCCAAGCTCAAGGGCAAGAACAAGGTTCAAGAGGACATTGACTCATATGAAGATGAATCCCAAGCTATGATGAAGTTGGTTCTCAAGGATACAACAATCTCAACTTCTACAAGTGCTACTTCAAGACCAAGGGTCCCCAAGAAGAAGAACTAGAGAAGTTGTTGAGGGGTGACTCCGCCAATGAAATCCACTCATATTCATTATTGGCAAGAACTAGTTGCAATCAACATCAACATCATGCAATAGTTCAAGGTGTCACATATTCCCTCAAAGGTAAGCAAGGTGCAAGGTAACCAACAAATCAATGGACATCATCATGTATGCTTTGCACTCCATGTCCATAGATATCCTTGTATTTATCTCTTGTGTGTTGGGACTAACCCATGTAGGCAAGAAGAGTAACAAAACAACAAGGATGCTCCTAATGCATGGTGATCTTCATCAACTTTGAGCATCCACCACTACTTCACCCAAATGAAGTCTTCATCGACAAAAACCCAAGATTAGTTTATCCCTCCTATGGGGGGGTGTCACATCAAGGGGGAGTTTTACTCTAAGACTTGAGGCAAAGCATCTCATAGTATGTGACAACATTAAATGCTTTATGTAAAACTGGTAACCCCACTTGTGCTTAAACGATGAGTATTCCTATGATCAACTATTCTTACTTGGCTCCTAAGTCAATATACTCATATATAGATGACTCCGTCATCGCCAAAGTGCTTGTTAGATGCTAGTGTGTTTGTGCATGTTTGCCATGCTTTCATTTGACATCTTATTGTGTCAGCATGTCGTCTGCATTTATTTACTCATTCGAGGACATCCAATTATTGCTATTTGGATTTTGATTTTCATTTGCCAGTTGGATGTACAAGAATACCTAGGACCACTCCTCTAGCTATCTATGTTTTCTCACCTCATGTTCTATTCATGCTGCATCACAAAATTTGAACAAGTACTTTTTGATCTCTCTGTGTTAGGAGCACTCGTAGTTCCATATCGAAAAGGACTGACCATTAAAACCTCCCAATGCATCTCGATGGAACCAACTCAAAAATCTCGGTCTCACCAAATTCCCATGGTTGATATGGTTTTCTATCTCGGTACTACCGATTCCATATTCTCGGTTACACCGAGTTTCCCTGTCAGCTGATAGTTAAGAAACTCGGTGCCACCAAAAATTTAGAATCCGCATCACCGACAACCGCGTGTATATTTGGAGGCAGACCCGAACTTCGAAATTATTCTTCAACCATCGTCCCCTCAAAAACCTACGCTGCCGATTCGAGGCCCCTGGTCATCGCCTTTGTCTTCCTGTAGCAAAGTCGTCACCAAGCTAGGGTGTAATTTCGAATCCCTCATGCGCTCCCCTCTTCGAATCTTGCGCATTAGGACTTTCCATCCATAAGACACCATTTGAGATCGATCTATCCATGAAAGAATTCCCATATTTAGCGAGCACGAGATTTTTAGGGTTTGCCATCTGCTCGATGAAGCTCGATGGAACCGAAGAAAACAAATCTATGTCACCGATTTTCCCTCTGTGCAGCTGAGAACGGTCTCGGTGAAACCGAGTACTCTTTTTTGGTCTCATCGAAAAGAGTGCCAAGTTTCTGTCAAAGAGATAGTTAGTCTCGGTAGCACCAATTTTTTTGCTTCGGTTGTACTGTTCTTCCTATGACAGAATGCAAACCTTGAGAATCTTTTGTTCAAATTTTCAAAAAACTTTGTGTTTTGTGATACTCAACCTATCCACTCTTCTATACTCTATTCATAGGGTCAGCTATGTCAGGTTCAGAGGACAGCCAAAATTTGCCGGAGCACCATGTTGACATGAGTTCTAGCACTAGCCTAGGGTCAAGCTCATTCTTAGATCTAGGCATCCCAGTTCTCATGGGTTGCCCAAGACTGCTAGTAGAACCAGGAAGAAGCTGAATTCAAATGAGGAGGATTCAAACTTTGTGCCAGAGGAAATTCTTGTCAAGAAGCAGGACAAGGCTGCCAGGAAGTCATCAAATGAAGCCACCTCTTCCAAAAGGGTGGTCAGCAAGAGATATGCCCCTCAAGAGTCTATGATAGCATGTGAGAGTGCTAGGGCTACCATGACTATTGAGCCCCCAAGGAGGTCATCGCCTAAGAAGGCAGGTGAGAAGAAAGCCAGGAAGAGGATAAACCCTGTTGTTGGCAGGCCTACCTCAATGTATGATGACCCTGAGGAGGCTGCTGGTGCTGCTACTGAGGAGGGGGAGGAGGATAAGCAAGTTTTCAAGGCCCCTCCCTAGAAGAAGTAGAAGATGCTTTTGGCAGATGCTATGCCAAAGCAAGATACCTCCAAGAGCACCAAGTCTGCCCCCAAGAAGTTTGCTACTGAAAATTCCAAGAGGACATCCAGACATATTCCAACTTCTGAGAAGAACAAGGAATCTACCTTCAGAGAAGCTGATGAGGATGTTATGTCTACATTGATGAAGCTCAGACCTCATCTTCCAGTGCACAATGCCAGCCATCATTTAGCTATAGATATGAAGAAGAAGAAGTATGCATGTTTGAGAGAGTGGAGAGCCATTGATACTTACTCTTAGAGGAAGAAGACAGCTGTGGACTACAGGTTCTACACCAAGGAGCAACAAGATTTTTTTGAGACTGTGCTTCTTGAAAAGAGTCCAGCTGTGAGTGACATGAGATATGTTGACTGGAAGTACATCAAGGCGAATAAAGACTATTTCCCCAATGTACAAGACAACTTCCACTATGTTAGCATAGATCATTTTGCTGGAAGAGAGTTCACTGCATGGAACGAGAGATGATCATGCAATTATACTCCACTGCTCACTTATATGGAGATGGTAGGATTGTGTGGATGAAAGAAGAAGCAAGTTATGAGTCAACTGTTGATGAATGGGCTGCCATCTTAGGAGTCCTAGAGGCACAGGATGGAGATATCTACGTGTACTCAGAGTCCAAGGCAAGCCACAATGCCATGAAGGACATGTACAATGCCATTCCTGCTGCACAGCTTCAGTCCCACAAGCTAAGATCTATCTATCACCTCCAGGTAGGTCTCCGCACCATCAACAATATTTTGAGGCATACTTTGATGCCCAAGTCAGGTGACGAGAAGATTATTCGAGGCTACTCCATGAACCTGCTGATTCATATTGACCAGCACTAGAGATTTAGAGTGATGGATTTGATAGTTGAGACTGTGAAGAGGGTTGCTGCTAATCAGAAGCACTGTCACACCCTATGATTTTCCTCATGACTAAGTTATCATGACTCAAAAATTAGGGCCAACTAAAACTTTTTGTGTGCTTGTGATGCTTGACTTGATTGTTGATTTCTTGTTTGCTTTCATGTGCTCTATATTCATAAAACTCTCTCCTACTCTCAAAACTCTTTTCCATGACCTAGAACTCTTGTCCAATGGTCATGACATGTGTACAGGATTTAAAACTATTTTTATCAAAATTTATTTTTACCAAAAAGAATTTATTCAAATTAGGTTTTCAAAACCCCTTGAGTTGAGGTTTGTACTACAAGTGCTCAAATTGGGTGGATACTTTTTCCCCAAATGCTTTATTTGAAACCTACTATATATATAACTTCCCAAAACCACAAAATATTATTTTCATATTTTATTTAAAGTCTTTTTCTTAAGACCAGAAATGGTCTTTTATAGGGAAAAATTATTTAAATGCTTTAAAAATATTTGAGAAAATTTAGGAAAAATGAGTGGGCATATATTGTCCATATATGAGAGTTTAAACACATGGTCATGTTGAAGATATTGGACAAAACCCCTCAAAACCCTATATGCCTATTTTAAGGATTTGAAATATTTCTATAAGAAATATTCTCACAAAAATCTAGGAAAATTCTAGCATGTCACATATGATTTATGTGTTCATCTTGCCAAGTTTCATCTCAATACCACTTGTTTTGATTCACCAAAATATCCTAAAACCATTCCTGTCCAGAGCCAATTTTGATCAACTTTACATTGTGAAGTTTCTCCCGTTGACCCCAAACTTTGTGGACATGCTCTAATCACCAAATAATGATGCTACACTAAGTTGTGCATCAAGGGTAAAAACTTAGAATAACTAGATCTACAAAAACCAGATTCTGTTAGTTTCTAGGGTTCACAAAGTTTCCATTATTAACTTTCATTAAATCCTCTCAAAACTTGTGCTTAGGACCAAATGGACTTACCATTTACCCCTGGTAAATCTCAAGGTCATAGGATTCCCCCTGCCTAGCCCAATCACAACACAAACACCTTCAGCCATAAACTTGTGGACAAGCAAAGTGGGCCCAAAAAGATTCCCCTTGCCCCCAACTTTTTACCACAGCATATTATATCCCTATTCTACCTCTAGTAACTTTGCGATGGCCTCTGGTCAATTATTTGTGGGGTAACTCTCCCCTGAGCACCCCAGGCGTGTCTAGTCCCCACCTATCCCGCCCAACCTCCCTTGGCGAGCCACTCGAGCCCCGAGCTCGACCCCGTCCTCCATGGCCACCATGGCTCCGCCTCGGCCCTGCTCAAATCCGAACTCACCTGAGCCACCTCCCCATTGATTCGCACCAGAACCTTCGCAGCACCTCAGATACCCCCCCTCCCATGCTATTTTTCCTCCTTTGGGTGGCCGGGGCCTTTGTTCCTCCACCGCCCATCTCTGGCCTCTACTAGGGCCAAACCCTGCTCCCTCCGGCGCTCCTCCGAGGGATTCCGACCTCTAGGTGGGTGCGGCTCACCGCCCCGTGCTCTCTGGTGGCCGGAGCGCCGCCGGGGGTGGCTTGTGCCGCCGGGATGGAGCGCCAACACGGGCACGACCGGTCTCCCCTGCTGCTCCTCTGTTTCGGGCGGGAGGTAGGGGAGGACCTGCTGGTGGGGCCCACCCGTAAGTGGCTGCGGCCCCAGGCCCTACCTCGTTAAGTGGAAGCGCTCCAGCCGTCTGCACCTTCTTTAGGCCAAAGGCATATTCCACGGAATACGCCATTGGCGTGGCTTCCAATTTGCTTAGCCGAGCCACTGGACCGGCCCAGTAGCGGCTCTGCCCATTGAGCTATGTGGACCACTGGCTTTGAGCCCGGGAGGTATAAACCTTCTTCCTTTTTCTTTTCCAGAGATACTAAATAAATCCTAGGATATTCATTTTAACTCTGAATCTGGTGATTCAAAATCCTAGAGGTTCCTAACATCTTCCTCTATCAAAAAATATATCCTACATATTTTCGCCACAAACTTCTCTCTACTGTTCAAATTTAAATTTAAATTTGAACTAATAGAGAGCCACCTTGTAAAATTCCCAGAGCATCCATATAATCTCCAAATGGAGTAATTCAAATTTATTGGTACCCTAAGTGTCATACCCTATTTTTCTAGCCATGGTGAACATTTTACCATGCACCTATTCTGTGGGCTCCACTAAATAACCACTTTTCCATTTATATCATCTTTGCAAATCCCTAGGAAATTCATACCAACTCCAAATCCAATGAAACCACTTCCCACATGTTTCTAAAATAATGCCATATTTTATGGGTGCCTTCACTCATTTTTATGAAAATGTTTCCTGTTGACATCTTGTAGGATCATCGTTTCCAACATTCTCACCATTAAAAACTGCCCCTTAACCCACACCCAACCAAAACCTACTTAGTTATTTTTCTTGTGACCAGAGGTGTCCTAGAAAAATAAAACTCCTATTTATAGAACACATTTATTTCTTTGCTTGTTGTGTTGCTTATCATGGTTGTTTCCGGCGATAGTTGATGAAGTAGACGAAGTGCTGGGAGTGGACAAGAAGTGTGTGAAGACCTCGAAGACTTTGCTGAGCCAGGCAAGCAGTCCTTTGACCATGTTAAGAAACCATTTTCATAGCATGTCCTATAGCACTTTACTTTCGTTATGCTTGATCATGTGCAGTAGTGACCACTTCGGTGGGTTGCCTTCGATACTCTTACCATTGACACTTGCATCATGCATAACCCTACCACCATATGAGGGTTATGTGGGTCGGTATAGTTAGGATGCTAGTAGATGCTACGCAAGTGGGTTGGGGACTTATGCATAGTGATGGAAAGGACGAAATGATTTCAAAGACTTTTCGAAACCCCCGTCGGGTGCCACTAATGCCCGAGGGAGATGATGATGAGCTAAGTAACCACTTGAGAAAGAAGTGGTGTACCGGAGCAAGTGAGTGTGTGTGGTTTTCGAAAACGGATTGGTGTAAGTTGTGACCGTTATTCCAGCCTTACATGTACAACCAATCTACCCCTATATGGGAATGGGCTTTGTTGATTACCTTGGTGGATACTAGCATAGAGCCCGCATTACTAGTGGCAGGAGTGGTGTGGTCACTCTTGATACGAGGTCATACCGGAATGGACGATCATGCATTGTCTTTACAGGCACCGGGCACACTGTTGGTCCCCTCATGGATGGTACGATCTGGAGCGAGGCTCGTGTGATGTACATCGTGAGGGCTGGGTACCAATCGAGTGGACTCTTTGTTTAGTATCACTAGGGGAAAGGCTTTGTTCAGGTGCTTACCTCGGGTATGTTATATGCCACGAGTCGTGGATGACACGGAAGTTCCCTGAGTCTTGTGGGTAAAGTGTGCAACCTCTGGAGAGTGTAAAACTGTTCGAATAGCCGTGTCCATGGTCAAGGACAGTTGGATGGCCGCTCTTGTGCTACATCCAGATGTTTCCTAAAAACTCGATGAGTGTGTGTGTGGTGACAAGGAAGATATTTGAGTCGAGTCGGATGACTTGGCATGATGACTGAACATGTGGTGTTCAGGCGGTACATGAGACAAGTCTGAGGACTTGGTGTGATGGTTGAACATGAGACGTCAAACCCCCTGCTTATGATGATGACTGTGACGTGACCTTATGGACATCTGTTCGTGGTTGATGCATGCTTACTTAAATTACTTGATCATATCATTTCACTCAAAATTAGCTTTCTACAAAACTTACCTATTAGAGCTATATCATGCATTGTTATTGCCTTATTCCAAACATGGGTTACCTGCGAGTACATTCAAAGTACTCATTGGCTTGCCACTGGTTATTTTATTGGCCAGGCATGAAATATCAGGTTATGATGAAGATTACTTCGGTGACGGACATGCGAGCTAGGACGCTTCCCAGCCAGAATGCCCATAGGGTTAAGGTAGATGGCATGGTTTCACGCTATCGTTGAAGATTTCCGCTGCAATTGAAGGCCATATTTGAGTAAACCGGTTTGTAATGGATGTAAGACTCATGTTATTCAGTTTCTGTGTGTTTAATGAGCATTGATCTCTGGGATCACTATGCACGTACATTCGGAGATCATGACTTATGAGTCGGGGTCCCCATAGAGCCGGTATCAGTGCCATCCTGACTATAGGAAGCCCTTAGTTAGCATGGATGTTAGTTAGGACAAAACTATTTTTGAGACCCTTCAAAATTACTTACGAAGCCTCTATACTTCTCACCTCTCCTAAATTTTCAAAGGAAGTACGGATTTTTGCCTTAGCATTTCAACCATCTTTCTCTTAGCTCCCCTCGTCTGCTTTTCTAAAACTTTGCAAATGTTCGCTACTACCCTTGTGCCCCTGAGCACGGGATTCCTTGTAATCCTCGTGGGTAACCTGGAAGGAAGCCACCTTGCCAGATGATTGCCGACATATCTTGGACCCAAGTTGGCAACACTAGACAAGGAGCTACCAGCAGAAGACACCTTCTCGAAGGATGAGGATGTCAAGACTTAGACGATGGTGAGACCCTTGACACCACCCAGGATGATGCCACCCTAGCCTTCAAAGACCGGGGCACAAGACATGCAACGTTAGGATATGCATCGCTAATAGAGCAATCCTGTCCTTTTCGTCGTTATATCAGTAACCACCGGTGGATGAGAACCTCGCCATTTGGTCCGCCTCACCATAGGGAGCAGGAAAATGGTTCTCATCATCGCCCTCTCTTGGTGCCAATGATATCGATAAACATGACCGGCAGGATACAACTCTACCCTGCCATGTTAACGACATTGCATAAAAGGTTGCCTACCTGGAATGCTCGACGCCTTAGAAGACAAGAAGGAATTGTCTCAACCACAAGGACACCAGAAGACCCCGTCAACAACCGCCCTGAAGATTCACCTTCGTAGTCAACTTAATAGATCCGAAGTCGTCAAGGGCCCATCAGGTGCAACCAGGATCGTTTGATGAACAACAACCAAAGACATAGCGACATCTGAAGGAGACCCAGAAGACTAAGCGGACTCCTCTCCAAGAAGCAAGCACGACTACTGAGTTCGAGAACCCCTAGGGTAGGATGAGTCGTGTGTCCCCCATGCGAAGTGGAGTCCGTATGATGGTTCGAATGGAACCATGATGTGTGTTGCTTGTTTTTCATGTTTGTGCTTTGTTGTAAGTCACACTTTTTCCCTAGGCAACAAGTGCGCGACTATATACCTTCCTTACCTTGATGTTTTGTGTTTGGCCTTTCCGGCACTTGCTTGATTGCACTTGCACTTTACCACCCCCTTAGGCACTCCTCTAGATGCTACTTTCTCTCCCCAATCTCATTAACTGAAGACCGGCAAGACAAGATGCACCAAGGATCCACCTCGACAAGCAACCGACACGGAAGACTTCGACTAGAATGAACTCAACAGGACGCAACCCCGTCGAGTTATGCTTCTTCCTCAAGATTGGAAACCCCTCCCTTGACTAACCTATACCTCACAAGCTCCCCCGCACAAGTCTCTGATCACATGTCTAATACACAGATATGCCAGAGCACTTATTGAGCTTCAATGAGAATTTGCACTCGGTTCATTATGGAGCTAGTGATCATAGTGAACAAACATCCTTCATTCTTACTCTAGCACAAGAACCTTCATGCCATAGGAAAGATCATTCTAAGGGTATACGATTTGTGAACAATGATTTGATTTAGGCATAATGGATGCCTTGAGCAAGCAGTTTAGACCCTTTGGTGGAATACGAGGCTTAATGTTGGTAGGTGAACTTGGTGGATCAAGATTGATAGAGTAGCATAACTTGTCCTTTGAGCGAATTGGATTAGTAGGGAGCTCTTACCAGATGTAAAACTCGGACTTAAATAGGTAATCCTACCAAGTGCTGAAGATCTATTAAACCACATGGTTCGAAGTGATTTGAATTTAGTCCAATGATCTTGATCACGATACCATGTTTCTCGGCAGATGATAGTAGAAGGAATCAGATGATGTTAGGGATAATTTACGGATCTATATAAGCTCGATCTTGGAGTTTAGTTGGCCATGAGGTTGGGAGTTCATCACAATAAGTCCTTGCAATGATATGTGGATTATGTGAACTCGAGGAGATTATGTTGGACACCATCGATGCTGGATTTGTAGCAGTAATGTATCAGGTAAAAGTGAATGAAAATCAAGGATCGGTTAATTGGATTCGTAGGAAGGGAACAAGATCTCAGATTGGTATACTACATGTTTCCTTAGCTCAGACATGCAACCTCTCAGACCTTGGGTATAGTAGCTGAACACTGGGATTTGTAGTGTCATTCTCAAGCTTAGCGGCTTGTAATTTATCCTGAGGATTTTTACATAGGGATATATGTGTGAGTTAGCTATAGTATGCATATGAGATTTTGGTAAGGTCTCTCTCTCAAAACCTTGGAGATATGAGTAGCATATGCAATATTGGATTTGACTCATATCAGATGGTACCTTCGAGGATATAGGGTTATTTTGTTTGGAGTATTAGGCAGTACTATTGGCATCTAATAGTTGTGCTCATGATAAGGTGTTAGACGTTCACTCACATCCTAAGCTCCTTGAACCCCGAAGCTTTACCAGACCATGACGCGGTTAGATAATGACGATAGGCCTTGGACTATAAGTCCATAGACCATGGACGATACCCCATCGTGACCACCACCCACCCTTTCCATAAGGAAGGTGGCCACGAAGACCTGTATTAGGTTGGACCACAAACCCTAGATACCAGTGACCATCCGGGACGAATGCCCGCTCCTCTCACATGTCCCATCAGCAATGTGTTTATGTGATGCTTCAAGAAATAGGTTGTTGTCCTCCAAGATAACATACATATTGACCCAATGAGAGGAGGGACAACTTAGTCCAATCTGGACCAGCCCCAGGAACACCAATTGCCATGGCTCTCAAGATCAAGGTCTCACCTTGAAGGAGTTGGACTCCGTGAAGCACCCTCCCTACAGAAGAAGATCTTCTTGCCCAAACAAGATGAAGGACCACTGCGAATGCGAAGCCACAACAATGACGAAGAAGAAGCTAAGGAAGTCAACCTCCACTCCTCTGCCGGACACCTCAACTAGACTATATCCACAAGCATTTACGCTCGCGCGCGATGAAGCCCTTGGATATCAAGAGGATTATAGAGCCCCTTGACTTAAATAGTCACCTATTAGTTCCTGACTAAGAAGGAACCAAGGAGCTGATAACCCCTTTACTCCACCACCTTGATGGTGTACGTTGAGCATGACGTCCCTGCTCCCTTCAGATGCCTGGAACGGAGTAGAACGACTGACGTGACCTCATTGCTAGCCCCTTTTTGGTTCAATCAAGGACATGAACCTGACACAATCATGGTAAACCCCCTGTCAAGGTAGTTCACCCCTCTTGGCAAGTGTCGAACCTTGGGGATTACATGGTTGATCTATACGCTAATTAGTTAGCTTATCTAGAACCCCACTAAAACCATCCCAGATGGTAGAACCCATTTTGACACCAAGAATCAACCCTTCTATTCTAACGCGAGACATATAGATGTCACTAACCAATGTGAACAATCCTAGGACCAACACACAAACACACTACTAGCCAGGTATTCCGACTTTTGGATACACACACAAGCCAGGCCCTTGCCAAAACCCTGTTCACCCTTAGACGAAGTCAACATTGCACTTGAAGGCATATCGTCAATCACTTCAAGACCTAGGATGACAACCACAATAGAGCAAAAGCAGCATGGAACGTGAAGACCACCTCGCCTCTGTATTTCCGCGCCCTTCCCACGCCTAGCCTAGGAATATCGGGGACGAGATTCTTGTAAGGGGGGTAGGTCTGCCACACCCTGTGATTTGCCTCATGACTAAGTTATCATGACCCAGAAATTTGGGCCAACTAAAACTTTTTCTGTGCTTGTGATGCTTGACTTGGTTGTTGATTTCTTGTTTGCTTTCATGTGCTCTATATTCATAAAACTCTCTCCTACTCTCAAAACTCATTTCCTTGACCTAGAACTCTTGTCCAATGATCATGCCATGTGTATAGGACATAGAACATTTTTTGTCAAAATTTATTTTTACCAAAAACAATTTTTTCAAATTAGGTTTTCAAAAACCCCTGAGTTGAGGTTTGTACTACAAGTCCTCAAATTGGGTGGATACTTTTCCCCAAATGCTTTATTTGAATCCTACTATACATATAACTTCCCAAAACCACAAAATATTAATTCAAAAGATTATTTTCATATTTTATTTAAAGGCTTTTCCTTAAGACCAGAAATTGTTCTTTATAGGAAAAAAATATTTAAATGCTTTAAAAATATTTGAGAAAATTTAGGAAAACTGAGTGGACATATATTGTCCATATATGAGAGTTTCAACACATGGTCATGTTCAAGATATTGGACAAAACCGTTCAAAACCCTATCTACCTGTTTCAAGGATTTGAAATATTTCTATAAGAAATATTCAAATACAAGAAAATTCTAGCATGTCACACATGATATATGGGTTCATCTTGCCAAGTTTCATCTCAATACCACTTGTTTTGATTCACCGAAATATCCTAAAACCATTCCTATCCACAGCCAATTTTGATCAACTTTACATTATGAAGTTTCTCCCCTTGACCACAAACTTTGTGGAGATGCTCTAATCACCAAATAATGATGCTACACTAAGTTGTGCATCAAGGGTAAAAGCTTAGCATAACTAGATCTACAGAAACCTGATTCTGTTAGTTTTTGGGGTTCACAAAGTTTCCATTATCAACTTTCATCAAATTATCTCAAAACTTGTGTCAGGATCAAATGGACTTACCATTTACCCCTGGTAAATCTCAAGGTCATAGGATTCCCCTACCTAGCCCAATCACAACACAAACACCTTCAACCATAAACTTGTGGACAAGCAAAGTGGGCCCAAAAAGATTCCCCTAGCCCCCAACTTTTTACCACAACATATTATATCCCTCTTCTACCTCCAGTAACTTTGCCATGGCCTCTGGTCAATTATTTTTGGGGTGACTCCCTCAATCTCCCTCTCTTTTACCATGGCAAGACCACTTCTTTCCCCTCTCCCATTATTCTGTTCCTAATAATGCCCCCAAGTCTTTCCAAAGCACCATTTGCATCAACCCAAACCCATATATGGCATACTCATGTGGGAAATATGAGCAACACTTTTAAAAATAGATTTTGGCAGGAATTGTAGCATTGAAATGCAAGTACCTTGTGCATTGATCTCCCTTAGCTGAAAATTGGTGGAGATGTAGTCCTTCCATAACCAAAACTACTAGACAAAGTTTTATCCTCAATGCCCTCCATTGCAAACCCCTTAGATGAGTCTCCAGTTTGCTGCTGCAAACTTACTCCTAGTAAAAAAACATATGACTAGATCCATTTACCATGATAATTCTTCCAACACCTTACTGCATGCGTGCCTCACACTCCAGACATCATTGGCCGACCAAAAGGGTGCCTGAGACATGTGTTGGTGTGGTGACTACGACATTGGCATGCAATAACGATGCTCTGTCGCTGGTTCTTGTCCTATGCCTCAGGTCTGGTTGCAGGGAGTTGTCCACGTGCGCTAGGGGTTCCCTCTCGCCCTCCCACGCCTCTCCTCAACGTCCGGATGCAGCCATGGGAGCCCAGGCATGCGCGAGCTCGGTGCCCGAGGGCATCCGAGGCGCACCCAAGCTCTCCCTCATCAGCCCTTGCTATACCTCTCCCTTTAGCACCACAGGCGTGTCTAGTCCCCTCCTAAACCTCCCAGAGACCTCCCTTGGCTAGCCACTCGAGCCTCGAGCTTGACCCCGTCCTCCATGGCTGCCATGGTTCCGCCTCGGCCCCGCTCAAATCCGAACTCACCTGAGCCCTTCTCAACATCTATTCGCACCAGAACCTTCGTAGCACCTTTGTTACCCCGCCTCCCGTGCTTTTTTTCCTCTTCTGGGTGGTCGGGGCCCTTGTTCCTCCGCCGCCCGTCTCCGGCCTCTACTGGGGCCAAAGCCCTGCTCCCCCGGGCGCTCCTCAGAGGGAGCCCGACCTCTAGGTGGGTGCGGCTCACCGCCCCATGCTCTCTGGTGGCTGGAGCGCCACCGGGGGTGGCCTGTGCCGCCGGGATGGAGCGCCAGTGCAGGCATGACCAGTCTACCCTACCGCTCCTCTGTTTCGGGCGGGGGATAGGGGAGGACCTATCGTTGGGGCCCGCCCGTAAGTGGCTACGGCCCCAAGCCCCAACCCATTAAGTGGAAGCGCCCCAGCCGTCTGCGCCTTCTTTCGGCCAAAGGCGTATTCCACGGAATACGCCATCGGCGTGGCCTCCAATTTGCTCAGCCGAGCCACTGGGCTGGCCCAATAGCGGCTCTGCCCATTGAGCTATGTGGCCCACTGGCTTTGAGCCTGAGAGGTATACACCTTTTTCCTTTTTCTTTTCCAGAGATACTAAATAAATCCTAGGATATTCATCTTAACTCCGAATCTGGTGATTCAAACTCCTAGAGGTTCCTAAAATCTTCCTCTATCCAAAAATATATCCTACATATTTTTCCCACAAACTTCTCGATACTGTTCAAATTTAAATTTAAATTTGAACTAATAGAGAGCCACCTTGTAAAATTCCCAAAGGATCCATATAATCTCCAAATGGAGTAATTCCAATTTATAGGTACTCTATGTGTCATACCCTATTTTTCTAGCCATGGCGAACATTTTTACCATGCACCTATTCTGTGGGATCCACTAAATAACCCACTTTTCCATTTATCTCATCTTTGCAAATCCCAAGGAAATTCATACCAACTCCAAATCCAATGAAACCACTTCCCACATGTTTCTAAAATCATGCCCAATTTTATGGGTGCCTTCACTCATTTTTATTAAAATATTATCTGTTGACATCTTGTAGGATCATCATTTCCATCATTCTCACCATTCAAAACTGCCCCTTGACCCACATCCTCCCAAAACATACTTGGTTATTTTTCTTGGGACCAGAGGTGTCCTAGAAAAATAAAACTCCTATTTATAGAGCACATTTATTTCTCTGCTTGTTGTGTTGCTTATTATGGTTGTAGCCGGTGATAGTTGACGAAGTAGACGAAGTGCTCGGAGTGGACAAGAAGTGTGTGAAGACCTCGAAGACTTATCTGAGCCAGGCAAGCAGCCCCTTGACCATGTTAAGAAACCATTTTCATTGCATGTCCTATGGCACTTTACTTTCGTTATGCTTGATCATGTGGAGCACTGACCACTTCGGTTGGTTGCCTCCGATACTCTTTCCATTGACACTTGCATCGTGCATAACCCTACCACCTTATGAGGGTTATGTGGGTGGGTGTAGTTAGGATGCTAGTAGATGCTACACAAGTGCGTTGGGGACTTATGCATAGTGATCGAAAGGAAGAAATGATTTTAAAGACTTTTCGAAAACCCTGTCGGGTGCCACTAATGCCCGAGGGACATGATGATGAGCTAAGTAACCACTTGAGAAAGAAGTGGTGTACCAAAGCAAGTGAGTGTGTGTGGTTTTTGAAAATGGATTAGTGTAAGTTGCGATCGTTATTACAACCTTATATGTACAACCACTCTACCCCTATATGGGAAGGGGCTTTGTTGATTACCTTGGTGGGTACTAGCATAGAGCCCGCATTACTAGTGGCAGGAGTGGCATGGTCACTCTTGATACGGGGTCGTACCGAAATCGACGATCATGCGCTGTCTTTAAAGGCACCGGGCACATCGTGGGTCCCCTCATGGATGGTATGATCTGGAGTGAGGCTCGTGTGATGTACATCATGAGGGCTGGGTGCCAATCGAGTGGACTCTTTGTTTAGTATCAATAGGGGAAAGGCATTGTTCGGGTGCTTACCTCGGGTATGTTATATGCCACGAGTCGTGGATGACACGGAAGTTCCCCGAGTCTTGTGGATAAAATGTGCAACCTCTGCAGAGTGTAAAACTATTTGAATAGCCGTGTCCATGGTCAAGTAAAGTTGGATGACCGCTCTTGGGCTATGTCCAGTTGTTTCCTAAAAACTCGGTGAGTGTGTGCGTGGTGACCAGGAAGATATTTGAGTCGAGTCAGATGACTTGGCATGATGACTGAACATGAGATGTTCAGGCGGTACATGAGACAAGTCTTAGGACTTGGTGTGATGGTTTAACATGAGACGTCCACCCCCTGCTTATGATGATGACAGTGACGTGACCTTATGGACACCTGTTCATGGTTGATGCACGCTTACTTAAATTACTTGATCATGTCATTGCACTCAAAATTAGGTTTCTGCAAAACTTACCTATTAGAGCTATATCATGCATTGTTATTGCCTTATTCCAAACATGGGTTGCTTGTGAGTACATTCAAAGTACTCATTGGCTTGCCACTGGTTATTTTATTGGCCAGGCATGAAAGATCAGGTTATGATGAAGATTACTTCGGTGACGGACATGAGAGCTAGGACGCTTCCCAGCCAGAATGCATGTAGGGTTAAGGCAGGTGGCATGGGTTCACGCTATTTTTGAAGATTTCCGCTGCAATCATGTGAAGGCCATATTTGAGTAAACCGGTATGTAATGTATGTAAGACTCATGTTATTCAGTTTCTGTGTGTTCAGTGATCATTGATCTCTGGGATCATTGTGCACGTACATTCAGATATCACGACTTATGAGTCGGGGTCCCCACAAGCACTCAGGCTGCTATGCACCCAACATTTAGATGCTCATCAACTCCAACCTAGATAAGCACATCTTTTCTCTGGACAGACCCCAGTTCCCCTACAGCCAGACTTTGAGGACAACGTTGTGGTGATGGACCCAGACCATCCCACATCAGTTGCAGCTCAGGCAGAAGCAGAGGCAGAGGTAGAGGCAGCTAGAGCCACTAGTGCTACCGTCCCTAGGTCCAGGAACGAGCAGATGGATCTCTTGATCTCAACAGTTTAGGTTATGCAGAAGTACATCAAGGACATACTGGTGAACCAGAGTAGTCTTGTGAGGATCTTTGAGACCAAGATCAAGAACCTCAATGACAAGGTGGATGGGTGACCAGGACCGTGAACGATCTCAAGAAGGAAGTAGATGAAGCTCCTATGCGTCACACCTCTTTTGAGTCTGATTCTGATGAGGAGGAGGATTGTGCACCTGTCAAGACGACTGCCCAGTTAAAGACTCAGGCCAGAACACCTACAATGTCAGCTCTGAAGATGAGACCTTCTTCATTAGCACCTGCTACTGTCACCTCAGCTCCATCAGCTCCTCTAGTGCCACTAGTTGCTACTCCAACTCCGTCCAGGACATCTCCAGAGGTCTTCACCAATGCACTTATCTCGACTCCGACATTGACCACCGGAGGAGATCATCCCTAGAAGGACGATTAGCTATATCTCTTTGAACTTTTTGGTGACTTGTTGCCAAAGGGGAGAGGTTCTATATAGTCTTTAAACTTCGAGTGAGAGAGCGTTTGGTTTTTATTGCTGTTTTAAAAACATTTGGTCTTTTGATCGTTTGTGTTATACTTCTGTTTGTGTTTGATCATACGCTTTAGTGTGTGTTGCTACTATTTCCTATCCTTTTGATGGTTATGAGATGATCATTCACTTTGATTGATGTGTTGTGCTATCATATTAACTCTTATTACTCTCACACACCACCAAGTTGTATGTGACATGGAAGAAATGGCCCATGTACCTAATCGATTGTGCATTTGCATCCAAACGCAAATTTAAAATAATGCACAAATTTAGGGGGAGCTCTTGCTTTTCACATACTTGTCAAGGCAATGATTATATTGATCGATTATGTCATACGTCTAAGCTTTGATCTATATGTTGTCATCAATTACCAAAAAGGGGAAGATTGAAAGCACATTTGCTCCCTTGGTGGTTTTGATAATTAAAAACAACATATATGTCATTGAACTAGTGTTTCCACTACACATGTTTCAGGAAAATTTCAATGATGGGTTGGCAAAAGGATTGTGAAATACCCCAAGATGCAAGGAAATAGATTGGCAAAGCTTCAAGCAAGAGGACTCTACATTTTATTGTGTGAGAAATCACTTTGATTCCATAGGAAAGCCAATACTCTCAAAAGGGGGTAAGGTACTGTTGGTGAACAAAATGCTCATATGTGCACAAGTGATAGTTGCCACATACACCCAAAAGCTCTTCCACAAAAGTCTGCCCAAAGCCAAATATCCAAAATCGGTTCAACCAACGCTTCCCACTCGATGCCACCGATTCTTAGCCTCAGATAGACTAAACCAATCCCTAACCCTTTGGTGCAACATATTCTGATTCGGTGCCATCGACTTTGGGTTGACAACTTTTTGTTACGCAAATTCAAAAAATCAGTCCGACCGAGTTTGTTGAATTGGCGTCACCAAGTCTGGCAATGTGAGTGTTGATTACCATATTGGTGCAACTGAGTTTTATATATCGGTCTCACCGAGATTGAAAAGTTGCTACCTTTTATATAACTCGATACCACTGAGATTAACACATTGGTGTCACCGAGTTGGACTTATTAGGTGTAACAGTTGGTTTTTTGGAGATGTCTATATATACCCCTCCACTTCCACTCACTCGCAAGAGAAGCACACAGAACAGATCCCCACTCATACCAACTAATTTTCTGAGAGAGAGCCACCTAGTCATGTGGTGAGATCATGCCACTCCATTCCAACCATATGAATCTTGATCTCTAGCCTCCCCAAGTTGCTTTCCACCCAATCAATCCCTTCCACCAAAGTCATATCTGTAAGGGAGTAATTGTGTGTTTAGGAGTCTATCATCTTGAAGCACAAAAGTAAGGAGTTCATAGACATTATCGAGCCTATTAGCTTTTGGAGGGTGGTGCCTTCTAGATTGGTTAGGTGTCGCTTGGGAGCCTCCTACTTCGTGTTGTGGAGTGAACCAAGAAGTTTGTAAGGGTAAGGAGATCGCCACTTCGTGAAGATCTACCCCGAGTTAGGCTAGTCCTCCGTGGACGTGGGCCATCATGGTATAGTCAAGGTTGCTTCTTCGTGGAACCCTTCGTGGGTAGAGACCTTCGTGGACTCTCGCGACCGTTACCCTCCGTGGGTTTAAGACTCCATAAACGTGGATGTACGATAGCACCACCTATCAGAACCATGGGAAAAATCATCGTGTCTCCAAATTGTATTTGATCCTCCTACCCTTCCTTTACTACTCATGCTTGTCTTTACTTTGTGCTGCTATACTCGTAGACCTGCATGTGTAGGGTGTGTTTGACTTGCTATGAATGCTAAAACCTGCCAACACTTAAAATTGGGAAAAGTATATTTTTATTTGGTCAAGTAGTCTAATCACCCCCTTTATACCTACTTTTGATCCTACAAAGACCGCCCCGCGTACGAACAATTCCAATAGGAACCGTGTATATCGTTTTCAGGGCACGACCGGATGGGCAAGACATTGGTTTGGGTGAGACCCTAGGTGACCAGGGGCCGCCGGACATTACCCATGTTGGATTAATTATCAACGAGGTCCGGAAAGTCCCTATGCAAGTTTTATTAGTTGTTAGGATAATGTAGTACCAATGTTAGGCCTTGCCGAAAGATTTTTATTCCAAAACAAAAATCATGGGGTCCCCATAACAACCCCAAGCATTTTAGGAGCACTCAGTATGGAACATAACATCGATACTTGTAAACTAAGGCAACAAGAGTGGAACAAAACACCAAGAAAAGGCCGAGCCTTCCACCCTTTACCAAGTGTATAGATGCATTAACTAAATAACAAGGTAGTGTGATATCCAAGATATCCATGATATCACATGGAACAACCTGCACCTGCAACTAGCAACGTTATAAGATGGCTGAGCAAGCAGTAACTTAGCCAAACAATGGTTTGCTAGGACATGGACGGGTGAGAGGCTTTTGATGGCATGTTGGGAGGCCGGACAAACAAGTGGTAGGTAGCGAGACACATTGATACAAACGATACCAATAGCATGGCAATAATAGTAGTGGTATCCAGGGAAACGATCATCTTGCCTGAGATCTTGCTTAGAAATTGAACGAATCCGTGAAGCAGACGAATGAGCGTATTCCAATGGATCCTCGTAGTCCAAAACGGTTTTAGCACTCTATCCATAAGAAGCAATCCGAAAACAAAGAAACCAAAAGGTAACCACCACAACATATTCATGATATGGTGCACAATCAAATATGATGCATGAACATTTAATTATGCATGGCATGGCGAGATGCAATAATCAAATACTACAAATTAAGTGAAGATCAATATGCAACGAGTTGTGTATTGACGAATCTCCACATTCGAATTATTTAGTTCACTCTCGTTTATTTACTTGTCAATTTTAAATGTTGTTGACATGGCAAGAGGTCAAACATAAACAACTACAACATGTTGGCATTTTAAATGAGGCCGGAAGCAACAAATAATAATTCTAAAAAGTCCCCATATATAATTATCGAATTTGCTACTATTCTGCCCTCAACACAATTTTATATTCACTAAAAAGCAAAATAAATGCCGCCATGTTATTCCACACATTTTCCTAGTCAAGTAACATATGTAATTCATAAGAATCGGAGTTACGGTTTGTTTAGATATCATTTAAACCGTTTTAATATGGCATTTATGAAAAATAAATGCAAACAACAAATTAATCATTTTTAAAATGGTTAAAAGTTGGATATTAGGAAACTACATAAAAATCTACCCAAGTTTAATATATAACACATTTTATTTAGATCGGTATCATCATCTCAAAATGCATGAAACCTGTCAAAGATGAAATAAAACAAAAGAAAAAAGAACATCAAGGAAGCACTGGACCGATCCTCTCAACATAGTGAGTCCCATCCCTAGAGGTGATGCTTGAAATAATCGCTCTCTCCAGCAATTTTACTTCTTGTCGCATTAGCCATGAATTTCGAACCTCTAATTTGCAGGCTAACAATCTTGCAAAGCACGCTTTATCTCTCGGGTACGACCGCCATGTTTGCTTAGGAGTACCTGAGAATTTGGATTTCCTGCATGTACACACTATGACGGGCGAAAAAAGCTTTGTGAGCTTTTCTTAAAAATGTGTGTGTGTGTGCAAATGAAATAGAACAAAAATCAAAATAAAAAAAAATAAAAAAAAATGGGGTGGCTAATATTTGAAAGCCATATCCCTCTGTGTCAGCGCGATGGGAGGACCACCTGGCTGGCTGGTTGCTCATGCGAAATACAGAGTAGGGCCCAAATGAATAGGTGCATGTTGGAATAAGAAAAACAAAACATCAAGACAAAATTATTTGGGAATCCTAGGATTCGATGCCTGTATCTCTCGGATGAGAGCTTTCTTGCATGACCAGCGGGATAACATAGTGTTTGTGTTCGACTATGAGAGCATCTTCATTCGAATAGTATCAAAGGCGAAGCCTTGATTTCTTAATAATGCATGGGAATCTCACCGGCATTGGAAGCGAGCAAGAACGGCGGCCATCGGGAGTTGCAGGACACAGAGGCGATCTTCGGCGAGGCTGGCAAAGCACGAATCGTGATTACAAGTTGATGAAGTGAGCAGCTAGAGGCGGCTTTGGCTGACTTGGAGATCGATCTGCCTCAATCCATCGTGCTGCATCAGGAGGTTGAGAGGGAGATGTGATGTTGGGGAGGTGGAAAAAAATGGAGGAGCAGCCGCGGTTGCGTAGCATCGACTAGCATCCTATCTACACCCACCCGCATAACCCTCATAAGGTGGTAGGGTCATGCACAATGCAACTGTCAACGGTAAGAGTATCGGTGGCAACCACCGAAGGGGGAACACCACATCATGATCAATCATCGAAACAACAAGTGCTATATGTCATGCATGAAAAAGTTTCATAACATGGTCAAAGGGCTGCTTGCCTGGCTCAACAAAGTCTTCGGGGTCTTTAAAGTCATCGGGTCCAACTCCCTCGTCAATAGCGCAATCTATCGTCGCAAATAAAAGCAATAAAAATAAGCATCACACAAAAAACAAAGCACACAAGCTAATAATAAAAGTTGCTACCCTATTTGTTTAAGACTTTGAAGATAAAAGGGTTTTCAAAAATATTTAAAACATGGGATAACAATGCCAAATAGGCATTTTCAATTGAAACAGTACAAAAAAGGTTTTCAAATATTTTTACAAGTGGAACTAATAAATTCTATGGAATATTCTAAGAATTTAGGTGGAAAAATTATTGGGTTTGGAATTATTTTTAGATTTGTGGGATTTTTGGAAAACAGAGGGAAAAGGAAAAAGGAAAAAGAAAAGGGCACTATGCCATGGGGAAGAGGTGGCCAACAGCTAGGCCGGCTGAGCTGGCTAACCAGCCAGCCTCGCGCGCGGCCAGGTTCAAACCTGACGCGCGGGGCCCGGCTGTCTGTGAGAGAGAGCACGGGAGGGGGAGAGAGAGGCCGACAGGTGGGTCCCACCTGTCTGATACTTCTCCCACCTCGGAGTAGAGAAGGGGAGGCGCTCACCGGTGATGATGCGAGGCACGACGATGGCAGGCGAAGGCGGGAACGGGCTCGGGACGGAGTCGCCGTTCCAGGGAAGGTCGAGGGGGCGTCGGAGGCGGTCGGAGTCGCCGGCGGCGAGCACTTGCGGTGGAGGGAGCTTTGGGAGAAGGTTGCCAAGGCTGTCCCGTGCTGCAAAATGGACAGGGAGTATGGGGAAAAGCATCAGAGGTGCGAGGGAGGAGCAGCCGAAGAGGAGGGAGGACCGGAGGGGCTCTGTACCCGGGGATCGACGACTAGGTGGCCGCGGCGGTCCTCGGCTCGATCTCGAGCACATCGGCGTCGGGGGCTCTCCGGGGGGCATAGGCGGGCTAATGGAGAGTGGAGAGAGAGACCAGAGGGGAGAGAGAGAGAGGCCCGGGAGGCTCTTATATGGGCGCCCGGTGGTCCACCGAGCTCCGGTGTGCCGGCGAGCTCGGGGCCGGGCCAGAGTCGAGCAGAGGGTGCGAGGGCATGTCTGCGGTGTTCATGGGGTTGGTTTAGGCCAAGGGGGAGAGGAGAGAGAGGTGGGGGAGCGTGCGCGTGTGAGCTCCGCGGTTGGTCGGCTCGGGCGGCCGCGGTGGGTGCAAGGTGGGCCAAAGGAGGGAGAGAGAGGAAGGGGACAAGGGCGGCGTGTTGCGGACGCCGAGGCCGACCATCTTGCGAGAGAGGGGCGCTCGAGGTGGTCGGCGCCATGCAGTGGGCAATGGCTACAGTGCCTGTTGGCATTGTAGCGTGATCTAGAGAGCGCGTTTGGCATGCCACGGCATGCCAACGATGTCTTGTGCGTGGCCAAGGGTGTCTAGGGGGATCTAGGGGTGCCTAGGCTAGGGAAAAATGCCGTGAGAGAGAGATAGAATAAGAGGAGAGGGGAGAGAGAGCTCCTGCCAAGGCTGTCCAGAGGTGAAAATGGGGGATTTACCCCATCTTCCTCTGTCCTATGGACTTGATATTTTTACTAGAGGGGCTTGGGCACTTCAATAGGGTGTGGTAAAAGTTTGGAGGCAAGGGGGAGAGTGAAAGTGGTGAAAACTAGTACTTTACCTTTTCACCAAAAGGTGTTGACTTGCTGGAATTTACCTGGAATTTCTTGAGAATATTTCTTATAGAAATATTCACAAAGTTTGATTTGGACAGAAAAGGTTTTGAGGGGCTTTGCCCATGATATGAACATGCTCATTTGTTGAAACTCATATATATATAAAACATATGTACACTGAGTTTCCCTAAATTTTCTCAAATATTTTGAAGGCATTTAAGTAATTTTTCCCTATGAAAAACCATTTCTGGTCTTAAGAAAAAGCCTTTAAATAAAATATAAAAATAATCTTTAAAATTAATATTTGGTGGTTTTGGAAAGTCTTATATATAGTAGGTTTGAAGTAAAGCCTGAGGGGAAGAAGGATCCACCCAATTTGAGGACTTGCAGTGGAATCCTCATTTCAGGGGGGGTTTGAAAACCTAATTTGGACAAATCCTTATTGGTCAATATAAAATTTGATAAAAATATTGAGAAAGTTTTAATTGGCTCCAAATTTTATCAATCCAAACATAACAAGGTGATACAAACACAGGGTGTGACAGACCTACCCCCCTTACAAGAATCTCGTCCCCGAGATTCCTAGGCTAAGCGCTAAAAAGATAAGGGAACTCATATCTAAGATAGTCTTCACGCTCCCAAGTTGCTGCAGCTTCAGAGTGGTTGCTCCATTGAACCTTGAAGTACTTGATGGTGCGGCTTCAGGTGCAGCGCTCGGCTTGATCCAGAATACGAACTGGCCTCTCACGATAAGTGAGGTCTGGCTGAAGATCGATGGCTTGATGGTCGACGTCCTTGTAGAGGTCGGGGTGGTTGGCAACTTGAATACACTTCTGGAGTTGTGACACGTGAAAAACGTTGTGCACATCCGATAGCTCGGAAGGTAGCTCTAGCTGGTAGGCTACTTCTCCACGCATAGCGGTGAATCTTGAAGGGGACGATGTATCTTGGTGCAAGCTTACCTTTGACATGGAAATGCTTGGTTCCCTTGAGAGACGTGACTCGGAGGTAGACATGGTCACCGACACAGAAGCTCACTTCTCGGCGGTGGGAGTCGGCGCAGCTCTTCTGTCTTGACTTGGCGGTCTCAAGGCACTCTCGGACGAAATGAACTTGCTCTTCATCTTCGCGGAGGATGTCTGGTCAAAAATTAATCCTTCTCCGGTCTCTAACCAGTTGAGGGGAGTACGACACTTGCGTCCATACAACACCTCAAATGGTGCCATCTAAAGACTCGACTGATAGTTGTTGTTGTAGGAGAACTCGGCGAACGGTAGGCAATCTTCCCACTTGGCTCCACATGCCAAAACACAAGCATGGAGCATATCTTCGAGTATCTGATTTACTCATTCTGTCTGTCCGCCGGTCTGGGGGTGAAAAGCAGTACTGAAGGAGAGCTTGGTGCACATGGCTCGTTGGAACAACTTCCAACATCTTGAGGGGAACTGGGTGCCTCTGTCCGATACAATCTTCTTAGGAACTCCGTGAAGGCTCAGGATACGCTCGATGTAGAGGCTGGCTAGCTTGTTACCGTCATAGGTGGTCTTGACGGGAATGAAATAACCTTGGTCAGGTGGTTGACTATGACCCAAATAGGATCATGTCCTTTACTTGACCTTGGTAAACCGGTGATGAAATCCATCCTGACTTTGTCGCACTTCCATTCAGGCACTTTGAGAGGTTGCAATAGCCCAGCGGGTCGCTGGTGCTCATCATTGACTCTTTGGCATATGTCACACTTAGCAACGAACGTGCCTATCTCCCATTTCATGCCATGCCACCAGAATCTTGCCTTAAGGTCTTGGTATATCTTGGTCCCTCCAGGATGGATGCAGTATGGAGTGTCATGAGCTTCTTGAAAGATCAAGTTCTTGACCTCCTCTTTTTTGGGCACGCAGATGCGCTTTCCAAACCATACAACTCCTTGCTCATCCACTGAGAATCCTGGGGCCTTGCCTTCCTTGATCTTCCTCTTGATGCCTTCAATGCTCTTGTGTCCCTTCTGAGCTTCTTTGATTTCATTCATCAAGGTAGGCTTTGTTTCGAGGTTGGCAAGGAATCCGGGTGCATCCAGTTCCAAGCCGAAGCTTTCAAGCTCTTCATATAGGGTGGGTAGCCTTTCCTTAATTATAGCATTCAAGGAACAAGCCTTTCTGCTTAAGGCGTCTGCTACCACGTTGGCCTTTTCGGGGTGGCATTGAACTCTGAGGTCATAGTTCTTGATCAACTGCAGCCATCTTCGCTGCCTCATGTTCAATTCCCTTTGGGTGAAAATATACTTCAAACTCTTGTGGTCTGTGTATATCTCACATTGCTTCCCTAGAAGGTAATGTCGCCATGTCTTTAAGGCATGAACCACGGCTGCTAACTCGGGATCATGAGTTGCGTAGTTCTCTTCATGAGGACGTAGCTGTCTGGATAGATATGCTACGACTCTGCCTTCTTGCATCAGAACACCTCCAAGGCCGGTTCTAGATGCATCAAAATATATCACAAACTCCTTCTGAATATCGGGTGTGGCCAAAACGGGGGCTGTGGTCAATCTCTTCTTGAGCTGCTGGAAGCTTTCCTCGCATTTAGCTATCCATTCAAACTTCTTGTCCTTCTTCAAAAGCTGGGTCATGGGTCGGGTATGCTCGAGAACCCTTCCACGAACTTACGGTAATATCCCGCGAGTCCGGGGAAGCTCCTGACTTCCTTCATAGTGGTTGGGGTTTGCCATTTAGTCACGACTTCAATCTTGGCAGGATCCGCTGATAATACTTCTGCAGTCAACACAAGGCCCAAGAATCCAACTTCATGCAGCCAGAATTCACACTTGCTGAACTTGGCATAAAGCTCGTGCTCTTGAAGTTTTCTAGGACCAATCTCAAGTGTTGCTCATGCTCTTCTTAGGACTTGGAGAAGACGAGTATGTCAACAATGAAGACGACAACAAACTTGTCCAAGTACTCCATGAAGACTTTATTCATGACGTACATGAAGTAGGCGGGGGCATTTGTTAACCCAAATGACATGACCATGTATTCATACAGGCCATACCGGGTTACAAATGCCGTCTTCGGAATGTCTTGGGGTATGATCTTTAGCTGATAGTACCCAGAACTGAGGTGAATCTTGGAAAACACCTTGGCTCCATTCAACTGATCAAACAGGTCTTCAATCTTGGGGAGTGGGTACTAGTTCTTCATTGTGACTTTATTGAGAGAACGGTAATCGACACAGAGTCTGATGGTTCTGTCCCTCTTTGACACAAATAGAACAGGTGATCCCCAAGGAGAGTCACTAGGGCGAATGAATCCTTTTCTCAACTGCTCTACCAGTTGCTTCTTCAATTCAGCCAACACTTCGGATCCCATCTTGTAGGCTTTCTTATAGATGGGCCTTGATCCGGGCATAAGCTCAATGATGAACTCAATGTCGCGGTCAGGAGGCATTACGGGAAGCTCATCAGGAAACACATCCGATTATTCACATACCACTGGCACTTGATCCAATTCAATTCCTGATAGAAAGTTAGCCTGGGGGACTTGAGTGGAGGCAGGGTTGGGGACATACTTGACTTCCACTCCTTGGCTATTAGTTATGGTGACAATCCTCTTGGCACAGTCTAACAAGCCTTGGTGCTTGGTCAACCAATCCATGCCTAGGATCACATCCAAGCCTTCTGACTTTAGGATGATGAGGTCTGCTAGAAAATCTACCCCGTTGATGTTAATCTCAAATCCCTTACAATCTATCCCAGACTTCATCACTGATCCCGGGGTTTGTATCACCATACCACTACCCAGGGGCGTAGGCTTCATGCCACTCTCTAGTGCAAACTTTTGGTTGACAAAAGAATGCGAAGCTCCACAATCAAACAATACTAATCCTAGGGTTGAGTTGACGAGGAACGTACCCAGTATGATGTCCGGGTCTTCCTGGGCTTCCTCTACAGTGACGTGATTCACACGACCCTTGCCACTGTTGGGCTGGTTGCGGGGAGCGGGGTTCCTTGGGGGTGCTCCATGGCCTTGACCTTGGTTTGGCGCATTGGGGCGCGGTCATCTGGCTTCTTGTTGGGACACAACCTAGAGATGTGTCCTGGCTGACCACATCCAAAGCAAGCGACTTGCCCAGGGTTGTTGTTGTAGTTTCTGCTAGCATTGTTGTTATTGGGGTTGTTGTTGTAAGCTGGCCTGGGATTGGCATACTGGTAAGGCTGGTAGCTCGGACGAGGCACAGGAGGTCTAGCCTGCTGTGGCTAATAGGTCGGCTTGGCTGGGGCTGGCTTCCAGGGGCAAGGCTTCTGGTTGCTGGATCTACCCTTGCTGATCATCTTGGCTTGCGAGTGTCGTCTATGGCACAATGCTTGTCTTCCAGCATGAGGGCCTTGTTCATCAGGTCAAAGAAGGTACGACAGTCACAGACGATGAGCTGATACTGCAAGGTCTTTTGAAGTCCCTCCATGAAGCGTTCCTTCTTGGCAGCTTCTGTGTTGACATCTTCAGGTGCATACCTTGACACCAGGTTGAACTTCTGCAGGTACTCCTTGACAAAGCCACTTCCTTGCTTCAGCGCTTGGAACTCTCTCTTCTTGATAGCCATGATCCCAGAAGGAATGTGGGCGGTGCTGAATCCTTCCTTGAAGTTATTCCAAAAAGATCACATGCTCACCTTGCATGACCTTGCATCCATCCCGCCAAGCTCGGGCGTTACCTCCGAGGCAGTGAGAGGCATAAAGCACCTTCTCACGGTCCTCATTGCAATTGACCAGTGCAAGGAGGTCCTTGATGGTGTGGATCCAGTCATCAGCATCCAATGGTTTAGCAGTCTCAGTGAAGGTTGGGGGCGAATTCCTCATGAACTCAGACAGAGTGGAGCGTCCATTGCCATTCTTGCCTTGCTGCTGGTTGTTCACAAGGGCCTGAGCCATCTGCTGGATAGCAGCATTGTTAGCTTGGCGTTCCTCCCGAAGAACTTGGAGAAACTAAGCTATTATGATGTTCTCCGGTGGAGGTGGTGGCGGGGGAATTTCTCCTTGTGGTTTCTCCTGGTGTCCTCTAGCGTGAGCAGCCCCACCAGCTCCCTGTTGTTGGCTTGAGTTGCCGGCTTCAGGGTTGGGAAGGAGATGATGCGGGTTGCAGTCACCATCCTATTTGGAGCAGCCAAGTCATACAACTGGGACAGATGAGAGGAAAATCAACAATGGAAAAGCGCGCCTAAGGGGGTTGGTCGAGTGCAAGTGTGCTAAAACATAGGTGGAAAGACCAACATATATTAAGATAGACGATGAAGTCGCTTACATGTTGCCTAAGGAAAAAGCGCGACTTGCATCGGAACACAAACAACAAAAGAATCGACAAGCACACATGGTTTCATATGAACCATTACACAGACTCGACTTCGCATGAGGGGTACCTGACTGACCCTACCCTAGGAGTTCTCGAACTCAGGTGGTAGAGTGTTCAGTCTCGTAGTCACACTCCAGTGGGTCTCCCTCCTGTTCATCATCTGAACGGGCATCATTACCGGTCGAAGGGGTCGGGGAACGAGGAGGTCCATCCCGATGACGCTTTGCTGGCGGGTCGGTGAAGAGCTCACGGTACTCCTTCGCACTCATGCGATGTCGACGTGTAGGTGCATCTCTAGCTGGGGGTACTCCTCCTCAATAGGCGACGGCTGGTCATCCCTCAGGTGCTCCATCCTTCTTGATCTTGTCTAGTTTCGTCTTGGCTTGTCGAAGTAGCTCTCGGGTATGGAGAAGTTCCTCGCGGAGCTTCATGGACTCCTTAATCAAGTGGTGAACTAGACTATCGGCAGAGAGGCTGAAGTAGGTCTAGAACCAGAGTGGAGTGCCATCCTCGTGGGTCGGAACCAGTGTCCAACTCTCGCCAAGATCATCCTTCCTGAAAGGAAGGTAGCGAGTAGCCAGCTCATCAGCCATCTCTGGAATGATGTCTCGAAGGTGTAGGAGTGCCTTGCGCGCAGCTATCTCGACTACAAGTATCATGGTCTCCATCTGTGGTCCTTCAAAGAACCAACTAGTCGGGGAGTCATTTGCCTTCACGACCACATCCACGTGGTACTCCTTCTGGACGGCATCGACCCAGTGCTCATGGTAGAGGAAAACAGGTGGTTGGCAAAACTGGCACTTCTCCAGGCTATCCCCAAGGAGTAAGGGACAGCTGGATGTTAGGAAGGCTTTGGGTACGAAGGCCATCTACAAAAGTTTGAAAAAGGGGCAGAGTCAGCAGAGTGTTGTGTGAAGAATAGAAGAGGTAAAAAGTGCAGAATTCCTAATATAGGTGCGATGTGTAGTTTTGAAAACGGTTTATCCTGACTAATGTCCATGCTAACTAAGGGCTTCCCACAGTCAGGATGGCTCTGATACTAGCTCTGTGGGGACCCCGACTCATAAGTTGTGATCACCGAATAGACATGTACAGTGATCCTAGAGATCAATGCTCACTAAAGACATAGAAGCTGAATAACAAGAGCCTTACATCCACATTTAGCGTCTTACACAAATAAAGACCATGAAGGTCTAGTCTTACATATATATGGCCACAAGGGCCAAACACTTAAATCGAACAAGCAGCAGAAATCTTGATCGAAAGCGTGAACCCATGCCATCTGCCTTAAACCTACCAGCATTCTGACTAGGAAGCGTCCTAGTTCGCATGTTCGTTACCAACGAACTCTTCAACATACTCCTATTCTTCCATGCGTGGCCAATTAAATAACCAGTGGCAAGCCAATGAGTACTTTGAATGTACTCGCAAGCAACCCAAGTTGTGTAACAAGGTAATAATGATGCATGATGTAGCACTAAGTAGGTAATTTGCGGAAAGCTAATTTTGAATGCAATGACATGATCAAATAACTAGGTAAGCATGCATCAACAATTGGCAGATATCCATATGAACAAGTTACAGATATCATCATAGTCGGGGGTGAACATCTTGTGTTCATTCATCACATCAAGTCTTCAGACTTGTCTCAAGTACCATCCTTTTTTCATCCGCAAACACTCACACCAAGTTTATGAAAACATCCGGACGTAGTTTAAGAAGGATCTCCAACTGTCCACAACTGTGGACACGTCTATTCAAATAGTTTTACACTTTGCAGAGGATGAACACTTTACCCACAAGACTCGGGGAACTTCCGTGTCATCCACGACTCACGGTATATCACATACCCGAGGTAAGCACCCAAAGAATGCCTTTCCCCTGGCGATACTAAACAAAGAGTCCACTCGATTGGTACCCAGCCCAGATGATGTACATCACTCATATCATCAATGCACGGTGTGCCCAGTATCTGTGAAGACAACGCATGATCGTCCGTACCGGCACGACCCCGTATCAAGAGTGACCATGCCACTCTCGCTACTAGTAATGCGAGCTCCTTTCCAGTACCCACCAAGGTAATCAACAAAGCCCCGTCCCATAAGGGGTATCGTGGTTGTGCATGTAAGGTTGGTACAGTGAGCAGACCTTAAAACATGCTCGTGTGTTGAAACTTATATACATGGAAAATATATGTCCACTAGGTTTCCCTAAATTTTCTCAAATATTTTGAAGGCATTTAAGTAATTTTTCCCTATGAAACACCATTTCTGGTCTGAAGAAACAGCCTTTAAATAACATATAAAAATAATCTTTAAAATTAATATTTGGTGGTTTTGGAAAGTCTTATATATAGTAGGTTTGAAGTAAAGCCTTTGGGGAAGAAGGATCCACCCAATTTGAGGACTTGAAGTGGAATCCTCATTTTAGGGTTTTTTTAAAACCTAATTTGGACAAATCATTTTGGTCAATATAAAATTTGATAAAAATGGTTTTGGGTACTATTCACATGGCATGATCATTGGGCAAGAGGTTTGGGTCAAGGAAGATGAATATGAAGAGGGATAGAATCTAAGAGTGCCATACACAACAATTCAACAAGCAAGTGATGGAACAAATCAACCAAGCACAAATATTGAAAAAGTTTTAATTGGATCCAAATTTTATAAATCCAAACATAACAAGGTGATACAAACACAGGGTGTGACACGTCGCATGCCCACCATGCTCCGACCGAGCGAGACCTGGAGCTCGAGTTAGTGCTCCGCCTTGCCTCCGACCTCTCCAACCGTGTGAATCATGCCCGGAGAGTGCCTCTCGTCTTCTTCCTCTATACATGCTTCGTCTGCGAGCCCAAAGGACCCTCCCTTGCAGTCGTCTTCTTTGTCCCCGAACCGGACCGAGGCGCTCCAATTCTGTCGAGCCAAGCGTCGCCTCTCGCTCGATCGCGGCATCCTCTCCTTGCCCTAGGTGAGGCGGTATGCCCCGTCTTCCTTTTCCCCCTCTCCATCGTGTCGATAGCCGTATGTGATCGTAGATTAGCCCCTACCATCGTTGCATTCCTGTATCTCCGGAGAAAGCGGTGTTCTTGTTTCGTGCGAGGCCGTTGCTTTGACGCGTGCTTCGCAGTGCCTCGCGTAGATGCAGGTCTCTTCCGTATGGTGTGCTAGGTCACCGTGTAGCTCGCTTGTGCACCACAGTTGCTTCTCCAGCCACACCGCATCCGCCAGAGAGGAGCTTGTGCTCGAGCCCCTCAACCCCGCGTTCTGTAGGTCCCCATGGCTATGGGGATGGAAACCCCAGGGACCCAGCAGCCCCCGTCGGTGCTCCTCTGGGCTGTTGGTCGCCGCAGTTGCCGTCGGCGACGGGCCCTTCTCCTCTGCCGCGACGAAAAACGAAACCCCTCTATTTTGTCTGAATATGTCACACACTTCCTTCCTTCAGTCAAGTGCTCGACCGTGGCTTAGTGGTAACAGGCTCGGGGTGAGGACCGAGAGGTCCGGGGTTCGATTCCCCTGGTCCCCTTTTATTTTTTCGGCCTTGTGTCTGAGGTGTGTGTGTGTGTGTGTGCGGATCCCATGCGACCACGGGCTAGATCCCATGTGTGTGTGGTGTGCTTCTGGTGTGGCATGCGTGTGTGCTTTGTGTGTGTGTGAGAATGGGACACACCTCACTTGTTATACCCACAGAGGGGCCCTGGCTCACTGCCAGGTGGGTCCCCTCCTTTTATTTTATTTTATTGCTTGTTTGTTTCTGTTTAGTAGAATTAATTCCATTTTGGGATATGTCCAGAAATGGGAATTGCCATTTCTGGCAGTAGACATTTTAGGAAAATTATATCTTATAACTCAAATAGGGTCTATGTGCATTTTTCGAGCTAGCTTTGTGTGATGTTTTTACATGCAAGCAGGGGGGTATGATATATGGATTTGGGGTAGAAAATCCTAGGAATCCATTGGTATAGTTTGTTTTAGCTTTTGAGCAAGTTTTGCAAAATGTCATTTTGTTCCATCATGCCATTTTTTCAATTATGTATAAATAAATCCATGCATGCTATGAGATTTGTGTCAACATGAAAGTGGTAGAGTTTTGTGAGTTCTATGCCCTAGTATTTTCTTTTGACATGATATGCTTGTTTGTAAGTGGGTTTGTTGCTCCAAAGTAGCTAATAAAATGTTGTTGTTTTCAACATGCTAAATATTTCTAAGTCTGAGATGTTGTGATTATTTTTGTGCCATGTTTAGTGGATGCTACCAATTGTTCTGTGGTGATTTAGCTCAAGCTCAGTGCTAGTGTTTTGTAGTAGATATTGTTCTCTACCATCCTGTTAATTTTCATGCCATGAGGTGGTCTCTAGCATCATTGTTTCTGCTGTCAAATTGCTATCAGGATAACTCAGATTCCAGAAAACTATGATTTTCACTAAGTCCCTAGAATCTGTTTCACCATGCCATATTGTGAGCTTCATTGCTACTGATCCATGCTACCTTTCAAGTTTGTGTAGTTGGACGATTTTCAAGCATGCTTTGTGGTTTCTGTACATACTTTGTTTGTGGTTGGAAATAAATGATCAGGGAAATAAATGCCATTTAATGCACATTTTTACACATCCAAAATAAATACTTTTAAAAAAATTATTTTCAGAAAATGCCTAAATGGATTTATTTTTTTTGCAAATATTTTTCAAATAAACCCTTGGGTTTTATGGTTCAAGAACTTCACAAAAATACCCCTGGTTTGGAGTGCCATATTACTCCTCTCAAAATTTTGGTCAAGGGGTTTGAATGCTTACAATCTCAAATAGGGAATTCAAATATGGAAGGTGAAACTCCATATGAGAAATTTTCAAATGGTTTTCAAATTCCCTTTCGAAATCTTTTCATGTTGAAGAAGTCATGTCATCTTCCCTCACTGATTTGAAAAGTAAGAAGTTGAATTCAAAAGAAAATGGGAAAGTCATTTTATTCCCTCTCATTCAAAAGTTTTCAAAAGTTTCAAATTTCGCTCAATTTCAATCACTCAAGCAAACAAGCACTCATTCTAATATTAATTATAACATTCCAAAATTTGGGATGTTACATAGGGGGATTCAACAAAGGGGGAGGGAGCATAGGATGATCTAGAGGTGCCTTAGGTGAGGGGGAAAATTGTAGAGAGAGGTGGATCATTGTTGTCCAGATGTATAATTGGGGGTTTTACCCCCCCCCCCCAAATGATTGATCCATGGCCAGGGAAACTTACTGGAGGTGCAAGGTATCTACAAGATATTTTGGTAAAAATTTGAGGTGAAGGAGACCAATTGAATAGGTGAAAATAACAGTTTTGGTTTTCTTCCATAAGGTGTTTGTGCTGGTTTTGAGAAGGTTAAAAGGGTCTCCTTGATATGAAATTTAACAGGATCAAGTGATAGGTGGAAATGAGGTTTATCACCATGTTTGGGCTTATTTGATAAAAGTTGCCAATGTAAATTTGGTAAACCCTAGAAATGGACAGAAATGGGTTTCTAAAGATCTGATCATGCTAAGGCATTCTCCTTGATGCTCTACTTGTTGTGGTTGGATAATTTGGTGAGTAGAGCATGCCCAAAAAGTTTGGGACCAAATGGGGAAAGTTGACAATGCAAACATTCCCAATTCTTGAAATCAACAGAAAGGGGTTTGAAGGGATTGGGACAAGTTAATCTGTTCTCCTTGATGCACCACTTGGTGTGGATGCACTATTGGATGATTAAAACATGTCCACAAAGTTTGAGATCAATAGGAGACAGGTGGCAATGTAGAGTTGCTCAAATTTTGATAGGATTTATTTTGGATTTTGATAGGTGGAAAGGGGGAGGGAGAGGATTTTGGGTTATTTTGGTGAACCAAAACAATTGGGATTGAGATAAAACTTGGCAATATGACCACATATATCATATGTGATAGGCTAGAACTTTCCTAGATTTATTTGAGAATATGTCTTATATAAATATTTCAAATGCCTGAAATAGGCAGAAATGGTTTTGAAACGTTTTGTCCAATATTTTGAACATGGCCATGTGTTGAAACTCTTATATATGGACAATATATGTCCAATAAATTTTCCTAAATTTTCTCAAATATTTTTAAAGCATTTAAATAATTGTTCTCTACAAAATACCATTTCTGGCCTTAACAAAAAGCCTTTAAATAAAATAGTAAACTAATCTTTAAAATTGATATTTGGTGGTTTTGGGAAATCTTATATATTGTGGGTTTCAAATAAAGCATTTGGGGAAATGTATCCACCCAATTTGCGGACTTGCAGTGCAAACCTCAAATCAGGGGTTTTTTAAAACCCTATTTAAATAAATGCTTTTTGGGCAAGATAATATTTTGTAAAACTAGTTTTAAGTCCTATTCACATGGCATGATCATTGGACAAGAGTTGGGATCAAGGAAAATAATTCTTGAGGGTAGAAGGATATTTTATGAATTATAGAGCACCAACAAGCAATCAAACAAGCAAGCAAATAACACACAACTCAAGCATTCATATGCACTAAAAAAGGTTTAGTTGGCCCTAATTTTTGAGTCATGTTAACTTAGTCATGAGGGAAATCATAGGGTGTGACACCACGGAGGGAAGGGCTCTCGCCCACATCCAAGTGGAGGTCCCCATGCTCCACGCTAGGGAGAAGACAAAGAAGAACGTGTCCGGGGTCGCTACCTCGGGTTGATAGCTGCAGGTCACAATCCTATGACGTGTGCCCCTTAGCTTCACCCTGGGTCGCACGCTCGTGGGGACTGTGTATGGTGTCAGTGCTTGGGTCTGCCACGGCAACGCTGGAAGTTCAGGGTCCGAATTCTCGCTCGCGGGCATACCGCTCGCACATTACTTTACTATGGCCTTGGGGCCCATCATTCTTGCGTAATGCCCAAATGCAAGCGTGGACGCCCAAATGTAGGCAAGCGCACATAACAATCAGAGTAGGGTGATTTCCTTGCAAGACTTTTCTTGGGAGGCCTCGCGAGGCAGGCCTCCCAAGCGACGCCATCCCCCGTGCGAGCCACTCGAGCGCCAAAGGCGAACCCCTAAGTGCAATGCATCAGGAGCCCTCGTGCCATCAGCACTCGAACATGAAGGATGTAACACCTCTAGCGCGCACTCGCGGGAATGACACAGGCGCTACGGGGAAGGAAAGACAATACAGAAGAAGTACAGTCAGGCTCTCATAGCGTGTCCCCTCAGAGCCCGGCGCTGGCACGGCCCGTGTCCAGTCGGAGTCCCCCTCCTTGAGTTGGGCGTCAGCAGAGCCATCAAAGTCTCTGTCACCTCCACTCCCGTTGGCACCGGATGGGGTGCTGCCGCCGCTGCTATCGCCCTCCGCGTAGTGGCCCAAGTGGTTGCTGGAACCCTTGAGGGCCTACACGGAGAGTGTGGCGGTCCCAGTTGCAACTCGTGCCATGGTACGGGATTGGCCCGTCGCCAGGCTTCATGGACAAGACTTCGCGAGGGCACCAGCCTTGCAAGGTTCGAGCGAGCAACCATCATTGGGGGTTGCGCGGCGCTCCCGCGAGACCCCCTGAGGAGAGTCCAGGGCAAAGCTACATCCTGGCAAGGTACATACAGGTACGAGAAGGTCGCGCGCGCTGGACTCGATGTCCTCATCCACCTGGGAAACGCCAGACTCCAGCGCCTCCACCACCTTATAGAAGAAATTGAGGTATCCCCCATCGCCGTGCGCACACGGCAGCGCGGAGGCTTACCCGACATATCGACGGACTGCGCTGCCTACACGACGGGTGATCTCTAAGTACTGCTTGACGTGTTGCACCTCCATCATCTTCCTGGCTGCCTGCACGGTGATAGCGGCCCCCTTGACCTGGGCCTGGAGTGTTACCAGCTCCGCCTTGGCATCCTCTTCACCCGAAGCGTGTCTGCCTCGCCTTGAAGCGCTTCATGCTTGCGCCTCTTGGGCGTCAGTGCCCTGAAAGAGGATGGTGATCAGACTCGACGAGCCAAGCATGATGCGCAAGAGAAGGCGAAGATGACGGCGCAATTACTCATCGGTGGCGGTCCGGCGCCAGTGCGCCTGGACCGGCCTCGAAGGTTGACCCCCGCTACCCCCAAGAGATGGTGGCAGCGCCAAAGATCCCGCTCGCACGCTAGTGCTGGCATCACTCTCCCTGGACACCATGAAAGGGATAAAGGGGGAAGAAGGCAGTGTTCTTGTGAAGGTGGATGGGCAGCGTTGGAAGAAGGCAGCACTGCCCCTTGGGCGGGGAGTGTTTATAGGCGCAACCGCAGTCCCCGAGGCATCATGGGGAGTGGAGGCGACGTGCGCTCCTCGGGCACCACGTGTCATACACGACTAGTGGGCATCTCTGTCTCACGTCGCCTCGTTCCCCCAATGGGTTACTTCAGCCTAGGCCCGAGAGGAAGGAAACCGCAAGAAGGCTGTGTCAATCAAGGAAGATCAATCATGCCTACATGGCACATAGGCTTTGCATCAACTTGACTCAGAGCGATTCCCGAGGCCCTCTAGAGGAGGAGTTCCGTGACCTGCTGGGCGCCGCGTGCTGAGGCTGGCCCGTAGGCGATTGGGGGCCCATGACGCTTCAACCTTTGCTCCTTGCTTTCACCTCGAAGCTAGGGATAGCATGCCTTGGGCCCAGGGGCTACTGTCGACGTTCTAGGACCGAGGGTACCCAGACCTACCTGCCCGCGGCCCAACGCGTGGCCCACCTCGACAGCCTGGTATGCCCCAGCAACAAACCCCCCAAGTCAAGGCCCTCGCGAGAGCCCCTGCCTCACGATGCAAAAAACGCCAAGACCTCCATAGGAGTGGCATCCCCTAGGCCTCCTCTCGAGAAGCGGAGGTTTCTATGCAGGTACCCAACCTCATGAGGTCGAGATGACGTGGGCTTTGAAGACCAAGGCCAGGTGGGTGCCAGCGGGCGCACACGAGGACAGTTTCCTCTTTCGTGCTAAGGAGGCAAGGACGTATGCGGATTCCCAAGGCTTCCCTTCCAATGCAACAAGACCAAGACCATGAGCTCTGCAGGACGGTGTCATCACCGAGCCCACTACTATGTCACGCCCGGAAGCTTAGCAGGCAAAGACCACCTTTAGTCAGGATAGGATGTACCTCCTGTCCCCTTTCAAATTTGGCCATTGTGGGATCCCTTCTTGCATGTGTGGTAAGGGAAGTGGACCGAGGCTGCAATAAATACGGACTAGCTTCCACCGTAGAAGGGGGGTTTGACGAGAGGTAAGTTCATCCATAGAAAGAGCCCTCATGAGGTTACTCAACCACTAGACTAGTTCATCCTCAACCTCCTCGTGAGGCCAATCCCCAAAGCAGGAGTAGGGTTTTACACTGCAAGGTGGCCCAAACTTGGGTAAATCTCTGTGTTCATCTTCGTACCCGCTCGTACGCACTCGATGAGGCTTGGCAGTAGGGTGACGAGCTTGAGACCTTGAGCTGGTTGGGATCTTCGCACACGCCCCAGAGTTCGAACCTTGTTGGGTCCGCGGAGCCCCAATTCCAACAAGGTCAGACCTAAGAATTTCTCATTCTCTAATCCAGTGAAGTTTGTTGTGGATTAGATTGATTTAAAACTGATGCTTATAGATGGAGCAACACTAATGCGCAAGAAATTGACAAGGGAGTGCAAAAAGGGGTCGAAACCATATCCAAATGCAGTGACGGATCTTCTACGACGGCGAAGGTGGTGAAGATAACCATCGATTGGCGAGGCTCCCAGCAGCGAGGGAGCATGGGGAGGGAAGGGAGATGACCAGGGGTCCAAGTGCAACAGCTAGGGTTGGAGGAAATGGACGTTTGAAGATTCAATTTCAAAGGTCGGGTCTGCCAGAATATATACCCTTCGCTGTCGGTGACACTGTTTCAAAAATGCTAGCGCCACCGAGTTCCTCAACTGTTAGTTGACATGGAAACTCAGTGAAGCCGCGATGATGGAATCGGTGTTACCGAGATGGGAAAACCAGATCAACCCTATGCATCAGTGAAACTGAGATTTTAGAGTTGGTTGCACCAAGTTGCACCGGGGAGGTTTTGGTGGTAAGCTCTTGATGAAACAAAACTCCGAGTGCTCCTCACACAGAGGGTTCGAGAAGTGCTTGCTAAAATTTTGTGATGAAGAATGAATAGAATTTGAGATGAGAAAGCATAGATAGTTAGAGAGGGGTCCTATACATTCTTGTATATCCAATTGGACAAATAAAAATGAAACCCAAATAACAATAATTGGATATCCTCGAATGAGTAAGGACATGCAGACCAACATGCTCTCACAATAAGATGTCAAATGAAATATGGCAAACATGCAAACCCACTCTAGTATCTACCAAGAACTTTCGCGATGACGAAGTCATCTATATACGAGTATATTGACTTAGGATCCAAGTAAGAATACTTGATCATCGTTTAAGCACAAGTTGGGTTACCACTTTTACATAAAGCATTTTATGTGTTCACATATTTAAGAGATTCTTTAACTCAAGTTTTAGATTAAAGCTCCCCCTTGATGTGACACCCCCCTAAGGGGGATAAATGAATCTTAGGTTTTGTCCTAGAAGACTTCATGTGGGTGATGTAGTGATGGATGCTCATAGGTTATGAAGACCATCTTGAGTTGGGAGCAATCCTCGTTTTTACTTACTCTTCTCACCTACATGGGTTTGTCCCATACAAGAGACAAATACAAGGATATCTATGGACATGGAGTCCAATTTGTACATGATTATGTCCATGGATTCTTTGATTACCTTGTCTCTTCCTTACCTTTGAGGAAATGCGTGACTCCTTGAACTATTGCATAAGGTTGGAGTTGATTGCAAATAGTTCTTGCCAAAAATGAATGTGAGTGAATTTTGTTGGCGGGGTAACCCCTCAAGAAATTCTCTAGTTTTGTTCTCTGGGATCCACATCAACTTGATGGGGATCCTTGGAGTTTAAGTAGCACTTGTAGAAGTTGAGCTTGTGGTAACCTTGGGAACCCACATGACCAAAGCTTGGGATTCATCTTCATATGAGTCAATTTCCTCTTGAAGGTCGTCCTTGCCCTTGATCTTGTGATCTTGTGGTGGAAGGTCATCTTGAAATTTTGTTCCCTTGGGGAGAGTATGTTCATGCTTATCCTTTTGCGGAACAAACTTGGGCTTGGGGTGTTAACCTTCTTCCCATTCAACTCCATTTGCGTTGAAGTAGCCAATGACATGATTCTTCCGGTATCCTCCATACTTGCGTACAATTTCCTCAATTTTCTTATATCTCACAATACTTTTGTAGATATCTTTTCTATTATCCCTTTCAATAGATCATTTTCTTCCACAAGTGTAACTTGGCTAATAGAATCGCTAGTGGAATCGATAGAACTACTAGAAGCAAAATCATTGGATTTATCATTTTTATTGCTACTAGTTGAAGAACCTTTCTTGCCTTTGTTACTAGTTTTCTTAGTATTAACATGTCGAATGAATTAGACAAGAGTAGTCATTTGGCTAGATAAGAGTAAATCTTCTTTCGAATATCGTCATTGATACCTTTAAGGAATTGATGCACTTGCTCCAAATTGAGCTTCTCGAAGCGGAGCTTCTCATGAGTCCTTACAAGCTCTCTATGATATTCTAGAGTAGATTCATGAGCTAAATTAAGAGTGTTTAATTCTTTAGTTCGTCACTCTATTTCCAACTTATCATCATCACACGACTTATCTTGACTAGAGTGATTACGAAGAAGTTCATTTTGGCTAGTATCACTAGATTTCTCAAATAGCAAGTCATGATCTCTGAGTATGTCATCCTAAATCATTGTTGAAATAGAGATAGTCTGGGTGTGATACCTTGGGGCCTTTATCCATGAAGCAACTTCCACTCCCTTCATTTGGTGAATCAAATATGAAGTTGCAGGAAATGAGTGAATGTCCAGCAACACCTTCATCTTGACTATGGTCAAAGTCGGAGTGATAGCTTCTCTCGGAGGGGTGGTCGGATTCGGAGCCGGAAACTCATTCACCAACATGAGCTTGGTGTCTTCTTCTTGAGTAGCTCTTGGTGTCTTCTTAAATTCTCCCACTGTCGCTTCATGATAGAGTTCCTTTCCATCACTAACGAATTGACCTTGCAAGCCAACATGAACAACAGCCCATACGGCCGGGTTATGACCAAGAATATGCATTTTTATCTTATGCTTCCAACTAGCAAAATTTGTACCATCAAAATATGGACGTCTATGGTGATAGTTTCCCTTACTAGATTCCATACTCTCCTTGGTTGTGAGACCAATGCAATGGAGACCAATGCTCCGATACCACTTGTAGGGATCGAAAGTAGGTCTAGAGGGGGGTAGACTACTTGACCGAATAAAAACCTAACCTTTTCCCATGTTAATTGGTTGGTAGATTTTAGAAATTCTAGCCTACACATGCATGTCTATGAGTATTGCAGCGGCAAGTAAATACACACATATGTAAGAGGATAAGGGTAGGCTGATCAAACGTAATTTGGAGACACAAAGATTTTTCTCGATGGTTTTGATAGGTGGCACTATCGTACATCCATGTTTATGTAAACTTCAACCCACGAAGGATAACAACCGCGAGAGTCCACGAAAGGCTCCACCTATGAAGGATTCCATGAAGAATCAACCTTGTCTATACCGTGATGGCCTTCATCCACGAAGGACTAGCCTAACTTGGGGTAGATCTTCACAAAGTAGGTGACATCCTTGCCCTTACAACTTCTTGGTTCAACTCCAGAACACGTAGTAGGAGGATCCCAAGCAACACCTAACCAACCTAGGAGGCACCACCCTCCAAAAGGTAATAGATGTGATAGCAACGATGAACTCCTTGCTCTTGTGTTTCAAATGATAGTTTCCTAAACACTCAATCACTCTCTCACATATTTGGATTGGGCGGAAAGCAAATTGGGGTGGCTACAAATCAAGATCCATATGGTTGGACTAGATGGTCTTGACCTCAACACAAGGGTAGGTGATTGTCTCTTAGAAATTTGGATATGGAAAGTGTGGGTCTGTTCTATGTGCTTCTCTTACGAGTGGGATGTGGTGGAGGGGTATATATAGCCATCTCAAAAAATCCAGCCGTTACAACATTATTGCCCAACTCGGTGAAACCAAAGTGAAAACTTGGCATTTTCCGTGAGACTGATACAGAATTCTCGATGGTACCGATATGAGTGGCCGAGGGCCGTTACACAACTCGGTGAGACCGATTCACAATTCTCAGAAATTCCGATTCCTATGAATGAGGCAATAGTAAGTTGTTCACTGAAACTCGGTTGCACCAATGTGAAACTTGGTAGTACTGAGAAGTAGGTTTTGGCTAGGGTTTCTGTGTAGGGTTTTGACTCGGTGTAGCCGAAGTGATATGGTTGGTGGCACCGATTTTGAGTGGTAGGGTCTAAGATAGAATATTTGTGGGAGAGCTTGTGAGTGTTTTGGGGGGATAACACTTGATCATTTTTAGCATTTAATTCACCATTATTACCTCACCGCCTATTGATAGTATCAATTTTCCAATGGAATCCTATTCCTTGCATCTTGGGGTCTCCTGACAATCCTTTGCAAATCACACATTGAACTTTTTGCTGAAATAACTTAGTGGAAACATTAGTCCAAGGAAATATACATTGTTATTAATTACCAAAACCACCTAGGGAGAAGTTGTGCGCTGTGCAGAGGGATAGGCATGAGAACAGAGGGAAGACGGGCAGCCCAGCAATATGTTTTTATATACGAAAAATGTCTGTGATTTGACCAGCTATAGTGCCGCTATAGGTTTAACAGTTCGGGTATCCAACGGACCCCGAATGCAGCGAAATTTGACAAGCGGGCTACCTACATTAAAACAAGACCGCACGTGAACTGTCAACCCATTCCGAAAATATTTTATATGCACTTTACAAACAATATTTTAAAGATGTTGCGGGTGCATGCGTGTGTGGTCGGTCTAGAAACTGATAACTACAAGAACAGAGAGAACAAACAACTATGAGTGAATGCAAGATTTCAAAAATGACGGCAACGAAGTGCCCATGCAATGAGGATGATGCTTATGATGAATGCTACAAAGAAATGAAAGACATGACGAAACTTGAAATAACTGGAAGGCATCTGGGACATCGGTTTTGCGCTCTTACAACTCTCCTCCACTAACAAGAGATCTTTTACCGAGTTCTTAGAAGGAGAATCGAAGGAGGAAGAGGAAAGAAATAGGTAAAACTTAGTTGCTTATTTGACCATGAGTGAAGTCAACGAATCTTGAAAGGTTGAGAATCTTGAATGAAAGGAGACGAAGATTACAAACGTATTTTTGAAGCACTCCAGCAGAACAGAGGAAGAAGAGAAATCAGAAGAAGCTTGGATGTTGTGAGACATGAATGAAAATTTGCATCAATAATAATGAATTGAAACCACTCCAATCGAAACGAGATAGAGAAAGAATGAGAACAAAGCATTTGGGTAGCACTCTGGTTGAAAAGAGAAGCAAAACTTGATAAGATGCAAAGAACTCGAGAAATTTCGCAACACTCTTCTAGAATAGATAAGGGAGGAAACAAACATGATCATGATAAAACGAGATGATGGTTCAAAGATAGGAACATCATAATGCCTTAGGAACAAAGAGTAGAATCTAGATCAATGACAACTTCTACCAAAATTGAATTTCAAAAGCATCCTTACAAGGAAGGATTGAACGAAGTTGCTGGAAAACCAACAAAGAACAAATTTAGCTTGATGTGGGCTTATGGGAAACATATCGAAATTATGAGGTGACAACCGGCCATAAATAGAAAACAATTAATTGGTTGGAATCAACGGAGAGATGAAAACTCCTTTCGCCAAGAGGATCAGAGAATACTTGGATTATTCATAAGCACCATGATATCAACAAAACTTAGGAAACACTTTAGGTGGAATCCTATCCAAGATAAATCCATGGAAGAAATCATGGGTTTAAAACAAATCTCATGATTGAAGAAGTTGATGGATTTAAATATCTCATTCTTGAGAAATTCTCTTCGAGACTCCTCATGAATCAAGAATGCTATACACCATCTCAAAAGATCATGGAGAAATATTGCTATTTGAAATGCATGATGAATGATACTTGAGCCTCTACAACAAGAATCTTGAAGAACACGTCGAAAATGAACAAAATCCTTGACGAACCACCACGAAGAACTTCTTGGAGAACAACGGAATGAAAAGATGATAGAAACAATTGAACGTTGCATAAGGAAAATATTAATCCTTGCAAAGATTTAGATGAAGCTACACGATGAGATACTTGAGAAAAGCTTGGAGCTCTGGAAAAGACAATATAAGCAACTTATAAGGAACAATTTGATATCAGGAACAACTGCGGAAGAAGGATTGAAATAACCTTCATGAAACAATAATAAGAATTATGATATGCGTATCATTCATCAAGTTAAGTTGATGACAAGCAACGAATTTGGCATACTACCGATTCCTCTTGAAAAGTTTTTAGGAGAAATAACACGAACTTGAAACATCTTGAATGAGAACACCGATAAGAATTGAGAACGAAAATTGCGAGCTGGGAACAAACAAATCTTCTAAAATGATCGCCTTCGAAGGTTCAAGAAGTGAAAACAACTATAAAATACTCCAGATAGATATGGGAGGAGTTTCCTGATTATTAGAAACAATTTCAAAGGATAGCAAGAATCTCAGATGACGAATCTTTAAAGAACGGACAAAGATTTAAAACAAACTCTACTTCAGTCTTCAACATTCAGAATGATGATAAGAAACAACCTCATGAATTACGGAGACACTCTGGAATAATGAAAAACAAAAAGGTTGATCCAACGATAAAATATTTCAAAGTGATCTTGGAGAAGAAATATGACTCACGGAATTCATTCTTACGTCACGTTTGAAAAGAAGTTCAGGACAACTCCGAAAAAGATAAGAAGAGCCAGGTAAGATCTTGGGAAAACCTTTGGGTTATGGGCCCACTCAAAAGAAATCACCATTGAATGGATTGCTTAGGAAGAGAGATTGCACCAATACAAATAAAAACATGATGAGGTGATACCCTCGAAATAATTTGAGAGGATATGAGTGGAAACACAAATCTTCTGGATATATTTAGCACTTCAAATAGAATAGAGAGGTGAATAAACAAGAGAGGCTTGACTAAGAATTTCCAAAACAGGAAAGCATTCGAGAATAAAAATGATATGATTAACACCGAGAGGTTGAATCGAATCCGTCGTGGAATAAAACAAGAACGAAGAATGTTGAACTCATAGCACTGAACATCTTCACAAGAATCACCAATACAATATGGAAGAAAATGAAAGCGAGAGGTTCACATGACTAAAAGGATACTTGATTCGAGATGTTTGGCTCAAGAAGAAAAACGGGTGGGAGGGTGGAAAAACAAAGACAACTTGGGGAAGATGGGACGAACTCCAAAAATAAAATAAGAGGTTTGATCTTGCAAATGTTAGTGAGGTACGAATTAACTTGAAGATAAGCACTCGAGATGGAAAATAATTGACATGATAATTTGATTGAGAAAACGGATTAGCACCCCCATAGAAGTATGAGAACACCACATAGGAAACATATGAAATCAACACTTGACATCGAAGCAACTTGAATGACCATACTCCAACAAAACAAAGGATGAGGCTTACACATTTAGCCGGAAACAAATACATAACACATCATGCAATTGTTGGAAGGATAATCCGAGGTAACCATAGGAAATCCCACCTGAGAACTCCTGAATTTTTTCTGGTTCTACAATCTGGTCCAACGGGTGCACGGAGCAATTAGTGAATACATCACTCAATTCCTAGTAATAATACTACAACACATAACCAAAGAAACCTTAGAAACTCATCACCTCAGACCCTTGTAATCACAACAATACTAATTATGGTAATACATCCGGACGCTCTCCCCGGTACTAGGTGATGCCAAACTCCTCTCGCCACCAAGAATATTGTAGCTATTTTGAACGTGTTCGTCCTAAGATACTAAGGAAACTGAACGATAGCGAGTGTGACAATAATCCCCCGGAGCTCAACTCCCCGGGACACTTCTACCACAAATTGACAGGAGGCACCAGGAACAAAATCCCGGTCACAACGACATCACACAGGTTCGAAAATACCAGCGTGATCCTAAAAACCATTTGAGTGAGAAGAGGGATACAATTAAAATTCCTACGTCAGGATTCCTCACGAGAGCAAAGAAGAGGAGTAAAAAGAATCCTACTCTCGGATCTGTAACTAGACTCAAAATAGTTTTTCACTAGACTCGACTTGACCAAGTTTGATCAATCAAGGGGGCTCCTATGTCAGTACTGCTCTGATACCAACTTGTAATGCCCAAGATGTAGTACTATCCTCATCCGAGCTTGAGGACCTAGACCAGGATAGAAGTGCATCTCATCGTTTCACAAGAATGGATATCGTTACAAGTACATGTAAAGAGGAGATGAGTATATGGAATTGGCTTACACGCGCCACAAGCTAAGTAAGGCTCATCTCAAATACAATCATACATATAAATCATCATACATAAAAGCAGTGTCGGACAACGGACAAAATCAAGTGTTAAAAGTGGCATCCGTCCTTGATATCAAAGGTTGTCGGCCTGGAACCCATCCTATGATCGATGATGAAGAAGAAGAACTCCAAATCAAACAAGCATCATGCTCACATCAAAGCATCACAATACCTGTACCTGCAACAGTTTTGTAGTTATCTGTGAGCCACGGGGACTCAACAATCTCTCTTCCAAGGGTATCAAGACTACCAAAGCTTAATGGGTGAGGTATGGTTAAGTGGTGAGGCTACAACAAGCACTAAGCATTTATTTGAGTTACTAACGTATGAGTACATTAATAACAAGAGTGTTCTACGCATAAATTGACGTGAGCTAATAATGATCGAGAAGTGATCCAGAACACCTACTTACTTGTCAATTATAACCCCACCGTGTCCACTTCTTGGTCCAAGCCTCACAAGAATAGACAGTCACGGTTATGCACACGGTTAGTGTATTTTAATTGAGTTTACTTCAAGTTTTCAATTACGGGATCTTATAAAATTTCCAAGTTGCACATAAACGTGGGCACGGCTCTCAGAAAGATTTAATCCTGCTCAGTTGCTCCAACTCATCCATCACAAACTAACCACAAGCTGCGCTGGAAAACCTCAACCTCGAGATAACCCAAAGTATCCTTGAAGTCCCGGTGAACAAGACATTCGAGAAAGGTAAAACAAATCCAGCAATGCCACCCGACATGCCGACAATCCCGATAGGAGCCGTGTATCTCGTTATCAGGGTACAACCGGATGGGAAAGACATCGGGTTGCCTGAAACCTCGGGAGATCATGGGGTGTCGGGCATCGCCCGTTTGAGACCAGCACCATCGACACTAGCCCACCCGATATTATGTTGAATTAATCCACGGATAGAGCTAAATACCTATGCATTACTAACCGTGTTCAATATCATTATGTTGAGAAAATATAGTCCCAATGTTCGGCCTTGCCGGAAGAGTTTTATCCCAAAATGAATTATCAAGGGGGTCCCCATAACAACGCAAAGCATGTTAGGAACGCTCAATATGGAACATAACACTGGTACACAAGTAACTAGGGCGACAAAGGTGGAACAAAACACCAAGCAAAAGGCCAAGCCTTCCACCAGTTACTAGGTATATATGTGCATTAAATTAAATACCAATAATATTGTGATATCCCAAGATAACCATTTTATCACATGGAACAACCCTATAACAGCCCAAGTGCCCCCTTGTCATATTTCTTATGTATCTCATGTGGACCTTCCATGTTGCCACCATGTTTGTGATAAATAGTTTTTTTGCTTCATGTCATTCTTGCATCATGGCATCATAAGCATTCATCATCATATTATTTTGTGTGCACAAGGTTGTGGTGATGTGATTGTGGTGTGGTTGAAGTATCATGTGTATTTAGGTTCACGGGAGTGAGGTGTGTGCATGTGGAGTATAACCCCTTTCCCTTTTTTTTCATCAATGCTAAACCCCTTTTGTTTTTCAAATATTTTTGTGAGATGAGTTTAAATTGTCCTATTAAATCTTTTAAAAATGTTCCGATGATCATGTAAATTATTTTGAGTGTAAGAGGTGAGCTCTCTCAATTGTTGCAAATTTGTAATTAAATGATTATTTGCAAACAGTAGCATTTTATGATTAAAACTAATAATTTACTTTGGCTAAAAATGGCTAGATCATTTTTTATTAAATAGGTTGCATTTATGTTAGTGCCAAAGTATTTTGTTTTCTCTCAAAATATTTTATTTAGTCTATGGGGCTTTTGTTTGGTTGTGAATTGTTTTAAAAAGAAAAAGGCTCCTGTTTTGGTGAGTGAGAGAGAGAGAGAGTCATGGACGAGTGGGCTTAATCCTCCTTGCGGCCCATCTTCCCTAGCGCAAAGCCCGGCCAGCGTGTTCGCTCCCCTCCTCTGACGCCGTCCCTTTTTCTTGAGAGAGCAGGAGCAGCGCCCGCCGTTGGCAAGGACATCAGGACGACGTTAGTCCCCGATCCCCTTTATAAAGACGACGTCGCGCATCCCTAGGGTTCCCTCTCCCCATTCCCTCCTTCCTCCGCCGTTGCCAGCGTAGGTAAGCGCCGCCCTCACCATAGTTGTCCTCTGCCTCCATGACCTGAGTGAGCACGAGCTCGAACTCGGGCTAGTTTCCATCAACCCCTCGCTTGGAGACGAAACCCCGTTGCTCGTTCTTATTCCTCGTCGACCAGGGAGTCCCTAAGGCCTGGTTCTTCATCGTCTTCTTCCTCTCCATTTCGGATCAGGAGCTCGCCGGCGTTCCTTGCCGCGTTATGGTCGTTCTGTTGCATCCCCGGGCCCGTCTTCGTGTCTAAGGTAGGGAAGTTACTCCCCGTGCCTGGACCGTGCCTTCTCCATCGTCCTTAGGCCACCGTAGCCGTCTCCGTAGTCATGCCACACCAGCGCGCCCAGTTCTCTGTTGGGATCTCTGAATCTCATCTTTAGAGAAGACCAGTTCTTCTCCACCAATTCGTTCTCCCTCTAGCGTGTGCGCGCTAGCCGCATAGTGCCTTGCGATGTTGTGCACGTGTGCTGTGCCCGCAAGCAGCGCCTCGCCTGTGTTCTTATCGTCGTGCCTAATCCTAGCATGATCTTGTTCTCGAGCTCCCCTCTGCCAACGCGCACAGGTAGGTTTAGCCGCGGGGATGGAGCCCCCATAGACACCGCAGACCTCGCCGGAGCTCCTCTGGGCCGGTGGTTGCCGCCGTTGCCGCCGATGACGGGTCCTTCTCCTCTACCGCGAGGAAGAAGGAAGCCCCTCTGTTTTTTTGTATATGTTGAGTGCTACCTCCCTTTAGTCAGATGCCACGAGTATAGTGTACTGTTAAGGAGTCGAGACAACGATCGAGAGGTTCGGTGTTCGATCCTCCCCGCCCCCTTCTCTTTTTGATGTGTGTGTGCTCGTTGTACATGTGTGTGTGGTGCGGATCCCAAGCGACCACGGGTTGGATCCCGTGTGTTGTGTGTGCGGTGTGTGGCATTGGATCTGGTATGGCCACGGCAGGATCCCGCATGCATGTGTGTGGCTGTTGTGGCCCTCTGTGTGGTGTGTGTGCCTTGTGTGCAGTGAGTGTGTGTGTGCATGTATGACAAGTGGACCTTGGCCCCACTTGTCATACCAACAGAGGGGCCCTGGCTCACTGCCAGGTGGGTCCCTCCTATAAATTAATTGGTTTGCTTGTTTTATTTTCTTTTGTAATTAGAATAATTCCATTTCTGTAAATGACCAGATATGTACTAGGCCATTTTTGACAATGTTCAGTTATAGTAAGTATTGACTTATAAGTGCTTGTGCATGTTTTTCGAGCTAGCTTTGGTGATATTTTTACTTGCAAGCATAGGGGTATGATATATTGATTTGGGGTAGAAAAATCCAAGGAATCCATTGGAGTAATTTGTTTTAGCTTTTGAACAAGGTTTGTAAAATGTCATTTTGTTCCATCATGCCATTTTGTCAATTATGTATAAATAAATCCATGCATGTTATGATAATTTTGTCAACATGTAAGAGGTAGAGTTTTGTGAGTATTATGCCCTGGTATTTTCTTTTGACATGATAAGATTGTATGTAAGTAGGTTTCTTGCTCCAAAGTAGCTAATAAAATGTTGTTGTTTCCAACATGCTAAATATTTCTAAGTTTGAGATGTTGTAATTATATTTAAGCCATGTTTAGTGGTTGCTGCCAAGTGTTCTGTTGTGTTTTAGCTCACGCTTAGTGATAGTGTTTTCTCGTAGATATTGTCCTCTACCATCATATTAATTTCCATGCCATGAGGTGGTCTCTAGCATCTTGTTTTCTGCTGTCAAATTGCTATCAAGATAACTCAGATTTCAAAAAACTGATTTTCACTAAGTCCCTAGAATCTGTTTCACTATGCCATCTTGTGGGCTTCATGCTTAGTGATCCTTGATTCCTATCAAGTTTGTGTAGTTGGATGATTTTTGAAGCATGTTATGTATTTTCTGTACATACTTTGTTTGTGATTGGAAACATCCTGTAGCTCCAGATATATGCTGTGTAAGTTGATATGTTGCCATTTTGGGCAGAATGTGTGTGGTGTTGTTTTGTGTCTTTTGGGAGCTATGATCCATTGTTTCGCTTGATCTTTGGCTCTAATGTGTTTAGTTTTTCATTCCCTACCCAGTGGAAGCCTTGGAATAGCAAGGAATAGCCCATGGCCTTCCTTGTCTTGTATTTGTCTTCGAACCTTGCCGTGAGCGTAGCATGAGAACCGTTACTCCGTTTCCTACGTTTTACATATGCATTTCCACCGATTTTGCATGAAGCATCCATATTTGACATGATCATGCATGTTCAAACAACTTAACATGAGGTTCTGTCCAGAATTCTAAATAACTTAACTATTGCATGAGAAACATGACTAGCTTAGGATTGCCATGTTAAATACTTCAATGATTCATGCATCATCTTGTTTGTGCATTGGACCTTGGTTGTTTGTTTATTTGGTTCTGTTTCTCTGTCGGTAGACGCGAGTGTTGAACCTGAGTACAAGGATCCATGAGAGTACAACTACGAGGACCCAACTCTTTGTCCCTCTAAAGAACCAACAGGCAAGATGATCATACCCGGATCCCGACACTATTTTTGCTTTGCTAGATGTCTCGCCCTTATACTTACACTTGTGTTACCTACCACTTGAATGTCAAGCCTCCTACATTGCCATGATAGCCTTTAACCCCTCCACTACCTAGCAAACCTTGTCTGGCTAAGATACCGCTACTCAGCCCCTCTTATAGCGTTCTTAGATCCAGGTGCAGGTTGTTTCCATGTGATAACATGGATATCTGGAGATATCACAATATTTTATGCTATTTAATTTAATGCACATATATATCTTGGTGAGGTGGAAGGCATGGCCTTTTGCTCGGTGTTTTATTCCACTTTTACCGCCATAGTTACTTGTTACGGTGCTATGTTCCATATTTTGCACTCCTAACATGCTCGGGGTTGTTATGGAGACCCCCTTGGTTATTTGTTTGAGATTAAAGCTTGTATGGCAATACCCAACATTGGTACTATTTGCTTAACAACTTAATAAAAATCCATAGGGCTTTGCAACCCCGTGGATAATTAATCAACAACCCGGGCCAGTGCTCCTCATGAGTGTCGGTCCAACGCAGAGCAACTTATTAATGCCACCCGAGGAAACTCGATGATTGGCGTGGTAACCATCGCTCATCCGTCGTATCCTAAGAAGGAGATACGCGGCTCTTATCGGGTTTGTTGACACGTCGGGCGGTCTTGCTGGACTTGGTTTACCTTTCTCGAATGTCTTGCGTGAGGAACTCCAATCTTCTTCGGGCTATCTCGAGATATTAGTTTTCCTTTGGAATTTTGTAGAATGGTCAATAGATCCGTGGTCGAGGTTATTCCCGCGGCGAGTGGTTAATTTGTGATGGATTAGTTGGAGCACTCCTACAGGGTTAAATCTTTCGGAAAGCCAAGCCCACGGTTATGTGGCAACTTGGATATTTTGTTTAACACCCGGTTATATCCAAGTTGAAGTAAACTCTAATAAAATACACCAAGTGTGTGCGTAACTGTGATGGTCTCTACTCATGAACATGAACCAAGAGAGAACAAGGTGGGGTTATGTTTGACATAAGTAGGTGTTCAGGATCACTTAGTGATCATGGTAGTTCTTGATCGTCTTTCGTAGGCCACCATATTTACATTCATGTTGTCGTAAGATAGCCACCAAATACATGCTTAGTGCTTGCCACAACCTCAACACGTACCCCTTCCAAACCCAAAATCTTACATAGTTTTGGTACCCGGGTTACATGATTGTTGAGTCCATGTGGCTCACAGATTACAACAATACAGGTGCAGGTGTTGATGAGTACGTCCAAGAAGATGTGACTCAGCTCTAGTGGGATTACGATGAAGAACATGGCCGGATGTATGCCACGTACCCCGATGAGTAGAGCGGCCATAGTCATGATCTTTGGGATAGCAAGGCAGCTGTCAGTGTCAAAATCGGAGGATCTCGGGTAGGGGGTCCCGAATTGTGAGACTAGGATAGACGGTAACAGGAGATGAAGGGGACAGGAGTTTACCCAGGTTCGGGCCCTCCAATGGATGTAATACCCTACATCCTGCTTGATTTTATTGATGGTGTATGTGAATACAGAGTTGATCTACCTCGAGATCATATGGCTAACCCTAGATGAGTTATCCTACCTCTATACCTTATAAGCCTCCGGCTTATATAGATGCCGAGGAGCTTAGGGTTTATACATGGTTGATTACATGCTGAAGAGATAAACATGCCTATTTACTACATCAAACGTGGAGCACAAGCTGTGTTCCTCAAAGCTTCCGTCCTAGAAACTGGGCCTTCAAACCATCAGGTGTTCGGTAGGAAGCCCATATAGTCCGGCCCATAAACAACAGGTCGGATATCCGAGGACCCCTTAATTCAGGACTCCCTCAGTAGCCCCCAAACTTGCCTCCAATGCCAAGGGACTTCAGCTTCAATTGATTCGCGAACAGAGACTTCGGTTTGCGAGGTGAGTTCCTTTCTACCGAACCATAGTTCGGCCTCCGATGATAAGTAGTTTTCCACATAGTGGCATGTCTGAATCCTGTGAAATAAGTTGTCTTTGAAGGCAAAACATCAGGGGGGGAAATTGTAATGTTTCCCGATGACCTCTCTGACGAAAGGTCGCAGCCCACCACGACCGATAGGCTAGTTACAGGCACTCAATGCGTGGTTCGAGGCCGTTCCATCCACACGATCTATCAACATGTCGATCTTTCCCATTTTATACGGGATATACTTAATCACGTGCCCGCAACGGCTCGTGCGCCTTGAGAAGTGGAGGGATTCACGGCACGGCAAGGGGATCCCAATCGACAAACCTCATAAAAGGGGAAAGAAAACCCCTAAGGCCCCTCACGCTCTCCATTCGACTTCTCTGCCTCCTATTCACCTGCGCCTCCAGAGCACAGATCTAGGTTTCTCCACCCCCGCTTCTGAGCTCAATAATTGCAGGCTCCAATGGCCAGTGGGAAGTTTCCACGGTCAACAACCAAGACATAATTGACCTCAAGAAGGCCGGTTATCTTCCCACCGACATCCCTCATAGCAAGGCGGAGAAGGGACAAGTAATCGCCACCCCCAAGCCAGGCGAGCGGGTGGTGTTCATTCCCCAGTTCATCAGGGGGTTGAGCTTTCCGATCCACCCATTCATCCGGGGTTTAATGTTCTTCTATGGCCTTGACTTCCGCGACCTCCCGCCAAACTCCATCATGCACCTCTCCTCCTTCATCTTCCTCTGTGAGGCATTCCTGCACATCAAGCCGCACTTCGGGCTCTAGCTGTAGATTTTCAACATCAAACCGAAGTGCGTCAGTGGCAAGCACGCCAAATGCGATGGGGTCGTCATCGGCAAACTCACGCGCGTCGATTGGCCAGCAGGCACCCTCATCAACACCATCAAGGGGTGGCAGAAAGAGTGGTTCTACATCACCGAACCACAAGAACAAAGTCTGCACCCCGTCGCCGCATTCAGATCCGGTCCTCCAACCAGACTAGCTTCATGGCTTGAAAAGTGCCTCGTCTGTGGGTCGAGCAAGGAGGTGTCCGATCTACAAGAGCGGATCCGCTCCATTGTGGAGAACGACACCAAGCTGGCTGATGTGGTCTAGGTAATGTTCTAAACACGCATCCTCCCCAGCCAGCGTCGGGACACTCCCCTGTGGGCTTGGAAACTCGATGCCGAGCCCACAATCTAGAAACTCTTCCGCACAACGCGGGAGAAACTATGGAAGGCATTCTTCAAATCAATGAAGAGATGGACATCCGAGGAGGAGGACAAGGGCCTACACGTCGCCAAGCCGGACTCCGAGGTATGACTCATCCTAGCCTAATTGGCTCTATTCATAGAAGGTCCATAACCCTGTGTCCGATATGTTTATGCATAGACGGCTGAAGAAAGCCATCAATATCAGCAGTCCGTCTCCTCAGCCCGAAGATGAGAGGACCGGGCTGTTAGCCAAGATGCTCATGGAGAAGCCCTACGAGGCTCCCACGAAGAAGGAGAAGAAGAAGAAACCAGGTCAGGATGGCCTTCGCATCAAGGATTAGTCTAATGCTGCTTCTGAAGACATGCCCGCCTCCTCAAATCAACAGGAGGCCGAAGAGGAGGAAGAAGAGGAGGAGGAGGTCGAGAGCGAGGGGGAGGCTATCTCCCCCGCACCAAGAAGAGAGCAGCATCTTCGGACGCCCCAGGGTAGGCAGCCTCTCCTGCCCGGAAGAGGGTGATCCTGTCCGATGACAGCTCGGACTCAAGCTCCACGTGCGAAGATGCCGAGGAGGTTCCCCGAAGGAGCCTCAGGGTCAAGCCCCCTCCATACATGTTAGGATCCGAAGACCCTCCTTCCTATAACCGATAAACTTAGAGTTTGCTGACATGGAGGCTATTGGTCCTACAGCCCCCCGCGCGTCATTCCCACAGAGGTGGTATCGGATGGGGAGATCCCACTCGCTGAATAGGCGGAGAGCGAGGATGCCTTGCACCCCAGCACTCTAGAGGCTACAAAGTACGCCGTGGAGGTGTCGTCCCAGCTTACTCCAATGGAGGCGGACTCAGGGGGCGAGGCAGATATCAGCATGGCCGAGGCTAACACTTCGGCCATAGAAGATCACGGGATGATCCCCGTCTAACCATCGAAGAGGTCGGACGGATGGGCAGTCAGTCGCCTCCTAGGACATCTCCAGAGCCCATGATGCCTTCAGAGGCATTGGTCTAATCCCCGATGAGTGATCGTGAAATCCGATCATTCCCGTCATCGCCGACCATCGGGTGGTCGGCCATGGGGGAGGCTCTATCAAGCACCTCCATCCCAGAGGAGCACCGTACCCTTATGGGTTCGGTACTACAGAGCGTCCAGTCCATTGACAATGGACTGAAGGAGGCCTTCAAGGGTCTCCTTGCAGGCTTTCAAGTAAGTCGCCCGTAGTTTTCGCGAAGATTTAATTTAGTCGTATTGTATACATGGCAGCCCATGATCCCTAGGTGAGGTGAGAAAACTCACCTAGGGGTCATTTGTATAGTTCGACAAGTAAGTGCCGATGTGATGTATGCATTATGTGAAGTGTAAGCCTCGTCATCGGTGGCGACCAAAAACAGCGCCGAGATGGACGAGCTACATCGGAAGCTCAAGCGCTCCAAGGATGAGGTGCAAGCCGTCAACAAGTGGTTCGACGAGGCTCAGGATAAGTTCGAATTAACTCTTAATATTCCCCCCGAATTCCATTTATGGAGATTCCTCTGATATAGGGTTTAATCGTGTGTGCAGCCTCGTCGAAAGAGATCGAAAACCTCAAGGTCAAGCTTCTACACATCAAAGATGAAGCGACTATGGAGAAGGCGGCAGCCAAAGAAGCGGCCACCGCTCTCTCTGCCCTATGAGCCACTAGTTATAAACACCAGACTCGTGTGGCGGAGATACATGATGAGCTCAAGGATGCCAGCAACAAGTGTGAGGCCTTGGAGCAAAAGAATAAGGCGCTCTCAGCCGAACTGTCCACCGTGAAGTCCGATCTCCATCAGGAGCGGGTGGACAGTCGGTTCTTTGACGAACAAGTTTGCCAAGACAAGCAGATAGCCGATAGTAAGCCGTACTCCCTAAAGTGTGTATTTGGGGATAGCAGATTCAAATTGCGAACCCGGGTGTAGCGATCCTCAGGCGCATCTGTCGATCTCCACAAGAGTGTGGCAGACGCCAATCAGTTGCTTGCCACGCGCGGAGAGGAAGACGAAGCTCGGACATTCTAGGCACAGTTCGGAGCCCCCGAGCATCCTCCTCTTTTGGTGGAGCAGTTGAAACAGCTGATGGATATACACTGGATGGCGGAGCCGGCCATCGAGGACCTCTACGTCCTCTTATGGCCCGGCAAGCCACTCCCAGGCAGCTACTTTGGCTTGGTGCAATGGCTGATTTATGATACGCCCCGCCTCGACGCCATCAAGCGCTTCTCCTACATCGAAGGAGTCTGAATGGCCCTTGCCAAGGCCAAAGTGCACTGGCCGGGGCTCAATCCGATGAGGGTCGCCACCGACCCACCGCCGCCCGGGAAGGAGCACCGACGCCCCAAGCTTTACTTAGATGGGGTAATGGAGAGTGCGCGGGTGATAACATCGCAGTGTTCGGGCAAAAAATATATTTGAATGAGCTTGTAATATGTCCAAAGACTTGTTATAACTTCCGATGATATTAGTATCCGCTCTTATATGGTTTTGCACTCCTTTATAATTCCTGTGCGGTTGTTTAATACTAAAAGATGCGAGTTGTCGACTTCAGCCCCCATGTAGATACTATATGGTGTGTCTATGCCCGTGCACTGTGTCCCTTAGCCGTATTATCGGAACCGAAGGTGATTTTAGTGTGGAAGACTAGGCAATCGGACTATTATGCTTTATTTCTATCACTTATCCGAAGGGGCATGAAAAGGGCTGCCGGAAGCGTACGATTAGCCACCGGATTATTCGCGATCTTTGGACGAACCGGGAATAACCGCTTACCATGTTTGAAGTATAATACTTCTATCTTGGGTTTCATAGATCGGAGCGCGCATACTATGGAGTCTGTTTTCGGCTTTCTCCCCTTAGGTGCTTAACCGGACTATCCGAAAGCACAATGGCGGGGGTGCTCCCTTTGACCTTTTAGCCGAACGAGCGGAACATTAAGGGCAAGCACACGAGCCGGGCAACCCAACTTAATGACCAAAGTCATAGTTTGAAGCCGATGCATATAAAACGAATGCCAAGACGCCAAACACACAATGGTTAAGGTGATTTGTGTTTGAAATCGAGCACCCGGTCTATTAGCCGGTGACCTCGGGTCAAACCGAACAGGTTCACGAGGAGAGGGAGGGAAGGAAAGAAGAAGGTACGTGCCAAAAAACAGAGCAAATGAGGCGTACATGCGCCATGCAATTTTGCATTTCCTCACCAACTCTTATAACTAGGATTACCGAAGCAACTGTTTACATGTATGTGATGAGAAATAAAGTCCTACAGGAGTTGTTGTACTACGGGTCTTCAATTGGAGACCAGACGTCTTCGATATGCCCTGTTGCTAGTTGACTCCTGCTTTTGGATGCACCTTGATGGGTGTTAGTGCAGACGGATCTTGTGAACAAAATCTTGAGAAGCCGTACTGTTAAAGGTGAGCTTTACGCCATGGGAAGGCTCTTTTAGGAGCGCCTGCAGTTTGTCCAAACACGTGTTGATGGTAACAGTTCAGGACAACCGAACGAATATCGTAAGTTCCCCATCGCTACCCATGGAATCTTAAGTACGAAGTTGTGCCTCCTTGGCACATACTTTCTAGGTCCTGAGGTTGTGCGATGGGGGCAAGTCCCTATTGAGGGGAGGAAGGAGGGTCGGTGTGTTCATTCTGAATCTGAACTCGCTTCCCAGCCTTTCATGCCTTTATGGCGAATGCCAAAGTTTGTCGGTCATATTTGTAGCTAAATTCGCCAGCCAGTGCCAGTGCATGTTCCTCCGATCTAAGGGACCGTTGTGTATTGCCATTGACAGTGATGACCCCCTTGGGGCCCGACATCTTGAGCTTGAGGTATGCGTAATGCGGGACTGTGTTGAACCGAGCAAACGCCGTCCGGCCGAGCAGCGCGTAATAGCCGCTGTGAATGGGCACAATGTCGAATACCAAGTCCTCGCTGCAGAAGTTATCGGGCGAGCCGAACACAACCTCCAGGTTACAGAGCCCGTGCATCGGGCCTAAACACCTGGGATCACTCCCTTGAAGGTAGTGTTGTTGGGCTTGATCCTTCACGGATCTATACCCATCTTTTTCACCATGTCTGAGTAAATTAGATTGAGGCTACTTCCTTCATCCACTAGGACTTTAGTGAGGTGATACCCATCTATAATGGGATCTAGGACATGGGCAGCCGAGCTCCCATGACGGATACTGGTCCAATGCTCGCGCCAGTCGAAGGTGATCGGGTATGCCGACCGAGGGTTATACTTCGTAGCTACGGGCTCCATGGCATAGACCTCCAGAAGGGCCTGCTTCCTCTCTTTCTTAGGTATGTGGGTGGCGTATAGCATATTCACCGTTTTGACTTCGGGAGGGAATTTCTTCTGACCGCCACCTATTGGTCCCGAGGCTCTTCTTCGTCCTCGCTGCGCGAGCTCTTCCCCTGGTCTTTGTGTTGTATTTTGCCGGCCTGTTTAAACACCCAAGAGTTGCGGTGTGTGTGATTGGATGGATTTTTCGAAGTTCCATTAATTTGGCAAGTCCTGTCCGTGATCTTCTCGAGCTGAGTGGGTTCGTCACAATTACGTTTAGGGGGCTTCTTCCGCTACCGGGTCGGGAGTTGCGGAATCCGGCATTAACCGCCGTGTCATCGGCGTCATTGCTATTGTGTCGGCATTTGTTCTTATTGCGCTTCGGCTTTGAATTACCATCATGGGCTTCAGGTACCACTGGATGTTCAGAGTTGTGTTGCGTCTTGCCAGCCAATTATCCTCGCCCGCACAGAAGCGGGTCATGACGGAGGTTAGGGCGGACATGGTGTGAGGCTTATACTAGACTAGCTGACGAGCCAGCCATTCGTCTCGAATATTGTGTCCGAAGGAGGCGATGGCCTCGGCGTGCGGATAGTTGACAATTTGGTTCTTCTTAGTCAAGAACCGATTCCAAAACTACCGGGCAGACTCGCCGGGCTTCTGGACAACGTTGCTGAGGTTGGAAGAGTCCGGCGAGCGTACATAGGTCCCCTGGAAGTTAGAGCAAAATGCGTCTTCCAAGTCTTCCCAGCATCCTATGGAGTTTTCGGGGAGGATGTTTAACTAGTGCCGAGCTGGCCCCTTAAGCTTAAGAGGTAAGTATTTGATGGCAAGGAGATCATCTCCTCCTGCGATATGGATATGGAGGAGGAAGTCGTTGATCCATACCATTGGGTCAGTGGTCCCATCATACTGTTCTATATTTACGGGTTTAAACCCTTTGGGGAACTGATGCTGCATTACTTCATCTGTGAAGCATAGTGGGTGAGCGGCGCCTCTGACCCGAGCTATGTCCCGCCTATACTCAGCGTTTGTATGGGACCGGTTGCGTTCCCGACCTCTATGGTTTTGGTCGAACCATGGTCTATATTCTCCCTGTCTATCCCGTGAGTAATCTCTGGATCAGTAGATAGATCTTGTACAGTCTGCTATGTGATTTAAGTCGTCACGCAGGTTGAACCTATCATTGGGGTCGAATGGCTCCTTACCCTGTCTTCGGGGCATTGCCAGTACATAACCAGTGACTTTGGCCGCTTTGTCACACCCATAAGGAGGGTAGTTCAGCTCGTCATATGTGATATGATGCGGAGACAGAGTGTCAGTGAGCTCACCGTCGAATCATGGCAGCAACCTCCTCTGAGGGTAGCTTTTTGGCTGGTTTGACAGACCAGTGATGTATATTTCTTCGGCTGAGAGGACTTCCATCCATCGATTAGTGAGGTCGGCCTATTCGGCTTTGAGTTGCCACTCTTTGGCCTTTAGGCTGCGAGCCATTGCTATGAGCTGCTGCCTCATTTCTTCCTAATCCTCGTGGTTATCAGGGATGTACAAGTCATCGGCTTCTGGTATGTCTTCCTCCTCGACATGGGGAAGGTAATCGGCACCTTTGGGGTTATTGATGGTATCGGGGCCGTTTTGGTATGCAGGTTCGTCCGGACCCTCAAACGGGTGCTCGGGAACATCGGGATGTTCATGATCGGTTGGGGTGTTACCGTCCTTGCTGCTGATAATAGTTCTTCTTCCCTTTTTGCTTTTGGGATGCTTATGCGATTTTTGGTGCCTTGATGGCGCATTGTCCGATTTGTCGCCGTCTCTGTGACGTGTAGTGTCTACCATGTAGACGTCATATGTAGAAGTGGCGATCCAATTCCCGGTGTCAGCGGGAGTGGGAACACGATCCTCTTCATCCATGTATTCGCCTCCTCGAATGCATAGTCTAGTACGTCGGTTAAGTCTTCAACAGTGGCTATTAAGTGGGTGGTGCGTGGGTCAAAAAATCCATCCCTACCCGAACTGTAACCGGGCCGGACATAGATCCGGGTTGGATCGTCTGTGATTCTCATCAACGAGAATTGCTCCAACGCGTCGTTGACTAGTAAGGGCCCGATTGGATCTGGTAGTTCGGAACTAGCGGAGCTAACCCCCATGAAGCCCACCCATGGGGAGTGTTCGGAAAGAATGCATGTCTGGTCATATGGCTTGATGGCCCGACCGGAATGAGAGATCGGAGTGCCGTCATGGGAGACCCCATTGGTACGTCCGATGAAGGGGCTCGAGGTGAAAGCCTTAGAGTCCTTGGGGGCTATGGACGGAGCCATGGGCCCGATTAGAGACAAGTCGCCCATAGAGTCGACATAAAACTCTAAGTTTCCAAACCTGACCTCTTGATTAGGGGCGAAGCTTTCAACACGGCCTAGATGGCCGGTGGATCCAGCATGCAGCACAATGCTGCCGAAGGCGAAGATCTCCCCAGGGACGAAAACGTCCATGTTGCGGACCTCTTCGTTGATGACCAGGCGAGGCGTCAATTCCATCTTGCTCACAGAGGAGCTCTCAATGAAAGCACCAATGTCGGTGTCAAAACCGGCGGATCTCGGGTAGGGGGTGCCAAGCTATGAGACTAGGATCAACGGTAACAGGAGACGAAGGGGACAAGAGTTTACCCAGGTTCGGGCCCTCCAATGGAGGTAATACCCTACGTCGTGCTTGATTGTATTGATGGTGTACAGGAATATAGAGTTAATCTACCTCGAGATCATATGTCTAACCCTAGATGACTTATTCTGCCTCTATACCCTAAAACCCTCTAGCTTATATAGCTTTCGAGGAGGCTTAGGGTTTACACATGGTCGGTTACATGCCGAAGAGATAAACAAGCCTATTTACTACAACAAACGTGGAGTGCAAGCCATGTTCCTCAAAGATTCCATCCTGGAAACTGGGCCTTCAAACCATCCAGTGTTGGGTAAGCAGCCCATATAGTTCGGCCCATAAACAACACGTCGGATATCCAAGGACCCCCTAATCTAGGACTCCCTCAGCAACTTTACATTGCTTCTTTTCTTCATTTTATTTCGTACGTAGACGGACCCTGTCTTCTGTATGATGCTCGAATAATTGTGTGAACATGTAATTTAGCTTGTGGCGAGTGTAAGCCAACTCATATACTCATCTCTTCATACATGTATGCAATATTTATTGCACTTGCGAAACGACGAGATGGGTCTCTATCCCTGTCGAGGCCCCCGTGCCTTAATAATGATAGGAGCGTATCTTGGTCATTACAAACCCTCACCTGCAACTAGCAACCCTATAAGAAGGGCTGAGCAAGCAGTAACTTAGGCAAACAATGGTTTGCTCAGACGTGGAGGGGTTAGAGGCTTTTCAAGGCAATGTTGGGAGGCTTGACATTCAAGTGGTTGGTAACGAGACATAATGATAGAAGTGGGACAACTAGCATGACAATGATATTAGTGGTATCTAAGGAAATGTTCGTGTTGCCTGAGATCACGCATGGAAGAAGAACGAATCCATGAATAAGACGAACCAACATAGTGAAACGAATCCTGACACTCCTAAAACTTTCAGAACTCTAGCGAGGAGAAGCAAATCCGGAAACAAACAAATGACACGGTAAAGACCACAACATATTCATGACATGACGCATAATCAAGTGTGATGCATGTCCGGTTTAGTTATGCATGGCATGGCAAGCACAACAATCAAACACTACAAATTAAGTGAAGTTCAATATGCAACGTCTTGCATATTGATGAATGTCCACATTCAAATTATTTAGTTGACTCTCATTTAGGTACTCATCAATATTAAATGTTATTTAACACGGGTGGTCATGGCATAAGGTGAAGATGGAATTAAAGCATTTTTAAATGGGGAAAGGAGAACATACATATAAAAAATAACTCTCAATATTACGAGAAATTGGTTAATGTTTTTTAACTACACAGTCATGTTAAATGTTGTTCATCATGGCAAGATGTGAAGCACACACAACTACATCATCTAGGCATTTTAAATGAGGTCGGAAACAACATATAGCATTTCCATAACGGCCCCATATTTTAATTTAGAAATTGGTATAGATGTGAACTAATATTTTATATTTATTAAACATGAAAATAAAGTGGACCATGTGATTCTACACATTTTTTTAGCCAAGTTACATATATAAAACATTTTCATCGGAGTTACGGTGAATTAGTTATTTTTTCGTAGGCAGAATAAAGTTTACAAGACACCAATTACAACGTGAACATCACAATTGGTGGTGTACACCAACACCAACAATCAAATATAGACTGCTCTCTCACAAATGTATCTAATCCTCCTACACCCAAGCCCGCGAGCTTCCATTCCTTGATCGTGTCGAATACATGGGTGATCAATTGTGGAGGCGATTTTTGGTCATTTGTTCTATTGAACACTCTTGCGTTTCTTTGCTTCCAGATTGCCCACGAGGTCCCTATGACGATAGAGTCGAAACCACGCAGATTTCTCCTCGAGAAGTATCTTCTCTGACCAAACCACCAATCTCTGAACGTACCAGGTGGGGAGGGAGTTGGAATGTTTAGATTGAGGCCATCAAGGCAGCCCTCCCAAACCTCTCTCGCATAGACACAGTGGCAAAGAATGTGGTCTACATTATCTTGGTGTTGGAGGGAGGAGAAGCAAGTGGAGGACTCGTCTTGAAGTTCATGTCTAGTTCTTCTATCGGAAGTCCAGAGCCTGTATTGTACCATTAGCCAAGCAAAGATTTTGCAACGTAGAGGTGCCTAACTCCTCTAGATGCGTATCGACGAGGCAACTATTTCCTTTCCCAAACAGAGCCTATTATAGGTGGCCTTTGCGGTGTAGACCTCTATCGTATCAGCCAACCAGTGAAATTGATCTGGCAACTCCTCATTTCTCGGCACAATGGAGATTGTGAGGCAGAGGTGTCGATCGGCACGTGCACTATGAAGTTGATGCCTCCGTCTACGTCAGCAGTCCATTTGTTGTCGGTTAGGGCACCTCAAACACCCAGGTTGGTGCATTGAGCATCGGCAGCTAATGAATGGGTCTAGGAGAGATCACCGACTTGGCAAGAATCAAGCATCCTGGCCTCTGAATCATACCCTGCTGCCATGCTGGTATGAATTTTCTAACTTTATCAACAAGTGTTTGCCAATCTGCGCGAGTAAGCATCCTGACGGCAAGCGGGATACCCAAGTATTTGCAAGGGAAGTTTTCCAGCCTGCATTGGAGTGCACTCGCAACCCTCGTCTTGTCATCCTCCGAGCCCCTGATTGGGATGGCAGCTGATTGGTTGTAGTTGATTCGAAGTCCTGATGCCACACCGAAAATATCTAGCAGCTCTTTCACACATAGGAGATCCAAACTCATGGGCCTTATAAATATTGGCACATCATCGGCGTAGATTAACAATCTTTGAGGAGGAGAGATGCCCCGAAATGAGCTTAGAATGCCGGCCTCTGTCGCCTTGCACAGGATTGCTTGGAGCGCGTCCAAGGCGATCACGAATAGGAGGGGGAGACTGGATCTCCTTGTCTCAGGCCTTTTGCATGGGTAATGGATCTTTCCGGGACATGATTGATGATGATTTTGGTGCTCGCAGTCGATAGACACGTAGACACCCAGCGCATCCATTTTCTGCAAAAACCCGCCTCCTCAGGATCTCAAATAGGAATGGCCAGGGGAGGAAGTTGGAAGCCCTAGAAATGTACAACTTGAGGAAGGTGCCCGACACTTTCGAAGCGTAGATTCTGCACGCCACTTGGCGGACCAGTAGGTAGTTGTCGCGAATGCTTCGACCTTTGATGAAAGCGGACTGGTTGATCCTCATGATCTCATGCATCCTTTTCCTGGCGCATAGGGCGATGACTTTGGCGGAGAGCTTTGACAGGCTACGCTGGAGACTTATGGTTCTGAAATCACCTACCTCCACAGCCGTCGATGATTTTGGGATGAGCACAATATGAGCTTTGTTAAGCTCGCGGAAGCCCCATCCAATCACCACAAACATCTTGAGAAACGTCAGCATGATGTCCTGCTTGATCACTGGCCATGCTTTATGATAGAAGAGCCCAATGAAGCTATCGGGTCCTGGAGCTCTATTTGGGGGAGTTTCTTTGATGGGATGCCAGACCTCCTCCTCCGCGAAGATCACATCTAGCTCGTTGAGATCGAGTTGAGTCAAGCCAATCTATTGGAGGTCCATCGTGTGCTCTCGAGCGGGCGCTTTGCCTAGGAGGTTGTCATATGCTTCATAGAAAGCGTCCTCGATATTACCCTGCTTAGTGAGGATCTCATTTACTTGCCTTATCTTTGGAATGTAGTTTTTGGAACTCCTGTCGTTGGCCACCGCCTAGAACAATTTTGTGTTAGCGTCTCCCTGCTTGAGCCGCTTGATCCGTGAACGATGACGCTGGATGGTCTTTCTGAAAGATGCCATACCCAGTAGTGCAAGTTTAAGAGATCTCCTAAGCCAACGCTCCTGGTCCGAGAGTAATTGTACCTCCTGTGCATGATCAAGTTTGAAGATGACCCAATTTGCCAATCCCATCAGAAATTTAATGTCGTCGGTTTTACCTTGTGCCCAGGCCTGGAAATAGGATGCCTTGTTGCGGAAGAGTGCGTCGAGTCTTTTGAACGGATCAACAATGTCGTTGTCGCATTTCCAAGCCTCATGACATCCTCGAATCCTTCAAACTTCGTCCAAAACATCCCGAATCGCAAGCGCTTCTTGTTGAGAAAGTGCACGCTAGTAGACAAGTGTAGGGGCACGTGATGCAAGCCACAGGTAGAGAGCGCTTGCAGGATGTGCTCCGGGTGGACTAGCTCCCATTCCACCAATACCAGAACCCTGTCGATCCTAGTGAGGGTTGGGTCATTTCTTTCAATGGACCACGTGAAGGAACACCCATGCATGTAAAGTTCCTTTAGCTCATTGTCATCAACGAATCTCCGGAATTTACCCATCATCGCCTGGTTAATGTTAGTATTGTTCTTCTCGGTTGCCCGTAGGATCATGTTGAAGTCTCCTAGAATCATCCATGGACCAGGGCAAAGAGCTCTTCTGGAGTGGAGATATAGAAGGAATTGCAATTTGAGCTCATCCCCTTGTGGCGTGTAGACCATAGACACCCACCAGCAAAAGCCGTCCTTGTTGTGGACTTGCCCCGTTATGAAGTTAGAGTCAAGATGAATGAGATCAACGAAGAGGATAGTGGTGTCCCATGCCAGAAGGACCCCGCCCCAAGTCTCAATACTCGAAGATCTCATCCAGATGAATCAGAACCTTGTATTGCAGGAGAGTTGGATGCATCACCGACGGCATCTGTCTCGACTACGGTATTGCGAGCAAACGGAGTGATGGGATCTTATCAGGCTGCAAAGTCCAGGCCGAGAGCCGAAAATCTGATAGCGAATTCATTATGAAATAAATCATTTTAACACAGCATTCATGCAAATTAATGCAAACAACAAGTTTAAACACTTTTATAATGAATGAAAGCTGAATAATATTAATCTATACAAAATTTTGAACATTTTACATATATAAAGTTTTTACATATGATGCACAGTTGGGAGTTATTAGCAATTTCAAATCATGTGAATTTCTACAATAATGCATATCCAAGAATATTAGAAAAAATCACAAAACGACAAGAAACCCGTATATGGGTCCAATCCGAGCAATCTGGCCGAACAGTGGCATGGGCGATGCATAACAATACAACACACATGGCATCACCTAACACAAAGGGAGGGGCCTGGCTTGCTCACCTCGCAGTCCTTAGCCTAGCTCAATGGTGCTGCGGGCTAGGAGGCCTGGCAGGCTGGGCCTTGCGTGGAGGGGCGGCCCATGGGGGCGAAGCGTAGTGGATCAGGCAAGCAGGGTCATGCAGACACTCTTCCTCCTCCAAAACAAAGCTCCTGGCGGCATCGGCAATGGTGGCTCGATGCGATAGGGAGGAACACGGATCTTGGCGGGGACGGAGGAGACCGACCAGTCCACGTCGGGTCCAAGCAACAACGACGTAGATCGGGCATCAGGGAGCTTCAAGTGGCGGCTGGAGGTCTTCGAGCGCCATGGCCCTAGGTCAAAGTTCCTGGAACCAACACATGAGTGAGATGAGAGGGAATAGAGGGAGGAGGAGAAGGAAGGGAATTGACGAGATAAAGTGCGCGACACACCATGACTTGGGGTCGCCGGCCTCTCGGCTCGCTGGAGCTCCGGTATGATGCGTTTTCGGGTGCTAGTGGTGGAGAGGTGCAGGCAATGGCGCAGTGGTGGGGCTGGCTTCATGGCCGCGAGAGGTGAGGCTGGATCGGGGTGCCCTGCGGGAGTGGCATACGAGCGCTCTGGTCACCTGAACAATGTCTGGCGGCCGCAGACAATGTCCGGTGGGTCTGCAGGGACAAATATGGACCCCTAATTTTGGATCCGAGATTTGAAAATGATGGGGAAGGAGTAGATTTATGGATTGGATGGATGTGGGGCTAGAAGGTGGGGTTTTCTAGGGGGCTGCAAATTTGGCAAGGGGGAAACCCTAGTGGGGTGAGAGGGGATCTCTTCATGAATGGTCTTTATATGTGGAAGGTGACTAGGTGGGATGGTTCTCGTGCGTTCGATCATGATCCGACGGCCACAGACGAAGGGGTAGGCTAGGTGGGATTTGTGGGCTATGTAGTTGGGCTAGATGGGGACAAGAGGGAAGGTTTGCGGCCCGGCAATAGAGTTTTAAAACTGAAAACGTATGTGAATTAAACCGGCTATAGTGCTGCTATAGGTTTAGAGGTTCGGATATCAAACGACCTCTGAATCCGACCGCACGCCAACTTTCAACCCATACAGGAAACACATTCATCCCACTTTTAAAAACAATATTTAATGATGCCATGGGCACGTGCGTGTGTGGTTGGTCTCAAAACAGTCAATAACGAGAACGGAGAGAACCAGCAACTATGGACGAATGCAACTTTTCAAAATTATGGCAACGGGGTGACAATGTTATGCAGCAACAAACCAATAAATCAAAAGAAAAAACTCGAAATAACTGGAAGATATCTAGAGCATCGAGCTTTGGCTGTTAGAACTCTCCTTCACTAACAAGAGATATCGACCGAGATCTTAGAATGATAAGAGGGAGAGGACGAGTAAAGGAAGAGGTAAAACTTAGTTGCTTTTGTGCAAAACGAGTGAAACCAATGAATCCTGAGAGGTTGAGAAGTTTGAAAGAAGAAGCACAATGGAGAAGAACGAAGTTGAAAACACTCCGGTAGAATAGAGGACAAAGAAGCATGACAAGAACCTTGAGGTTGCAACGATATGAAAGAACACAAGGGAAAAAAGAGTTGAAACCACTCTAGTTGAAACAAGATAGGCAAGGAATGAGAAAGAAAGAATTTGGGAAGCACTCCGGTAGAAAAGAGAGGCATGACTTGATAAGATGGAAAAAACTTGAAAAGAGGAAACACCACTCTGGTTCAATGATCAAGCAAGGAAGAACATAATCTTGACAAAATGAGATGATGGTTTGAAGAGAGCAACCTCCTGAGAAAATGAATAGAGGTTACATCATTGGAAAGAAAATAACAGAGAAAAATTGACACATTCTACCACCATTGGATTTGAAAAGTATCCTTACAAAGAAGGATTGTACAGAGTTGTTGGAAAATAAAGAACCAAAATAACATGCTTGTTGGGGGCTTATTGAAAGTATCTCAACATGAAGAGGTGACAACCTACCAATAACAAAAACAAAGATTGCTAGGGAGCAACACGATATGCAAAACTTGTTTGACCAAGAGGATGCATTAAGAACTTGGGTCATTGATAAGCACCATTATAGCAACAATCCTTACGAAATGATTTAGGTGAAATCCAATCCAAGATAATTTCGAGAAAGAAAAGGTGGGTGTAAATATCTCATTCTTGACAAATTATGTTTGAGACTCCTCATGAATCAAGAATTACATAACACCCTCTCAAATGATTATAGAGAAATAATTTAACTTTGAAATGCAAGAGGAAGAAAACTTGAAGTTCTACCACAAGAATCTTGAAGAATACTTCGAGAATAATTTTTCTTAATGAACCACCATGAAGATTGGAAAAGGAACAACTCCGAAAATAAAATGATGATAGAAAAGAATTAAAGGTTGCAAAAGGAATAAGATGGAGGGCCTGTCATGATTTAGATGAAGCTTCGTGATGAGATACTTGATAAAACTTGGAACTTCAAAAAATAAAAGATGACCAGCTTTAACGAGGAATTTGATAACATGAACAACTCCAGAAGAAGGAATGAAATCACCTCAAGGAAACGAGAAGAAGAATTACATATGCTTATCCTTCATCAAAATAAATTGATGACAAGAAACATATTTCACATACTAATTATTCTTTTGAAAGATTGAGGAGAGGATGGAACGAACTTGAAGATGTCTTAAACGAAAAATCGATAAGAATTTGCAAATTTATGAGGATACTAGGAATGAATGGAGATACATGAAAACAATCCAATCATGCTCTTTCTAGCAGATAGCTTGAACGAAGCACCGAAATATTTGAGATACGAAAGAAGAAACCAAAATTTAGAAGAATTTGAGAACGAAAGATAAAAGCTGAGTACGAAGATTGCTTCTAAAATGATGGCCTTCAGAGGATCAAGAAACTCACATAACACTGAAAATGCTCAACATAGATATCGTAGGAATTTTTCATGATCAAAAACAATTCGAGAAGATAGCATGAAGCTGAAATGAGGAATCTTCAAAAGAATGGACCAAGGTTCAAGAGGAACTCTTTTCTGATATCCTAACACACAGAACGATGGTGGTAAACACCACCAATACTGTTGAGACATTCCGGAACAATGGATAGAGAAAGATTGAGCCAACGATGAAAATAATTTGAAGCTGTCTTGGAGAAGGAATATGATTGATGAGATTCATTCTGACATCACATTTGAAAAGAAGTTGAGGACCTCTCTGGAAAAGACTAGAAGAGCCACGTAAGATCCTAGGAAAAAACAGTGGGCTATGGCCGCACTCAAAGAGAACACCGTTGAATGGATTTCTTAGAAAGGGAGACTCAACTAGAATAAATAAAAACATGATGAGGTGAGAACCCCAAAATAATTGAAAAGATTTGAATGAAAATACGAATCTCTTGAGATATCTTCAACACTCTGTATAGATAGAGAGGGGTGAATACACAAGAGAGCCTTGTTTAAGAATTTCCAACAAGCAAAGCATTGAATGAAATGAAAAGGATATGATGAAAACGAGATGTTGAATCGAATACCCCAGGGAAGAAAACAAGAATGAAGTTAATTCATAGCACTTGAGCATCTTCACAAAGAATCACTGGATATATTCCAAAAGAAAAGACAGCGTAAGCATCCCTGAAAATATAAGCACTTGATTTAAGATGTCTCGCTCCATAAGAAAAGTGTGGGAGGGTGGGGAAAACAAAGACAACTTGGGACGGATGAAATTGTAACATCCCAAAATTCTAAATTTTGGAATGTTATATTAAATAAATAAGTAGGATTGTTTGCTTGGATGTTGTGTGATTGATTGTGTGAAATTGAGTGGAATTTTGAAACTTCTGAAATTTTAATGAGAGGGAATAAAATGACTTTCCCAAAATTTTCTATTTCGAATCCCTATTCAATTTTGAGTTCGAATATTTTTAAAAACACTCTAAAAAAATCAAATGAGAGGAGGTAAATGACACTCAAAAATCAGATATAATGTTTTGACTCAAATTTTAAAATAAAAACTATTTGCCATTTATTTGAAATTCAAATTCCTTTTCATTTTGGAGTTATTACAATAATAATGATTTTTTAGTATTCCAAAAATTCTTAAAAATATATTCATGTTTTAGAGTTTATTTTTTCTGAAAATTTTGATATATTATATGTCTATATAAAATGATTTTCTATTTTTGTTTAATTGCTTTTGTTCGCTGTTTTAAAAAAAAGAAGGAAACACTGTTCATCCGAAATAAAAAAGAAAAAAAACTAGGCAGCGGCCATGTGGGCGGCCGGCTGAACCAGCCCATGCGTCCCTCACTCTCTTCTTTCAGTTTTAATCCACTTCTAGTCTATTCATTTAGTCCCACCTCACTTAGCCTTAAACTTTTGGACCTCCCTTCTACCTATAAATATAGATCCATAGGTGAACCCAAAAATCATCCACTCGGGTTAAACCAATCTTTTGGTTTGACTAACTTTATTAAATAAAAATATTTTCTTCTCTCCGGCGGGATTTCTGGAAGTCGTCTCCTCTTTGGATTTATATCTTCTCTGCATTTTAAAGGTATTCTCTTCGTATTTTCTTTTATACTCCTGTAGTTTAATATCCCTAGATTAGTATTTCTATACTAGTATACGGTAATTAGATTATTAGTTAGTCTTCATATTTACACATTAGTATTACAATTCTTTTAGACATAACATTTTCTTCCGTAAAACAGCTTGGCCCAGATTTTTCAAATAGCCATAACTTTTTACTCATTCACTCAAATTAGATGAAACCAACGCCTACATTTTCGTCTTGACTTCACCTATCCAAACAACCTATCACGTCAACTTTTTTAAAATTTTCAAATTTCGAAATTTATTCAGATTTATATTCAAACTTCATTTGATCACATCTTTTTATCCGTACCTCCGTTTTCGATGAATCCAATTGCCTCGGATTCATATCGAAGTAATCTTTCCGTTCACATCATTAGGGTTATCGTTTCAACATATAATTTTGATCTTGCTCATACTTCTCTATTAGTCCCCAAAATATGTTCACACACCGTAGTAAGCTAACTCAATACCATATTGAATTGCTTATAACTTTTGATCCGTCATTTTGAACCTAGTAATTCTTTTTTGTACACGTTCATATTGACTACCCATATATTGTAACATCATTAGTTTCAATCATTGAACCTTTCAAATATGAGCAATTCAATTTGAATTCGAACCTTCATTTGACCATATCTTTCAAACTGTAACACCTTTTGAATTGATTCCTTTTGCCCCTAAATACTCGTGTCATATATTCTATTCATAACCATCGTACTTCGGTTCAACTTCTTTTGACGTTTGTGAATTCAGATTCAATTCATACTTGAATTTACAGTTCAACCTCTTTTGACCTTTTCAATTAAATTCTTTCTACAAATAAATTCTTATGTCTTATACTATTTGTCAAACAACGTTCATGTTGTTCTCCCATACTTTGGATCGTCTTTCGTAGTCTCTCCAACCTAAGCTTATATAGCAATAGTTCATCATCCATTAACTCTTTTGAGTTGATTCCTCCACTTTCACTTTACAACACAGCTAGAACCTATCTTTTCATATTTAACCTTAGTATGTTGTTATTTTCGCACCAAGACATGTTTTGTTCTTGCGTTTTTCGATTCTTTGTTTTGGCATGAATGTTTGTTGAATGTTATTTTGCTTACGATAGATTTCTCGGAGTGTGACGAGTAGAATTATCCAGATTATGAGAGCGACTATCTTCATCAAGTAATACCAGGCAAGTTCACATTGACCATGTTATTACCTATGTTTTTCAAGTTGCATTAGTTCAACCTTCCACCCATTGCATGCAAAGTAGGTACTTGGAAACTTGGTTACTTGAGTAGTATCATGTGGTAGGCCACCCAAATATCCTTGTTACTTTGGCCGGGACGTTATTTTATTTTGCTATACTTTTTAGTAGACGGGGTTTTGGTTGAGTGTCTACCATGAGAGTTGTGAGACTTAATTGATGATGAAGACCTCAAGGCTCCAAGTAATATTTTCAAGACCTGATGATGCAATATACCTCTAGGTGGATGATGGTTGAACTGCACCCTGGAGAAGCCAATGGTTAGCCTAGGTGTTGCTGGAGAAGTGCTAGTATTCACGCGGAAAGGTCCACCCAGGCAGAAAGAGATGGATGGATGCTTCAAGACCCAAGGCTTACCTGCACAACCACAAGCCATTATGGGCTCTGGCTTGGTTGGATATCGTGGTGACCCTGGACAGGCGGTGCTACGAGATGTAGAAGAACGGTAGGAAAGGAAGGGCACCGACAGAGTCTCAGGGAAACCGTTTAGAAGACCATGTTTTGGTCATCTGTTTCTCAAACACCCTGAAGTGCCAGAAATTCAACGGAGGCGATCAAATCTTGTGGGGAACGTGTGCAAAACTCTGCAGAGTACTCAAACCTAATCGATTAGCCATGTCCACGGTCATGGACAACTTGAGCCAAAGGAACTAAAACTATTTGGAATTCTCAACACAAAGAATTATAATGATGTGGGTATTAATGACAACTTGGGTATGAGAATTGGTTGGTGGAACCATCTCATTACTCAACCAACTTTGTAGTAATCATTTCTGCATTACCCCTCTCTTGTTGTAGGAAAAATTTGCTTTACGCAAAAAATTGAACTTATAGCCCCACCTGCAATATATGCATATATGATTATTTTTCACCCCCTCTTTTATGACTTGCCGGCATATTCAAAATGCTGACCTACATGGCTGCAATGTCTTATGTTGCAGATAAGCTCTATAACGGGTAAGAGTACGATTCAGGGTTACGGTCTGCACTCAACCTGCCGTTGGTGTTTATTGGGAATCCACTCCCGTTGACTGTTTCCGCTGAGATTATAAGGTATATATCAGTTTTACGTTAATTACATGTGATTGCACTTTGATATATACATTGATGTACTGTGTGTGCTAGCATAATGATCCAGGGATGGCACAGAACACACAGAGGCTTGACCTTTCTAGGTCGGGTCGCTACAGAAACAAACTTCAAAATGAAATAAGAGGATAGATCTTGTGAATATTGGAAAGGATTGAATTATCATGAAGTGAAGCACTCCATATGGACAAGAATTGACGTGACAAATTGTTTCAGCAAAAGTATTGGAACTCCCATAGAAATATGAGAACACCGCTTAGAAAAGATATGAAATCAACACTTGCCCTTCAAGTAACTCGAATTACTATACTTCAAAACAAACAATAATGAGGCTTGCAAATTAAGCTCGAACAAATACATAACCCATTATGCATTTGTTGGAAGGATAATCCTAGCAACTACTTGAATTCGCAACTTAGAACTCTAAAAATCTTCCGGTTATGTAATCGGGTCCACGAATAAAGGAGCAAAACTTCACACAACTCCTAACATGATACTACGCTCGAATGTATCACATCCGTCAACACATAACCAGAGGTCTCCGAACTCAACTACCTCAGACCCACGTAATCACAATGATACTAAACATGGTAGTATATCTGGACGCTCTCCCGAGTACTGGGTGACGTTAAACTCCTCTCGCCACAATTAGTATGGAAGCAATTTCGAACATCCGTGTCGTGAGATACTAAGGAAACTGAACGATAACGATGCGTCGAGAACCCCTTGGATCTCCACTCCCTAGAATAGTCAATTTAGACAAGAGGCACCAAGTACAAAGTTTCGTCACATCACCATAATAGAGGTTCCAAAACACCCACGTGATCCTAAAGTTTTTTGAGTGAGAAGAAGGGTATAATAAAAATTCCTACGTCAGGATTCATCGCTAGAGTAGGGAAGAGGAGTAAAAAGAAGTCCCACTCTCTAATATATAACTACACTCAAAATAGTTTTTCACTAGACTCGACTCGACCAAGTTCAATCAATCAAGGGGGATACTAGGTTAGTACTACTCTGATTAAAACTTGTAACGCCCAAGATGCGGTACTATCCTCATCTAGGGACGAGGGCCTTGATAGGGATATAGAAGCGCATCTCGTCATTTCGCAAGAATGGATATCGTTACAAGTGCATGTAAAGAAGAGATGAGTATATGGAGTTGGCTTACACTAGCCACAAGCTAATTCATGATCATCTAAAATACAATCATACATATCAATCATCGTACATACAAGAAGGGTCCAACTATGAACGAAATCAAACGATAAAAGCGACATCCATCCTTTCTATCCCAGGCTGCCGACCTGGAACCCATCCTACGATTGATGATGAAGAATGAGAACTCCAAACAAGCATCATGCTCACGTCAAAGCATCGCATTACCTGTACCGGCACCTGTTGTTGTTGTTATCTATGAGTCATACGGACTCAACAATCTCATTTCCAAGGGTATCAAGACTACCAAAGCTTAATGGGTGAGGTATTGTTAAGTGGTGAGGCTGCAACAATCACTAATAATTTATTTGACTGGTTAACTTACGAGTACAAGAATAATAAGAGTGATCTATGTGTAACCAAACATGAACTATAGTAATTATAAAGAAGTGATCTCGAACACCTACTTACGAGTCAAACATAACCCCACCATGTTCCTGTCGGATTCGGCGCTTCACAAAACCCACAAGGTTCAAACACTTGGGCATTTGTGAGGATCTAAACTGACTCAAAGTCTCAAGCTTGTCACCCTACGGCCTAACTACGTAGAGCGAATGCAAGCGAGGGAGAAAGTGGAGTCAAAGATTTACCCAGGTTTGGGCCACCTTGCGGTGTAAAACCCTACTCCTACTTTGTGGTGGATTGGCCTCAAGAGGAGGCTAAGGATGAACTAGTACAGTGATGGGGAGGCCTCGCGAGGGCCTTTGGTGGTGATGAACTAGCTCTACTCAACCTGCCTTCTACAGTGGGAGTGCGTGGCTATTTATAGAGGTTGCGGTCCTCCTTCCTCATTGCATAGGCGGGAAGGGATCCACAAAGGCCAAATTTGAAAGAGGACAGGAGGTACATCTTATCTCGACTAAATGTAGTATTTGCTTGCAAAGCTTCTGGGGGTGATGCAGTGGTGGGCTCGGCGATGACATCTGTCTTGCCGAGATCGTGGTCTCGGTCTCGTTGCATCGGGAAGGAAACCTTTGGGGGATTCCTTGGGAACCCATGTATGTCCTTGTCTCCTTAGCATGAAAGAGGAAACTGGCCTCCTCCTGCGCCTGCTGGCTCCCGCTTGGCTTTGTCATCAGAACCCACGTGGGCTCGGTGATGACAACCGTTCTACAGGGCTCGTGGTCGTGGTATTGTTGCACCGAAATGGAAACCTTTGGGTGATGCTTTGTGAACCCACGTACGTCGTTGCTCCCTTTGCACCAAAGGGGAAGCTGCACTGCCTGGTGCACTAGTGCCCGTCTGTCCCACCTTACGTCATCCTTGGCCTCCTGAGGCCAAGCGCTGCATAGAGATCTTTAACGCTCCAGAGGGGGCCTGAGGAGGCCTATTCCTTGAAGGTCATGGTGCTGCTTACCTCGCAAGCTTAGGGTCTCGTGAGGGCCTTCTCTTGAGTGGGATCGCATCGACCATGCTTGGCTGACAAGGTGGGACATGCCCTGGGCTGCAGGTAGGCAGGTTTGGGTACCCCCATTTCTAGGCCGTGGGCCCTAAGCGCCTGTGGAGTAGGCTCGACACGTGTCGCGCGCCAGGGCGCCGATACCCCCACTCTCCGAGGATGTTAGGAACCGCCCCAAGTCAGACTGATGCGACACCCGTGTGCCGTGCTGGCCATCATTACCCTTCCTTGAATGTTGCTGCTCCCTTGGGCCTCCACTCCTTGGCCCACGCGGATGTGGCCCAACAATGGAAGGTAAGGTGACGCGAAGTAGGATTGTGTGCCGATCGAGCCAGCCCCGCGGCACCCGAGGGGTGCATGACGCCTGTTCTCCCACGACGCCTCGCGGCCGCAGTTACGTCTCTAAATCCGCTCCACCCATGGGGGGCCTTGCAGTCTGGAAGTGCCTTCTCATTGCCATTGTTCCAAAAAAAAAACCTCTCTTCTTCCCAGCTTCCCTTCCCCCATGGCTTCTACAAGTAGTGTTGCGGCTGCAGGGAAGCGCGCGGGGCCGTAGGCTTCTTCGCCCTCTTACAGAGGCGGCGGCAGGGGGCCCTCGGGGCTGGCCCAAGCTCGCTAGCGTTGGGCCATTGTTGATGAGTGAGTGCTCTGTCATTTTCTTCCTTCCTTGCTGACATGTCTGGTGCACCGAACCTGACCGTCTCCTCCTCCCAGGGCGCCTGCGGCTAAAAAACATAGGCTTGGCAAATTCCAGGAGGAGGTGGACACGTTGCAGGCCCAGGTAACGAGCGCCGAGGCTGTCCTCCAGGCCGCCCTTAGGGGTGAATTGGAGTCCAGGGCGGAGCTGGCATCCCTCCAAGCCTAGATCCAGGAGGCAGCTGACACAATACATGCCGTCGAGGACGAGGCGGCGTACACCAGGAGGCGCATCACGCTTAGCAATACCTTGGCATTGCCCACCAAGCAGCCGGCACAGCGAACCGGTTCGTCGGGGAAGCCCCCGCACTACCGTGCACGCAGGGCGACGGAGGCTACCTCGACTTCTTATGTAGGGTGATGGAGGCGCTGGAGACCGGCGTCTCCCGTGTGGATGCAGACAGTGAGGCCAGTGCATGCGATCTCCTGGACCTTGCCTTGACATGCGTCTTTTCCAACCTATGCCGCCTTGCCCCAGACCTCGACCTTCGGCGCGTCGGGGAACGGGTGCCCGATGGACTCCAGAGGCCCCTCCGGGATGAGGTGTGCCAGCATGTGGAGTCCTTGGTGGAGCTATTCATCCAAGAGCGTGCCTCTGGCAGGGAGAACGGTTCCGACGCCAAGGCGGACGGCTGTTCAGACGGTGACAATGATTCCTCCACCTAAGCATCCCCTGTTTTCTTTTCCTGGTTCCTGTAATGTTTAAGAAAAACTCGGCCCCTGAGGGCATGAGTCTTTTGTCTATTACCTTTGTCCTCCTCCTTACTTCTCTTAAATCGCCGGTCACCTGCTTGCTGTGACGTGACTTAGTTTCTTGCATGGGGCTTGGTGCCATTGTTCATGCAGTCCAGTGAGGGTGGCCAACAAGGTCCTCATGAGGTGTTCCCTCCCAAGGGAAAGGTTGATGTCATCTAACCCCGGTTCATGGTGTCGTCGTTCGTTGAATCCGGATTCCTCCCCTTGTGCCGCCTTTCCTGGCACCTAGGGCCACAAGAGCCTTGGTTGTAGTACATAATGGACCATAGCGCCCGAATTCTCACGTTAGTGTACACAACCTCTATCATGTATTCGGGCAGCTTTTTGATCAGTGGGTTTTGGCTCGGTTCGATGGTGTACTTAGCTTATAGGGCAGGGGTGATCTCGTGCATCTTGAAGTGCAGCTGAGTCGTCCAGATAGCTCGAGGATTCTGCCTGGGGATCTTCTTCCTTGTTTGCAGAATGGTTTGGGGGCCCTTTTGGCACTCTGCACCTGCGGGACCCAATCACGCGCAGACCTGGACCACCGTTGGTGCATCCGGATCACCAGGACATGACCAATGGGGCGAGGCCTCGGCCGCCGCTGGAGCGTTCGGATCACCAGGACGTGACTAGGGGGCACGGAGCCACGAGATTGGTGAGGTTCCTGGGCATGCTGCCCATGGAACTCCCCTTGATGCTCAAGAAGCGCTCTACGTCGGCAGGACCCAGTCCCGCGCATTCCCGACCACCATTGGGGCGTCCAGATCACTAGCACGAGACCAATGAGGCGGGGTCCTTGACCTCCGTTGGGGCATCCTGGTCACAAGGACGAGACCAACGACGCGTGGGTCTATATGACTGATAAGGCTCCTGATGCGCATTTCTCAGGAGTCCCCCTTGACACTCGAGCGGTCTGCATACCGTTCTATCGGCCGCTGCCTTCGGAGGCACCTGAGCCTCTCAAGGCTCCATGTTGTGGTGCTGCACTACGGTTGGAGTCCCCGAACGGGGGTCGACCACCAAAAGATGCAAGTTCCTAAGGTGCCAGGCCCTTGCCAGCCTGCTCCGAGGCGCCTCGGGGAGGGCCAAAGTGCGCAAAATCTTGTGAAACACCAATTCAAAGAAAGAGACTCCAAGGCTAGAAAAATGAGTGTAGGATGAGAGAAAAGTCCCCGCACCTTTTTTAAATAGAGTTCCAAAATTCTCAAACTTCATTAAAAACGTGGCAATTCGAACACCAAAAAGAAGCAAGCAACTGTCATGTCTGTCACCTAGACTAATCTTCGTCTTCGTCTTCCCCTAGCGCAGAGCGTAGGGCATCCACATTGCATGTGCATAGTCATTGGACGACAGTGTTGTTCGCCAGCATGGAGCATGGGGCTTCCACTTGGGAGTGGGATGGAACCCCTCCGCGTCCTCGGGGAGCTACGGGCGTATACAACCCACTCATTATTACGTGACAATGTCACGGCCGAAGATAGTTGGGCAAGCCCCCCAGGCGCACGACCCGGGTGCTCCCATCTCTATTAAGAGCTATCACATGCATTTCTACTCGGTTGCGCACCCCTATGACCCAAACCCGAATGCATTATTCCCCGCGTAGCCGCGGGATTGCGCTCCCGTAGCACAAACATGAGCAAAATGCACCTGACGCAACCATAGAGGTGTTGTGTCGATGAAGCCGCCTCGTGAAGTGCCGGGGCGCCAGCTGGACAGCATCTCGAGGGCCTCGTGAGGCCCGGCCTCCTGAGGCTGCGTCGGCGCTCCGGTTGATGTGGGTGGCCCGCGCTGCTTGTATCCTGTTGCTCTCCCCTAGACTGTTGCTCCTCAGTTCTCGGGGTTTGGCTTTGTGTTGCTTGCTCGCGAGGGCGACGGCTTGCGCCTTGCCCCCGTGGGCCCGGGGACGTCCTCCCTCCTCCTCCCGCGCATGTTATCCAGGCCTAGTACTCCCTCGGTGGATACCCTCAATGCCGGCTCGGGGAGGATGTGTAGGGTACCTGTCATGCCCAAGATGCGATCCTATCCTTATTTTGGCTCGAGGGTCTCTACAGGATAGGAGCGCATCTCGTCGTGTTGCAAGAATGGACATCATTACAAGTACATGTACAAAAGAGATGAGTATAAGGAATTGGCTTACACTCGCCACAAGCTACATCAATATCACATCTATACAACAACATATTCAAACATCATACATGAGAGCAGGGTCCGATTACGGACGAAATCAAACCATAAAATGACATCCATCCTTGCTATCCCAGGGCTGTCGCCTGGAACCCATCCTAGATTGATGATGCAGAAGAAGAATAACTTCAAATCAAATCAAGCATCACTCTCATGTCAAAGCATCGCATTACCTATACCTGCAACTATTGTTGTAGTAATCTGTAAGTCACAAGGGACTCAGCAATCTCATTTCCAAGGGTATCGAGACTATTAAAGCTTAATGGTTGAGGTATGGTTGAGTGGTGAGGCCGCAGCAAGCAACTAAGCATTTATTTGAGTGGCTAACTTACCAATACAGAAAGTAAAGTATGATGGTCTACGCATAACGGACGTGAACTAATAATATTCACTAAGTAATCCTGAAGACCTACCTACGTCAAACATAACCCCATCGTGTTCTCTCTCGGATAAGGACTCAGGAGAAGAAACAGTCATGGTTACGCACACAGTTGGTGTATTTTGTTAGAGTTTACTTCGAGTTTGCTATCACCAGGTGTTAAACAAAGTTTTCCAAGTTTGCCACATAACCGCGGGCACGACTTTCTGAAAGATTTAACCCTGCAGGGGTGCTGCAACTTATCCATCACAAATTGACCACACGCCGCGGGAATAACCTCGACCACGGATCTCGTGATCATCCTAGGCAATTCCAAAGGAAATCCGACACCTCGAGATAGCTCGACGAAGATCAGAGTTCCTCACGCAAGACATTCGAGAAAGGTAAAACAACTCCAGCAAGACCGCCCGACGTGTCGACGAACCCGATAAGAGCCGCGTATCTCGTTCTTCGGACACGACAGATAAGAAAAGCGTACGGTGTCCTGATAGACATCTCCCGAGTTGCCCCTGGTTGGCCCCGCATGGTGCTCTAGTTTGTATCAACACTCATGAGGAGCATTGGCCCGGGTTGTTGATTAAGATCCTCGGGTTAATTACTCCCTATGCAGGTTTATTAGTTATTAGGAAAATGTAGTGCCAATATTGGGCCTTGCCAGACAAGCTTTATCCTAAAACGAAAATCAAGGGGGTTTGCATAACAACCCCGAGCATGTTAGGAGAGCTCATTTATGGAACATAACACCGGTTCACAAGTAACTAGGGTGGCAAGAGTGGAACAAAACACCGAGCAAAAGGCCAAGCCTTCCACCCTTTACCAAGTGTATAAGTGCATTAAATTAAATAGCAATAATATTTTGATAACAAAAGAATGTCCATATTTTCGCATGGAAGCAATTGCACCTACAGCTAGAAACACTATAAGAAGGGCTGAGCAAGAGGTAACATAGCCAAAGAAAGGTTTGCTAGGAAGGTGGAGGGTTAGAGGCTTTCATGGCAATGTTGGGAGGCTTGACAATCAAGTGGTAGGTAGTGTGACATAACGATAAAAGTGAGATAACTAGCATAGTAATGATAGTAGTGGTATCCAGGGAAATGTGTCATCTCGCCTGAGATCCGCTCGGATGAAGATGAAATCCATGAAGAAGACGTGCCAACGTAGTCGAACAATTCCTCACACTCCGAACGCTTTCGGAACTCTATCAAGAAGGAACAATCTGAAACAACAATCAACACACGGAACACCACCACATATTCATGACATGATGCATAAACAAATATGATGCATGTCTGGTTTAAATATGCAAGGCATGGCAAAGAACATCTAACAACTCCTACACATTAAGTGAAGCTCAATATGTAACGAGTTGCATATTGATGAAACTCCACGTTCGAATTATTTAGTTCACTCCCGTTTAGGTACTCATCAATTTTAAATGTTGTTAGACATGGCAAGAGGTGAAGCATAAGTAAACAAGACTCTCTAGGCATCTTAAATGAGGTCGGAAACAACTTATAGTATTTCCAAAACGACCTCATATGTTAATTTCGAAATTGGTCCAGATCTTAACTAACCATATTTTATATTTGTTAAACAATAGAATAAAGTATACCACGCCATTCTACACGTCGTTCTAGTCGATTTACATATATGGAAGATCTCAAACGGAGCTACGGTCTAAAAGATATGAGCAACACAAGATGGATATGCCATGAATGCAAAATGCATGAAAAAGACAACCACAAGCACTTAAAAACATGGATACAATTAAATAATACAATTATACATGAAATTCTAAGCAAGTTTCATGTGAGGCATATCCAAAACGGAGCTACGGTTCAACCACAACAACCAACACAAGATTTATATGAAATCTTTTCAAAACAGCAACATAGCATTTTGCACGCATGAAAAAAACAAGTTACAAGATCCTAAAATGCACAAACTAAACATGGGGAAGTAGTATATAACACACACTTCATTTCATATTCACATATCATACTCAAAAGAGGCATGGATCACATGGTAGGGAGCTCACAACATGCCATATTAAACTAAGCAATTTTTAGACAGTGAAATAAACCCAGTTTTCATAGTGCAGTTTTTATCACGAAGGCATATTGAAAGAAGTAAAACTGTATGCTACAGGTCATATTATGGCATGAAACTTAACCGCATACTAAAGGGCATTATCAACTACAAATAACTCCATTACACCTATCCCAAAGGGGTTCTAGATCACTAGCAAAACACATGGCAAGACAGCAACAAAACGTTACAGATTCTAGACTTAAAAATATTTTAGCATCTCAAAACAGCACAATTTTTATAGCATATTGACAAAAATAAAACAACACATAAACATGCACTTCTATGCCAGCAAAAAGACCAGGTGCTAGTGCACATATCATAGGGCATATCTCATGTTCAAAATTATTTCATATCATGCATGGATTAAATCACACGAAATAGACATAAGAGCATCACAGCAAAAATGACATGTATAAAAAAAATGCTCAAATGAGAAAACTAAATGCACAAATAAATTATATGGATTTTTCTACCCTGGAAACATATATAATATGATAGGTTCAAGTAGAAAAATATGTCACATTTAATTATGCAAGTTATGACATAAACCGATTAACATGCAATTCATGCAATTAAATGCAACAATCACACCAATATTATTAGCATGCATGAAAATGAAATAATAGTAATCCACACATTTATTCCTATAGGGATTGATTAATTCGATGCAAGGTAAAACATATATGTGCAATGCAAAATATGGCATTTATGCAAATGATGCAAACAACAAGTTTAAGTACGTTTGGCATGGATGAAAATGGCATATAATTAATCTACGCATTTTTCTAAGCATTTTTCATATATATAACACTTTAATCCGATGTACGGTCTATTGTTAGCAATTTTAAAAAATAGGGCTGAATTTGGAGCCTATTGGGCCAACACGAATATGGGCGACGGATAGATCTAACATGCACAGGCGAGGAATAGGGATGCGGGGGCGGCTCACCCATGGGCTGGACCTTGAGGGCGGCTGGGCCAGAGGGAGGCTGGCGGAGCCAGCTGGGCCGGCACACACTGGGCCACGCGCTGGTCAATGAGGCAGGGCGCTCGCCCCCGACCTCCTGCTCGCTCCCAAACAGGGGCAGAGCATCGGCGGCGTCGGTGCTCACGGCACAGGGTCGACGGAAGGCAGCATCGGAGGGTGGATCCGGCGGGGCTGGGCCGGATCTCGGTGGAGCTGGGCGGCGGAGCACCTCCGGCAAGCGGCGACGACGAGCTCGAGGGGCTAGCGGTGATGTCTTGTAGGGGAGAGAGAGACGAGGTGAGACAGGGAGGAGGAGAGGAAGAAGGAGAGGAAGGGAGAGGGAGATCCGGTGGGGCTAGCCTCTGGCGAGGCGCCAGGGCACTCCGGCGAGGGCCGGTGGTTGGCTCCTGCGGTCGCACGCATCGGAAGGGCTCGAGGCACTCGGGAGGAGCGGCGGCGGCTGGAGGTTTCGGGCCTACGCGGTGGGCCTGGATGGGCTTCACGGGCCCACGTGAAGAGGAGTGTGCTGGCGGCTACGGGGAGGTTGCTAGCGGCGGCACGGATCCCTAGGCGGATAGGGTTTGCCAATTAGGCAGGCTAGGGGTGTTTAAATAGGAATGGTGGCTAGGTTAGGGGGGTTTCGGAGCCGATTTCGGCGTGCGATCACAATTGGACGGCCGGATCGGGGCAAGGGTGGTGGGCTGTGTCACATCCCTAGCTAGATGTCATAGGACATCATGTGTGTGTGCATCATATATCATTTTTGCATCAACATGAAATGGGTACTAAAGGAAACCCCAAACCCTCATTTGAATCAAACCAATTCAATGTTTGTGAAAATTCAACAAATCCAAAATGCCCATCTAAAATGTCCCTTATGTGTGATAAATATGGACATGATTATACAAGGGGTCATTTAAAATATTTGAAAAACTTTAGCAATTTAAAAATAAATGATAAAGCTTCTCAAAATACCAAATAAAGCATTATCATTGTTTTATATTTCAAAATATCCTGAAACTTTTTATTGGAGTTTGAAATATTCAAACTTCAATATATAAAATATTTGGGATATTCTAAAATAGCATATGCGCCTGAAAATAAAATAAGAAAAATGTCAGAAACTACAAAAGAATGCAAATAAGGAAAAGGGGGGAGAAAACCCACCTCGGCTTACCTGAAGAAGAGGCCCAGCCCACGGGGGGCAGCAGCGTCTTCTTCCTCTTGCCAGGAGGAGAAGCAGCTGCGTGCCTCCACCACAGCCGAGCGTGGCCACGCGCTAGCCACTTCCTCCCTGTCTGCCTGGCCGCCTCCTTGTCGTGCTGGCGGGAGGATAGGCTCCGTCGCCGCCTGGACCCGCTCCCTCACGCCATTCCTCCCCCTTCTCTCCTCTGTTCTTCCCCTCGCCAGACTAAAGACGCCGCCGATTCGTCGTCTGTCGTGTGTCCCCGACCACGGAAAGCGCCAAAAGACCCTCCGGTGAGGACCCGAATCATTTCCCCTATCCTCGACGCCGTTCCCCTCCTCTAGCCCCGTCGGTAGCTAGAGCCGAGAGAAGCTCGCCGCCGGCCATGTCGTAGCCGTGGCCACAGCGGCCCAAGCTCGCACGTGAGCACGTGGTCGTGCTCAGGATGATCCCGGGCAACCCTAGGAACCCTCAGGTGGCTTGTTCGAGCTCCGACTCGACGAGCCCATGCTCGCCCGAGCTCCGGCAACTGCCGTGCTCATCACCGACGCCGATTCGGGCCATCCCAGCCCCTGGGAAGTGTCGGGCTCGACGCGCACAAGCAAGCAGAGCAGTTTGGTTCCCTCCGCCCTACATTTAGTTGCCGGAGGAGGAATACCGACCCCTCCGCCATCCCTGACGTCGCCGGCGGCTCAACGCCAGCGAGTCAACTAGTTTGACCACCAGGGGTTTGACCCGTGGGTCACTGTCAAGTGGGGCCGGGCCCTGTTAGTCAAATCCCGATTAGCAATTCAATTAATTAATATAATTAACATAATTAGTCACTGACCAGTGGGCCTAGTGTTGATTAAGTAATTAGGATTAGTTTTAATTCTCTAATTAAGTTATTGAGTCGCTGACATGAGGGCCCCACCCTATCAGGTTTGACTTGGCCTGGTCAGCTGACCTGCTGACACCATGATGACGTCAGGCTGATGTAATAAAGGAATTTCTAGTTTTAAAATAATTCCAACAAATGTTTAAAACTTCAAAAATTCATATAAATTAATATGTAACTCAGATGAAAATAATTTATATATGAAAACTTATCAGAAAAATCCAATGGATCTAATGGTGCTGTTACCATGCATTAAAGCAACCTATGTCGAAGAACATTGACATTTGCTAATAGGTTAAAATACGGCATTTGAAACGCAGAACGATTTTGAACCTATATTCAAACTCACTTCAAATTAACTGGACACTAGTGGCATTAGCTCATCCATACATGCTACCATGTCATGATCATGCATCATATTGTTGCACTTGCGTGTATTGAATGCTATTTATCTGCATTGTGGTAGGCCCTACTAATGAGGATACCCTCGAGTATTCCAACGAAGGAGAGAACCTTCCTGCTACCCAGCTAGGCAAACAACCCCCTTGATGATTCCGATAACATCCCAGTCTGTCGCTCCTGCTCTTGTTTATTTCATTAGGACAACTGTTCACATGTCTGTCATACACGGTAGATGAACCTATTCTTCCGCATGACCTGTCATTGTCACAGTAAATAGCTAAACCTTGCAACCTAGCATACCTGGTAGATGCTTGTGCCAAGATGTGCTTAGCTTACTTTGCCTGCTATGCTTGGAGTTGTGTCGGGTGTGATTCATCTAGGTGATGAACTAGAGTGAAACATTGTTGTTCCAATGTGATAAGCTTATGATGAACTTGATTTGATAAAGCTAGCGATGAGAGGCTATGTAGGAGTACATAGCGGTTTGTCTCATTGGTACCGTTTTTAGGAACCGTGTTCCGTGTTTGTGATACAAGACTAGTTACTACCACACATTGGGTTCCGGTAACTCGACCCCTCTCGACTTATCAGTCGCTTAGTCCTTAGTCTAGGAGTTGTAGGTAGTTTCTAGTGTTTACAGCATGCTGGAGGCCGTGCGTACAGCTGACCCTAGGGGTGGGCTATGACACGGTAGGCAGTGGCACGGTGTACCAAGGGTCACCCGAATGGTGGGCTTCGGAACCCTGCGCACATCGTTTGGGGTCGTAGAGGAAACTTCGGCCGGACTTCCGTTCGGGTTCAGTCTCAAATAGGCGATAGCCTGGACTAGAGGTCTTACGTGGTTGACGGTCGTGGCTGACTCCCTCGCCGGGCTTCCGCTTGAAGGTTGCCGAGGTGCATGGTTTCATGAGCACACAATGATAAGTGGCAAGAGTGTGTGTGAAGAAGTACACCCCTACAGTGTATGAAACTATTTGAATAGCCGCGTCCTCGGATATGGACTACTTGGAAAGCTTATGTTGTTCATAGATAATCAAATGGATACTCATGAAAATATCAAGACAAGTGTGAGTACCGTGGATGGCACTCTTCCAGGAGAGGGTGGGGAATCCATAGTGGTATATTATCATGGAGTTAGTGGACTCGTGTGCGATATCTAAAATTTAAACAAAGAGTTAGAATTGTGTAGTGTAGGTTAGCCATGAGTCAAAGCTGGCATTGCTGCATAAACTCCACCACCCCCCTTTGTTGATACATGAGCATGAATAGGCTAGGTCTGCTTTAAAGACTTGCTGAGTACATCTCATGTTTTCTTAATAAATGTTGCAGATGAAACCCAGGACCCATCAGGTGGGTTCTTTCTAGATGTTGACAATGCCGAATAGCTGGTGTCCCAGCTATGAGCCTATGCCTTGTGGCGGGCTGTAGATAGTAAGGCCATGTGCCTTTTTACCCTTTCATCTGTCTATAGTCAGACAGCTTATGCTTTCGCTTGGTTTGTAAGAACTTGTTTGTATGACTTGATTGTCGGGTCATGTGACTCCTATCTGTAAGAACATATTATGCAAGGCTTGGCTGAGCACCTTAAATAAAAGTTGTTGTATGGTTATGTTGTGATGCCATGGTTGTATCTATGCATATCGGGCATGTCGTGTGTATGTGTGACACGCAACGATATGTATGGGATCCGACACCTAGTCGTGTGCCTTTAGTAGTACTCTTTACGGGAAACTGCCTCTTTGTGCTTCCATCGAGCCATGGTAGCTTGCTACTGCTCCGGACACATTGATTGACCGGCATGTATCCTTCTTTGCTGCTGTGTGTGTCCCTTTGGGGAAATGTCTTGCAGTGTAATGGAGTCCCTGTAGCCTGCTACGACTCGTCTACGTGCAGTGCTGGCATTTATGTCTCATGGTGTAATGGAGTCCTTGTAGCTTGCTATGACTGGTTTACACACACTTGAGGCCGACACCTGCATTGTTGGGTTACGTATGCCTGTTTCCGTACGGATGTGCCACTTGGGTTCCATGACTTGTCATGTCAGCCCGGGTTCTCTATTGTTTGATTGCCAGCGACATGTTCACATACGTGAGCCGCAAACGGTCCCGGCTAAGGTAAGGCTGCAGCCGTGGAGCTTACCGTGCATGAGGCCGCAAAGTGATGTGATATGTTACAATCTGGATTCATATGATTTAGGATCAGGGTCCTGACAGGTTGTGTGTGGAGTGGGCTAAGGTGGGGATGAGAGGGAAGATAGTGGGCCAGCATCGAGTTTTTAAAACATCGGAATGACGGATAAATAAACCGATGACCACACTACTATGGTTGACCGTTCAGGTATCAAACGGCCTCCGATTGATACGAAATTTTGCAGGCGGCCTACCTACACTGTAATAAGACCGCATGCCCGGTTTCGACCCAATCCAAGAAAGCTTTATGTGCGCCTTTGTCGGGACCCCGATCCTAAGCCATAAGAATCCAGCCTGTAACACATCACATCACTTTACGGTCTCACGCACGGTTATCTCCACGGCTCCCAACTTACCTGGGCCGGGACCGTTTGCGTCTTTTGACTCATGTATGTGAATGTGTCGCCAACATTCAAATGTCAAAGAACCGGGCCGACATGACTAGTCGTAGAACCAAAGTGGCACAATCGTACAGGGAAGGGCATACGTAACCCAGCAATGCAGGTGTCGATCTCTAGCGTGTGTACACGACTCATAGCAAGCTACAAGGACTCCATTACGCCGTGGGACATGAATGTCATCACTGCACATAGATGAGTCACAGAAGGCTACAAGGACTCCATTACACTACGAGACATTTCCCCAAAGGAACAGACACATCAGCAAAGAAGGATACATGTCGGTCAATCAATGTGTCCGTAGCAGTAGCAAGCCACCAAGGCTTGGTGGAAGCACAAAGAGGTAGTTCCTCGTAAAGAGTACCACTAAAGGCACACAACTAGGTGTCGGATCCCATACATACCATTGCACGTCACATGTACGCACGACATGCCCGATATGCCTAGATACAACTATGGCATCACAACATAACCATACAACATTACAACATTTAATTAACAGGCTTGGAAGAGCCAATACAATAAGATGTTACAAACGGGGTCTCAAGTCCCAACATTCAGAGCATTCAAAGAAGCAAGCGGAAGTTAAACATGTCTGGGTACAGACATCTACAAAAGTGGCTGGAGGAGCCTGAAAAGCTACAACGACCCTACCAAAGGAACTAGACCTCTGTTTGGGATTCCCAAGCTAATCCGGTTAACATCGAACTTCACGTCGAAAATACAACTAATGAGACTGGCGTCTCCTCTACAAAAACATAATTGAAGCAAACGTGAGTACAAGGGTACTCAGCAAGACTTACATCAGAACTAACTACAAATGCATCGGTATGAATAAAGGGGATTGTGGAGTTTATTGCAGCAAGCCAGCTTTGACTCTTGGTTAACCTATACTACGTCTACAAGTGCTTTCTTTGAGGTGCGATAGCGCACACGAGTCCACATATTCACAAATCAATGCACCACTATGGATCCACTCTCGTCTCCCTAGAGAAGGCCGTCCATAGCACTCACGCTTATCTTGCGTATTTTAGAAGTATCCATTTCACTTATCTATGAACCACATAAGTTCTCCAAGTAGTCCATATCCGAGGACAGGGCTATTCGAACAGATTATTTCACCCTGCAGGGGTATACTTCTTCACACACGCTCTTGCCACTTATCACCATATGCACGTCATGCATCTCGGCAACCTTCAAGCGGAAGCACTGGCGTGGGCGTCGGCCATGACCGTCAACCACACATGACCCTAGTCCAGGTTTATCGCCTATTTGAGACTTAACTCGCATGGAAGACGGCCAAAGTTTCCGGTACGGCCTCAAACGATGTGTACAGGGTTCCCAAGCCCACCGTTCGGGTGCCACTTGGTACACTGTGCCACTGTGCATGTACCGCATCACAGCCCACCCCCGTCAGGCAACGCTATGCACGGCCGCCATCACTTTTCCTAAAAAACCAGAAACTAGTTGCAACTCCTGGACAGAGGTCTAGGCGATTAATAAGCCGAGAGGGATCGAGTTACCGGAGCCCAATGTGTGGTAGTAACTGTCTTGGAGCACAAACACAGAACTCAGTTCTTAAGGTGGGTCCCAATGAGACAACCCGTCATGTACTCCTACATGACCTCTCATCGCTACCTTTACCAAATCGTGTTCACACACTTAGCTCTCACACAGTAGGACATGAACACTGCCATTCTGATTCATCACCCGGATGGACCAGACCCGACACGACACGACTCTGAGCATAGCAGGCACAGTAAGTAGGCAGGCATGGATGAGTAAGCACAACAATGGCTCAAGAAGTTGCTACCCATACAATTGGTTTCAACTATTTACTGTGGCAAAGACAGGTCATGCAAAGGAAGGGGTTCAACTATTGAGAACATGTAACAGTTGAATCGTCAATATCCTAATGCAGTAAAAGAGATCAGGAGCGAAAGAGTGGGTTCATATTAGTATGCTCAAGGGGGTTTGCTTGCCTGACAGATCTGAAGATATTACTTCTCTTCATTAGTGTCAACATTCACATCGTCAGAACTAGCGTCTACCGAGAGGAAACAACCACTGGCAAACACAAAGGAACAACACTCAATTTATGCAATGCACAATCATGCTGCATGATATGACAAGTTAAGGTATTAAATTAATCTAGAGGAGTAGTTAGCCAAGTTAGTTGAAGTGCAATTCAAACAAGTTTGAATTCTGACTCCAAATGATATTCCATATATTGACCTAACCATAAAATGTCCTACTTGGTGATGTTAACTTCCTCAAACATGCATGATCATGGCGTAAACATATTCTTTGGTTTTTTCTAATCATTTATCATATATAAATTATTTTCATCTGATTTACAGATTATTTCCTATGATTTTTAGAAGTTTTAGACATTTTTTAGGAATTTCCTGAATTATTTCTATTATAAAAACTGATTACTGTGTCAGCCTGATGTCAGGATGACGTCAGCAGGTCAACAGGGCCGCCCGTATTCAATCCTGACCAGTGGGACGCACTGGTTAGTGACCCAGCTAATTAACCGGGCCCTAGGCCCACTTGTTAGTGGCTAATTAGATTAATTAAGCAGATTAGTTATTATTATTTGTTATCTAACAAATTAAATAGGGCCGGGCCCACCTGTCTGCCACCCAGGGTCAACCCCTAGTTGGTCGGGTCAAAGCCACCGGCTGCTCAACGCCGGCGACAGCAGACATGGTGGTGGTCGCCGGAAATCCTCCTCCGGTGACCTTTTGGGTGGCGTAAGGCACCTACGGGTAGCTGGGGTTCGCGCACATCCATTTGCAGCAACGGGAGGACGCGGGGTGGTCGGAGCTGGCGGCAGCGGTGACTTTGGCAGCGGCCGGAGCTCGGCAACGGCGGGGTTGGCGGCTTGGGGTCGAGCAGTGCAGCGTGGCTACAGGGAGAAGCAAAGGGAGCTCACAGGGGGCTCAATGGCGTCGAGGGCAGGCTCGGAGGGGCGGCGAGGCGAGTGTAGGGTCGCCAGCGATCTTTGGCGTCCGACGATGGAAACGGCGACGTTGGCTGGGATGGAGGCCGTCCAATGTCGAATCCATCAGCGAGGAGGAGCTGGGCGACGCTACGGGGCTCTTGGCCAGCTCGGAGTGAGGGGGGCGGTAGCAGATGTGAGCGGCGGTCGGCCATGGTGGCCTCGGCAGGGAAGAAGCAAGAGGGGGACGAGGAAGAGAGCAGGAAGAGGAGAAAAGAGGGCGAGAGAGAGCGGGATGGGTCCACGGGTCCATGTGGGGCTCTGAGGAACGTCCACGGTGAGCAGGCAGGCAGGACGTGGCCATGCGCGTGCTGGCGCGCCAAGGCCACACTCCCCTGTCCTCTTGGCGAGAGGTGGGGGACGACTAGCAAGGGGGGTTGGTGGGCTGGGCCACCAACTGGGCCGGCCAGGTAAGTCCTTCTCCCCTCTGCGTTTTTTTCTATTTATGCAATGTGTTTCATAATGTTTGGGCGAAACCACTAAAGTTAAAAATCCTGACATAATTTTTGGTGTTTATACATATTATTTCCAGTCCCCACAATAATTTCCAGAATTTTTGAATTAACTAAAATATTTATAGTGCTTTATTGGTCATTTTCAAAACTTTGCTGATTTATTAAATTTTCCAAAATGTTTGTGAAAATATAGTTCACCCCTGGTATGTTGTTGCCAACATTTATCAGAGAGGGCGCACATTTTTAGAGAGTATTTTGAATCATTGAAAAATTCAATTGTTTGGGATTTTGTTTATTCAATGAGGTGCTAGGGTTTGGCATCCCCATTTCAAATTCAGTTGAATTTAAACATGATGACATGATGCGCATGCTGATGTTGATGCAAACAATTTCAACCAAATTCTAGGGCTATGACAACTCACCCCCACTAAACAAGAATCTCGTCCCAAGATTCAAGCGTAGGGTAAGAGGACTGAAGGGAACACAAAACTAACACAACCTTCATGATCCAATTGCCTTCTCGAAGATGTTGCTTCATTTCATCATTTTACATTGGTGTCTTTGCTTTTAAGGTCTTCATCCAACATGATCACAAAAAGGAATAAGAAAGCTCTACAAGATTCAATTTTCTCGGAGATCGAGCATCTCATGATCAACTCGTAGAATGAGAGGTGATAACATCTCTCGAGCTGGGACACAAAACACATATTGAGAATAAAGAATGAGGCAGATGACAGAGGTTCAATTGGTAGGCAACAATTCCATGCTAAACAAATGATGAAGAGGTTTGAAAGTAGCGAGGAGTTAATTGCCATAATACTGTTACGGGGTACCTTAGGGAAGTGACTCATATGATTATCCCTTAAGTGGCAAAAAGAAATACTTTTGATACAAAGATAATTGAAACTCTTTACACCAGCCTAAGGAAATTCGCGAACGATCGTTGGAAGGAATTCAAAGAATGGCATACTCAGATCGGAGGAAAACTAGAGTTATAAAACAACTCGGCAACGGAAGGCATATTCCACTTAAAATCGAGGGTGTAACCCAGTGTCCGAGCGTGCTCTCAAGAACTTGAGCATTTTGATATTTATCATGGGTTCTACCAACATCCGTGCCAAGGATCCTGGCAACACCTCATATTACCATGATGAATAAGGATGGAGGATGCAGATGCAAAGGAGGACAACACTTTCTTAGATTTCACCTTAGCTATACCAAGGGAGCAAAATCTGGATGATCGACTGAGAGACATGTAGCACTCCGCTTCTAATGTTCTCCTTGATGTACTAGTGTAACCCCAAACGTAGGTCAGGTTTGCTATCTAGAATATCAAGTAAAGGTCGGACTTCGGGCTCTCAAAGGGTCCATGAGAAATAACTTCTGAATAAGTCATGCGAAAACCTCATGGGGGAAGTGGCTAAGGTTGCTGAAACAAGATAATATAATACTAGGTCTTCCGGGTAGGTATGTTAGCCACAACATCCCTTTGCCGGGTTATAGTGAGACCATTGTTATAATTCTTGGGGAAAACATCCCAACCATTATATCTGCCTGAGATTCAGATCTGGTTGGTGCCGGGATATTCCAGACTCAGCATGTCTGGAAAGGAAGGTTTTGCAACACAAATTGACAAGATGATGTTGCGAGATTATCGGGAAATGAAATGCGGAATCCAACTCCAAAATATGAGTTGGTTTGCAAGACCCACATGAACACGGTGTCCAAGACAATTGTGGTCATATGAAGAGCTTACAACAAAACACTGCCGAGTTCTGGATGGAGCAATCATTGGAAGTAGCGAAGTATTGTGCACGTCCGTCAGGGCCCTTTAGGAGTAACAATTCTTTTCCTCAAACAAATCAATCAGTGGCTTGGTGTGCTAGGGATTGCATGTGGAATGGAGATGATCAGTCTACCAAACCATAGAATACTTTGAACGTGCATGATTGACTTGGGATGATTCCAAAGAAAACAAAATGACCTTTCTCAAGTTCATGGAGGCAACTTGCACCATATGCACATGAACTAAGAGTAAGTCACTTCTTACACCATGCATATGCTTCATGTACGGGACACGAAGATACCTACAAACTTTCCAACACTAGTTCAATGTTCATCATGAATCATGGAACAGATGAAAATGTTGTCGATGGGCCCAACAACAATTCATCGAGGTATCCAAATGGATGGAATTCCTCAACTATGAGAACAAGGTGATAGCATTGGTCAGACCAAAGGATATAATGGTGTATGCTCGAGGATACATCCAGGAGTAAAAACAACATTAGGAAGATCTTTGGTTCTGATTTTGATTTGACGATAGCCCACACTCAAATCAAAGATTGGATACGAAGATAGATGCAACAATAAACCATGAGGATCACTCTGTGAAATATCGCCTCTCTTCGACACAAACATCTACAACAAAGACATCCCCCTGGAATGAACTAAGTCAGGCGAAGCTTTTATCTTCCAACTCTCCAAGTTGTTGTTTAGCTTAACGAACTAGTTCAGGGGTGTCTAACACATATTCTTGGAGAAAGGTGGTTTATTGGAAAACCATCTCGATCACGAACTTAACATAACGGTCAAGGAACACCTTGGTAATACTTCCGAGAAGACATTCGAAAGATCACGATCCACCGGTATGTTATCAAGCTCGAGAGCAATCTTGATTTTCAAGGCAAGACGATATGATCAACAGAGCGACGGATTGACACAATCCTAATCATTGACCGAAAAGTGCACCATGGAAAATGGACTAGGTAGCACGATCGTTCTTAGTATGACAATTCAATGATCATTACACCAAGAGTGAGATAATTGTCCATTAACTACCAAGCAACAAAGTTGCTAGGAGTATTGATTTCACACATCACGATTCACTCGCTGGTGTTCTGGTCACAGACAGCATAGAGACCGAGGAATGAATGATGATGGCGAGAAGTATCACTACATCAAGGTTTCATAAGAGGGAGTGCAGTTCTCATAATATTCCTGACATGAAGAGGGTAATACCTCAAGGTAGAACAGAGCAAAACTAGATTGGCATTTTGGTCTGCGGAATACAACTGCTTTGACTCAATCCTAGAAATGGATGAGGTACGGGAGTTTGCTTCTCCTAGTCATTCTAGAATAAAATGGCTTGACAGACCACAAGAATAGTCGACATCAATAACACAATGCATGACATACTCTTGACTATCCATTGATAGATAAAGGTCAGAATACAATTGAAGGAGGGTAACTGAAGAGCACCTGATTTTTCCTGAGTTGTAGATGCATGGATTGAATATATCAAACGGAGTTCAACATGTCTCTTCCAGATAATCCATGCAGAAATGAAAGAATTGGCAGACTCACAACTATGAAATGGAGGACTCATCATGAGCACTCTTGTTGTGATATTATGTTCACAAAGAACTTCTAACATAACTGATTCATGGTATTGGAAGAATGATATACCACAAACCTTGACGACTATAACAAGGTTACTAATATCCTAAAGGAACGAGCAAATACTATCAACGGGGATGAGCAGAATGATCCTTGGGTTCAAGAACCCAGATACATAATACCTATTGACTAAGTAGCATCACATCATGCTTTTGATGATGATGGCCAGAACTATCACACTGGAAACAAAAGACACAACTAGACTATTGGGTGGTTCACTGTAACAACATGGTTTCCTAAACACCTTCATCAAACACGTCAAGGTGTTATAGTACCTCAACTCAAAAATTAGTGTGCTTTGTCTGGCCCGAAAGACATTGACTCAAGATGAAAGAGTTTTGCAATGGCATCAGATAATTTAGAAACCTTGCATAACTCGGACATCATAACGGATGTACGGCCATGAAATTTGAGGCAACCTGCACAAGAAAACTGACAACATGACAAAGAATTCATATGGAGACACTGATCCAGGAAGACAACAACTTTCCTATAGGTCTCCAGCATAGTAACTCGTCCTCCTAATAGATAGATCAGCAGGCCTAGTTCCTAATCCCCGTAGGGAAAAAAAGGGTGACTCAGAATTAGAATGACACAAGGAAAGTAGTAAGAAGAGCCTTACGTTCCCTTCCACAATCAATTCCCTTATATAACTAAAGCAGTTCTAGACTCAACATCGACCAGTTTAGCTTGGTAATCCTACAGGTAGTCAAGCTCTGATACCAAAGCTGTCGGGACCCCGATCCTAAGCCATAAGAATCCAGCCTGTAACACATCACATCACTTTTCAGTCTCATGCACGGTTATCTCCACGGCTGCCACCTTACCTGGGCCGGGACCTTTGCATTCAATGTCAAAGAACCCGGGACGACATGACTAGTCGCAGAACCAAAGTGGAACATCCGTACAGGGACGAGCATACGTAACCAAACAATGCAGGTGTCGATCTCTAGCCTGTGTAGACGAGTCATAGCAAGCTACAAGGACTCCATTACGCCGTGGGACATGAATGTCATCACTGCACGTAGACGAGTCATAGCAGGCTACAAGGACTCCATTACACTACGAGACATTTCCCCGAAGGAACAGACACAACAACAAAGAAGGATACATGCCGGTCAATCAATGTGTCCGGAGCAGTAGCAAGCTACCAAGGCTTGGTGGAAGCACAAAGAGGCAGTTCCCCGTAAAGAGTACTACTAAAGGCACACAACTAGGTGTCGGATCCCATACATACCGTTGCACGTCACACGTACGCACGACATGCCCGATATGCCTAGATACAACTATGGCATCACAACATAACCATACAACATTACAACATTTAATTAAAAGGCTCGAAAGAGCCAATACAATAAGATGTTACAAATAGGGGTCTCAAGTCCCAAAATTCAGAGCATTCAAACAAGCAAGCGGAAGTTAAACATTTCTGGGTACAGACATCTACAAAAGTGGCTGGAGGAGCCTGAAAAGCTACAACGACCCTACCAAAGGAACCATACTTCTGTCTGGGATTCCCAAGCTAATCCAGTTAACATCGAACTTCACGTCTAAAATACAACTAATGAGACTGGCGTCTCCTCTACAAAAACATAATTTAAGCAAACGTGAGTACAAGGGTACTCAGCAAGACTTACATCAGAACTAACTACAAATGCATTAGTATCAATGAAGGGGAGTGTGGAGTTTATTGCAGAAAGCCTGCTTTGACTCTTGGCTAAACTATACTACGTCTACAAGTGCTTTCTTTGAGGTGGGATAGCACACACGAGTCCACATATTCACCAATCAATACACCACTCTGGATCCACTCTCGTCTCCCTACGAGAAGGCCATCCATAGCACTCACGCTTATCTTGCTTGTTTTAGAAGTATCCATTTCACTTATCTATGAACCACATAAGTTCTGCAAGTAGTCCATACCTGAGGATGTGGCTATTCGAACAGATTATTTCACCCTGCAGGGTTATACTTCTTCACACACACTCTTGCCACTTATCACCATATGCAGGTCATCCATCTCGGAAACCATCAAGCGGAAGCACTAGCGTGGGCGTCGGCCACGACCGTCAACCACAGAAGACCCTAGTCCAGGTTTATCACCTATTTGAGACTGAACCCGCACGGAAGTCCAGCCAAAGTTTGGGCTACAACCTCAAACGATGTGCGCAGGGTTCCCAAGCGCACCATTCGGGTGCCACTTGGTACACCGTGCCACTGTGCATCTACCGCATCACAGCCCACCCGTCGGGCAGCGCTATGCACGGCCACCATCACTTTTCCTACAAAAACCAGAAACTAGTAGCAACTCCTGGACAGAGGTCTAGGTGATTAATAAGCCGAGAGGGATTGAGTTACCGGAGCCCAATGTGTGGTAGTAACTGTCTTGGATCACAAACACAGAACTCAGTTTTTAAGGTCGATCCCAATGAGACAACCCGTCATGTACTCCTACATGACCTCTCATCGCTACCTTCCAAATCATGTTCACACACTTAGCTCTCACATAGTAGGACATGAACACTGTCATTCCAATTCGTCACCCGGATGGATCACACCCGACACGACACGACTCTAAGCATAGCAGGCACAGTAAGTAAGCAGGCATGGATGAGTAAGCACAACAATGGCTCAAGCAGTTGCTACTCATACTAAGTGGTTTCAACTATTTACTGTGGCAAAGACAGGTCATGGAAAGGAAGGGGTTCAACTATCGAGAACATGTAACAGTTGAACTATCAACTACCGACAACATCATGAATTACTGAGATACTCTGGAATAGTGAATAAGGAAAGGTTGAGACAACAATGAAAATGATTTAGAAGCGATCATGGAAGAGGAATATGACCAATGAAAGTCATTCTTACATCATATCAAAAGAACTTGAGAACACCTCCGGAAAGATTAGAAGAGCTAGGTAAGATCCCGGGGAAAAACCTGCTTGTTATGGGCCCACTCAAAATAAACCACCATTGAAACAAATGCTTAAAGAGATATTGCACCGTACAAATTAAGAACTTGATGATGTGAGAACCTCAAAATAATTTAAAAGGATATGAATGGAAACTAAAGTCTTCTAAGATATCTTTAGCACTCCAGACAGAATAGAGAGAGAGAGACAAAAACAAGAGATACTTGAACAAAATTTCTAACATGAGGAAGCATTTAGCGATTGAAAAGGATACGAAGAACACCTAGATCTTGAATTGAATCCACCGCAGAAGAATAACAACAAGAACAAGGGATATGAGGATAGATCTTGAAATTGAAACTCCTGAGAATATTCCCAAGGAATCACCGGAAACAAAACAGAAGAAAATATAGCGAACGTATCGATGAAGAGAAAGGCACCTGGAAGAGAATTTAATCATTGAAGAAAAAGGGCTGGAGGGTGGGGGAAAACAAAGACAACTTGGGACATATGAGACAAACTCTGGAGAAGAATATGAGGATAGATCTTGCAAAAATTGAAGAGGGTAGAGTTGCCTTGAAGAGAAGCACACCGGATGAAAAGAATTGATATGACAACTTGATTGATGAAAAGAATTAGCATTCCTGCCGAAATATGAGAACACTACTTAGCAAGACCTGAAATCACCACTTGACATCGAAGCAACTCGGATTACCATATTCAAAACAAAACGAAGGATGAGGCTTACGAAACAAGCGAGAACAAATACATACCCACTATGCACTTGTTGGTATGATAATCCTAGGTACCAAATTGAATTCCCACCTAAGAACTTCCGAAATCTTTCTGGTTATGCAATCGGGTGTTGGGGATACAAGGAGGAAATATCTCACACAACTAACAAACCTACACCCCAACTGTATCCATCCTTCAAGACATAACCAGAGGCTTCCGCAAGTCCACCTATCTCGAATCCTCGAAAGCACAACGATAATAAACATGGTGGTACCCTGGCCGCCTCCCCAGTACTGGGTGACTCCGACCTTATCTCACCACGAGAAGTATTGAAGCGATTCCGAACACCCTCCGTCCTCAGATACAAAGGAAGCTGAATGATAATGATGTGTCAAGAATTCCCTGGAGCTCGACTCCCCAGAAGAAATCAAGTCAGACAAGAGGCACCAAGACAGAACTCCGTCACATCGGCATCATATAGTTTCCAAAATACCCGCGTGATCCTAAAATTTTTTGAGCGAGAAGAGGAGTACAATGGGAATTCCTAAGTCGCAATTCCTCACTAGAACATAGAAGAGGAGTAAAAATAATGCTACTCTCCGATATAACTAGACTCAAAATAGTTTTTCTCTAGACTCGATTCGGCCAAGTTCGATCAATCAAGGGGGCTCCTAGGTCGGAACCTGGCTCTCATACCAAATTGTCACGCCCAAGATGCGGTCCTATCCTTATTTTGGCATGAGGACATCGATAGGGATAGAAGCGCATCTCGTCGTGTTGCAAGAATGGATATCATTACAAGTACATGTACAGAAGAGATGAGTATATGGAATTGGCTTACTCTCTCCACAAGCTACGTCAATATCACATCAATACAACAACATACTCAAACATCATACAGAAGAGCAGGGTTCGACTACGGACGAAATCAAACGATAAAATGATATCCATCCTTGCTATCCCAGGCTGCCGCCTGGAACCCATCCTAGATTGATGAAGAACAAGAAAAAGAGCTCCAACAAAACAAGCAACGCGCTCACGTCAAATCATCGCACTACCTGTACTCGCAATTGTTGTTGTAGTAATCTGTGAGCCACGGGGACTCAGCAATCTCATTTCCAAGGGTGTCAAGACTATTAAAGCTTAATGGGTGAGGAATGGTTAATTGGTGAGGCTTCAGCAAGCAACTAAGCATTTATTTGAGTGGATAACTTACGAATAGAGAAAGTAAAGTATGGTGGTATACGCATAACAGACGTAAACTAGTGATGATCACTAACTGATCCTGAACACCTACCTACGTCAAACATAACCCCACCATGTTCTCTCTCAGATAAGGACTCACGAGAAGAGACAGTCATGGTTACGCACACAGTTGTTGTATTTTATTTGAGTTTACTTCAAGTTTGCTATGACTGGGTGTTAAACAAGTATCTATGTTTGCCACATAACTGCGGGCACAACTTTCCGAAAGATTTTACCCTGCAGGGGTGCCCAACTCATCCATCATAAATTAACCACACACAACGGGAATTACCTCGACTACAGATCTCGTGATCTTCCTAGGCAATTCCATAGGAAATCTGCCACCTCAAGATAGTGCAAAGAAAATCGGAATTCCTCACTCAAGACGTTCGAGAAAGGTAAAACAAATCCAGCAAGGCTGCCCGACGTGTCGACGAACCCGATAGGAGTCGTGTATCTCGTTCTCAGGACACGACAGATAAGCGAAGCATACGGTGGCCTGATAGACATCTCCGGAGTTGCCTCGGGTTGGCCCCACACGGTGCTCTAGTTTGGACCAACTCTCATGAGGAGCACTGCCCTGGGTTGTTGATTAAGACCCTCGGGTTAATTACTCCCTATGCAGGTTTATTAGTTATTAGGAAAATGTAGTGCTAATGTTGGGCCTTGCCAGACAAGCTTTATCCTAAAATTAAAATCAAGGGGGTCACCATAACAACCCTAAGCATGTTAGGAGCGCTCATTTATGGAACAAAACACTGGTTCACAAGTAACTAGGGTGGCAAGAGTGGAACAAAACACCGAGCAAAAGGCCAAGCGCTCCACCCTTTACCAAGTGTATAAGTGCATTAAATTAAATAGCAATAATATTCTGATAACAAAAGAATGTCCATGTTGTCACATGGAAGCAATTGCAGCTACAGCTAGAAATGATATAAGAAGGGCTGAGCAAGCGGTAACATAGTCAAACAAAGGTTTGCTAGGAAGGTGGAGGGTTAGAGGCTTTCATGGAAATGTTGGGAGGATTGGCAAACAAGTGGTAGGTAGCATCACATAACGATAAAAGCGAGACAACTAGCATAGCAATGATAGTAGTTGTATCCTGGGAAATGTGTCATCTTGCCTGAGATCCCACTCGGAAGAAGATCGAATCCAACAAGACGTGCCAACGTAGTCGAACGATTCCTCACAATCCGAACATTTACAGAACTCTATCAAGAAGGAACAATCTGAAACAACAATCAACACACGGAACACCATAACATATGCATGGCATGATGCGCAAACAAATATGATGCATGTATGGTTTAAATATGCAAGGCATGGCAAAGAACATCGAACTACTCCTATACATTAAATGAAGCTCAATATGCAACGAGTTGCATATTGACGAAACTCCACGTTCGAATTATTTAGTTCACTCCCGTTTAGGTACTTGTTAATGTTAAATGTTGTTAGACATGGCAAGAGGTCAAGCATAAGTAAACTACACTATCTAGGTATCTTAAATGAGGTCGGAAACAAGTTATAGTATTTCCGAAACGATCCCATATGTTAATTTCGAAATAGGTCCAGATCTGAACTAACCATATTTTATATTTGTTAAACGATAGAATAAAGTATACCATGCCATTCTACACATCATTCTAGTCGATTTACATATATGGAACATCTCAAACGGAGCTACGGTCTAAAAGATATGAGCAACACAAGATGGATATGCCATGAATGCAAAATGCATGAAAATGAAAACCACAAGCACTTCAAAACATGGATGCAACAAAATAATATGATTCTACATGAAATTCTAAGCAAGTTTCATGTGAGGCATGTCCAAAACGGAGCTACGGTTCAACCACAACAACCAACACAAGGTTTATATGAAATTTGTCCAAAACAGCAACATAGCATTTTGCACGCATGCAAAAAACAAGTTACAAGATCCTAAAATGCACAAACTAAACATGGGGAAGTAGCATATAACACACACTTCATTTCGTCTTCACATATCATACTCAAAAGAGGTATGGATCAGATGGTAGGGAGCTCACAACATGGCATATTGAACTAAGCAGTTTTCAGACAGTGAAAATAAACCTGTTTTGACAGTGCAGTTCTTATCACGAAGGCATATTTACAGCAGTAAAACTATATGCTACAGGTCATATTATGGTATGAAACTTAACCTCATACTAAAGGGCATTATCAACTACAAATAACTCCATTACACCTACCCCAAAGGGGTTCTAGATCACTAGCAAAACACATGGCAAGACAACAACAAAACGTTACAGATTCCAGACTTAGAAATATTTGAGCATCTCAAAACAGCACAATTTTTATAGCATGTTGACAACAAGAAAAAACACCTAAACATGCACTTCTATGGCAAGCAAAAAGATCAGGTGCTAGTGCACATATCACAAGGCATATCTCATGTTCAAAATTATTTCATATCATGCATGGATAATCACACGAAATAGACAAAAGGACATCACTGCAAAAATGACATAGACACAAAAATGCACAAATGACAAAACTAAACACACAGATAAATTATATGGATTTTTCTACCTCGTAAACATATATAATACGATAGGTTTAAGTAGGAAAATATGTCACATTTAATTATGCAAGTTATGACAGACAACCGATTAATATACAATTCATGCAATTAAATACAACAATCACACCAATATTATTAGCATGCATGAAAATGCGATAATAGTAATCCACACATTTATTCCTATAGGGATTGATTAATTCGATGCATCGTAAAACATATATGTGCAATGCAAAATATAGCATTTACGCGAAAGATGCAAACAGCAAGATTAAGTACTTTTGGCATGGATGAAAATGACATATAATTAATCTACACATTTTTCTAAGCATTTTTCATATATAAAACACTGTAATCCGACATACATTTTTTTATTATTAGCAATTTAAAAAAATAGGGCTGAATCTGGAGCCTATTGGGCCAACAGGAATATGGGCTGCGGATAGATCTAAAATGAACAGGCGAGAAATAGGGCTACGAGGGCGCCCACCCATGGACTGAGCCTTGAGGGCAGCTGGGCCAGAGGGAGGCCAGCGGGGACCACACGCGGCCACGAGCGAGTCAACGAGGCAGGGCGCTCGCCCCAGACCTCCTTCTCGCTCCCGAGCAGGGGCAAAGCACTGGCGGCAGCGATGCTCACAGCGCGGGGTCGACGGAAGGCGGCGGTGGAGGGTGGATCCGACGGGGCTGGGCCGGATCCCGGCAGAGCTGGGAAGCAGAGCACCTCTGGCGAGCGGTGGCGGCGAGCTCGAGGGGCCAGCAGCGACGTCTTGCAGGGGAGAGAGAGACAAGGTGAGAGAGGGAGACGGAGGAGAGGAAGGGAGAGGGAGATCCGGCGGGGTTGGCCTCCCGTGAGGCCGCAGGGCACTCCAGCGAGGGCCGATGACCGGCTCCTGCGATCGCATGCATCGGGATGGCTCGAGGCACTCGGAAGGAGCGGCGGCGGCTGTAGGTTTGTACCCGGACGGCGGGCCTGGATGGGCTTCGCGGGCCCGCGCAAGGAGTGTGGGAGAACGTTGCGTGGGAAACAAAAAAATTCCTACGCACACGCAGATCTATCCATGGTGATGAGCATCTACAAGAGGGAGAGTGGATCTACGTACCCTTGTAGATCGCTAAGCGGGAAGCACTAAGAAACGCGGTTGGTATAGTCCAACGTCTTCACGATCCAAATAGCCATGCGTCCCTCAACCAATCACTATCCGTCCTGCGATCCAATCACGATTTGTCCCGCGAACTTGATCACGATCCTTCCGATCTAGTGCTGAACAGACGACACCTGCATGTTCAGCACAAGCAGCTCGATGACGATCTCCGCCGTCTTGATCCAGCAAGAAGGAGCAGAGAGGAAGAAGAGTTCTCCGGCAGCATGATGGCGCTCCGGCGATGGTGGTGGAGCTATTCCGGCAGGGCTTCGCCTAAGCATTGCCGAAATCCGATCTAGAGGAGAAACTATGGACTAGAGGGTAGGGTTGCACGTGGCTGAAAATCTTGTGCAAAAACCCTAAAACCCTCTACTATATATAGGAGGATAGGAGGAGAGGAGGCAGCCTTGGCTTCCAAGCCAAGGAGGCTCGGCCGAACCAGGAGGGAGGAGTCCACCTCCTCCACTCCTAGTAGGATTAGGACTCCTTCCTTATTTTGCCTTTTTTGCCTTTTTCCACCTTTTTCCTTTTGGGTTTTTCTTCCCAGTCGTCTGGGCCTTGGGTGGGACTTCCACCAGCCCACAAAGGGCTGGTATTTACTCTCACACAGCTCATGAAGCCTCTTGGGTCGAAATACCCCTCCCGATGGTCTCCCGGTACACTACTGGCACTCCCGGTACACTACCGATGAGCCCGAAACTTTTCCGGCGACCAAAACAGGACTTCCTATATATGCCACCTCCGCACCATTCCGGAGCTCCTCGTGACGTCTGGGATCTCATCCGGGACTCCGAACAACCTTCGGTCACCACCATACATAACTCTATACCACCGAAAAGTCACCAAACCTTAAGTGTGCAAACCCTGCGGGTTCGAGAAGTATGTAGACTTGACTGAGACACCTCTACGGTCAATAACCAATAGCGGGAATTCGATGCTCATATTGGTTCCTACATATGCTACGAAGATCTTTATTGGTCGAACCTCTATGTCAAGGATTCAGTTAATCCCGTATGATGTTCCCTTTGTTCTTCAGTATGTTACTTGCTCGAGATACAATCGTCAGTATCTTCATACCTAGTTCAACCTCGTTACTGCCAAGTCTCTTTACTCGTTCCGTAATAAAAGATCCCGTGACTAACACTTAGACACATTACTTGCAAGGATCATTGTGATGTTGTATTACCGAGTGGGCCCTGAGATACCTCACCGTCACACGGAGTAACAAATCCTCGGAGATCCTTGTAGAGCACCTTTATAATCACCTAGTTACGTTGCGACATTTGATACACACAAGGCACTCCTCCGATGTTCGTGAGTTGCATGATCTCTTGGTCATAGGAACACATACTTGACATGCATAAAACAGTAGCAATAAACTAACACGATCATATGCTACGTTCGTAGTTTGGGTCTTGTCCATCACATCATTCTCCTAATGATGTGATCCCGTTATCAAATGACATCACAAGTTAATGGCTAGGAAACCTTGACCATCTTTGATCAATGAGCTAGTTCACTAGAGGCATACTAGGGACAAAGTGTTGTCTATTTACCCACACATGTAATGTGTTTCCAATTAATACAATTATAGCATGGATAATAAATGATTATCATGAACAAGGAAATATAATAATAAACACTTTATTTATTGCCTCTAGGGCATATTTCCAATAGTCTCCCACTTGCGCTAGAGTCAATAATCTAGCTCACATCACTATGTGATTTACATTGTAATGAATCGAGCACCCATGCAGTTCTGGTGTTGATCAGGTTTAGCCGTTGGAAGAGGTTTAGTCAATGGGTCTGCAACATTCAGATCCATGTGCACTTTGCAAATATTTATGTCCTTCTCCTTGATGTAATAATGGATGGAGTTGAAGCGTCGCTTTATATGTCTGGTCGTCTTGTGAAACCTTGGTTCGTTGGCCAGAGCAATGGCACCAGTGTTGTCATAGAACAGGTTCATTGGACTCAGTGCACTGGGCACTACTCCAAGATCTGTCATGAACTGCTTCATCCAGACACCTTCCTTCGCCGCCTCCAAGGCTGCGATGTACTCCGCTTCACATGTAGAATTGGCTACCACGCTTTGCTTGGAACTGCACCAGCTTACCGCTCCCCCGTTAAGAATAAATATGTATCCGGTTTGTGACTTACAGTCATCCGGATCAGTGTCAAAGCTTGCATCGACGTAACCCTTTACGACGAGCTCTTCATCACCTCCATAAACAAGAAACATTTCCTTAGTCCTTTTCAAGTACTTAAGGATATTCTTGACCGCTGCCCAGTGTTCCATTCCAGGATCACATTGAAACCTTCCGGCCATACTTATGGCAAGGCTGACATCCGGTCTTGTGCACAACATTGCATACATGATAGAGCCTATGGTTGAAGCATAGGGGATGACACTCATCTTTTCTCTATCTTCTGCAGTCACTAGGCATTGAGTCTTACTCAACTTCACACCTTGTAACACAAGCAAGAACCCCTTCTTGGACTGATCCATTTTAAACTTCTTCAAAACTTTATCAAGGTATGTGCACTGTGAAAGAGCTATTAAGCGTCTCGATCTATCTCTATAGATCTTAATTACTATTATGAAAGCAGCTTCTCCTAGGTCCTTCATTAAAAAACTCTTGTTCAAATACTCCTTCACGCTTTCCAGCATTTCTATATTGTTTCCAATCAGCAATATGTCATCCACATATAATATTAGAAACGCTATAGAGCTCCAACTCACTTTCTTGTAAATACAAGCTTCTCCATAAACTTGTATAAACTCGAACGCTTTGATCACCTCATCGAAACGCTTATTCCAACTCCGAGATGCTTGCACCAGCCCATAAATGGATCACTGGAGTTTGCAGACTTTGTCAACATTATCTGGATTGACAAAACCTTCTGGTTGCATCATATACAACTCTTCCTCAAGGAAACCGTTGAGGAACGCTGTTTTGACATCCATCTGCCAAATTTCATAGTCGAAATAAGCAGCTATTGCCGACATGATTCTGACAGACTTAAGCATCACTATGGGTGAGAAGGTCTCATCGTAGTCAACTTCTTGAACTTGTGAAAAACCCTTTGCCACAAGTTGAGCTTTATAGACGGGGACATTACCGTCCGTGTTTGTCTTCTTCTTAAAGATCCATTTGTTCTAAATGGCCTTTCACCCTTCAGGTAATACTTACAAAGTCCATACTTTGTTTTCATACATGGATCCCTTCTCGGATTTCATGGCCTCTAACCATTTCTCGGAATCCAGGCCCATCACTACTCCTTCATAGCTCGTAGGTTCATTGTTGTCCAACAACGTGACCTCCAAGACAGGGTTGTCGTACCACTCATGAGTAGTACGCGGCCTTTTTGACCTACGAGGTTCAATAGTACCTTGATCCGAAGCTTCATGATCATCATCATTAACTTCCTCTTCTACCGTCTTAGGTTCCACAGAAACATCTTTCTGCGTTGCGCTACTTTCTGGTTGAAGTAAAGGTTCAATAACCTCATCAAGATCTATTTTCCTCCCACTCAATTCTTTCGAGAGAAACTCTTTCTCAAGATATGTTCTGTTCTTCGCGACAAACACTATGCCTTCGGATCTGAGATAGAAGGTATACCCAACTGTCTCTTTCGGGTATCCTATGAAGACGCATTTTTCCGCTTTCCGTTCCAGCTTTTCAGGCTAAAGCTTTTTGACATAAGTATCACATCCCCAAACTTTAAGAAACAACAAGTTTGGCCTCTTGCCAAACCACAGTTCATATGGCGTCGTCTCAACGGATTTCGATGGTGCTCTATTTAAACTGAATGCAGCTATCTCTAATGCATAACCCCAAAACGATAGTGGCAAATCAGCAAGAGACATCATAGAACGCACCATATCTAATAAGGTTCGATTACGACGTTCGGACACACCATTAAGCTATGGTGTTCCAGGCGGTGTCAACTGTGAAACAATTCCACACTATCTTAAGTGACTGCCAAACTCATAACTTAGATATTCACCTCCTCGATCAGATCACAGGAATTTAATCTTCTTGTTACGATGATTCTCAACTTCACTCTGAAATTGCTTGAACTTTTCAAATGTTTCAGACTTGTGTTTCATCAAGTAAATATACCCATATCTACTTAATTCATCAGTGAAGGTGAGAAAATAACGATATCCACCACGCGCTATAACATTCACTGGACCGCACACATCAGTATGTATGATTTCCAATAAGTCACTCGCCTGTTCCATTGTTCCAGAGAATGGCGTTTTAGTCATCTTTCCCATGAGGCATGGTTCACATGTGTCAAGTGATTCAAAATAAAGTGACTCCAAAGTCCATCAGCATGGAGCTTCCTCATGCGTTTTACACCAATATGAGCTAAACGGCAGTGCCACAAAAAAGTGGTACTATCATTATCAACTCTACATCTTTTGGCATCAATGTTATGAACATGTGTGTCATCACTATCAAGATTCAGTATGAATAAACCCCTAACATTGGGTGCATGACCATAAAAGATATTACTCATATAAATAGAACAACCTTTATTCTCTGATTTAAGTGAGTAACCGTCTCACAATAAACAAGATCCAGATATAATGTTCATGCTTAACACAGGCACTAAATAACAATTATTCAGGTTCATCACTAATCCCGATGGTAATCAAAGAGAGAGCGTGCCGACGGTGAACACATCAAACTTGGAACCATTTCCAATGCACATCGTCACTTTGTCCCTTTGCCAGCCTTCGTTTATTCCGTAGTTCCTGTTTTGAGTTGCAAATGTGAGCAACTGAACCGGTATCAAATACGCAGGCACTACTACGAGAGCTAGTAAGGTACACATCAATAACATGTATATCATATATACCTTGTTTGTCGTTGGCCGCCTTCTTGTCAGCCAGGTACTTGGGGCAGTTCCCCTTCCAGTGACCAGTTCCCTTGCAATGAAAGCACTCAGTTTCTGGCTTGGGTCCATGCTTGGGCTTCTTTACAGGAGTAGCAAGTGCTTTGCCATCCTTCTTGGTTTTACCCTTCTTGCCCTTGCCCTTGACCATGCCATTTTTCTTGAAACTAGCGATTTTATTGGCCATCAACACTTGACGTTCTTTCTGGATTTCAGACTCAGCGACGTTTAGCATCGCAACCAGCTCGGCGACTGACTTGTTCATCCCATGCATGTTATAGTTCATCACAAAGCTCTTGTAACTAGGTGGCAGTGGTTGAAGAACTCTGTCAGTGATCGCCTCTGGCGGAAGGGCAATTCCCAACTCCGCAAGACAAGTTGAATACCCAGACATTCTGAATATATGTTCACTGATAGACCCGTTCTCCTCCATCTTGCAAGCATAGAACTTATCAGAGGTCTCATACCTCTCGAGCCGCGCATTCTTCTGAAAGATAAACTTCAACTCCTAGAACATCTCATATGCTCCATGACCTTGAAAACGTCTTTTAAGTCCCGGTTCTAAGCCATACAATATTGCACACTCAACTATTGATTAATCTCCAGTACGTGCCTCCCAAGTGTTCTTAACGCTTCGGAGGTCATGGCTTCTCGTTGGTCACCAAGTGGTGCATCAAGGACATATGATTACTGGGAAGCAGTGAGTATAATCCTCAGATTACGGGCCCAGTCAACAAAGTTACTTCCATCATCTTTCAACTTAGCTTTCTCTAGGAATGCATTAAAATTCAGGGGTGCTACTACGCGAGCCATTGATCTACAACATAAATATGCAAAGTTTACTTAGACTATTGTCCAAGATAATGAGTTTAGTTAATCCAATTACTAAAGATCCCACTCAAATTGACATCCCTCAGGTCATCTGAGTGTCACATGATCCAAATCCACCAACTCAAGTCCGATCATCATGTGAGTTGAGGTTGCTTCAATGGTGAACATCATTATGTTGATCATATCTACTATATGACTCATGTTCGACCTTTTGGTCCCTTGTGTTCCGAGGCCATGTCTATACATCCTAGGCTCGTCAAGTTTAATCCGAGTGTTCTGCACATGCAACACTAGCTTGCAACCGTTCTATGTGAACGTAGAGTCTATCACACCCGATCATCATGTGGTGTCTCAACACGATGAACTTTCGCAATGGTGCACACTCGGGGAGAACACAATTTATCTTGAAATTAAGTGAGGGATCACCTCATAATGCTACCGTCGTCCTAAGCAAAACAAGGTGCATACAAGGATTAACATCGCATGCAAATCATAAGTGACATGATATGGCCATGAACTTGTGCTTTTGATCTCCGTCTAGAAAGCATCGGCATGATCTCCATCGTCAGCGGCCTGAGACCATGATCTTCATCATCTTGATCTCCATCAACGTGTCGCCATCGGGGGTGTCGCGCCCAACATGTTTCAAGACACCGATAAAGTAAAGCTTTACATAGCGCTTAATGATTGACAGGCAGGTCATACAATAATTAAAGACAACCCTATGGCTGCTGCCGGTTGTCGTACTCATTGACATGCAAGTCGTGATAATCTATACATCACATGATCATCTCATACATCACATATATCACATCATGTAATTGGCCATATCACATCATAACATACCCTACAAAAACAAGTTAGACGTCCTTTAATTGTTGTTGCATGTTTTACGTGGCTGCTATAGGTATCTAGCAGGAACAATTCTCATCTACGCAAAAACCACAACGGTGATACACTAGTTGCTTTTCAACCTTCTCAAGGACCGCCTTTTTCGAATCTGATCCAACTAAAGTGAGAGAAACTGGCACCCGCAAGCCATCTATGCAACAAGTTGCGGTCGAGGGAACCGGTCTCTCGTAAGCGTATGAGTAATGTCGGTCCGGGGCGCTTCATCTCACAATACCGCTGAACAAAAATACGACCAAGGGAGGAAGCAATCTAAGCATCAACGCCCACAAACCTTTTGCGTTCTACTCGAGATCTCATCTACACATAGACCTAGCTCTGATACCACTGTTGGGGAACGTTGCATGGGAAACAAAAAATTTCCTATGCACACGTAGATCTATCCATGGTAATGAGCATCTACGAGAGGGAGAGTGGATCTACGTACCCTTGTAGATCGCTAAGCAGGAAGCTTTAAGAAATGCGGTTGGTGTAGTCGAACGTCTTCGCGATCCAAATTGCCATGCATCCCGGCGGCGACGTCCTGCAGGGGAGAGAGAGAGACAAGGTGAGAGAGGGAGAAGGAGGAGAGGAAGGGAGAGGGAGATCTGGCGGGGCTGGCCTCCGTTGAGGCCACAGGGAACTCCGGCGAGGGCCGATGGCCGGCTCCTGCGATCGCATGCATCGGGATGGCTCGAGACACTCGGCAGTAGCGGCGGCGGCTGTAGGTTTCGGGCCTAGACGACGGGCCTGGATGGGCTTCGCGGGCCCATGCAAGGAGTGTTGGAGAACGTTGCATGGGAAACAAAAAATTTCCTATGCACACGAGATCTATCCATGGTGATGAGCATCTACTAGAGGGAGAGTGGATCTACGTACCCTTGTAGATCGCTAAGCGGGAAGCGCTACGAGACGCGGTTGGTGTAGTCGAACATCTTCGCGATCCAAATCGCCGTGCATCCCGTGATCCAATCACGATCCATCCCGCGATCCAATCACGATCTGTCCTACGAACTTGACCAAGATCCTTCCAATCTAGCGCTGAACGGACGGCACCTCCACGTTCAGTACACGTACAGCTTGATGACGATCTCCGCCATCTTGATCCAGCAAGAAGGAGCGGAGAGGAAGAAGAGTTCTTCGGCAGCGTGACGGCACTCCGGCGATGGTGGTGGATCTATTCCGGTAGGGCTTCGCCTAAGCATTGCAGAAATCCGATCTAGAGGAGAAACTATGGACTAGAGGGTAGGGTTGCACGTGGCTGAAAATCTTGTGCAAATCCCCTAAAACCCTCTAGTATATATAGCAGGAGAGGAGGAGAGAAGGAAGCCTTGGCTTCCAAGCCAAGGAGGAGAGGAGGCAGCCTTGGCTTCCAAGCCAAGGAGGCTCGGCCGAACCAGGAGGGAGGAGTCCACCTCCTGCACTCCTAGTAGGATTAGGACTCCTTCCTTATTTTGCCTTTTTTGCCTTTTTCCACCTTTTTCCTTTTGGGTTTTTCTTCCCAGCCGCATGGGCCTTGTGTGGGACATCCACCAGCCCACAAAGGGCTGGTATTTACTCGCCCACAGCCCATGAAGCCTCTTGGGTCGAAATACCCCTCCCGGTGGTCTCCCGGTACACTACCGACACTCTCGGCACTACCGATGAGCCCAAAACTTTTCTCGCGACCAAACATGACTTCCTATATACGAATCTTTACCTCCGGACCATTACGGATCTCCTTGTGATGTAAGGGATCTCATCCGGGACTCCGAACATACTTCAGTCACCAACATACATAACTCTATACTACCGAAACGTCACCAAACCTTAAGTGTGTAGACCCTGCGGGTTCGAGAACTATGTAGACATGACCGAGACACCTCTATGATAAATAACCGACAGCGGGACCTGGATTCCCATATTTGTTCCTACATATTCTATGAAGATCTTTATCGGTCGAACCTCTATGTCAAGGATTCAGTTAATCCCGTATGATGTTCCCTTTGTTCTTTAGTATGTTACTTCCCCAAGATACAATCGTTAGTATCTTCATACCTAGTTCAACCTCGTTACTGCCAAGTCTCTTTACTCGTTCCGTAATAAAAGATCCCGTGACTAACACTTAGACACATTGCTTGCAAGGATGATTGTGATGTTGTATTACCGAGTGGGCCCTGAGATACCTCACCGTCACACGGAGTAACAAATCCCAGTCTTGATCCATGCCAACTTAACAGACACCCTCGGAGATACCTGTAGAGCACCTTTATAGTAACCCAGTTACATTGCGACATTTGATACACACAAGGCACTCCTCCGTTGTTCGTGATTTGCATGATCTCATGGTCATAGGAACACATACTTGACATGCAAAAAACAGTAGCAATAAACTAACACGATCATATGCTACGTTTGTAGTTTGGGTCTTGTCTATCACATCATTCTCCTAATGATGTGATCCCGTTATCAAATGACATCACATGTTAATGGCTAGGATACCTTGACCATCTTTAATCAACGAGTTAGTTCACTAGAGGCATACTAGGGACAAAGTGTTGTCTATTTACCCACACATGTAATGTGTTTCCAATTAATACAATTATAGCATGGATAATAAACGATTATCATGAACAAGGAAATATAATAATAAACACTTTATTTATTGCCTCTAGGGCATATTTCCAACAAGGAGGAGGCTGCTGGCGGCTGCGGGGAGGCTGCTGGCGGCGGCCCGGATCCCTAGGCGGCTAGGGTTTCCCAATTAGACAGGCTAGGGGTGTTTAAATAGGAAAGGGGCTAGGTTAGGGGGGTTTCGGAGCCGATTTCGGTCGTGCGATCGCAATCGGACGGCTGGATCGGGGCAAGGCTGGTGGGCTGTGTGTGGGTGGGCTAATGTGTGGATGAGAGGGAAGATAGTGGCCCAGCATCGAGTTTTTAAAACACCGGAAATGACTGATAATTAAACCGATGACCGCACTCCTATGGTTGACCGTTCGGGTATCGAACGACCTCTAATTGCGACGAAATTTGGCAGGCGACCTACCTACACTATAATAAGACCGCACGCCATGTTTCGACCCAATCTGAGAATGTTTTGTTGCACCTTAAAAACGTTTTTTTAATGAAACCGTGGGTGCGGGCGTGTGTAGTTGGACTCGAAACGGGCAACGGCAAGAATGGAGAGAACCAGCGACTACGAATGGATGCAAGCTTTCAAAACGAGTGACAATGGTATGCAGATGATGCAAATGATGTGATGATGAATGCCAACAACCAAACAAAACACAGACGAGAACGGAAATAAAAGGGGAATCTTCTGGAGCGTCGATCCCGGGCTGTTACAGGGTTCCACGCGACGGAGGTCCTTGGGCGGCCGGAGTTGCGCCGATGATGTCCATCGACGCGACGAAGAGCTCGGGACGGGAGGCATGGGAGGCAAGCGAGTGCTTGTTTCCTCAATCCAGATCCTGATCGAAGAGGTTGCAGGTGGTTCCCTGGGCCGTACGATCTAGGATCCGGCGGTCGAGATCGAGTGAAGAAACTGTGGTGGTTGGCCTCGAAACGGTCGACGACACGAACGGAGAGAACTGGCAACTACGAACTAATGCAAGTTTTTGAAAACAATTGACGATGCCATGCAGATGATGCGAATGATTTGATGATGAATGCAACAACCAAACAAAACACCGACGAGAATGGAAATAAAAGGGGAATCTTCTGGACCGTTCGTCCCTGGCTATTACCGTAACCCCCTATTCTAGAGGGTGTTGGCGCCTGTGGAGGGCGCCTGATCCATCACACCGACCATAGGTATGACATAGCTTGGCACATAGGGCCCTACATAAGGGACCCATTCTTCTCCTGAGCCATCCCTTGGTGCGCCAGGGGCAGCCCCTTCGGGCGGCTGCGCAACATCGCCCTCTACACGCAGCCCGCAGACCCTCCTGTGTTGGACCTCCGCCTGAAGTTGCTTATGTCTGCCACTGTCGTTGGGTGGGCCGCGCATTTCTTGGCGTGGACTCTTTCCTTGGCAATCCGATGCGCATTCGCCACGGTTGCCTGCCTGTCCGGACGCCTGACCCGCATGTTCCCTGCACCGATTGGCGTGCTCCTATCGGGTCGTCACAGGTTGTTGATGATCCTTTGGGGCATGAGAGTGTGTGTCGCTCCACGTGCGGGGCATCCCATCGTTTCCTTTGCAGGCTCCACCATTAATGCCGGGCGGCACCCCGAAACCGGTCACCGGAATCTAGAGGAGAAGGAGCATGATGTGGGTATGCCTAGTGTCAGAGTGGACACGTCGTCGGCGGGCAGGGTGACAGGCATGGGAACGATCCCCAGGCGCCTAATGCCGGTGGCCGTGAAGAAGGGTTGGGAGACAAGACCCTCCTCGCGACGACGACCAACTCAGGAATGTGGTCGGCCCAAGCATCAAATCCCTCGTGCGTCGGGCAATGGCCAAGCATCTCGCTCGCCGTCAACAGTGCATCGTGTGCGTTGAGATCCTCCACAAAGTCCTTGGGGTCTTCAAAGTCTTCGGATCCAACTCCCTCGTCAACAGCATAATCTATGTCGCGATAAGATAACGGTAATAATAAGAATCATCACAAAACAGAGCACAAAAACCGCTAAAAATATTACTCTATTCTGAAAAATCCTAAAAACAATATTAAAAATATATTTGCCTATGGTTTTGGTGTGAAAAATATTCTAAAAATCATTTTTAACAGTGGATAAAAATGCCAAAAGGGGTTTTAAAATAAAACAGGATATAAAAAGGTTTTTGAACATTTATACAAATGGCACTATAAAATACTTCATATTATTACAGGAATTTAGGTGGAAGAATTTTTGAATTTAAAATAATATTTGGGTCTATGGAATTTTTAGAAAATATTAGAAAATAGAAACAGGAAAATGGGCACGACGCCCCTGGGCCAAACTCGGCCAACAGCTAGGCCGGCCTAGCTAGCCAGCCAAGGCACGCTCACGCCCGTCCGTTCAAACCCGACTAGTGGGCCCCTGGCATCAGCAACAGAGAGAGGAGGGAGAGGGCGAGGTGGAGGACGACAGGTGAGGTCCCCATGTCGGGACCTTCTTCCACCTCGGTACAGAGGGGGAGGAGCTCACCAGCGTGGCTACTGATGGCGGGGAGGGGCTGCGAGCACAGGACTGGGCTCAAGGGGAAGAGCCGTTTCGAGGGAAGTGGAGCTGGTTGCCGGGGCGCCCTGGGTCGCCGAGGATGAGGAAGGAGGGCGGCAGGGAAGCCTCGGTCGCCCGGAGCTGCAAAAGGAGCAGGGAAATGAGGGTAAACAGACAGGAGCTTGCGTTGATTCTGAATCGAGTCAGAGGACGGGCGGGGGAGGCTTCTATCGTGCGGTTGCCGACGAGCCGAGATGATGGAGCTCTGGCTCGATATCGAGCTCGGGGCCTCCTTGAGGTGGATAGAGCGAAGGATCCATTAGGTGAGGGAGAAGTGGTCTAGAGGGCAGAGAGAGGTGCGGGCTTGCTTAAGTAGCGAGGCAACGATGCACCTAGGACGAAGTACACCGGTGACCGTGGGATTGGCCCTGGTGGCCACGGGAAGGGGCACGGGTCGGTCTTAGGTGTTTCTGGGCATCTTCCATGTCTCGGAGAAGGGAGAGGGAGACGATAGCATGCTTGAGACGGGCTAGGGACGTAGGTAGAGACTGGCGGAACCGGGCGGTGCTCAGGCACGCGCGACAAAGGTCACTCGAGATAGAAGGAGGAGGGGGTAGACACGGTGGCGGTTAGCGGACATTGAGGGTATCTCGGGGGACAGCTCCCTGCATTCCTAGGCTATCAGGAGGCTCGGGATGGGTGTGGCTACAGTGTGGCAGCACACTGTAGTGCACTCCAGTGCGTGCAAATGGCCGACATTGCCATTGCCCGTGCGCTCTGGGGTGCCCACGTTGTCCAGTAGCTCCTCGAGGTTGCTTAGATGCTCCTAGGATTCTCTGGCTAGGGTGAGGGGAGGGAGAAGAAAATTTGGAGGAGAGAAGCTCCTATTCAGGTTGCCCAGAAGGAGAAACAGGGGTTTACCCCCCCCCCCATAATGATTGAGCCTTGGCCTAATAAAGTTACTGGACATGCAATGCAATACTAGAAGGTTGTGGTAAAAATTTGGAGCCAAGGAGAACAGTATAAGGGGTTCAAATTGAGGTTTTACCATTCTGGCAGAAGGTGTTTGATGGAGGTTTTGTCAAGCAAATGGGACTTGCTGGCCATGAGATTTCACGGGATAGAAATATGGGTAAACATAGAGTGGAACACAACATATGAGCTTGTTTGAGAGGAGTTGGCAATACAAACTTGAGAAAGACTAGAATTGGGAAGAATAAGATTTCTGTAGATCCAAGCATGCATTTCACTTCCCAAAAATCCACCACTTGGTGTGGTATCATTATTTGGGGTTTAACACTTGCCCACAAAGTTTGGGGTCAAGGGAAGAAACTTCAGAATGTAAAGTTGTTCAAATTTGAATCTAGAGAGAGAGGGTTCTGGAATATTATGATGAAGCAAAACAAGGGGAATAGATATGAAACTTGGCAAGATCATCATAAATAACATTTGTGATTTCCTAGATTTTTCTTGGAATTTACTGAGAATATTTCTTATAGAAATATTTCAAAACCTTGATTTGAGAAGAAATGGTTTTGAGGAGTTTTTCCCATGATTTTGATCATGACCATGTGTTGAAACTTATATATATGGAAAATATTTGTCCACTAAGTCTCGCTAAATTTTCTCAAATGTTTGTAAAGCATTTAAATAATTTTCCCTATGAAAAAACATTTCTGGCCGTAAGAAAAAGCCTTTAAATAAAATAGTAAAATAATCTTCAAAATTAATATTTGGTGATTTTGGGAAGTCATATATATAGTATGTTTCGAAAATTAACCTTTGGGGAAAAAGGATCCACCCAATTTGAGGACTTGAAGTGCAAACGTCAACTTAGGGGGTTTTGAAAACCTAATTTGAATAAACTCTTTTTGGTCAAAATAATTTTTTGATAAAATTAGTTATAGGTACTATACACATGGTGTGATCGTTGGGCAATATGTTGGGTCAATAAAGATGAGTATATAGACGAGTAGAACCTAAGAGTGCCAAGGTTAAATAAGTTAACCAACAATCAAGCAACAATTCAAACAAGCACAAACATTGAAAAAGTTTTAAAATGTTCCAAATTTTGTAAATCCAAGCATAGCAAAGTGATACAAACACATGGTGTGACACTTTTTTCTGCCCTAGTTACTTGTATACCGGTGTTATGTTCCATATTAAGTGCTCCTAACATGCTCGGGGTTGTTATAGGGTCCCCCTTGATTTTTTGCTTTGGGTTAAAACTCGTCAGGCAAGGCCCAACTTGGGTAGTATTTGCTTAATAACAAATAATAAAATATGTATAGGGCATGATCACCCCGTGGATAATTAATCAACCCCCCGAGCCAGTGCTCCTCATGAGTGTTGTTCCAGATCGGCGATGTTCGGCGCCTCCTGGTGACCCAGGGTTTCAACCAAGACGACGTCTTGCCCATCCGGTAATGACCTAAGAATGAGTTACGCGGCTCCTATTGGGATTGTCGGTACGCCGGGCAGCCTTGTTTGATTTGTTTTACCTTTCTCGAATGTCTTCTACACGGGATTCCGAGGATACTTTGGGCTATGTCGAGGTTGAGGTTTTTCAATAGAATTTCTAAGGAGATTAGGGGTTTTCCACGATCGAGGTCATTCGACCCAGCGTCTGGTTAGTTTATGATGAATGAGTTGGAGCACCCCTGCAGGGTTAAGTCTTTTTAAGAAGTCATGCCCGTGGTTACGTGGCAACTTGGAAAATTTGTTTAACATCCAATCATAGCAAGCTTGAAGTAAACTCAAATAAAATACACTAACCGTGTGCATAACCGTGACTGTCTCAACTTGTGAGTCCTGAATCGAGTGAGAACATGGTGGGTTTATGTCTGACGTCAGTATGTGTTGAGGATCACTTAATGATCATAACTTTGTTATGCATAGAACACCCAACTTGTTTTCTGTACTCGTAAATTAGCCACTCAAATAAATGCTTAGTGCTTGCTGGAGCCTCACCACTTAACTATATCTCACCCATTAAGTTTTGCTAGTCTTGATAACCTTGAAAATGAGATTGTTGAGTCCTTCTGGCTCAGAGATTACTACAACACCAGCTGCAGGTATAGGTAATGTGATGCTTGTTTTGATTTTTAGTTCTGATTCTTCTTATTCATCAATCTAGGATGGGTTCTAGGACGACTCTCTGGGATAGCAAGCATGGATGTCATTTTATCGTTTGATTTCGTTCGTAGTCGGACACTGCTCTTATGCATGATTTTTGAATATGTTGTTATATTGATGTGATCTTCGTGTAGCTTGTGGTGAGTGTAAGCCAATTCCATATACTCATCTCTTCTGTACATGTACTTGTAATGATATCCATTCTTGTAAAACGACGAGATGCGCTTCTATCCCTTTCGAGGCCCTCAAGCCAAAATAAGGTAAGGATCGTATCTTGGGAGTTAAAGCAGGGCACCCAACCACATATGGAAGGTACACGCTAGCACTGGGCATGGTGTCGCTAGCATCGGGGCCACTGCGCCTGTCAGATTGATGGCATGCTTCCTAGCATTGCTCTGTGGTGATGCGCGCGTCTTCCCTCCGGCGGTCTTCCCGGACGCGGTGCTGGTCCTAGCAATCGTGTGGGCTGGAGGAGGCCATAGATGCTACGTCGGGCTCGTCGGCATGTGGAGCTCGTTGTGGCTGCCTCTGGGTCTGTTGTCATGGAGGGGATTGCATCGTTGCCGCGGCCCCTCAACACAACCATCTCCATGCTGCGATTTGCTGGATTCAACGAAGGCGATCAAACTCTGGATTGTGGGTCTCCACTCTTCCATCTTACCAGTCGCCGGGGGGAAGTTTAACAGCAGCTGAACACGCACCATCTCCTCCGCTACCGTGGCTGGCATGGCTATACAGGTCGTTCACGACGTTGCTCGACTCCTGGTGGAACCAAGAGGGGCGTCGCTACATTCTTGTCTTTGTGCACCGATAACCGGGGCAGTCTGGCATGGAGGAGGTCGAGCTTGTGTGTCTATGACCCTGTTTAGCGCTTCGTCTTGCTCTAGGCGAGGTGCGTGCCCAGTGGTTGCGCCTGTGACACGTGCAGCTGGGAGATCACAGATTGCTCCAGATTGGCGGCCGCTATTGGAGATCACGTGCAGCTGTGACATGCTATTGCGGCCGTGGCCACCAGTGCGGCGGAGAGGTGAAGGATGAATGTTTTCTCCGCCCGCGGCACTAGGGATGAGCTCGCCGAGATGTTGCTGTTGTTGCTCCACTTCGGCGTTCCCTGCATCATTTTCGTTTGCGGGAGACATGACAGTGGCGCCACCTGTGCCAGCCATGTCGCCCACTTTACTCGCTGCTACCGCGGTGCCCATAGCATCCGCAACTACGTGCGAGGGGGCCTTCGAAGTGGAGGGATGGGCGATCGCTCCGACCTTCTTCTTAGGATCCATGGAGGAAGAAGATGGCGTTGAAGATTGACACACTGCTCATGATCTTGGGTTCGCGCAAATGATGCTACCCCTACCTAGCGCCCCAAAGATGTTGGGGCTCGATGCACTCGATCACCTATGCGACCATGTGCCCTTTTGTGGTTCGACAAGGGTGAGGTCACGTTGCACAAAGAGCGGAGGTGGTGAGGCAGCAAGACAAGGAGACGCTGGTGTTTTACCCATGTTCGGGCCACTGAGAAGCATAAAACCCTACTCCTGCTTTGGTGGGTTTATTGGTGGAACACGAAGCACGCACAATGCTCAAACTCGCAAGGCTGACTTCGGGAGAGCTCCTATGTGAGTACAAGTGTCCAAAGGTCTGAATCATTGGCTAGGTTGCCGTGAGCCTCCTTTTATAGCTCAAGGGGAAACCTTAGTGGAAAACCGACATTACCTAGTGATTAGATAGCTAATAGTGCTATCATACCTAACTCTGGCACTTGGGAAAAAATGCCATAATGCTAGCCTGGGTGGCATGCAGGGTTGCATCCCCTGTAGGCTTTTACCACCGATTTAGCTATCTATTGCCCAATGTCTTGACATGCCTCTGGACGGTGTCAAGCGGGCATAATATGTCTTCCAGCAAGTCGCCACGTGCTTAGCGAGAGATACTTAGCCACGTGGGGGCTCAACACTGCATCGACAAATGGCTGGTGTTGCAATAAGGTGGAGCGGTGACTGATCGGCTCGTGCCATGGCTTGCCGGGTCTTCCTGAAGATGTGTGCACCTCGGTCCCCAACAGGCACCGGGGACATGACTAGCACGGTTTGGGCCTGTTCTGGGCCGTTGCATCGACCTTGTCGGCGTTCCTTAGCCGGCGTAGGTTGCTTCTATCATAGTCTTGGTCTTGAATGCTGGTTCCGTCTTCTTGATGCGCTCCTTTATCTCACGTAGAGCGTCTTCTTTGGTTTGGGATTGTTTTGACTGTACCAACGTTGATGGGTTCTGCTACTACTGCCTGTGCATAAGAATGGGGCACTAGGTACCCAATTCCTAGTGCACCGACACCTGGCTAATTGCTACTGAAATGATGTGCAGCTTCATTAGTTGCACTAGCCAACTGTCCAGTGAACGATGTGTAACTTTGTTAGTTGCCGTAGTGTCATGGTTTTGAGCCAGCCACTCATCTCTTACACTCTTCCGGAAAGCCACAATTTCTTCTACGTCTAGGTAGTTAATTATTTAATTCTTCTTAGTCTCAAATTGGTTCCAAAATTTCCGGGACAACTCGCCGAGTTATTGCTTGATAAGGCTCAAGTCATTGGCGTTCGGGGTTCAAACATAGGTGCCTTGGAAATTGGCTCAAAATGCATCTTCAAGCTCCTCCCAACTTCATATTGAGTCCTCAAGCAATATGTTTAGATAATGATGCGGAGTATCCTACGAACATCACCATGACAAGAGTCCCTTTGGCAAGTGAGACGTTTGACATCTACTTCACATACATAAATGGCACGCGAAAGATGCGATCCTAGCCTTATTTCGGCACGGCCTCGACAGGGATAGAAGCGCATCTCGTCATGTTGCAAGAATGGATATCATTACAAGCACATGTACAGAAAAGATGAGCATATGGAATTGGCTTACACTCGCCACAAGCTACAACAAGTTCACATCAATACAACAACATACTCAAAAATCATACAGAAGAGCAGGGTCCGACTACGGACGAAAAACAAACGACAAAATGACATCCATCCATGCTATCCCGGGCTACCGCCTGGAACCCATCCTGGATTGATGAAGAAGAAGAAAAAGAAGAATAACTCCAAATGAAACAAGCATTTCTCTCACATGAAAGCACCGCATTACCTATACCTACAACTTTTGTTGTAGTAATCTGTGAGCCATAGGGACTCAACAATCTCATTTCCAAGGGTATCAAGACTATTAAAGCTCAATGGGTGAGGTATGGTTAAGTGGTGAGGCTGCAGCAAGTGACTAAGCATTTGTTTGAGTGGCTAACATACGAATACATAAAGTAATGTATGGTGGTCTACGCATAACGGACGTGAGCTAGTAATGATCACTAACTGATCCTAAACACCTACTTACGTCAAACATGACCCCATCGTGTTGTCTCCCAGATAAAGGACTCATGAGAAGAGACAGTCACGGTTACGCACACAGTTGGTGTATTTTATTTGAGTTTACTTCAAGTTTGCTATGACCGGGTGTTAAACAAAGTATCCAAGTTTGGCACATAACCACGGGCACGACTTTTCTAAAGATTTAACCCTGCAGGGGTGCTCCTACTCATCCATCACATTAACCACACGCAGCGGGAATAACCTCGACCATGAATCTCATGATCTTCCTAGGCAATTCCACAGGAAATCCGTCACCTCGAGATAGCCCAAAGAAAAATCGGAATTCCTCACTCAAGACATTCGAGAAAGGTAAAACAAATCCAGCAAGGCCACACGACATGCCGACAATCCCGCTGGAGCCGCGTATCTCTTTCTCAGGGCACAGCAGATGAGGGACGCGTACACTGGCCTGATAGAAATCTCCCGAGTTGCCCCGTGTTGGCCCCGCACAGTGCTCTAGTTTGGACCAACACTCATGAGGAGCACTGGCCCGGGGGTTGATTAAATTATCTGCGGGTGCCGGCGGGTCGCTATGCAATTTTATTATTTGTTAGACAAATGTAGTACCAATGTTGGGCCTTGCCAGACAAGTGTTATCCCAAAACGAAAATAAAAGGGGGTCACCATAACAACCCCGAGCATGTTAGGAGCGCGCAATTATGAAACATAACACCGGTTCACAAGTAACTAGGGTGGCAAGAGTGAAACAGAACACCGAGCAAAAGGACCAGCCTACCACCCTTTACCAAGTATATAATTGCATTAAATTATATAGCAATGATATTGTGATAACAAAAGAATGTCCATGTTGTCACATGGAAGAAATTGCACCTGTAGCTAGACACGCTATAAGAAGGGTTGAGAAAGCGGTAACATAGGCAAACAATGGTTTCCTGGGATGTGGAGGGGTTAGAGGCTTATCATGGCAATGTTGGGAGGCTTGACAAACAAGTGGTAGGTAGCAGCGATAGAAAACGAGACATCTAGCACGGCAATGATAGTAATGGTATCCAGGGCAATGTGTCATATTGCTTGAGATTCCGCTCGGAAGAAGAACGAGTCCATAAAGAATACGAGCCCACGTAGTCGAACAAATCCTCAAACTCCGAACGCTTTCGGAACTCTATCGAGAAGGAACAATACAGTACAAACAATCAACACATGATACACCACAACATATGCATGACATGATGCGGAAACAAATATGATGCATGCCCGATTTAAATATGCAAGGCATGACAAGTCACATCAAAGAACTACTACACATTAAAGTGAAGCTCAATATGCAACGAGTTGCATATTGACGAAACTCCACGTTCGAATTATTTAGTTTACTCTCGTTAGGTACTCATCAATATTAAATGTTGTTTAACATGGGTGGTCATGGCATAAGGCAATTTTAAGAAATTTTAAATGGAAAGGGACAACATACATATGAACAACTATACATATGACAAAATAATAACTCTCCATATTATGAGAAAAGTGGTTAATATTGTTTCTCGTGGAAACAGGTGAATCATGAACAACTATATCATCTAGGCAATATAAATGAGGCCGGAAGCAACATTTAGCATTTCGGAAACATCCCCATAAGCATAATATGAATTTTGTGCAGATCTATACTAATCATATTTTAGACTTCTTAAAAGGCAAAATAAATGTCACGAGATTCTACACGATTTTCTAGTCAAGTCACATATGCAAAACATTTGAATCAAAGCTACGGTTTAAGAGTTATTAAATAAATCATTTGAGCATGGCATTTACGCAAATTTCATGAAAACAGCAAGTTAAACATTTTAAACGCACATGAGAGTTAGATATTGTGAACCTACACGAAATTCTAGTCAATTTCATATAGAAAGTTTTTTAATCCGATGCACGGTTATGAAGTTATTAGCAATTTCAAAATGAGGGTTTTTCTGTAAATCTGAAATTCCTAGGTTAATTATAAAATTCGCATTAGGGAAAAAATACACATGGGCCAAAACTCTGGGCACAAGATAGTTACGCAACACCCTGGGCGCAACATCGCATGCAGAGATGGTGAGCACGGGGGAAGCTCACCATGGCCTCACGGGCCGGTCGCGAGGCAGGCCACGACGCAGCCTCGCTAGGCCTTGCGGTTGGTGCGGCCCACGCGTGGGCGAGCATGGTCAACGCCCGACGCGAGCGAGCAGGGAAGTTGGCGCTGGGTTCGTCTCCCACAAACAGAGCAGCGGCAGCGCTTCAACTCCGACGATGCGCACTCCGGCGACGCAAAAACATGCGAGGCATGGCGGGAAGCGGTAGATCCGGTTGGGACCGATCCATTACGGCCGGATACGGCGACGGAAGACGAGGAACGGCGACGGGCAAAGCTTGGGGCGAGGCGATGACTTGAATGGCGACGCAGTCTCCGGCGGGGCTACGACGTGCGCCGGCAATGGCCTCCGTCCGGTGGGCGGCAAGGGGCGAAGGCGCGAGAGAGTTCGGCTCCATGGCGGGGATGCAGAGGCAGGAGCCTCGGGCTCCTCTCGGGCGGCGGTGCAGCTCGACTAGATGAGCTTGGCAGGCCTGGTTTCAGGCCCGAGCGGGCCTTGGCAGCTGGAGGAGAGAGGAGGGCGACCGCTGAGTGGTCAAGCACGGAAAACGAGGCTGGGGTTAGGGTTTAGACCACATTAGGCAGGTGGGGGTCTATTTATAGCATTTAGGGGCTAGGGTTAGCAGTTATTGTTCGTTTTCGGAATGTTCGATCTCGATCGGACGGCCCGGAAGTGGAGGGGGGATAGGTGGACTGTGGTGGCCATGTAGATGGGCTTGGTGGGAATGAGAGGGAAGTTCCGGCCCGTGACATGAGGTTTTAAAACACCGAAAACGTCCGATAATAAACCGATGACCGCACTGCAACGACTGACCGATGGGGTATCAAACAAATTCGGAATGCGACAAAATTCGACAGGCGGTCTACCTACAATATTAATAGACCACACGCCAAGTTTCGTCCCAATCCGGGAATATTTTTCGCATGCTTTAAAAATGGTTTTTTACAATGCCGCGGGCGCGTGCGTGTGTGGTTGGTCTCGAAAGGTTGACGACATGAATGGAGAGAACCGACAACTATCAACGGATGCAAGTTTGAAAACTCATGTTGAAAAAATGTCGATGTTATGCAGATGATGCGAATGATGCGATGATGAATGTGACAACCAGACGAAACATAGACGAGAATGGAAATAGAAGGGGAATCTTCTCGCGCGTCGGTCCCGGGCTGTTACAACTCTCCTCCACTACACGAGGATCTCGTCCCGGGATCTAGAATGATAAGGGGAAGATAAAGAGCAAGAGGTAAAAATTAGTCTCTTCTTTGATAAACGAGTGAAACCAATGAAACCTGAAGGTTGTAAAGAGATGAAGAACAACATGAGGAACAAGCAAGAATTGAAACGAAATTTCGGCAACATTTCGGTCGGATAGAAAAGAAAAACTTGATATGAAGGAAAGAAATTGAAAGAGAGACACCAAACTTTGGTTGGATTAGAATCAAAACTTCATAAGACAGGAGGATCACGAAAAGATTTCACAACACTCCGGTAAAATGAAGAAGCAAAGAAAGAACATGATCTTGATACAACACGATGATGGTTGAAAGCGAGCAACATGACAACGCCTCCGGAAGAAAAGAATAGGAACTAGATCATTGGAAGGAAAAGAAAGGAGAAGAAAAAACAACTTCTACCACCATTGAACTTGAGAAGCCTAGGGTGAACGCAGTTGTTGAAAACCAACAATGAAAAGAATAGCTTGTTATGGGCTTATGGAAAACATCTCAAAATTATGAGGTGACAACCTGCCACAACAGAAACAATTGATTGCTTGAGAACAACAAGTAAAGGAAAAACTTCTTTCACCAAGAAGAGGAGGAGCAAACTTGGATCATTTATGACACCATGATAGCAACAATCCTCGGGAAATGCTTTAGGTGAAATCCAACCCAAGATAACTCCGAGAAGACAAGATGGGTTTACTTATCTCATTTTTGACAATTTTCCTTCGAGACTCCTCATAATCAAGAATTTAATAACACCATCTCAAAAGACAATGGAGAAGGAAGTGAATTTAGATATCCAAGATAAAGAACACTTGAGAACCTCTAACAAGAATCTTGAAGAACATTTCGAGAATAATTACATCCTTAACAAACCACCACGAAGAAGCATCGATATGAACTCCGGAATGAAAGGATGATGGAAAAGAAGTGAAGGTTGAAAAAGAACAAGATTAGGGCCTTCCAGTGATTTAGATGATGCTTCAGGACAAGATACTTGAGAAAAACTAGGAACTCCGGAAAAGAAAGAAGGCCACTTGGGATAAGTAATTGGATATCATGAACAACTGCGGAAAAAGGATTGAAATCCTAGATGAAACAAGAATATGAATTATGATATGGCTATCCTTCATCAAGTTAGATTGATGACAAGCAACGGATTTCGCACACCACTTATTCTTGTTGCAAAGAATCGAAGAGAAGAGAGAGAGATCACAAGCTTGAAGAAGTCTTGCACGAGAACACCGAAAGAATTCACAGCGAATGAGGATAATACGAATGAATGATATCACATGAGAACAAAGAGAGAATGATCCACCTATAGAAAACTTAACTGAAGCACCGGTATAATTGAGATACGAAGGGAGAAAAATTTGAGAACAAAATCTGAAAGCTGAGAACGAAGAAGTCTTCTGAAATGATGGTCTTCGAAGGATTGAGAACTGACAACAACTAATACACTAGAGAGAAAAGGATGGAATTACTCATGATCAAAAACAATTTAAGATGATAGCATTAATCTAAAACCATGAATCTTTGGAAGAACGAACAACGATTTAAGAGAAACTCTCCTTCGAACTTCAATGATGAGAATGAAGACGAGAACACCACCAAGAGTTATTGAGACACTCCGGAAGGTTGAGCGAACAATGACGATGATTTAGAAGCGAACTTCGAGAAGGCATAAGACTGATGAAATTCATTCTTATATCATTTTAGAAGAGAACTAGAGGACATTTTCGGAAAGATTAGAAGAGCCTGGTAAGATCCTCAAGAAAACCTGTGGGTTATGGGCCCACTCAAAGAAACCACCATTGTAATGATTGCTTAGAAAGAGAGATTGCACCAGTACAAATTACGAACTTGATGAGATGATAACCTCGAAATAATTTAAGTGGATATGAATGGAAATGAAAGTATTCTGAGATGTCTTCAGCACTCCGAATAGAATAGAAGGAGGAATAACAACAGATGCTTGGATAAGAATTTCCAACATGGGCAATCATTGAATGAATGAGAAAGGATATAATGAACACCGAGAGCTCGAATTGAATCCATCGGAGAAGAATAACAACGAGAACAGGAATACGAGAATAGATCTTGAAATTGAAACTCTTGAGAATGTCCACTAGAATTCACCAGACACAATATGAAGAAACGATAGCAGAAGCATAGATAAAGAGAAAGCACTTGGATGAGAATTAATTATTGAAAAAAGGGCGGGAGGGTGGGAAAAACAAAGACAACATAGGACAGATGAACAGAATTCTAGAAAGAAACATGAGGATTGATCTTGCAAATATTGGAGATGATAGAAATATGTTGAAGAGAAGCACACCGAATAAAAAGAATTAATATGACAACTTGATTGAGCAAAAGAATTAGCAATCCCACAGAAATATGAGAACACTTGTTAGGAAAGATATGAAATCCCCACTTGACATCGAAGCAACTCGAATTACCATATACAAAACAAAACAAAGGATGGGGCTTACGAAACAAGCCATAACAAATACATGATAGAGATTTTGCTCGATATTTTCATGGTAAGGTTCGCACCGGCTCGATCGTACATTGGATTGTCATATTGAAATGACGCTCAAATATGCTCCGGCTAGGCGTAGCGAACTACAAGGCTTGATGAAGCATAAATCGAGACTATCCTCTGTAAGAAAGACCGTGAACAAACGAATCCACTAGATGTCGAACCCCAACCTCACATCATGATCTGTTTGAAGATATCCTAGGTAACTACTTGAATTTCCACGTAAGAACTTCTGAAAAATTTATGGTTATGCAGTTTGGCGTTGGGGATACAAGGAGGAAATATCTCACAAAACTAACAAACCTCCACCCCAACTATATCCATCCTTCATAACTAGAGGCTTCTGGAAATCCAACTCGGATCCTCGAAAGCACAACAATACTAACCATGGTGGTACCCTGGACGGCTCCCCAGTACAGGGTGACTCCAACCTTATCTCAGCATGATGAGTATTGAAGCAATTCCAAATACACTCCATCGTGAGATACTAAGGAAGCTGGATGATAACGACATGCCAATAATACCCTGCAGCTCAACTAGAAATCAAGTCAGACAGGAGGCACCAAGACAGAAATCGGTCACATCGGTATCATATAGTTTCCAAAATACCTGCGTGATCCGAATTTTTTTTGAGCGAGAAGAGGAGTAGAATGGACATTCCTAAGTCGTAATTCCTCACCAGATCATAGAAGAGGAGTAAAAAGAATCCTACTCTCCAATATAACTAGACACAAAATAGTTTTAACTAGACTCGACTCGGCCAAGTTCGATCAATCAAGGGGGCTCCTACGTCGGTACAGGCTCTGTTACCAACTTGTCACGCCCAAGATGCGATCTTAGCCTTATTTTGGCATGAGGACCTCGACAGGGATAGAAGCGCATCTCGTCGTTTTGCAAGAATGGATATCATTATAAGTACATGTACAGAAGAGATGAGTATATGGAATTGGCTTACACTCTCCACAAGCTACAACAAGTTCACATCAATACAACAACATACTCAAACATCGTACAGAAGAGTAGGGTCCGAGTTCGGACGAAAAACAAATGACAAAATGACGTCCATCCTTGCTATCACAGGCTGCCACCTGGAACCCATCCTGGATTGATGATGATGAAGAAGAATAACTAGAAATCAAACAAGCATGCTCTCACATGAAAGCACTGCATTACCTGTACATGCAACTGTTGTTGTAGTAATCTGTGAGCCACAAGGACTCAACAATCTCATTTCCAAGGGTATCAAGACTATTAAAGCTTAATGGGTGAGGTATGGTTAAGTGGTGAGGCTGCAGCAAGTGACTAAGCATTTTTTTGAGTGGCTAACTTACGAATACAGAAAGTAAAGTATGATGGTCTACGCATAACGGACGTGAACTAGTAATGATCACTAACTGATCCTGAACACCTACTTACGTCAAACATAACCCCACCGTGTTCTCCCTTAGATAAAGGACTCACGAGAAGAGACAATCATGGTTACGCACACAGTTGGTGTATTTTATTTGAGTTCACTTCAAGTTTTCTATGACCGGGTGTTAAACAAAGTATCCAAGTTTGCCACATAACCACGGGCACATCTTTCCGAAAGATTTAACCCCGTAGGGGTGCTCCAACTCATCCATCACAAATTAACCACACACAACGGGAATAACCTCAACCATGGATCTCATGATTTTCGTAGGCAATTCCACAGGAAATCCGCCATCTCGAGATAGCCCAAAAAATCGGAATTCCTCACTCAAGACGTTTGAGAAAGGTAAAACAAATCCAGCAGGCTGCCCGACGTGCCGACAATCCTGATAGGAGCCACATATGTCGTTCTCAGGGCACCGCAGATGAGCGACGCGTACAGTGGCCTGATAGAAATCTCCCGAGTTTGCCCGGGTTGGCCCCGCATAGTGCTCTAGTTTGGACCAACACTCATGAGAAGCACTGTCTTGGGGGTTGATTAAATTATCTGTGGGTGCTGGCGGGTCCCTATGCAATTTTATTAGTTATTAGACAAATGTAGTACCAATGTTGGGCCTTTCCAGACAAGTGTTATCCCAAAATGAAAATGAAGGGGGTCCCCATAACAACCCCGAGCATGTTAGGAGCGCTCAATTATGCAACATAACACCGGTTCACTAGTAACTAAGGCGGCAAGAGTGAAACAAAACACCGTGCAAAAGGCCAATCCTTCCACCCTTTACCAAGTATATAAGTGCATTAAATTAAATAGCAATAATATTGTGATAACAAAAGAATGTCCATGTTGTCACATGGAAACAATTGCACCTGCAGCTCGAAACACTATAAGAAGGGCTGAGCAAGCGGTAACATAGCCAAACAAAGTTTTGTTGGGATGTGGAGGGGTTAGAGGCTTATCATGACAATGTTTGGAGGCTTGACAAACAAGTGGTCGGTAGCATGACATAGCGATAGAAAACGAGACATCTAGCATGGCAATGATAGTAATGGTACCCAGGGAAATGTGTCATCTTGTCGGAGATCATGCTCAGAAGAAGAACGAGTCCATGAATAAGACGAGCCCACGTAGTCGAACGAATCCTCACACTCCGAACGCTTTCGGAACTCTATCGAGAAGGAACAATCCGGAACAAACAATCAACACATGATACACCACAACTTATGCATGACATGATGCGCAAACAAATATGATGCATGTCCGATTTAAATATGCAAGGCATGACAATTCACATCAAACAACTACTACACATTAAAGTGAAGCTCAATATGCAATGAGTTGCATATTTACGAAACTCCACGTTCAAATTATTTAGTTCACTCTCGTTAGGTACTCATCAATATTAAATGTTGTTTAGCATGGGTGGTCATGGCATAAGGAGAAGATGGAATTAAGCAATTTTAAATGGAGAGGGACAACATACATATGACAAAATAATAACTCTCCATATTATGAGAAAAGTGGTTAATGTTGTTTATCATGGCAAGATGTGAATCATGAAAAACTATATCATCTAGGCAATATAAATGAGGACGGAAGCAACATATAGCATTTCCGAAACACCCCCATAAGCATAATATGAATTTGGTCCAGATCTGTGCTAACCATATTTTAGAGTTAGTAAACAGCAAAATAAATGTCACCATGACATTGTACACGATTTTCTAGTCAAGTTACATATGCAAAACATTGGAAACGGAGCTACGGTTTAAAAGTTATTAAATAAATCATTTTTTGCATGGCATTTACGCAAATTGCATGAAAACAGCAAGTTAAACATTTTAAACACATGTGAGAGTTGGATATTGCGAATCTACACGAAATTCTAGTCAAGTTTCATATAGAATGTTTTTTAATCCGATGCATGGATATGAAGTTATTAGCAATTTAAAAACGAGTTTTTTTTGTAAATCTGAAATTCCCAGGTTAATTAGAAAATTCGCATTAGGAAAAAATACACATGGGCCGAAATTCTGGACGCAGGATAGTTACCCAGCGCCCAGGTCGCAACATAGCATGCAGAGAAGGAGGGCTCGGGGGCAGCTCACCATGGCCTCACGGGCCGGTCGCGAGGAAAGCCACGACGCGGCCTGGCTGGGCCTTGCGGTCAATGCGGCCCACGCATGGGCGAGCGTGGTCAAAGCCCGACGGTGAGCGAGCAGGGAAGCGGGCGTTGGGTTCGTCTCCCATGAACAGAGCAGCGGTGGCGCTTCAACTCCAGCGAGGCGCACTCCAGCGATGCAGAAAAAGGCAAGGCACAGGGGGAAGTGGTAAATCCGGTCGGTCCCGATCCATCACGGCCGGATCTGGCAACGGAAGACGAGGAACGGCGACGGGCGAAGCTCGGGCAGCCATGGGGAAGCTTGGGGCAAGGCGACGACTTGAATGGCGGCGCGGTCTTCGGCGGGGCTGCAACGTGCGCCGGCAATGGCCTCCGGACGGAGGGCGTCTCCGGCGGACGCCAAGGGGCGAACGCGCGAGGGAGCTCGGCTCCATGGCAGGAGGCGGAGGCAGGAGCCTCGGGCTCCTCTCGGGCGGCAGCACAGCTTGACCAGATGGGCTTGGCAGGCCTGGTTTCGGGCCCGTGCGTGTCCTGGTGGCTGGAGGAGAGGGGAGGGCGACGGCTGAGTGGTCAGGCGTGGAAAACGAGGCCGGGTTAGGGTTTAGACCATATGAGGCAGGTGGGGGTCTATTTATAGCATTTAGGGCTAGGGTTAGCCCTTATTGTCCGGAAGCGGAGCGGGGCTAGGTGGGCTTCGTTGGCCATGTAGATGGGCTAGGTGGGGATGAGAGGTAAGTTGCAGCCCGTGACACGAGGTTTTAAAACACCGAAAACGTCCAATAATAAACCGATGACCTCACTGCAACGAATGACCGATGGGGTATCAAACAAACTCGGAATGCGACGAAATTCGACAAGCGGTCTACCTACAATATAACAAGACCGCATGCCAAGTTTCGACCCAATCCGGGAATATTTTTTGCACGCTTTAAAAACGGGTTTTTTATGATGTCGCCGGCGCGTGCGTGTGTGGTTGGTCTTGAAAGGTTGACGGCACGAACGGAGAATACCGGCAACTACCAACGGATGCAAGTTTGAAAACTCATGTTGACAAAATGCCGATGCTATGCAGATGATGCGAATGATGCGATGATGAATGCGACAACCAGATGAAACACAGACGACACTAGAAAGAAAAGGGGAATCTTCTAGAGCGTCGGTCTCGGACTGTTACAATAAATGTGAATCATCTGCTTCACACGTGTTCACTTGACCCATTCGTGGATGGTATACTACTTTAACCTCCTCACGTGGGCATGCATAGGTATTGTCGGAGCTTCACAGAGGATGATGAGGAGTGACAGCACCCACGTACGACTACACCATTTGTGAGGGAAGCTTGGAAGCGGAGACGGAAGAAGACGGAGCTACAGAAGTCTACAACGGTCGGACGACCGGAAGCCACCGGAAGTCCTATGCCTATAATGTCTGGACGACAGACGCCTTCCGAATGTGCGACAACCTCCAGCGCCCGGGCGACCGATGCCCTTCGGGAAACCGACACCACCTCGACCGCATCAAACTGACAGAAATCCGAAGATCTGCGGACGTCCAGACCCTCACGATCCATGGGACGTCTGACCACCTCCTTTCTATGGTTAGCAAGTGATAGCTCATAGATGAGCTTTGCTCCTTCCTCTACCTCTCCCATGGAGATCGAGACCTCCACCGGAGAAGATCCATAGAGGACGTCATGGGCCCTTGCAAGGGAAGATCCCTAGTGTATTCAAGGCCCAATCTCTCCTAGATATTTGGGATGAACTACCCATGTATCCTTTATTTCCATTGTTGTTCTTGGATCTTGAAGCACCTCATGTATTGCTTACGATTGGAGGAGTACTTGGTGTGGATCTTGTCCAACAGAGTGTTTTCCCCTCTAATTTCTTCACATTTTCCCCTCGTGTTCTTTGTGTTCTACCTCGAATCCAGCTCCAATTCATGAAGATCGGGAAACCCTCGGGTTTGCCCCGTATTATATGGTATCATGAGCCACGTTGCCACGAATTTGAGGCCCTACCCCTATGTTCTAGCCATTAGTTCGAGTTTTTCTCCCCATTTTCAAAAATTTCCCACAAAAATAGCCCAAATTTTTTCTTGTGATTTGTTGTTCTTGTGAGTTTTTGTTGATTTTCATCAGTGGATTTGGTGTTTGGCAAGTGGGTCTACCTCCCTTGGAGTTCCCTAGCCCCAATTTCCCTTTCCCCTGCAATTTCGAGCCCAAAATCATCAATTTCTTCCCAAAATCGCATTCCGGATCACAAATCTCACGTTGACCCCGACTCTTCGGACGTCTGAGCCTTTCCGAACGTCCGGACCCATCCGAAGCACCGGACGTCCGACCATTTCCAGACGTCCGGAACACCCAAACAGACCCGAAATCTCGGATTTCCGGACCGTCCGGACGTCCGACCCTGATGTCCGACATCTCTCGGACGTTCGTATCCTATAGAAACTGACTCGGCCAGAATTTTGTTTGGGCCATAACTAATTCATCCGAACTCCGATTTCGTCATTCTTTAGCTCATTTTTATCTATTGACATCCCCCATCAAAAAAATTTAGTTCCACAATCATTTGATACCATCAAGTGTTTTGAATTGTGTCAACTTTGCGTGGGCCCTCCACCATATCATCCGCATTACCACCATAGACTTCCGCAACCTAACCCATTTTGGTTCCCATTTGATTCGGGGTTGCTTGAGTTGTGATTTGAGACTCCTAAGCTGTTTCAGCAACTTAGGGAAGGTTACTTCTTCATCGACCACTGACGACTTGTATCGGTCCATCATGTACATCGATCACCGAAGTTCGACATCGACGATGACCATCCATCCTTTGAGACCATCTTCAACCGGAAGCAAGGCTTGTTACTCCTGACTTCGTGAAAGGTTAAGTGTGACGAAGGTATGCATTCCGTCATACACTTTTCCTTCCTTGCAATTACATCTTGATAGCCCCACCATGTTTGCGATTACCTTCATACCTATTGAGACTAGCTATCCATGTATTGTCGGGCTTCGCAAAAACTTGGGCACCATAGTGATACGATATCATACTGTTGCATCATTGGAAATATCATATAGTGCAATTGCTTGCTCCTGTGCATATATTGTGATATTTGTCTCATATAGTTGGTTGAGGCTCAATAAGAATAGTGGAAAGGAAGAGAAGACTAAAAAGGCTTCCAAGCAAGAGAAAGAAAGATCAAAGCTTATAAGCAAAAAGAGTTGAGAATGAAAAGAGATACTTGTGCATGAGATATGGAATAGGAAACGTTTTTCTTCAATAAATATGATTTGTGCCAAGTGGTGAATCGTTCCCAAACGTGCAATAAGCTGGCGTCTCTCCTTTAGTGTGTGCAACACGAGCTTTGCTCATCCCTATAGTTGCACAAGCCCCATTATCACATCGCGTGAGTTTCTCTATTGCCCTCCTCTATATTTGTGATCACTTCCTTTGCATTTTTAGTCCATTGGATTTATTTCAACATTACAATATATTGGAGTTCATTTTGCTTGATTTTTGTGCCACTAACCCATTGAGCTCCACTATAAGCCATTTGTGTAGGTTGTGATAATTGGACAAGGTTTTTCACCGAGTGCGCTATTTCCTTGCATATTGTGGTCTTTTGAGATCCATCTACAACTTTGGAAAGAGGTAAATTTGGCATGTTCATTCCATCTCATTCTCAGCCCTTCTCGAGTGCTTCAATGGATAGGGACGACACATCTCCTTCGGTCTACAACCACAACAACGAGTTCGATGCCATGAAGAACATCATCGACGCCAAGATGCACGCTAAATTGAAGGAGCTCAAGGTCCTCATAAAAAACCGCAAGAGGTCTTTATCATCTTCGAGAAGACACTCAAGTGCAGATACTCCCGAGCTACCATCTCCAGCATGATCACACCGGCATCGACACCATCAACGGCATGAAGAAATAAGGACACCAACATCAAGGTGTCCAACAACGACCAAGTGTGAAGGTCACGAGCTCGACACAAACCACCGCTCAATGACTTCACCACCTACTTTGGCATCTCTGCCAAGCGACTTCAAGGCATCATCACCTTTGCATATGAGGCATCTTCTCCAACAAGCACTTCAAGAGAAGATCCGCAAGATCAAGTCCGTGACTTCCATTAGCTACTACGACCTTGACATCGACCCTAACATTCATTTATATGAGATTCAAGACCCCGAGGAGTATCTCGAGTGGGAGCGCAAGATGGACCACTACCTCAAGCTCTTCAAGTCCCTTCGGAAGATCAAGTGAAGTGCTCCACAAGAAACTTCCACGGTGACGCGTCGACATGGTGGTTCACACATCTTCTAAGAGCTTCGACATAAGTTGGCCCAAGAATAACAAAGCGATGCAGCGAGAGTTTGTGCCTTCCACCTACACGGAACATCTTCAATGCCAATTGGAGAACACCACACAAGGATCCAAGTCCATCAACGAGTACTTGGAGAAAGCCTTGCGACGATCCAAGCCTATCTTTGAGAACAACTACGAGTATCTCGACGAACTCTACATTGGTGCTCTCAAGGCGGCACAACAACTCAAGGCCAAGCCTACTCGACCCCACACACACTTCACGGTGACAAAGCTCTGAGATGACGAGCATGAGGTTGGTACCACAAAGATGTCCAAACCCGACGAGCTCCAAGACAATGCTCCCAAGTTCAACTTAACCGCCACCCCTCTTAGTGGAATTGACGATGTCGAGTCTACCATGATTTTTTTCAAAGACGGTGCGGCGACGACTACGACTACGAAGCCACTCAAGGAGCATGCTTTAGAGGAGAGCGACAAGGTGGCGAGAAAGGATGACGCTTCCATGCTTGGAGGAGAGAGTGATGATGTGCCATGTTCGGCTTTCATCCACGGCAACAGTGAAAAGATGGTTGAGCACGGGATTTTCCCTTCGACCACGACGACATTTGTAGATGATTTGAAAGACTTATGCCACCATAGTGAGAGTGAGCGTTCCTTCACCACTAGCCCCACATATGAAGAGTTGCCACCATTCTCATGTGAGGAGAGCCACAACCCCCGCCAATTGAGTGAGATGAGTGACTCTACCATATGTCAGTTTGAGTGCACCTACTTTGAGGGAATGTGTGAGCCACCACCACATAGAGCAAGTGAGGTAGTTGATATGGAATATGAGGCCATTTCAATTTCTAACAACTTATCCTCTACCTCTATTGTGTCTTCTCCTTTGGTGCTAGGTACCATACACGATGACGCACCGATTCTCAATGACTTCGTCCTCCTTTTGGACAAGACGATGGCCATGGTGGCATATGATGCACCCCCACATGATTCCATCATGTTAAAAAGGACCACAAGTTGGTGTATGCCACCTCACCGATACCACATGAGTGGAATGAAAAAGGTAACATAGGTGAAGGTGATGCTCTTGTCCCACTAGTGGACATTGATTGCTTGCATGATGTCGATCCACCTATTGCCATGCTCCATGATTATGTGACTTCCTCATGTGATGAATTGCCCATTTATGATGTGTTTGACGATTCTCATGTCGAGTCTATTACTTGTGATGCCATCTTGCATAGGATTTCTTGTGAGAATTCTATAGGTCACATCATGTTTTACAATCCGCTTGACTTGTCATATGCTATGCATGAGATCACCCATATTGCATCATTGCAATCTCATCATAGTAACTATGCATATGCCACTAAAATAAATTCAATTTGCACATATGTCATAGATGACAAGCCCATGGTTATTGGCATTTGCTTTTCTTGTGATGACATTGCCATTCTCCCTTTGCATCATTTTCGCAATTGTTCTCATATGCCATGCCATGAAAACCATCCTTTGGAAATGCATTGCTTTAAATGTTGTCCATATTCTCCTAATTATGCTTCCGCTATTGCACATGAGGAGACCCCCATAGTTTCCTCATACTCTATAGGAGATTGTGTTCCATCCCATCCTTTGCATGACTTCCATATTTGTGTGCACAATACGCAACCCATCGATATGAATGCTATTGATGTGCCATATATTTGCATGCTCGATTTGTGTCCCCATCGTGTTATACTCAATAACTATTCTTTCATGATGGATGACATGTTCTGATACCATGCACCGAATTTCTTTGAGCATTGCTTATCTTGTGCTAACTCTCATGTGCACATACACATGCTAGTGGATGATGTGTACATTTACCATGCACACACTTTGTTTCGTGTGTCTCCTTGTTTTGTAGGTACACATGATTCATCGTTAACCTCGCAAGTGCACGAGTTCACGAAAAGAGCTCTAGAGAGCAACGAAGACGTGCGCCACCATGGAGTGCTTACCGTCCACCCAAACTCTTTGTGCAAATACTTCGCACATTTCTTCTACATGGCCCTCACATGGTTATGTGTTATTGTCCTTTATATATCCTTTGCCCATATTACCGTGTTCACTTTGCATGATATGCTCATTTCTATGTCTTTACCAAGCATTTGTGACCCATGCCTTGCATCTCACATGTCACTTGATTCTCATATTCGTATGTATATTTGCAAGCTTGGTGGAGGTTTTACTTGCTATTGCCATGTTTGCTTGTTGACCCATGTCTATGATGACACTTTGCTCTTGCTTCGTGCTCACGATATGTCATCTGCATTATTGATGTCCACTATTTGCTCATATGACATGATCGCCATGATTTCTTCTAGTATGTCGCATCTTTGCACTACTAGCTTGCACAACATGATCATTATACTTGTTTATGTTGCATCACCAATGTGCTTCTTTTCAATGGTTGATGAAAACCATTTCCATGCCTCACACATGATGACCAATTGTGCTGTATATTATGTTGAGTGCCACACTATCTTCACTACACCATATGCACAGTATGCTCGGATTGCCTTGCTCTTTGGCTTGCCCCATGTGTTTAGACAATTCATTTTACTTGGTGTTGTGAATGATTCATATGCCTACCATAGACCTTTTATTGTTTGCTTTGTGCATGTGTGCCATGACCTTTTGGTAGATGCTCTTTCTATTGCCAAACATAATTGCATATTTACCTCATCTTTTCATGCTTGTCCCCATGATTCCTTAGATTGTGCTCAGTTTGTATGCTTACATGCCATGTCACAATACCTCATCACACAATATGTTATGCATGATGACAACACTTGTTCGGTGATTCACCACTTGAAATCTTGGTTTTGCACTAACGCTCACCACATTAGTTTTTCCAAGTGTTTGTTGTCTTGGCCCCTTTTGAAGGCATTACAAGACGATGAGATATTGGAGAGTGACCTTTCCAAGCTACTACATGATGAGCTCTTGATGATCGTCCACTTCATGGCGACGCCATCTCCTTTCCATGGTGATTTGGTATTGATCCAAGGATAGATCTTTCCCAAGGGGGAGGGGATGATGCCGAGCATCCTACAGACATCACCATGGCAAGAGTCCCTTTGCCAAGTGACATGTGCGACGTCTACTTCACATACATAAAGGTGAATCAACTCCTTTACACGTGTTTACTTGACCCCTTCGTGGATGGTACACTAGACACTCCTCTCGTGGGCATGCATATGTATTGTCGGAGCTTCATGAAGGTTGATGAGGAGTTCCAGCACCCACATATGACTACACCATCCACGAGGGATGCTTGGAAGCGGAGACGAAAGAAGACAGAGCTGCCGAAGTCTACAACGGCCGGATGACCAGAAGCCACCGGACGTCCGACACCATACAGCGGCCGGACGGTCGAAGCCTTCCAAACATCCGACAACCTCTCGTGCCCGGACGACTGAAGCCCTCCAAAAATTCGACGCCACCTCGACCGCATCGAACTAATGGAAATCCAAAGAACTCTGGAGATCCAGACCCTCACGAGGCATCGGACGTGTGACCACCGTCGGATGTCCGGCACTGCTTGTGTGGAGCCGCGGGCCTTGGGCCTTGTATCTCCCCCTCACTTATCCCTTCGTGTCCAGGACTATATATACTCTACCCCCACCTCGTTTTTAGGGTTAGAAATTGATATGCCATAGTTGAGCTTTGCTCCTTCCTCTACCTCTCCCATGGAGATCGAGACCTCCACCGGAGAAGATCCATAGAACATGTCAAGGCCCCTTACGAGGGACGATCCCTAGTAGATTCAAGGCCCCATATCTCCTAGAGATTTGGGATGAACTACCCATGTATCCTTTATTTCCATTGTTGTTCTTGGATATTAATGCACCGCATGTATGGCTTGTGATTGGAGGAGTGCTTGGTGTGGATCTTGTCCAATAGAGTGTTTTCCCCTTTGAGTTCTCCATGTTTTCGCCTCGTGTTCTTTGTGTTCTTCATGTTCTTCCCCAAGTCCACCCTCGGGCTTGCCCCGTATTAGATAGTGCCTTGTAGGCCCTTTAAGCTTCTACGAAAATTATTTAATACCGTCAAGGTCAACCCCCCTTGCCATGTGGATATGGAGGAGGAAATCATCAATCCATACTATTGGGTCCATGGTCCCGTCATAGGGCTCGATGTTGACAGGTTTAAATCCTTCTAGGAACTAGTGTTGCGTGACCCTCATATGTCCATTTTGTTTCATGTTTTCCTATTGTTGTTTATAATGTTTTGGGTCATTATTCCACTTTATAATGCAACTCTAATGCCTTTTCTCTCTTAATATGTAAAATTTACATGAATATGGAAAGTCCCACCGGCTGGAATTCTAGACCTAAAAAAGATACAAGAGAGTTGGGTATTCTTTGGAGCTTCAAAAGTCCTGAAAATTTATGGCGAATTATTTTGTTAAAAAATACTTGAAGAAGAAGTTTCGGTAGGGGAGCCACCAGTGGGCCAAAAGCTAAGGTGGTGCCAGCTTGTGGGCCCACAAGCAGGCCTATGGGGCCTCTCTTCTCATATATGGTGCCATTTTCCCTAGAAAAATGAGGACAAATCTTTCAGGGCAAAGCTCCTCCATCTCAAGGAGGAACCTGGGTAGGGGCACTTTTGCTCTTCGATGAAGTGATTCCGCCGGGGATACTTCCCTTTGGGAGGCGGAAATCAAAGCCTTGACCATCACCAATGTTACCTTCGTCTTGGGAGGACTATTTTCCATCAACATCTTCACTAGCACCATCAGATCTCAAACCCTAGTTCTATCTTGTTTTCCATCTTTGTTTCAAAACCTCAGATTGATACATGTGGGTTTCTAGTAGTGTTGATTACATCTTGTAGTTTATGCTAGTTGGTTTATTTGCTGGAAGATTATATTTTTAGATCCTTAAGCATGTTCACTACACCTCTCATTTTGAACATGAATATGAAGTGTGGGTAGTTACTTTTGTTCTTGAGGACACCGAAGAAGTCTTGTTATAAACTATCGCGTGAAGTTCGTGTTCGTTCATTATTTTGATGACATATATGTTTTGTTTCCCCTAGTTGTATCGTGTGAACATCGACTACATGACACTTCACCATATTTGGGCCTAGGGGAAAGCATTGTGGAATAGGAAGTAGATGACGGGTTGCGAGAGTGACAGAAGCTTAAACCCTAGTTTATGTTCTATTGATGTCTACTACGCAACTTTATTCATGTAGACTCGTGTTAGGCCTCCAAGCGCAAAGTTTTGTAAGACAGTGGCAATTTTCCCTCAAGTGGACAACCTAAAGATTATCAATCCATGGGAGGTGTAGGTTTAAGATGGTCTCTCTCAAATAACCCTACATCCAATGCAAATAAACTCTTGTGTCCCCAACACACCCTATACAATGCTAAATTGTATATGTGCACTAGTTCAGCAGAGAGATGGTGATACAAGTGTAGTATGGATAGTAGATATAGGTTTTTCTAACGTGTATAAATAAAACCATCAACGTAACAAGTGGAAAACAATGAGTAAAACGGTGCATCATTGCTTGGAAATAAGACCTAGGGTTCATACTTTAACTATTGCAATTTCTCAATAGTTGTGATGCCCTGGATTTGCAGCTACAGTAATCCTTGTAATCAATAGTTGTGACGCCCTGGATTTGCAGCTACAGTAATTCAAATTTCTTTGCAGTTCAAAATTCATTTCAAATGTGGATTTAAAAGTTTTGCAAACTTCAAAATAAAAATTATGAATGGGTTTCAAATATTCCCTAGCCATTTCACAAGATTCAACCCAGAATATTTGCAAGGGTTTGGTGCCTCAAATTGGTTTTCAACAGATGCCTAACGCCATTATTAAACTCCTTTTGGATTATAAATTCTCTAATGTCTACGAAAGGCCTTCAAAATTGTTGTGACTATGCCAAATATTGCATGGTAAATATTGGGCATGCTTTATTATTTGTAAAGGTATTTGGTAAACAAAACAAATAAAAGCAGAATAGTAACTAACATTAAAAGGTTAAAAGAAAGAAAACTAAGAGCATTAACAAGAAAATGAACCCCCCCTTCCCCCTGGGCTAGCCCAACTGACCGCGCCACCCTACCCTACCGGCTCACCCCGGGGCCAATAACCCCCCCCCCCCCACTGACCCCTCTCCTGGCCCAATAATAGAGGGGGCCACCACCCCCTAAAGTTTTATAATAAAAATATTTTTTTAATTAATTAATTAATAAGGTATTAAAGATTAATTAGGTTAGTTAATTAACTCTGTTAGGATGACATGTGGGGCTCAACCCCTTTAACAACTAATTAAACTTGATAAATTAATTATGTTCATTAATTAACGTAATCAGTGAATGACATGAGGGTTCCACCCCCTAATTAATTCTGATTAATAATAATTAAACCTTAATTAACTTGTGTCACTAACAACAGGGTCCCAGTGGTCAGTTTGACCAATCAACCTTGTGTGACTACAGATGTCAGCATGACCTCATGCTGACGTCATAAATGAATTATTGTATTAAAATAAATCTATTTAATATTTGAATATTAATAAAACTTTAAAAATTAATATTAAATAATCCGCAGCCCGGTGAAATGATTTTATACATGAATGTAGTTCAGAAAACTCCCACGAATTCAAATTCGCAATCCGTTTGTTTGGCACCTGCTCCTGTCATAACGAAGATGGAACTTTTACATCTATTTCATCTGTCCTGTAGTAGCCCGAGACCCAAAAAATATTGTCAGATATTATTCCGATCCGTCCGCGACGTGTAATATTGCATTAGAGCATGCCTAGCTTTGCATATTGCCATGTGATGCATCGTGTTGCATTTGTGTGCTTTATATTATTGTTTCTCCCCCTCTTCTTACGCATTATGCCACTAACGATCAGGCCTTTGCAGTAGAGCAGCAAGGCAAGCAAACCCCGTTGAGCATTACGATATCGCCCATTTCTCTCCCTCTCAACCTTGCATTAGATTTTTTACTGTTATTGATAGCTCCTATTGTGATGCATAGCCTGCTTTTGGATGAACTGCTACTATACCTACTTCTTCTTTAAACTGCTTAGTATAGGTGGATCAGTGACCCTTGTGACCCCTTAGCTTCTGTTGTCCTTGCTTTAATTATCAGTTACTCGGTCATCATGTTCAACGTGCCAGGCCCGACACAACACCGCACACCCCCTTGGTTGTACGACTCTGGAGAGCTAATATCGAGTTCCAAGGGTGACATCTCGTGAACTACTCATGATGTTAGCTTTGTGGTGTAGTTAGTCGGTCATGGTAAACAGATGGTGATACCTCTCTGCCACTCCTGATGTTGACTTTGTCATGCAACCCCCTCAAGTGTGCAACCCCAAGGGTAATTCCTCTAGGTCCGCCTTGATGGTTACATCGAGCGGAAACCTTGAGGGTGATTCCTCCAGTCCCGTTTTTTATGTCTTATATAGACAATTACTATTACTTTGTTTCAGAAAGATACTGGTGATGGGTCGGCCCTGAGGGGTACCCACGGTTTCATGATGACGAGGCGTGGCCGGGCAGGTGAGGCCCTTGCCACATATCGTCGAGACATGGCGACGGGGCCGCAAATCATGGGTCATGCTCATCCTGCATTAATAAAATGCTAATGGATTGGGTATTTGATACGGGTTGGTTGTTTGACCTTTTATGCACTAAACCTTCATGTGTGACAAGTTATGGGTACTCAGCGTCGTTGTATCAGCCAAAGCTCTTCGAACGTCAGCAATGGATTGGTGTGCGCCCGGTTGGCCCGCGTAAAGTCCCGTATTGTATTAAGAGGTGCCAGGACTGACATCGGTCGCCCATGCATCATGTAGGAATGAAAAGGGTGATTGGGCTCATTACCCCTGCGCATTTAGGATTTAGACCGGCGGGCTGGCCTCTCCATTGAGCCTAGGTGGGGTGACGATGTGTTGATATTCGGAGGCCAGGCATGACCCAGGAAACTGTGTTCGGCCGAAGGTGATCAAGCGTGTTGGAAATGTGGTGCACCACTATAGGGATGAATTCCAATATTTGAATAGTCATGTCTACGGTAATAGGACTACTTGGAGTTGTACCTTGACCTACTACAACTAAAATTGTGATTTAAATTGGAATGACTGTTGGCTCCAAGATTGCTTCCTCGCAGGGAGTCGAGGAAGAATCTCTGGGCGTGGTTACTTAATAAAATTGGTACAATAGTATTGTTCAATAGGAGTTACCGGTCTACTCTCTTCTAATGCTGCAAGATGTTAAAGATGCTAGTCTTCGATAGGACTAGGCCTTCCCCCTCATTCTTGCTTTCAGCAGTTAGACCAGATATAACCCCATTCCTTGATAATGACGCATACTTAGCATAGTTCTGATGGCAGTCTTGCGAGTACTTTAGATGAGTACTCACTACTGCTTTGCTTTCTCCTTCCCCCTCGATACGATTGATCCGTTCAGACGTCAGAGCCCAGGAGCTGAAGTACGCTGGGGACGACTACACCACCACCGCCGGAGCCTACTACTACGTGGAGGCTGCCTTGGGAGGTTTTAATGGTTAGCCCTTAGTTGATACGGAACTCTAAGTCCTCATGAGACGGAGAGATTGAAAAGTCCTTGTTCAAATTTTCTGATGCAGCATGAATAGAATATGAGGTGAGAAATCAGAGATAACTAAAAGAGTGGTCCTAGGCATTCTTGTATATCCAATTGGAAAATGAAAAGTCAAAAGCCAAAGCAACAATTGGATATCCTCGAATGAGTAAATAAATGCAGACCAACATGCTCACACAAGAAGATGTCAAATGAAATCATGGCAAACATGCACAAACACATAGCCAATAGCAAGCACTTTGGTGATGATGGAGTCATCTATATATGAGTATATTGACTTAGGATCCATGTAACAATACTTGATCATAGGTCATACCCATCGTTTAAGCACAAGTGGGTTTACCACTTTTACATAAAGCATTTAATGTTGCCACATACTATGAGTTGCTTTGACTCATGTCTTAGAGTAAAGCTCCCCCTTGATGTTACATCCCCCCATTGGAGGGATAAACTAACCTTGGTTTTTGTCAATGAAGATTTCATGTAGGTGAAGTAGTGGTGGATGCTCAAAGTTCATGAAGATCACCAAGAGTTGGGATCATCCTTGTTATTTTATTACTCTTCTCACCTAAATGGGTTAGTCCCAACACACAAGAGACAAATACAATGATATCTATGGACATGGAAAACAAAGCATATATGATGATGTCCCTTGATTTGTTGATTACCTTGTCCCTTGCTTACCTTTGAGGGAATGTGTGACTCCTTGAAATATTGCATGATGTTGATGTTGATTGCAACTAGTTCTTGCTAATAATGAATATGATTGGATTTTATTGTCGGAGTCACCCCTCAAGAACTTCTCTAGTTCTTATTCTTAGGGACCCACATCAAGTTGATGGGGATCCTTAGTGTTGAAGTAGCACTTGTAGAAGTGTAGCTTGTAGTAGCCTTAGGAGACCACTTCTCCAACACTCGGGATTCATCTTCATATGAGTCATTGTACTGTTGAAGCTTGTTCTTGTCCTTGAGCTTGGGGTCTTGTGGTAGAAGGTCATATTGAGCATTTGTTCCCTTGGGGAGAGTATTTTCATACTTATCCTTTTGAGGAACAAACTTGGGATTGGGGTATTGACTTTCCTCCCATTGAACTCCATGAGCGTTCAAGTGTCCAACACCATGATTCTTCCAGTATCCTCCGTGCTTGTGTACAATATCCTCAAAGTGTTTGCACCATTCAAGACTCTTGTAGATACCTTTGTCTATAATCCCTTTCAAAACTTCATTTTCGTGCTCAAGTGTTGTAGCGACCCGACCTGAAAGGTCGAACCTCCGGTGTTTCTATACCATCCCAAGATCATGCTAGTACACACACGGTATGTCAATGTATATATCAAAGGGAAATCACACAACTTTAATAATCGAAAAAATCACATATCGAGTCCTTTATTACAATAAGAATTACAATAAAGTAGCTGAAGGCCAACTCATGAGAATAACTAATCTTGCGGAAACTTCAAAGGTAGTTGAGTCCATCTGACTCCAAGGGCATCTCAACGAGCGTAGAGCGTATCCTCACTCCTGGTCGGAAAAGTACTCTACACCATGATACGTTGCAGCCGTGTAGGTCATCATATTGAATATGCCAGCAATGTCACCAAAGAGGGGGTGTAAAGTAATCATCTATTCTATATGCATATATGGCAGGTGGGGGTAGTAAGTTTTTGAATAAAGCCAATTTTTCCTACAACAAGAGAGGGCAAAACTATAATTACTACAATGCTAGTTGATTAATGAGATGGTTCCACCAACCAATTCTCATACCCAAGTTGACATTAAATACCCACATCAATATAATTAATTGTGTTGAGAGTTCCAGATAGTTTCAGTTCCTTTGGCTCAAACTATCCACGACCATGGACACAGCTAATCGATTAGGTTTTGGGTACTCTGAAGAGTTTTGCACATGTTCCCCACAAGATTTGATCGCCTCCGTTGGATTTCTCGCACTTCAGGGTGTTTGAGAAACGGATGACCAAAACATGGTCTTCTAAAGGGTTTCCCCGAGACTCTGTCGGTACCCATCCTTTCCTATCGTTCTTCTACGTCTCGTAGCACCGCCTGTCCAGGGTCACCACGATATCCAACCAAGCCAGAGCCCATAATGGCTTGTGGCTGTGCAGGTAAGCCTTGGGTCTTGAAGCATCCATCCATCTCTTTGTGCCTGGGTGGACCTTTCCGCATGAATACTGGCACTTCTCCAGCAACATCTAGGCTAACAACTAGTTTCTCCAGGGCGCCATTCAACCATCATCCACCCAAAGGTATGTTGAAAACTCGGAGTCTTGAAGTCTTGATCATCTTGTAGGTCTTGAAATTATTATTAACTCACAACTCTCATGAATCACACAACCAACCCCGTCTACTAATAGAGCAAAATTAAATCAACGTTTCCCGGGGCCAATGTGTCAAAGGGTTGAGGGGTGCCTACCACATGATACTACATCAAGTAACCAAGTTTCCAAATTACCTACTTTGCATGCAATTGGGGAGATGGTAGAACTAATGCAATAAAAACATAGGTATACATGGTCAAAGTGACTTGCCTTGCTGACGATCCTCGTATTCAAGTGAATCTAGATAACAAGCTTCGCACTCCGGATGATCTAACGAATCAAACAAAACACACAATAAGCATAAACACATTACAATTCATGCAATAGCAAGGTAAACAAATACTTCAACAAACAATAGCACAGTAAAAGGAATAATCAGTCAAAGTATAAGACTCTAAATTTTTTGGTATCAAAACTCTACTAAGACATAACAAGTCAAAAATTTGTTTGGAAGAACTAGGCATTTAGATAAGAGAAAAGTGAATACAAAATTTTATTTGAAAACATAAAGTATTTCATTATAAACAATTTGTGCAAAAAGAGTTACTATAAAACTTTTTTCTAAGCAATACTAAAGGTGAAAATAAGATGTACCTATTCAAACTAGAGCACAAACAAATTGAAAAATATATATTTTATTAACAGAAAATAATACACCTAATGTTGAATCAACAGAACCAAATGAAATCCAAAAACAAAAGTTAAACTAAATCAGGTTCAAATTAAATTAAAATTAAAATAACTAAACTCTATTAAGAACTAAATAGATTATGTTTTTGTTAAAAACCCTAACCAAATTCGCCCTAAAAATTCTCAAACTATGTAGGATGATAGGTATAACTAATACAAAACAGTGTCAAAAAGATTCACTCAAAAATATATTTTTACACTCTAGTTATACAGATTTTAGTAATTTAAACAATTTTGATTAGATTCAAAGTTTAAAGTTCAATTTTGAAATCTAATCATACAGACATAAACTACAACTAATTTGTGAATTAACGCAAAAAGAATCAACTAAAAACACCAAATATGTAAAAAGATATGATAAAAACAAAAACTGAATACATTCTGTTTTCTAAAACATAAAAGAAAAAGCAAAAGCGATCCATCGATCGGACAGGGTCTACGTGGCATGCTCTGATTGGCTGCGAGGGCATGCGTGCGGGAGCTAGCGAACGGTTGGCCGAGACTTAACGCGTCCCGGTTCGGGGTTTAAATAGATCTAATCTAGATCGTTGACTATGGATCCGACGACTACGGGTGGAGGTGGCGGCTTACAGATAGGGGGTCGAGATCTTCGGCGAGGTCGACGGCGGCCGGTGGTCGCATGTGCTTGGGGACGACGGTGCGGTGGCCGGGGGCGGCGTCAGAAGGCTTCAAACTGCGGTGGCGAGGCTCCGGCGTCGATTGGTGGCGTCGGAGGGGGCTGGGGGTGAGTGTGGCGACGGGCACGAGCTCGGGGAGGTTCGGTTGGGTGCCGAACTCCGACGAGGTCTGGGGCAGCGTTCCGGTGAGGGAAGAGGGGGTTTCGGGTGGGGAATGAAGAGCGGAGGGACGGTGCTTTATATAAGGGCAGTGCGGTGGTCGGGGAGGGCACGAGGGGCGAGATCCGCGGAGAGGGATCTCCGACGACGGTCGTCGGGCGCGAGGAAGGGGGTGAGCACACTGACGCCGCGGTCAGGCGGTGGGTCCCACACGTAAGTGAGGGCGGGATGCGTGGTTAGCGTGTCGGTGGCCGACCCGGAGCCATTTCGGGAATTAAAGGTTGTGGGCCGGCCCATTTCTATTTAAAACATTTCCTTTTCTATTTCCAGAGCAGTAAACACTCTTTTAGTGCATTCAAAACATTTCCAAGCATAGTAATATATATATCAAAATGATCAGGAGAATTAATGCTATTCAATGAACATTTTTCCTCTGTCATATTGAATAACTTTTAAAAAATTATCTTCAGAAAAATGCCTAATTGATTTTAAATCCTTTTGAGAGAAACTTTCAAATAACCCCTTGGTTTTATTGCTCAAATATTTCACCAAGATGCCCCTAGTGTGGAGTGTCATGTTATTCCCCTCTTTCTTTGAACATTACCAAAGGTTTTCAAATAGGTGAATCAATACATGGGAAAATTGAAATGGCCTTTCAGAATTTCAAAAGAAGCACTTCAGCAAATTCATTACATTCAAACAAAGTGATGATGATGCATAGCTATATTTCATAACATTCCAAAATGAAATTTTGGGATGTTACAAACCTACCCACCTTAAGAGGAATCTCGCCCTCGAGATTCGGGTTGGCTAGAAAATAGGCGCGGGTGGTCTCTACGAAGATCCTCTTCGTGTTCCCAGGTGGCTTCTTCCTCTGTGTGGTGACTCCACAGAACCTTACAGAACTTGATGGTCTTGTTTCGGGTAACTCTGTTGGTAGTCTCGAGGATTCTAACAGGCTTCTCCTCGTGGGTCAGGTCACTGTCAAGTTGTATGGCCTCTAGGGGCACTATGTCTCTAAAAGGAATATCGGCCATCTCAACATGACATTTCTTCAGCTGGGAAACATGGAAAACATCATGAACTCCGGACAGTCCTTCCGGCAATTCCAGCTTGTATGCAACTTCGCCTCTACATTCAAGAATTTTTTAGGGGCCTATGAATCTGGGTGCTAACTTTCCTTTAACACCAAACCTCTTGATACCTCGAAGTGGGGACACACGAAGATATGCTCGATCTCCCACTTCATATGTCACCTCCTTGCGTTTGTTCTCAGCATAGCTCTTCTGCCTGGATTGACCTATCTTGAGTCGGTCTCGAATCAATTTGACCTTTTCTTCAGAATCTCGGATAAGATCGGGACCATATAGATTTCGGTCTCCAACACCATCCCACATCAATGGTGTTCTGCACCTCCTTCCATATAAAGCCTCGAAAGGGGCCGTCTTCAGACTGGTCTGATAACTATTGTTGTACGAGAACTCTGCGTATGGTAAGTTTTCATCCCAACTGGACCCATAGTCTAGCGCACAAGCTCTCAACATGTCCTCCAGAATCTAGCTGACTCTCTCAGTCTGTCCATCGGTCTACGAATGAAAAGCTGTAGTGAACTCTAGCCTTGTACCCAAAGTTTCATGTAGCTGATGCCAAAACTTTGCGGTAAATTGTGTTCCTCTATCTAATACGATAGTCCTCGGAACTCCATGCAGACATACGATCATGTTCACATATATCTTGGCTAACTTAGCACTGGTATAGGTGGTCTTCAATTGAATGAAATGAGCCACCTTGGTCAAGCGATCGACCACTACCCAAATGGAATAATAACCTGAACGGGTCCTAGGTAAACCTCTGATGAAGTCCATACCTAGCCTATCCCATTTCCACTCGGGTATCCGCAAAGGTTAGAGTAACCCTGCTTGTTTCTGATGTTCAGCCTTTACTCGCTGGCAAACATCACATACCACAAAATGTTCAGAAATATCCTTCATTCCTATCCACCAGTAACTTTCCTTCAAATCTAGGTACATCTTGGTGTTGCCTGGGTCTATCTAGTATGGTGAATTGTGGGCTTCTTGAAGTATCAACTTCTTGAGCTCTGGTTCATTGAGCACATAGATTCGGTTCTCAAACCATAGAATACCTTGTTCATCTTCACGAAAATCTTTAGCCTTTCCTTCCTTCATTCTCTGCTTTATCTCAGCTATCTCCTTGTCCAATTTCTGGGCTTCACGAATTCTTTCGGTCAAGGTGGACTGAATCTCTAGTGTGGCAACATATCCTTTTGGAACTATCTCTAACCGAAGCTCTCTGAGATCATTGGTTAACTCCTGGGCTAATCCTCCGGCTATGAGTGTTCACATAACTCTTCAGACTCAAAGAATCTGCCACAACATTTGCCTTTCCTGGATGGTAATGCAGTCTCATGTCGTAGTCCTTGATTAAATCTAACCATATCCTCTGTCTGAGATTCAACTCCTTCTGTGTGAAGATATACTTCGGGCTCTTATGATCAGTGTAAACATCACAACTATTTCTGATAAGGAAATGTCTCTAGGTCTTGAGTGCGTGCACTATGGCTGCTAGTTCCAAATCATGGGTGGCATAATTCAACTCATGGGGTCGTAGCTGTCTGGATGCATAAGCTACAAATTTTCCCTCCTGCATGAGTACTCCTCCAAGTCCTTGATGAGATGCGTCACAATAAACCTAGAAGTCCTTCCGAATATTGGGCAGTATCAACACTGGGGCTGTGACCAAACGTTTCTTCAACTCCTGGAAACTGGCCTCACGTTCCTCATTCCAGATATACTTAGACTCTTTCTTCAACAATTTCGTCATGGTTTTGGCAATCTTTGAGAAATTCTCAATGAAACTCCGGTAATATCCGGCAAGTCCGAGAAAACCGCGGATCTCCTTAACCGAGGTGGGTGACTTCCACTCAGTGACTGCTTCAACCTTAGCGGGGTCTACAGCTATTCCTTCTCCGAAAATAATGTGTCCAAGGAATCCGACTTCCGTCAGCCAAAATTCATATTCACTAAACTTGGCATACAACTGATGCTCTCTAAGCTTCTCCAGACCTAAACGCAAGTGTTCCTTGTGTTCTTCCTCACTCTTGGAGAATATTAAAATGTCATCGATGAACACCACGACAAACTTTTCCAAATATTCCATAAACACTTTGTTCATCATATTCATGAAGTAGGCAGGAGCGTTAGTCAAACCAAAAGACATGACCGTATACTCATATAAGCCATACCTTGTGGTGAAGGCTGTTTTGGGTATATCCTGTTCACGAATCTTCAGTTGATGATACCCTGATCGAAGATCGATCTTGGAGAATACTTTGGCACTTACTAGCTGATCAAACAGGTCATTAATCATCGGCAGAGGGTACTTATTCTTGATAGTCACCTCGTTCAATGCACGATAATCGACCACCATCCTCAATGTTTTATCTTTCTTCTCCACCAAAAGAACTGGGGCTCCCCAAGTTGGAGAACTTGGGCGAATATATCCCTTATCCAATAGCTCCTTAATCTGCTTCTTGATTTCTACTAAATCATTTGCGGGCATCCGATAGGGTCTCTTGGAAATTGGCGCAGTTCCTGGTAGTAGCTCTATCAGAAACTCAATCTCCCTATCTGGTGGCATGCGTGGTAATTCCTACTAGAATACATCTGGAAAGTCTTGTACAACCGACGCTTCCTCCTGAACAACTCCTGTGAGGGAATTTAACCGACCACTCATCTGTGCACGTCCGGATACATACTTAATCCTCTTGTTCTCCGGAGTGGTGACTGAAATAGACTTGCTGGGGCAATCAAGGTTTCCTTCATACTTGGTCATCCAATCCATGCCTAGGATTACATCCAATCCATGGGATTCTAAGACGATGAGGTCGGTAGGAAAAACATGGTTTCCTATGTGGAGTTTTAAGGCGTGGCATCCTATCCCTGCCATCATCATACCTCCTGGGGAATTGACCTTAATGGGCTGACTAAAGGTTCTGGTGGGTAAACCATACTTTTCCACAACTACCCTTTATATGAATCAATGAGTTGCACCAGAATCAAAAAGTACCATAACTGGACGTGAATGCAATAAAAACTTACCAACCACAGTCTCGGGCTGATCATAGACTTCTTCCACATCAAGGTGGTTCACCTCAGCACGAGGAAAAGGATTTGGCTTCTTAGCTGTGGAGTTGCCGTTGTTGTTGCCGTTTCCATTTCCTTGCTTGTTTTGAGGGCATTCAGTGGCATAGTGCCCTGTCTTCTAGCACTTGAAACAGGTGATATGGTTCAGATCCTTCTGAGCTGGAGCGGGACGGTGTTGGTTGCCATTCCCACTTCCATTACCATTCTTGAAGTTGTCATTGTTAGGACGATTATTCCCATTCCCTCCATGGTTATGGCCTCCATGGTTCTGGACGGGATGAGTGTGTCCTCCATACTTAACCGGTGTTTGATCTGGTATTTCCTGAGTACGGGGAGTAGCGGGGCTTCTATTGAGCTCCAGAGTGAGACTTCCCCTGTCCATACTTCCTCTTGCGGTTTTCGATTTGCTGTTGCTTCCCCTCCAAGATGAGGGTCTTGTCTACCAGCTCCTGGTAGTTGCTGAAAGTAGCCACCATCACCTGCACGCTCAACTCATCGTTGAGTCCTTCCAAAAAAATTCTCCTGTTTGGCTGCATCATCGGCCACATCTCCTGGTGCATAACGAGCCAACGTGCTGAAATCATCCACATACTGGGCCACGGAACGGTTCCCCTAGCGTAAGTTGCGAAACTCACGCTTCTTCAGACTCATGGCTCCAGCTGAGACATGAGCAGTGTGGAAAGCTAGCTTGAAATGCTCCCAAGTCACACCAGCAATGGGGTACGTGGTGGTGTAGTTCTCCTACCATGAAGTTGCTGGTCCCTCCAGTTGATGGGCGGCAAAGTGCACCTTTTCAGCCTCAGTGTATCCCGCGGTGGTGAGTTCCCTCTCCATCTTGCGTAGCCAATCATCTGCCACAATGGGCTCAGTACTGCTGCAGAAAGTTGGTGGATTCAGCCTCAGAAAACGGGTGAGGTTGTCGCCTTGAGGTGGAGGGTGGTTGTTGTGGTTGTTGGTCTGGTTCTGAATCAACAGTTGCATCAGGGCGTTCTGCTACTGGAGAAGTTGTGTGAGTTCCGGCAGGAAAGTGAAGTCGGGCTCACGTCGTGGAGGCATCTTGCTGTTTTCAGAGGGGTGAGAATTAGAATAGAACAATTACCTAAAAGGAAATTCACTACCCATATGCAATGTAACAAACATAACACACCAAACACTCGTTCATTTATTCAACTCAAGGTTCAAACATCAGGATTCAAATCTCCAAATCAAACTAAGCATCGACCTACGCTTTAATGACGAAAATAAAGATACATGGGGCATAACTAAAGTTCTCCTCAAAATTACATGGTGAAGTGGCCTCCTCCGGTGACGCTCTCCTCATAGTCATCATCGTTGCTGATCAAGGGACCCATGTCTCCTTCTGGATGAAGATTTTCACCAATGTCCATCTGTTCCTCCATAGTTGCAATGCGAGTGTTCAGCTTATCAATCCTCTCTAAGAGATCCTTCACTTCATACTCATGCTCGTACTTGGCTTCCCATAGGTCAGCTTTGAGGTTGAATCTCGCGGTTCATCAGCCTCTTGATCGTCTTCGTGTCGGCACGTGCCCGAAGCTCCAAGGTCCTGATGTGTGTCTCCAAAGTCTGGATATAGGAAATGGTGGTGTCTTCAGTGGGAGTGGTTATGATATTTCCATTGGCATCCCTGCGACAAACCACGCTGAGTCCTGGTGAAATGGGTCCACCCCTGTAGTCCTCCTGAATACGTCCAAGGGCATGGTGAATTGCCATGTCTCTCCCAAGCATCCAGCTGGGTGCCACAAACTTGAAGTCGATGGGTTCCTTACGATTTCCAAAGGTCTTCCCGGGGATGTGCGACTCGATCCTGTAGCGTCCGTCTTGTGGAAAAGACATGATAGGAGTCCCGGTGATGCTTGGCAAGGCAATCCTTACGTCCCTGCCGATCCTCATCAGCTCCTTGCCAAAGGGCTTCGTCCCGTCAGGCTGAAAAAACTCCGTGATCAAAACTGGGATGAAGGTGGCCATCTATATATTTTGAAATAAATTGGAGGGAATTTAAAAACGAGTAGATGAGAGTATAAGAATTTTAAAGGCAAAAGAGAAATAAAACCTAAGGCTTTTCCAATCCTAGAGGTTACGTCCTACGGTCAGCGTGTGCTCTGATACCATTTTTGTAGCGACCCGACCTGAAAGGTCGAATCTCCGGTGTTTCTGTACCATCCCAAGATCATGCTGGTACACACACGGTACGTCAATGTATATATCAAAGGGAAATCACATAGATTTAATAAAAAAAATCTCATATCGAGTCCTTTATTACAATAAGAATTACAATAAAGTAGCTGAAGGCCAACTCATGAGAATAACTAATCTTGCAGAAGCTTCAAAGGTAGTTGAGTCCATCTTACTCCAAGGGCATCTCACCGAGCGTAGAGCGTATCCTCACTCCTGGTCGGAAAAGTACTCTGCAACATGATACGTTGCAGCCATGTAGGTCAGCATATTGAATATGCCGGCAATGTCACCAAAGAGGGGGTGTAAAGTAATCATCTATTTTATATGCATATATGGCAGGTGGGGGTAGTAAGTTTTTGCATAAAGCCATTTATTCCTACAACAAGAGAGGGCAAAAGAATAATTACTACAATGTTGGTTGATTAATGACATGGTTCCACCAACCAATTCTCATACCCAAGTTGACATTAAATACCCACGTCAATATAATTAATTGTGTTGAGAGTTCCAGATAGTTTCAGTTCCTTTGGCTCAAACTGTCCATGACCATGGACACGGCTAATCGGTTAGGTTTTGGGTACTCTACAGAGTTTTGCACACGTTCCCCACAAGATTTGATCGCCTCCGTTGGATTTCTCGCACTTCAGGGTGTTTGAGAAACGGATGACCAAAACATGGTCTTCTAAAGGGTTTCCCCGAGACTCTGTCGGTGCCCATCTTTTCCTACCGTTCTTCTACATCTCGTAGCACTGCCTGTCCAGGGTCACCACGATATCCAACAAGCCAGAGCCCATAATGGCTTGTGGCTGCGCAGGTATGCCTTGGGTCTTGAAGCATCCATCCATCTCTTTGTGCCTGGGTGGACCTTTATGCATGAATACTAGCACTTCTCCAGCAACATCTAGGCTAACCACTCGTTTCTCCAGGGCGGCGTTCAACCATCATCCACCCAGAGGTATGTTGAAAACTTGGAGTCCTTATGTCTTGATAATCTTGTAGGTCTTGAAATTATTATTAACACACAACTCTCATGAATCACACAACCAACCCCGTCTACTAATAGCATAGCAAAATTAAATCAACGTTTCCCGGGGCCAATGTATCAAAGGGTTGAGGGGTGCCTACCACATGATACTACATCAAGTAACCAAGTTCCAAATTACCTACTTTGCATGCAATTGGGGAGATGGTAGAACTAATGCAATAAAATATAGGTATACATGGTCAAAGTGACTTGCCTTGCTGACGATCCTCGTATTCAAGTGTCTCTAGATGACAAGCTTCGCACTCCGGATGATCTAACGAATCAAACTAAACACGCAATAAGCATAAACACAATATAATTCATACAACAACAAGGTAAACAAATACTTCAACAAACAATAGCACAATCAAAGGAATAATCACTCGAAGTATAAGACTCTAACATTTTTGGTGTCAAAACTCTACTAAGACATAACAAGTCAAAAATTTGTTTGGAACAACTAGGCATTTAGATAACAGAAAAGTGAATACAAAATTTTATTTGAAAACTGAAAGTATTTCATTATAAATTTTTTGTGCAAAAAGAGTTACTACAAATCTTTTTTCTAAACAATACTAAAGGTGAAAATAAGATGTACCTATTCAAACTAGAGCACAAACAAATTGAAAAAATATATTTTATTAACATAAAATAATACACCTAATGTTGAATCAACAGAACCTAATGAAATCCAAAAACAAAAGTTGAACTAAATCAGGCTCAAATTAAATTAAAATTAAAATAACTAAACTCTATTAAGAACTAAACAGATTCTAGTTTTGTTAGAATCCCTAACCAAATTCATTCTCAAACTATGTAGGATGATAGGTATAACTAATACAAAACAGTGGCAAAAAGATTCACTCAAAAATATATTTTTAAACTCTAGTTATACAGATTTTAGTAATTTAAACAAATTTGATTAGATTCAAAATTTACAGTTCAATTTTGAAATCTAATCTTATAGACATAAACTACAACAAATTTGTGAATTAATGCAAAAGGAATCAACTAAAAACACCAAATATTTTAAAAGATATGATAAAAACAAAAATAGAATACATTCTGTTTTCTAAACCAGAGAAGAAAAGGCAAAAACGATCTATCGATCGGACAGGGTCTACGTGGCATGCTGTGATTGGCCGCGAGGCCGTGCGTGCAGGAGCTAGCGAGCGGTTGGCCGAGACTTAACGCGTACCAGTTCAGGGTTTAAATAGATCTAATCTAGATCGTTGACTACGGATCCGACGGCTACAGGTGGAGGTGGCGGCTTACAGAGAGGGAGTCGAGGTCTCCGGCGAGGTCGACGGCGGCCGATGGTCGGATGTGCTCGGGGACGATGGTGAGGTGGTCAGGGGCGGCGTCCGAAGGCTGCAAACGGCGGTGGCGTGGCTCCGGCGGCGATTGGTGGCGTCGGAGGGGGCTGTGGGTGAGTGTGGCGATGGGCACGATCTCGGGGAGGTTCGGTTGGGTGCTGAACACCGGAGAGGTCTGGGGCAGCGTTCCAGCGAGGGAAGAGGGGGTTTCGGGTGGGGAACGAAGAGCGGAGGGACGGGGCTTTATATAGGGCCGGTGCGGTGGTCGGGGAGGGCACGAGGGCCGAGATCCGCGGAGAGGGATCTCTGGCGACGGTCGTTGGGTGCGAGGAAGGGGTGAGCGTGCTGACGCTGCGGTCGGACGGTGGGTCCCGCGCGTCAGTGAGGGTGGGACGCGTGGTTAGCGTGTCGGTGGCCGACCCGGAGTCATTTCGGGAATTAAAGGCTTTGGGCCGGCCCGTTTTTATTTAAAACATTTCCTTTTCTATTTCCAGAGCAGCAAAAACTCTTTTAATGCATTCAAAATATTTCCAAGCATAGGAAATATATATATCAAAATGATCAAGAGAATTAATGCTATTTAATGAACATTTTTCCTTTGTCATATTGAATATCTTTTGAAAATTTATTTTCAGAAAAATGCCTAATTGATTTTAAATCCTTTTGAGATAAACTTTCAAATAACCCCTTGGTTTTATTGCTCAAATATTTCACCAAGATGCCCCTGATGTGGAGTGTCGTGTTACTCCCCTCTTTTTTTGAACATTACCAAAGGTTTTCAAATAGGTGAAATCAATACATGGGAAAATTGAAATGGCCTTTCAGAATTTCAAAAGAAGCACTTCAGCAAATTCATTACATTCAAACAAAGTGATGATGATGCATAGCTATATTTCATAACATTCCAAAATGAAATTTTGGGATGTTACAAGTGTAACTTTACTAAGAAAAAAGTTAGTGGGATCAAGAGAACTACTAGAAGCAATATCATTGGAGTTATCATCTTTTGTTGCTACTAGATGAAGAACCTTTCTTTCCTTTGTTACTAACTTGCTTAGACTTCACTTGTGGAATGAATGTAGACAAGAGAAGTCATTTGTCTACATAAGAGGAAGTCTTCTTTCGAAGATTGTCATTGCTAGCTTGAAGGAACTCATGCTCTTGCTCTAAATTGAGCTTCTGGAAGCGGGGATTCTCATGTGTCCTTTCAAGCTCTCTATCATCTCATAGACTAGACTCGTGAGCTAACTTCACAGTGTTTAGTTCTTGAGTTAGTCAATCTATTTCCAACTTATCATCATCGCACGACTTATCTAGAGTAGAATGATAACTAGCAAGTTCATCTTGACTAACATTACTAGATTTGTCAAATAGCAAGTCATCTTCAATTAACAAGTCATCCTCATCACTATTGAAATCAAGATACTCGGGGTGTGATATGTTGGAGCCATGAAGCAACATCCAGTCCCTTCAGTTGGTGAATCAGGTATGTCGTAGGAGTCAGTTGTCACTAGTGCAAGTCCGGCAACACCTTCAACTTGACTATAGTCGGAGTTTGAGTTATATCTTCTCACGGAGTGATTGTCGGATTCGGAGTCGGAAACCCATTCACCAACATGAGATTTATATATTCTTCTTGAGTAGCTCTTGCTATGCTTGTCCTTCTTCTCCGAGTCCCTACTTCTTCTTGAGGGTCTTTGTTCATAACGATCATCCCTACTCCTTCTCTCTCTTCAAGGTGACTCGTCTCTTGAGCTTAGTCTTCTCGGTGACTCTTCTTTCCTTTTGTAAGCAACCGTGCACTCATTGGAGTAGTGTTCGGGCTTCCCACAATTGTAGCAGTTTTGGTCATGACTTGACGAACGCTTCTCTTCATATCTTGACTTGGAGCTTCGGTCTTTGCTTCTATTCTTGTAGAACTTGTTGAATTTCCTGACCATGAGGTTTATCTCTTCATTTGTGACAAGGTTGTCGCTTGAGGTAGCAAGAGCATCGCTTGTGGCTTTGTAAGCACTACTAGACTTGTGGTGAAGCTCTTCCTTGTCATTGAGTGTCATCTCATGAGGAACAATCCTACCAATCACTTCCATGGCTTGAGATCTTTCTAGTTGGGCATCATTTGGATCAATGTGCATACGGTGTCATATCGATCATCCAAAGCTCGAAGTATCTTCTTGATGATGAATTTGTCAGTCATTTCTTCACTTCCTAAGTCGGCAATCTCATTGGTGACGAGAGCTAGCCTAGAGTACATCTCAGCGACTACTTCACCATCCTTCATGTTGAACTTGTCAAGCTAAGTTTGAAGGACATCCAACTTGGATTCTCTCATAGATTCGATACCTTCATGCATATCAACCAAAGTATCTCGAATCTCTTTTGCATTCTCAAGACAACTGATTTTGTTGAATTCTTCGGGGCATAGGCAGTTGAAGAGAATGTCACATGCTTGAGCATTGACTTGCAACATCTTCAACTCATTTGCAGTCGCTTCGCGATCCGGTTCCCTTCCTTCTGCAAACAATTCACCTTGCATTCCAAGACAAACAATAGCCCAAACGACAGGGTTATGACCAAGCAAATGCATTTTCATTTTGTGCATCCAACTAGGAAAATTAGTACCATCAAAGTACGGACCTCTACGTTGATAATTTCCCTCACTATACGCCATATGCACCTAGGTTGGGAAACCAATGCAATGGAGACAAATGCTCTGATACCACTTGTAGCATCGAAAGTAATGCTAGAGGGGGGGGGTGATTCGACTAGTTGAGCAATTAAAAATCTACTTTTTCCCAATTGTAAGTCTTGGCAGATTTTAGCATTCATAGCAAGTCAAGTACACCCTACACATACATGTCTATGAGTATAGCAGCGGAAAGTAAAGACAAGCATGTAAGTAAAGAGAGGGTTGGAAGATCAAACACAATTGGTGACACTATGATTTTTCCTGTGGTTCCTATGGGTGGTGCTATTGTACGTCCACGTTCACGGAGTCTTCAACCCACGAAGGGTCATGGTCGCGAGAGTCCATAGAGGGCTCTACCCATAGAGGGTTCCACGAAGAAGCAACCTTGACTATACCATGAGGGTCTACGTCCATGGAGGACTAGCCTAACTCGGGGTAGATCTTCACAAAGTAGGCGATCTCCTTGTCCTTACAAACTTCTTGGTTCACTCCACAACACGAAGTAGGAGGCTCCCAAGCAACACCTAACCAATTTAGGCGGCACCACCCTCCCAAATGTAATAGGCTCGGTAATGTCGATAAACTTCTTGCTCTTGTGCTTCAATATGATAGACTCCTCAACACACAATCACTCTCACAGATTTGTGTTGGTGGAGGAGGTTGATTGGGTGCAAAGCAACTTTGGGAGCCTACATATCAAGATTCATATGGTAGGAATGTAATGGCATGATCTCAACACATGAGTAGGTGGCTCTCTCTCAGAAAATCGGTAGGTATGAGTGGGGAACTGTCCTGAGTGCTTCTCTTGAGAGTAAGTGGTGGTGGAGGGGTATATATAGGCATCTCCAAAAATCCAACTGTTACACCTAATAAGTCAGACTCGATGGAACCGATGTGTAAATCTCTGTTGTACCGAGTTTCCTCAAAGGTAGCAACTTTTGAATCTCGGTGAGACCGATACATAAAACTCGGTTGCACTGATAAGATTGCCAACGGTCAGATTGCCAATCTCGATGACGCCAATTTGCAAAACTCGGCAAGACAGATTTTGTAAACTTGCATACCAGGAAGTTGGCAACCCAAACTCGGTGGCACCGATGTGGAATCGGTTGCACCGAAAAGCTAGGGTTTGGCTGAGTGTGTCTGAGGTTTGGAATCAGTGGCACCAAGTGGAAAGTGTTGGTTGCATCGATTTTGATTATTTGGCTTTGGACAGACTTTTGTGGAAGAGCTTGTGGGTGAATGTGGTGACTATCACTTGTGCACGTATGAGCATTTTGCGCAGCAACAAAACCTTGCCCCCTTTTAATAGTATTGGCTTTCCTATGGACTCAAAGTGTTTTCTCACAAAAGGTATAATTTAGAGTCCTTTGCTTGAAGCTTTGCCAAAGTATTTCCTTGCATCTTGGGGTATTCCACAATCATTTTGCCAAACCATCATTGAACTTTTCCTAAAACATGCTTAGTGGAAACATTAGTTCAATGACATATATATTGTTATTAATTACCAAAACCACCAAGGGAGCAAATGTGCTTTCATACAAGTGGACCTGCGCTCCCCGCTGGGCATCAGGTTCTACATTAGAGTATTCATGGGATGCAGAATCATGCCCCCAGGTTTGACATTCAGGGCCACGTGCAGTTACCTCACTTTAGTGGTTATCCCCAACATTGATGTAGGTTGTCGCTACGTCCCGTTGTTGTATCCGTCTACCGCGTGCCTGCCTGCCACCTAGTTGTCTAAGTTACATTCATGCCGAACCAATTGTCTATTTTGTAATAGAATTATGGTTTGTAATAGACCTATGTAATGATCTATATGTTGAAATTGAACTACTATGTCATATCTATTGCACTTCCTTTTTGTGATATTTACTTCATGAATAACTCATTGTCCTTGCAATTCCCAATGCTAAACTACAACTGTTAATTATTTCGATAGAATGGTTTGTTTAGCTGGACGTTGTCGTGGTGCCGATCACCCAGCACCACCTGAATACATGGCTGGTAAGATACAATAGTTTGAACTGAATAGCCAGTTTATGCAAGGGCTTATGCATCAGTTCCCAATGCCGAACATAAATCAAGAGCCATCCTCAATGACTCTGCAAGACTTTATGCGCCTCAACCATGGTACATACCGTAGCTCAACTCTGCCACTTGACGCTGATGACTGGCTCCGTGACATCACTTATGAGCTGGAGTCTACAGACGCCCCAGTGGCTAGCTATGTCACCTTTGCCCTCGTACTTTCTGAAGAGCCCCATTGCTCAATGGTGGGACAATCACATGAGCTCCCAGGCTGTTGGAACAATCATTAGCTGGACGGAGTTCCAAGCTGCCTTTCGTGCTCTCCATATTGCTCGGGGACTGATGGACAAGAAGAAGAGAGAGTTCCCTAATTTCGTCCAAGGCAACAAGACTATGGATGCCTACTAACGGGAATTTCTGGATTTGTCCCTCTATGCTGAAGAAGACATTGCCACTGATGCTCGTAGGTAGGAGAAGTTCCGCGAGTGCCTTCCCCCTGATATCAACCTGGCGCTCCTTGTTGAGGACTTTGACAACTTTGCCATCTTGGTGAGCAAGTCTATTCAAATGGAAACATGGCGGCAGGACTACAAGGACAACAACAAGCGCAACCATGACATGGGCTCATCGTCGGGCTCAGCAAGTCGGAAGCGCAAGATCTGGATTCCCTACAACATGTACCATGCACCTGCTCCTACTCCAAGGATGTCCTATGCTGCGCCTTGTCTGCCTCCTCCACCACCAAGGCATCCGAGGCTCCTAGCTCTGCCACCACGAGCTCCTATTCCCCCTTCTCGTCATGAGGATGGGTTATTCTTCAAGTTTGGTCATCTAGGACACCGTGCCAGAGACTGCAGGCAGAATCCGAATCAGCCTTCACTACCTTCCAACCAGTCCTGCAACAACAATGCTAGGCCTACTAATGGTCGTGTCCAGGCTAACAACATTGAGTTGATTGAAGCTCAACACTAGCCTCCTACAGTGATGGGGACACTTGTTAACTCAACACTAGCTTCTGTATTGTTTCATATAGGAGCATCGCATTCTTTCATGTTGGAAATTTTTGCATACATGCATGACATTAAGAGTGATGAGATGGACATTCCAATAGTGGTAAACTCCCTCGCGGGCCAATGTTGAACCTCACTGATTAGCCAAAATGTCCCTGTTGAAACTGAAGGGATGGAATTCTTTGCCTCCCCCTTAATGTTGAAGTCTTCCAATATCAATATCATTCTCGGAATGGATTGTTTGAAGGCTCACACCACTTCAATCATTTGTGCCACCAAAACCATCCACCTTATGCATCCTTCGAATGAGATAGTAAGCTATGATGTTGTTCTTGTTCAGAATGCTAAAGACCGACTATATGCCATGAAGGCTTTAAATGAGTCACCTCTTGAGGGGACTGAAAACATTCCACTTGTCCGGGAATTCCAAGATGTTTTTCCGCAAGAACTTCTAGGGGTTCCCCCTGCTAAAGCTATCAAGTTTGTCATCGACTTGGTACCCAGTACCACTCCAATAGCCAAGCGACCTTATAAGATGCCTCCGCATGAACTCCTTGAACTTAAGAAAGAAATGGACAATTCACTTCATATGGGTTTCATCCATCCATGTTCCTCTGCTTCGGGAGCACCTTCTCTCTTTGTTAACAAGAAGGATGGAACAAATCGTCTGGTTCAAGATTACCATCCTATCAACCAAGCTACAATTCAGAACAAATATCCACTTCCTCGGATCAAGATTTGTATGATCAACTTGCTGGTTCCTCAATTTTCTCTAAACTCGACTTGAGGTTGGGTTACCATTAAATCTGTGTTCGGGAAGAAGATATTCCCAAGACCGCATTTGTTACTCACTATGGTTCATACGAGTACACTATCATGTCATTCGGTTTGACAAATGCTTCGGCAACCTTTTCTCGTCTGATGAACTATATATTCATGAAGTACCTTGACAAATTCGTCCTAGTTTCTCTAGATGATATTCTTGTATTCTCCAATAATAAAGAAGAGCATGTTGAACATCTTCGTCTTGTACTAGAAAGGCTCCGGGAACATCAACTCTATTCCATGTATTCCAAGTGTGAGTTCTGGATGCCCAAAGTGACCTACCTTGCTCATGTGATCTCCAAGGATGGTATTGCGGTCAACCCTGAATGAGTTCAGGCTATTCTTGACCAGACTCTCGCTAAGAATAGCCTGAAGTTTTCTTGGACTCGCTAGCTACTATCATGATCCGAAGATTTGTCGAGAACTTCTCGAAGATTGCCAAGCCCTTAACCAATCTGCTTCACAAGGGTGTTAAATATGAGTGGGCAGAAAAATGTCAGGAGAGCTTTCAAGCACTTAAGGACAAGCTGACATCTGCTCCACTAATTGCTCCTCCGAATACTCGTAAGTACTTTGTCATTTATTGTTACGCTCCGCATCAGGGAATAGGTTGTGTCCTAGTGCAAGAACACATGGTGATTGCTTATGCCTCACATCAATTGCGTCCTTATGAATAGAACTACCCTGTTTCATGACCTTGAACTTGCGGAATTAATACATGCACTGAAAGAGTGGTGGCAATACCTTATTGGTAATTTATGTGAGATCTACACCGATCACCAAAGTCCAAAGTATCTGTTTACTCAACCAGATTTGAACCTCCATCAACAGAGGCGGATGGAGTGCACAAAACTGTGGAATTTATTATACACTTGGCAAGGCTAATGTAATGGCTGATGCCTTGAGCCGCAAGTCATACTGCAACCACCTCCATGTTCAAAAGGTTCATCCCCTTCTTCAAAAGGAATTCCGCAAGCTGACCTGCATATTGTTCCTCAGGGTTATCTCATTCTCCCTTCTGAAGAGGCCCGCAAGATGCAACTCCGTGTTGTTAACAATGGTTCCCTTTGTAACTTGGTTGTTGTACCAGATCTCGTGGACAACATTAAAAGAATGCAATATTATGAAAATGATGTCAAAAATATTAGATGCTATGTCGAGGAAGGTAAACCCTCTGGTTTACTATTGCTAGTGATAGATCTATGTCTTTCAACGGTCGATTATTCATTTCAACTAAGAGGGAGAACCTGAATATGACGGATAGAATACTAAAAGAACCTCATGATACACCTCAGTCCATACATTGAGGCAGTACCAAGATGTACCAAGACATCCGTCAAAGGTTCTGGTGGTCAAACATGGAGCGAGACATTACACGCTATGTTGCAGAATGAGACATATTCCGTAGGATTAAAGAAGAACATCAAAGGACGGCTGGAACTCTGCAACTTATTACTATTCCTAAATGGAAGTGGGACCATATTGAAATGGACTTCGTCACTGGTTTTCCAAGATCGCGGAATGGTAATGATGCTATTCTTGTCGTCATTGACTGACTGTCCAAAGTTGCACACTTTCTGGCAGATCTATATATGTCGAGGGTTGTTGCACTCCATAGTATTCCATTAGTGATTAGTTGAGACCGTGGCATCTTATTGACTTCACGATTGTGGGCAAGTTTCCAGGAGTCTATGAGAACTCTTTTGTCCTTTAGCACCGCCTTCCATCCTCAATCCCAGGGACAAGTTGAAAGAGTGAACCCTATTCTCGAAGACATGCTTCAAGCTTGTCATTTCTTTCGGCAAGAAATGGGATGAATCTCTCCCGTATGCCGAGTTCTCCTACAACAATAGCTATCAATCTAGTCTGAAGATGGTTCCCTTTGAAGTGTTATATGGACAAAAGTGTCGGACTCATCTGAATTAGTCAAAAACTGGGGAATGTACACTTATCGCTCTGTATATTATCCAACATGCTGAAGATCAAGTCCGCATTATTCATGCAAATATGAAGGATGCTTAGTCTAGTCAGAAGAGTTAGTATGACCATCATCACAAAGATATGGTCTATCAGACTCGCGAAAAGGCTTATCTTCGAGTCACACCAATGGGAGGTGCACACCGTTTTGGGATAAAGGGCAAACTGGCCCCTTGATATATTGGTCCTTTCACTATTGTTGAAAGGCGTGGTAAAGTTGCATATCAATTGGAACTACCATCAAACCTTTCTCAAGTTCACGATGTGTTCTATGTGTCATAGCTTCGTCGCTATTTCAAGGATCCTATCTGAGTAGTGGATCATGATATGCTTGAGCGCAACAAGACCTTTCTTATAAAGTGAAGCCAGTCCGCATTCTTGGTGAAACTGAATGTTCGACTCGTTAGAAGGTTACCAAGTTCTTCAGAGTGCAGTGGTCAAATCAGTCTGAAGATGAAGCCACTTGAGAACGCGAAGATCATCCTCGTGCAGAATACCCCGGACTCTTCCATGGTACTTCTTAATTCTCAAGATGAGAATTCTTTTTGGTAGGGGCGAGTTGTGACACCTTAGATTTGCAGCTATAGTAATCCTTGTAATCAAGCTACAATAACCTGAGGATTTTGCTAATTCATTTTGCTAATCCAATTATGATCACTTTTGGAATCAACTCTGATTCAAATTTCTTTGCAATTCAAAATTCATTTCAAATGTGGATATAAAAGATTTGCAAACTTCAAAATAAAAGATTCTGGATGCTAAACCCACAATGTTTGCAAGTGTTTGGTGCCTCAAATTTGTTTTCAATGGATGCCCATAGCAATTGTTAAACTCCTTTTGGATTATAAAATTCTCTAATGTCTACGAAAGGCCTTCAAAATTGTTGTGACTATGCCAAATATTGCATTGCAAATATTGGGCATGCTCTATGCTTTGTAAAGGTATTTGGTTAATAAAACAAATAAAATGCAGAAAAGTAAATAAAAGAAAAAGGTTAAAATAAGGAAAACTAAAAGCATTAAAAAGAAAAGGAAACCCCCTTCCCCTGGGCTAGCCCAACTGACTGGCCCACCCTACCCATCGGCCCACCCTGGGGCTAATAACCCCCCCACTAACCCCTCTCCTTGCCCAATGATAGATGGGGCCCACCGCCCCTCAACGTTTTTACTAAAAAATATTAATAAAATTGGTAATCAAATAATTAATTAATTAGGTATTAAAGATTAAATAGGTTAGTAAATTAACTCTGTTAGGATGACATGTGGGGCCGAGCCCCTTTAACAACTAATTAAACTTGATAAACTAATTCTAATAATTAGTTAACCTAATCAGTGAATGACAGGTGGGTCCCACCCCCTAATTAATTCTGATTAATAATAACTAAACCTTAACTAACCCGTGTCACTAACAATAGGCGCCCACTGGTCAGTTTGACTAGTCAGCCTCCTGTGACTGCTGATGTCAGCATGACCTCATGCTGGCAAGATAAATGTATTATCGAATTAAAATAAATCTATTTATTATCTGAATCTTAATAAAACTTTAAATAATAATATAAAATAATCTATAACTACATGAAAGTTGTTGACAAAAATTCCACGAATTCGAATACGCAATCCGTTCGTGTGTTACCTGGACCTATCAGAATGAACATGCAACTTTTCCATCCGTTTCGTCTGTCCCATAGTAGCCCGAGATCCATAAAATATCATTAGATATTCATTCAATCCGTGTGCGACATGTAATACTCCGTTAGTGCATGCCTAGCTCTGCATATTGCCATGTCATGCATCGTGTAGCATCTGTATGCTTTATATTTATTGTTTCTCACCCTTCCTCTTATCAGTAGACCCCAAGACTGACGTTGTAGCCGGGTACGACTACGCCAATGACGATCAGGCCTTCGCAGCAGAGTAGCAAGGCAAACAAAACCCATTGAGCATTCTGATATCGCCCATTTCTTTCTCTCTCAATCTTGAATTGGATTTTGCTACTGTTATATATAGCTCCTATTCTGATGCATAAATTGTTTGTTGATGAACTGCTACTGTACCTATTGCTTCTTTAAACTCCATCGTATAGGTGGATCGGTGACCACTGTGACACCTTAGTGTCAGTTTCCCACTCTTTAATTATCAGCTACTCGGTCATCATAATTGACGATCCAGGCCCGACACAGCACCACACACCTCCTTGGTTGTACGACTCTATAGAGCTACTATCGAGCACTGAGGGTGACACCTCATGAAGTACTCATGATGTTAGCTCTGTAATAGTTAGTCGGCCATGGTAAACAGAGGGTGATACCTCTCTGCCACTCCTGTGGTCGACTCTGTCGGGCAACCCCCTCAAGTATGGAACCCCGAGGATGATTCCTCTAGGTGCACCTTGATGGTTACATCGAGCGGAAACCTTGAGGGTAATTCCTCAGGTCCTGTTTTCATGTCTTATACACACAGTTACTATGACTTGGTTTCAGAAAGATATTGGTGATGGGTCGGCCCTGACGGGTACCCATGGTTTGATGATGACGAGGCGTGGTCGGGCAGGTGAGGCCCCTGCCACACATCCTTGAGATGGGGCTACGGGACGACACATCATTAGTCGCGCTCGTCTCTCATTAATCAAATGCTAATGGGTTGGCTATTTGATATAAGGTGGCCATTTGACCTTTTACACACTAAACCTTCATGTGGGACAAGTTATGAGTACTCAATACCGTTGTATCAGCCGAAGCTCTTCGTACGCCAGCAATTGAGCGACGCGCGCCTGGGTGGCCTGCGTAAACCATCATCTTGTATTAAGAGGTGCCAATGCTGACACCAGCCACCCACGCATCATGCAGGAGAACAAAGGGTGACTGAACCCATGACCCCTGCATGCTTAGGATTTAGACCGACGGGTTGGCCTCTCTATGGAGCCTAGGTGGGGCGACAACGTGTTGATATCCGGAGGCCGGGCATTTCCCAGGAAAGTGTGCGTGGCTATTGGTGATCAATCGTGTTGGAAATGTGATGCACCCCTACAGGGATGAATTCAATTATTTGAATAGCCGTGTCCATGGTAACATGACGACTTGGAGTTGTACCTCGACCTACTACAACTAAAATTGTGATTTAAATTGGAATGAATGTTGGCTCCGGGATTGCTTCCTCTCCCGGAGTCGAGGAAGAATCTCTGGACATGGTTACTCAATAAAATTGCTACAATAGTATTGTTAAATATGAGTTACCTGTCTACTCTGTTCTAATGCTACAAGATGTTGAAGATAATAGTCTTCGATAGGACTAGGTGAGGGAGTCCTGGACTAAGGGGTCCTCGGGCCGTCGACCTCTCTCTTAATAGGTCGGCTTGGTGGCCTAGTATTTGATTATTGCAGGAAGGGCCAGATACATTGAGAGCCCACATTCTAGAAGGAAGTCCCGAAGGCGCGTCGTGCACTCCAAGTCAAGATGAGGAAATTGGCATCTCTATCCTTGGCAGGAGACTTACCACATGGAAACCCTAGTACCCCCCGGTGCTTATGTAAACCAGGAGGGTTTTAGATTTTAGTGCAGAGAAACTCGTCTAGGGTTTTAGCTATTCGATCTTGAGGTAGGTCAACTCTGTAACGTTCATATCATCAATACAATCAAACAGGACGTAGGGTTTTTACCTCCATAGGAGGGCCCGAACCTGGGTAAACATCGTCTCCTTCATCCCCCGTTACCATCGATCCTAGTCTCATAGCTCTGGACTGCCTACCCGACATCCGCCGGTTTTGACATCGACATTGGTCCTTTCATTGAGAGTTCTACTGTTATCGCCAAAGGAATCAATGGCTCGCGTTTTCATCAACAAAGAAGTCCGCAACATGGACACTTTTCTCCCTAGGCAGGTCTTTGCTTTCGGCAGCATCGTGTTGCACGCTAACCCGACTGGACGTCTGGGCCAGGTCGGTTGTGTTTCGCCCCTGATGAAGAGGTCATACTCGGGAACCTTGAGTTCTCCGTAGACTCTTGGGGCGATCTTTCCCTAACTGGTATCTCAGTCTCACCTGCTGCGCCCTAAGACTCCTAGGCTTTAACCTCGGATTCCGCTTTTGGTCCCGCCCACGGGATCCACCCAAGCGATGACCTAGCTTCTAGTCCGGATCCGAACATAGCGCAAGATGTCCGCATACCGTTTCCTACCAAACACTCCCCTCGCATGGACGCATCGGAGGAAAACTCCTGAATCTCTAAGCAGGTTGACCCGATCGAGCTCTTGATACTCAACGAGGCCCTAGATCGGATTTTGTTAATGAAAATTACCAATGACCCAACCGCGATCCATGCTCAGATAGGTCTCAAGGTGGGCCAAGAAGAAGTTTTCATCCCACCCACCATCCACTTGATAGCCACTATCGAGGACTTAACCGACATGTTGGATGATAACCCACGAGTATAGGGGATCACAGCAATTTTCGAGACTAGAGTATTCAACCCAAATTTATTGATTCAACACAAGGGGAGCCAAAGAATATTCTCGAGTCTTCGTAGCTGAGTTGTCAATTCAACCCCACCTGAAATAATTAATATCTACAGCAAAGTATTTAGTAGCAAAGTAGTATGGAAGTAATCGTAACGATAGCAAAAGTAACACTAGCAGTTTTGTAGTGATTGTAACAGTAGCAGCGGAGAAGTAACTCAACAAAGATCAATATGCGGAAAGCTTGTAGGCAATGGATCGATGATGGATAATTATATTGCATAGCATTCATCATGCAATTAAACAATTAAATAGTTATGTGAAAACTCTCCACAAATAAAGATTTCAGGTAAAAGGATTTTATTCAAACGACAACTAGACAAAAAATACACTCCAAGAATAGCACATACCATGTGAACGAATATAAACTTAGCCTCAACATAGGCCAAACGAAATTTGTTGATTAGATTCTTGAGACTTCTTGTAATATTGAGTTGGGGAGCCTTGGGCATCCCCAAGCTTAACCTCTTGTGGCTCGTTAATTCCTCTCACATCAAGGTTTTCCTTAAATCTTAGAAGCTTATGCACACAAAACTTGACAAGAACTCATGAGATAGGTCAATGCACATAAGAATAAATCAACAATTCATGTACTGCCAAGACAAGTTGCGGAATAATTTTCAAATATTACCTACTATATACTATCATTTACATTACCAATATAAGCCATGAAAATTGTATGATAAGAAGATAACAAAACTATGACATCAGTTTGTCTAAACAAGACGACCTATACAATTAATTATAAACGTGCAGTTGTGTAACTCAATAAATTATAAAATTTTAAGAAATGATAAATAATTTTGGTGGAAACACTATGTAAAAACTTAAGAAACTTTACTTGTTCCAGTAAAATACGAAAAACTGAACACTAAATAAAAAGTTTTTGTTTATGTACAACACACATTAAACATGCAATTCAAGCATCCTAAATGGCAATTCTTAGTACTTTCTATGTAAAAACATGGTTATAATTAATAGCAAGCAATGCCCAACAAAATAAAATGAAGAAACAAGAAAAATACATATTATTTGATGAATAAAATTATAACTCCGAGTAAGCTATACCGATAGTGTTGAAGACGAAAGAGAGGATAACTTCCGGGGCATCCCCAACCTTAGAAGCTTGAGTTTTCCTCAAATATTACCTTGGAGTTCCTTGAGAATTTCTACTTGTGATGCGTTGGGATTTTCCCCAAAGAGGAGAGGAGATGAAGCATAGTAGAGATAAATATTTCCCTCAGTGAGAACCAGGGTTATCAAACCCATAGAGGAACCAAGCAAACTCCCTTCGACAACACCTACACACAAAACCGAACACTTGCACCCAGCATGGGCAAGAGGGATGTCAAGCCCCTTGAACTCATTACTTGCAAGGGTTAAATATTGATATACATAGATGATATGAATTAAAAATAAAATATCAGTAATAAATTGCAGTAAAGTATTTTTAGGGTTTTAGTATTTATGCTTAGGATTATTTCCTCGCTCTGTAAAAAGAAAAAGAAAGAAAGAACTATTTACCAGATGGGCTAAAGGGCGCACAGGGCGCCCAGTGGCTCGGTCATGCTGGAAGTGGTAACGCCAAAGGCGTATTGCCTGGAATACGCCTTCCCGGGATGAAGACGGTAAATCCCGAACCCGTGTCCAATTAAAAGGAGTGGGTCCGGCTGGACACATCGGCAGAAGCTGACTGGTGGGCCACCGATCCCACTGGTCGGTCTTCTCCTTCCTCGTGTGGCTTCCTCGCGTTGTCGAGGCAGAGGAGGCGAGGCCGATCTTGTGTCGTCGACCTAGGGAACTGCTGCCTGTGCCCGTCATACCGGTGAGCCCAGGAGGGGTCCTCCTACTCCCCTAGGTGGGTTGTGAGCCTTCGGGAGGCCTATGTTGGATGCAGCTTCGACCCGAGTAGAGCATGCCGATGACGGACATGGAGCGTAGTGTTAAGTCCACAGGCAAGGGAGAATATAACACGCCAGGGCCGAGAGGTGGTTCAGATGCTCTTTCGAGGCTTGGAGGGGGGATGGAATGACCACCTTGCTCGAATTTGAGCGAAGGCCATCGGCGAGGCTTCGGCCATGGGGTTTGTTTTCGGGAACAAAAGAGAGAGGGAGCTGGTCCATGAGCTCCGTTGAAGAGAGAGGAGTCGCTTCCATCCGAGAGTAAGCTTGGGAGTGCCATATATGGCCAGGAAGAGGTGCACCATGGAAACAGTCCACACGCAGCGCTCCGGCGAGCTCTGTCCAGGGAGGAGGAGGGCAAGGGGGGATGGGCGTGACAGGGTGGAGTGTCGAGGACGCTAAGTGGACCTTGAGGGACATGATCCCATCGCCCTTGGTTGTCGGGAGCCATTGATTGGGCAAGCTACAGTGTGTGGATGCACTGTAGCGTGCTCCAGAGCATGAACCTTGCATGCCAAGGCATGTTTTTGGCATATAGGGCATGGCCATTTGTGTCTATGACATCTAGGTGGGTATAAACAATGTTCCTGTGGCCTTGGATGCCCTAGTTTCTGGTTAGGAGAGAGGGAAAGCTGAGAGAGAGGGATAAGAGGCAGAGGCATGTCCAAATGTGAAGCTTGGGGTTTTACCCACCAAATAATTGAGCTATGCACATGAAATTGTTACTGGGGTAGAGGGGAATGAGGGAAAGATGTGGTAAAAATTTAGGCCAAGGAGAGTTCACCTGTTGTTCCAATCATTGATCACAAATTTGTTCCAAAAGGTGTTTGATGAGTGTTTGAGCTAGCTAAGATGATCTACTTGACATGAGTTTTAACATGATTGCGAAATAGGACTAAATGAGCTGGATCACAAGTTTTGAATTTGTTTAGGGAAAGTGGCCCATGTAAAAGTTTCAAACTATAGAAACGGGCGGAAATAGAGTCATTAGGTTTAGCTAATCAAAACTATTCTCCTTCATGCACCACTTGGTGTGGTAGCAATATTTTGGTATTAGAGCATACCCAAAAAGTTTGGGACCAAATGGGGAAACTTGACAATGAAAACATATCCAATTCTTGAAATCAGCAGAAAGGCATTTGGGGGAATTTGGACAAGTGGGTTTGTTCTAATTGATGCACCACTTGGTGTGGATGCATTATGGAGGATTATAACATGTGCACAAAGTTCGAGATCAATAGCAGACATTTGGCAATGTAGAGTTGTTCAAATTGGGATCTCAACAGGAATGGTTTTGGAATATTTTGGTGAACCAAGATAATTGGGATTGAGATGAAACTTGGCAAGTGTAACATCCCGAGACGGACGCTCCAGAAGATTCCCCTTTTATTCCATTCTCGTCATGTGATTCGTCTGGTTGTCACATTTATCATAGCATCATTCGCATCATCTTCATAGCATCAGCTCTTGTTTCGAAAACTTGCATCCGTTCGTAGCTGTCGGTTCTCTCCATTTGTGTCATAGACCGTTTTGGCACCAGCCACACTTGCACGTTCCTGCGGCATTGATAAAATCTTGTTTTTAAAAGTGGGCATTAAACATTCTTGGATTGGGTCAAAATTTCGCGTGCGGTCTTGTTTTGTTGTAGGCACACCGCCTGCCAATTTTTATTGCAATCAGAGTACGCTTGATAACCGAGCCGTTAAATATATATTGGCACTAGTAGACGGTTTAAATCGTGGATGTTTTCGAAATTCTAAAACTCGTGTCATGGGCCACCAACCTCCCTCTCTTCTTGGCCCAACCACCTCTCCATAGCCCAAAAGCCAAACTAGCTTGCCCCTCCATTCGTGAGCATTGGATCGCCATCGGACGGACAAGATCCACCCCTAGACCATTCCTTATATAAGGCCACCACATGGAGAGACCCCTATCACTCACTAGGGTTTCCCCCTTGCCAAATTGCATCCACACCCCAATGAAAACCTCCCCTAGCTCTCAAAACCCTAGAAATCCCGAAACCCTAGCCTAGATCCAAATCTAGACCTCCGATGTGAAATCTGGGGCTCAGATTTCATCTTCCACCTCCGCCAAGACATTGTCCGCCCCGGGTCGAACGTGTTCGTCTGACAGTAGGACCAAGCCGCCGCATCACCCACGTCCCATGGCACCATGCCCGTGCTCCTCGCTGGCCCCGCCACCTTGCCGACCGGTTGCCGATCAGACCTCGTTGCTGCCGGACCCCCCACCACAGGTCATTGCCTCCTCTCTCTTCCTCTCCTTCCCTCTCTACTCTCTCCATTCTAATGTCGCTCTCCTCTCCTATGTGCACAAGAGCCATCATGTCTACGGCCGCCTCGCATGTCACCATTCGTCACGCCACTGCCCAGATCCAAAGCTGCATGTCCACATCCGTCTGCTCTCGTCATTTGTCGGCCTCCCCATGCCCGTCGAACGCCATCGTCAGTGTTGTTGACCTGCGTCCGCCATGGTTGGATACTCCGTCTTTGGGATCGAGCGCTCGCCCGCACACGTGCCCAGCATCCACGTGGGCCGCGACGCTGAGGGCAAGCTCCTCCCGCCCGTGGACCAACCACGCACTCCAAGGCCCAGCCGCCTTCCCCGCCAGCTTCCCACCGACCTGGGATGAAGCCCATGGGTGAGAACCCCTAGCTAGCCTTTTTTTCTTTCTTTTCAAGTCTCTGCAATTATCCAAAAAATCATCATATTGCCATAAGTTTTGCAAAATTAATAGTGCCACATTTTTGCACAACAACATATGCATATTATATATGTTTTTGGGGTAGAAAATCCATTGAATTTATATGTGCATTTAGTTTTGTCATTTGAGTAAATTTTTGTGCGTGTCATATTTTTCTGTGATGCCCATTTGTCTTTTTCGTGTGATCAAATCTATGCATGGTATGAAATAATTTTGAACATGAGATATGCCCTTTGACATGTGCACTAGCACCTGGACATTTTATTTGTCATGTTAATGCATGTTTAGGTGTTAATTTCTTGTTGCCAACATGCTATAAAATACTACTGTTTTGAGGGGTCTAAATATTTCTGGAATCTGTAATATTTGGTAACTGTCTTTCCATGTGTTGTGCTAGTGATCTGGAACACTTTTGTGGTTGGTGTAGTGGAGTTATTTGTAGTATATAATGTCCTCTATTATGTGGTTAAGTTTCATGCAATAATATGCCCTATAGGATATAGTTTTACTGTTGTCAATGTGCCTTCGTGATAAAAACTGAAATGTCAAAAACTGCTATTTCACCAAGTCTGAAACTGTTTTCAGTTAGCCATGTTGTGAGCTTCCTACCATGTTGAAACTGCCTCTTTCGAGTATGATATGTGAAGATGAAATGAAGTGTGTGTTATATGCTACTGCCCCATGCTTAGTGTGTGCATTTTAGGATCTTTTAGCTTGTTGTTTTCATGTGTGCAAAATGCTATGTTGCTGTTTTGGGCAGATTGCATATAAAACTTGTGTTGGTTGTTGTGGTTGTTTTGGGCATGCCATATACGGAACTTGATTGGAATTTCATGTAGCAACATATTATCTAGCTGCATTCATGATTTGAAACGTTCGTGGTTGTCATTTTCATGCATTTTGCATTCATGGCATATAATCTTGTGATTGTCATAACTTTTAGACCGTAGCTCCGTTTGAGATGTTCCACAGATGTTAATCGACTAGAATGACATGTAGAATTGCATGGTATACTTTATTGTATTGTTTAACAAGTATAAAATATATTTAATTCAGATACGGACCAATTTCGAAATTAACATATGGGGTCATTTCGGAAATGCTGTAAGTTGTTTCCAACCTCATTTAAGATGCCTAGATAGATAGTGTACTTATGCTTCACCTCTTGCCATGTTTAACAACATTTAATATTTTCGTGTACAGAAACGAGAGTGAACTAAATATTCAAATGTGGAGTGTCGTCAATATGCATCTTGTTGCATATTGAGCTTCACTTAATGTGTAGTATTTGATTGTCGTGATTTGACATGCCTTGCATAGTTAAACCAGACATGCATCATATTTGTTTGCGCATCATGTCATGCATATGCTGTGGTGTACTGTGTGTTGATTGTTGTTTACAGATTGTTCCTTCTCGATAGAGTTCCTAAAGCGTTCGAAGTGTGAGGATTCGTTCGACTACGTTGGCCCGTCTTCTTCATGGACTCATTATTCTTCCAAGCGGGATCTCAAGCAACATGACACATTTCCTTGGATACCACTACTATCATTGCTATGCTAGTTTGTCCGCTTTTATCATTATGTCTCGTTACCTACCACTTGTTTTTCAAGCCTCCCAACATTGCATTGAAAAGTCTCTAACCCTCCACATTCCCAGCAAACCTTTGTTTGGCTATGTTACCGCTTGCTCAGCCCTTGTAGGATCGAAAGTAGGTCTAGAGGGGCGTGATTAGACTACTTGACCAAATAAGACTATGATTTTCCCAATTTTAATTATTGTCAAGTTTTAGCATTCATAGCATATCAAGTACACCCTACACATGCATGTGTAAGAGTATAGCAGCGGAAAGTAACAACAAGCATGAGTAAAAGGGATAGAGTAGGAAGATCACATGCAATTGTAGACATGATGATTTTTCCCATGGTTCCGATAGGTGACGCTATCGTACATCCACGTTTATGGAGTCTTCAACCCACGGAGTGTAACGGTCGTGAGAGTCCATGGAGGGCTCCACCCATAAGGGTCCACGAAGTATCAACCTTGACTATTCAATACGACTTCCGTCCACGAAGGACTACCCTCGCTATGGGTAGATCTTCACGAGGTAGGCGATCTCCTTGCCCTTACAAACTTCTTGGTTCAGTCCACAACATGAAGTAGGAGCCTCCCAAGCGACACCTAACCAATCTAGGAGGCACCACCCTCCAAAAGATAATAGGCTCGGTAATGACGATGAACTCCTTGCTCTTTTGCTTCAAGATGATAGACTCCTCAACACACAATCACTCTCTCACAGATTTGGCTTGGTAGAAGAGATGGGATTGGTGGAAAGCAACTTGGGGAGGCTAGAAATCAATATCCATATGGTTGGAGTGGAAGATCTTGATCTCAACACAAGGGTAGGTGGTTCTCTCTCAGAAAACTAAGTGGGATAGGTATGGAATAGTTATGAGTGCTTCTTTTTCGAGTAGGTGGTGGTGGTTGGGTATATATAGGCATGCCCATAAATCCAACCGTTACACAAAAAATGACCAACTTGGTGACACTGATGTGTTAATCTCGATAGTACCAAGGTGAACAAAAGGTGGCAACTTTTGAATCTTGGTGAGACCGATATAGGAATCTCGGTTGCACCGACAAGGTGACCAACAGGCAGAATTGCCAAACTCGGTGACGCCGATTCAACATTCTCGGAAGGACCAAAAGTGTGAACTTGCGTAACAGAAAGTTGGCAGCCCAACTTGATCGCACCGAAAGCAATGTCGGCTACACCAAAGGGTTAGGGTTTGGCTGAGGCTGTCTAGGGTTTGGAAACGGTGGCACATGGATAGGAATGTTCGATGCACTAATTTTGAATGTTTGGCTATAGATAGACTTTGGTGGGAGAGCTTGTCGATGTTTTTGGTGACTATCACTTGTGCACTCATGAGCATTTTGTTCACCAACAAAACCTTAACCCCTTTTAATAGTATTGGCTTTCCTATGGATTCAAAGTGATTTCTCACAAATGTAAAATTTAGAGTCCTCTTGCTTGAAGCTTGGCCAACCTATTTCCTTGCATCTTGGGGTGATTCCATAGTCTCCACAATCCTTTTGCCATCCCTATCATTGATCTTTTCCTGAAATATACTTGGTGGAAACATTAGTTCAATGACTTATATGTTGTTGTTAATTACTAAAACCACCAAGGGAGCAAATGTGCTTTGAATCTCCCCCTTTTTGGTAATTTATGACAACATATAGATCAAAGCTTCGACAAAGATAGAATCAATGAATTTAATCATCGTTTTGAGAAGTGTGTGATAAGCAAGAGCTCCCCCTAAATTTGTGCATTGTTTTAAATATTCGTTTGAATGCAAATGCACAATCGATTAGCTATATGGCTCACTTCTTAAATGTCACATACCACTTGGTGGTGTGCGAGAATAATGCGAATGAACATCATAGCACAACACAATCAAGCAAAGATGAATGGTCATCACATAAGCATTAAGATGACAGGAAATAGTAGCAACACACATTAAAGCGTATGATCAAACATCATCAAGCGTGTATCACAAGCAACCAAAAGAGTATCAGAACAACCAAAATAAATTGTTTGAAAACAAGCAAGAGCAACAAACACCAAACACTCTCTGACTCGAAGCCTAAAGATATATATATACCACTACTGGAATTCAGTTATTTTCCATGTGCCAGGTCTTTGCCGTCCGTTGGCAGATGGCAAAGAAGGTCTTTGCCGTCCGCTGCCGTCAAGCAGACATCAAAGAGCTAGCATATGGCAATGGTTCGCTTTGCCTTCTGTTGTTCCTTTGCCGTCTGCTGGCGGACGGCAAAGCCCCTGAAGGCAGATAGCAAAGAGGCTACACAGGTCCACTTAACGCCTGATCTTTGTCGTCTGCCATTATCGGCTTTGCCGTCCGCTTGGGATGCCCCTTAACGGTAGTTTTCCCTCCGGCCCAATTCTTCCCACGCTCTCCTCCCGCCCCTGGCCTCTCACCCACACACAACCCCCCTCCTCCACGCCGTCCCCCACCATCGCACCTGCTCCCCCTCCCCGCTCGCCGGACACCTCCGCCCTGCCATCCTCGCCGCCCCTCCCCTGCGCCGCCAGTCCCCCTCCCGCTTGCCGCCCCTTCCCTGTGCCGCCCCCACCACCTCACCCCCCGTGCCGCCCCTCCCCCTCCCGCTCGCCGCCCCTCCCCTGAGCTTCCCCTCCCCCTCCCGCTCGCCACCCCTCCCCTGCGCCGCCCCTCCCCCTCCCGCTCGCCGCCCCTCCCTTGTGCCGCCCCCACCACCTCACCCCCCCGCGCCGCCCCTCCCCCTCCTGCTCGCCGCCCCTCCCCGCAAGGTGCGCACCGGACACCCCTCCCCCTGGCGGCGCCCTCACCACCACGCGGCGGTGACCTCCTCCCCGCGGCGGCGACCCCCTCCCAGCAAGCACCCCCGACACCCCCAAGCCCCCACGCCGGCCTGCATCCCCCACTCTGTAAGTGACATTTTTTTGTTTTTTCTGTTTAGTTTTAGGTTTTAGTTTTGTTTTGGTTTAGGTTTAGTGTTACTTTAGTTTAGTTTAGGACATCTGTTTTTTGTCTTTTCTGTTTAGTTTTAGATTTTGGTTTTGTTTTGGTTTAGGTTTAGTTTTAGTATAGTTTTAGTTTTAGTTTAGTTTAGGTTTAGTTTTAGTTTAGTTTAGGACATTTGTTTTTTTATTTCTGTTTAGTTTTAGGTTTTAGTTTTGTTGTGCTTTAGGTTTAGTTTTAGTATAGGTTTAGTTTTAGTTTAGTTTAGGTTTTTCCTTAGTTTAGTTTAGGTTTTTCTTTAGTTTAGTTTAGTTTTAGTCTTAGGTTAGATTCCTGTTTAGTAGAACAAAAGAAGAAAAAGTAGTAGAAGAAGAATAAGTAGAACAAGGAAAAAAGGAAAAGAAGAAGAAGAAGAGAGGAGGAGGAGGAGAAGAAGAAGAATGAGAAGGAAAAAAGGAAATAGCTCGACACTGACCCCAATGAACCCCGACGCTATGGACCCCCGACGCCATCGACCCCAAACCCCCGACCCCCGACCCCCCGAAGCCACCGACCCCCGATGCCCTCGACCCCCGACCACCGATGCCACCGACCCTCGACCTCCGACACCACCGACCACCGACCCCCTACCCCCGACGCCACTGACCCCCAACGCCACTGACTCCCGACGCCACTGACCCCTGACACCACTGACTCCCGATGCCACTGACCCCCGACCCCCGACCCCCGACCCCTCGACGCCACCGACCCCCGACGCCATTGCCCCCCGTGCACCGATGCCACCGACCCTCGACCCCCGACACCACCGACCATCGACCCCCTACCCCCGACGCCACTGACCCCCGATGCCACTGACTCCCGACGCCATTGACCCCTGACACCACTGACTCCCGATGCCACTGACACCTGACCCCCGACACCTATTCTTCCTCCTGTTGACCGAAAAGCTACTCTTCGGCCTTCCAGAGGCCAAGGAGGTCATAGTTTTGTAAATTATGAGTTAGGGCACAAATTGGGCAAAAGAACCGAACTAGATGCGGATGGGAACAAGATGCTAGTACACACTTCAGATGGTTTTGCAGGGAGGCACTTCGATGCATTACATAAGGATAAATTGGAAGATCCAAAGCTCCAAGAGTTGCTATCAGCACGGATGGGTTCAATGTGTATGGTATGACGGCAACACAATACAGTTGTTGGCCTGTATTTGTCATTCCACTCAATTTCCCACCCGGAGAGATTATGAAAAGAAAGAACATTTTCCTGACATTGATAATTCCAGGGACCAACTATCCGGGGAAGAATATGAATGTGTACATGCAGACGCTTAAGGATGAGTTGCAAGAAGCCTGGGATAATGGGATCAAGACCTACGACGCTGCTACCAAAACAAATTTCAAAATGCATGTGTGGTACATGTACTCGACGCATGATTATCTGGCGTATGCGCTATTCTCTAGCTCGTGTGTGCATAGAAGGTTCCCGTGCATCACATGCAAGGCAGCTCTTCAGTTCCGTTGGCTGTAGGCTGGTCGCAAGTATTCTTGCTTCGACATGCATAGACAATTCCTGGATACTAACCATAAGTTCAGAAAAGACAAGAAGAATTTCATCAAAGGTAGAGTTGTCAAAAACACTGCACCAGCTGCGTTGACAGGCCAACAGATCCTGGATCAGATAAACGCTCTCGAGCCGGATCCTGAACGTCCAGGGTATTTCAAAGGGTATAATACGGAACACGCCTGGACTCACAAGTCATGTTTGTGGGATCTGCCTTACTTTAAAGACCTCCTTTGCCCACACAACATCGACATGATGCACACTGAAAAGAATATTGGGGAGGCCATTTTTGGTACATTGTTCGGCATAGAGGGGAAGTCAAAAGATAATCCTAAGGCTCGAATCGACCTGGAGGCTCTATGTGATAGACCGTTACAAAACTTGCGACAACGGAAAGGAAAGCAAAGCATAGCAAAGCCAAAGGCATGGTTCAATCTTGAAAGGCCAGCTATGAGGGAAATGCTATTGTGGGTGAAAATGCGGTTGATGTTCCCCGATGGGTATGCTGCGAATCTAACGAGGGGAGCGAGTCTTGAGAAATTGAAAATATTTGGTCTCAAGAGTCATGATTAGCACATATGGATTGAGAGGGGCCGGTGATGTTGCATGGCTTTATCCCTGAGGATGAATGGCTAGTACTGGCAGAGCTGAGCTATTTCTTCCGTTCTCTTTGTGCGAAAGAACTATCGCCTGGTGTGCTAGATGAAATGGAAGAGTTGGCGCCGGAGTTGATTTGCAAATTAGAAAAGATCTTTCCACCGGGCTTCTTTAATCCAATGCAGCATTTGATTTTGCATCTCCCGACCGAGGCAAGATTGGGGGGCCCGTTCAAAATCGATGGTGCTTCTCAACTGAGAGGATGCAGAAGACGCTTCGAGCTAAGTGTAAAAATAAACGTAGAATTGAAGCATCGATGGCCGAGGCATTCATTATTGAGGAGGCGGCAAACTTCGTGACAGCACACTACGAAGCCAAAAATCATCATTTGCATAACCCGAAGCCTTGGTACAATGATGACAATCCAAAAAAAGGTCGATCCAACCTCAGCCTATTCAAAGGGAAGCTCGCACTATCCGGTGCTTCGAAAGGGAAGTCGTTGGATGTGGAAGAATGGTGGACCATTTCATTGTATATCTTCACCAACCTAACAAAAGTGCGGACGTACATCGAGTAAGTTCTCGGTAAATTATTGTTCTGCAACTTCTAATTCCTTTCAACTACTCCTATTCCCGGATATTTGATATAGTCGATACGTTGTCGAACTCTCGGATGAAGAGGTCATCGAAAAGGATTCCGTCGAAGAGTATGAGCTTCTCGCAAAGCATGGAGGCGATATTCCAGTTTCTTGGTCTAATTTGCGGCTAATGCATCCATTCTTTCGTATTAAACTTGTAGGCTGATGTAGAGTCTATGGACGCCGAGTTGAGACGAGTCACTAATGGTTTTGACTATAAGGTCTGTTCGTTTCACAAATACAACATCAACGGGTATCACTTTCGTACCTTTGGCAAAGACCTATCTATGCCCGAGCTAAAGACTACAAATTGTTGTGTCTCTGCTATCGGCGAAGGAGGCACCGAGTACTATGGAAGAGTTGAAGCAATTTATGAACTTCTATTCTATGGTGAAAACCCACTGACCATTGTAGTCTTCAAATGTCATTGGTTTGAGCTGAGGGAGACTAGAAGGACTCATGAACATATAGGACTAGTCGAAATCAACCAAAACACCCACTTAAATGTTCCCGATGTCTATATTATGGCTCAACAGGCGACACAAGTTTTCTATCTACCGTGGGCCTGCCAAACTAATCCAAATCTGAAAGGTTGGGATGTCGTTTATGAAGTGCCACCACATTTTAGACCACCTACCCTCAATGAAGAGGATTACGAACCTCACATTAACCCAGACACATATGAAGGAGAATTCTTCCAAGGAACACGTATGTCCAAGAAACGTTTCAAGAACCGTTCTACTTCACCCCAGAACATTGAAGTATACAGCGACAGTGAATCCGTCTTAACACCTGAGCCCGAACAGGAAGAGCAGAAAGAAAAAGAGGTTACTGCTGCGGATGACCTGTCACTTCTGGACCAATTACATAATGGTGGTCATCCACATGTTCTTCCTGATAGTGATGATGATGATGCATTTATTGATGATAGTGATGATCATGATGCATTTATTGACCCCGAAGCATATATGGACGAGCACGATTAGTTCATGCCAGGTATTCAGCTATTACTATATATAAATTTTGAGTTCATGTTAGGTATTCAATTTTTATTAGTCACGTTGGTATTTATGACGATTATACACTTAAATTATATACATTTTATTACTCATGTTGGTATTTATGTTGTACTAATTTCATTTCCTCTTTGTCATGACAGGTGTTGAAAGATGGTGGGAAAGGGTCGAAAGCACTCCGCGGCTCCTTCTTCGTCGCTGGGTCGTGGGATGGGTGCTTCCATTCCTGAGTCGCCTCTTCAGAGAGCGTTGCTCTCTACTCTGCATGGAGTGGCCGCTTCTTTAACTCTCGCGGCCCCCGTGAGAGGAGGTCAACTCCCCGCGAAGGCGAGAGGTACTAAAGGTATTACTCATGTTGGTATTTATGTTGTACTCATGTTGGTATTTATGTTGTAGTCATGTTGGTATTTATATACATTTTATTACTCATGTTGGTATTTATGTTGTACTAAAGGTACACGTGCCTGCGGGAGAGGTAGGGCGGTGGCTGCCACACCTTCCTCGCCACCACCCCAAGCTAATTCACCTGAGCACAAGACTTCTAGGGTGGACGAGCGTCAGGTCGACGAGCCTCAGGTCGACGCACCTCAGGTCGACGCGCCTCAGGTCGACGCGCCTCAGGTCGAGGTGCCTTCGACCCATGAGACTCGTGTCCCAGAGGCTTCGTTCCACGTGACTCTGGAGCAAAGCAAGGATGTGGGTACGTCCGTAGAGACCCAGTGGGCTACCTGGGCTGATCAGGGTCAACTTCCCGAGGTTTGTTACATTGCCCGGTCGGGAGCCCCCAAGATGGTGTGTGGATAAGTTGGATTTTTGGGAGTCCTTGGTGGATCAGTGGTGCTCCGAAACGTGGGAGGCCAGCCACAAGAATGCCAAGGAGAGGCGTGGAAAAATGGTTGGTGTGCCACACCATCAAGGGAGCGTCAACTTAATCCAATTTCGCGAGAACTGGGTATGTGGTTTGCTTCATGCCTCATGCAATTCATTCTTAATGCTAACTTGAGCCCTTTACTAATACAATTTCCCCCTCTCTCTCTTTTAGGCGCATCTAAATAAGACGGAGGTGCCACAAATGTACGACCTGTATGCGATGGCCCATACTGCCTCGTACAAGAAGGTCAAGGCATTCTCTGAGTCTGACCTCGAGCATCCAGAAAACTTCACCAACATCTCCTCCCACCACAAGCTTGTGAAGTACAGAGATCACGGGAAGGCAAGGAAAGGGGAGGACTTTAACCCGAGCGAGGGGCCTATTGATCCAGAGCTGGTGATGATAGCTGGCAACGGGAGGCCCCATGGCTCGATCGCCATTGGAGACGGCCTTATACGTTGTCCTAGCACTCTCCGGCAGATAAAGGCACGCCAAACGAGCTCCTATCCTGAGATAACACCTCGTCCACCGCCAGTCGAGCTCGCCATCGAGGTTAGTTTAATGGACTCAACTATCTTTCCACATTATGTTGTGCGTGGGAACCAATATGATTACAATGCTAACAATGAGTTCTGTTGCAGGCTGCTATTCGGAAGGAGAGAGATGCAATGCAGGCGGCTTTGGCGGAGAAGGATAAGGAGATGAAGGAGCTAGACGAGAGGACGACTGCATTGCTGGAGGCGGAGAGGGCACGGAATGATGCGTCTAACAGGGCCATGTACGAGCTCTTCGTGGTGAGTTTCTTCTTCATATTATTTCAAATCTTGCATTTTAATGTCCGTTTCATTAATAACTAAAAAGTTTGACTTGTCGAAACCAAATGTACAGTCTATGTGCGAGAAGACCGGCCAAGTCCCTCCGACGATGCTAGTCATTAACATGGCGGGGACGGTGAGTTTCATTTCAATGTAGTGATCTTAAGAGTGTCATCATGCTAACGACACATTGCAAACGATGTTTGGTGCAGAATATCTCCCGAAACGCATCGCACGGCCCTTCTACAATGGAGTGTTCTCCAGGGCAGCCTTCTCTAGGTGAAACAAGCCAGAGCCACCGTGCTTCCCCGTCGTGATGACGATAATGGTATGTTTGGTGAGAAGAAGGAGAAGAAGAGAAGAAGAAGGAGGAGGAAGAAGAAGGACAATAAGGAGAAGAAGGAAGAGAGAAGCTCCTTCTCCTTCTTCTTCTCCTTCTTCTTTTCTTCTTCTTCTCCTCTTCCTTCTCCTTCTTCTCCTCTTCCTTCTCCTTATCCTTCTTCTCCTCCTCCTCCTCCTCCTCCTCCTTCTTCTTCTTCTTCTTCTCCTTTTTCTTCACCTTCTTGCTTCTTGTCTTTCTTCTTCTACGTAGATTATTTGCCCCAAAAAAGACATAGTTAGCTAATTATCCTCCAAAATGACATAATTAGCTTAGTTAGTTAAACATCATAAGAACCCTGGTTAGCTCATTGAAATGACTAATTTAGATCCAAAATGACATAATAAGCTCAAAATGGATTAATAATCATCCAAAATGACATAATTAGCTCTAGAAAGGCATAATTAGCTAATTTAGCTCGAAGAAGAGATCAAGAGGAGAAGAAAGAGGAAAAATGAAAAGAAGGAAGAAGAAGAAGAAGAAGACAAGAAGAAGAGAAGAAGGAGAAGGAGGAGGAGGAAGAAGAAGGAGAAGAAGGAGGAGAGAAGCTCCTTCTCCTTCTTCTCCTCCTTCTTGTCCTTCTTCTTTTCTTCTTCTTCTCCTCTTCCTTCTCCTTCTCCTTCTCCTTCTCCTTCTTCTTTTACTTCTCCTTCTTCGTCTCTTCTTGCTTCTTGTCTTTCTCCTTCTACGTAGCTTATTTCCCCCCAAAAAGACATAGTTAGCTAATTATCCTCCAAAACGACATAATTAGCTTAGTTAGTTAAACATCATAAGAACCCTGGTTAGCTCATTGAAATGACTAATTTAGATCCAAAATTACATAATAAGCTCAAAATGGATTAATAATCATCCAAAATGACATAATTAGCTCCAAAAAGGCATAATTAGCTAATTTAGCTCAAAGAAGAGGACAAGAGGAGAAGAAAGAGGAAAAATGAAAAGAAGGAAGAAGAATAAGAAGAAGAAGGAGAAGGAGGAGGAGGAAGAAGAAGGAGAAGAAGGAGGAGAGAAGCTCCTTCTCCTTCTTCTCCTCCTTCTTCTCCTTCTTCTTGTCCTTCTTCTTTTCTTCTTCTTCTCCTCTTCCTTCTCCTTCTCCTTTTCCTTCTCCTTCTCCTCCTCCTTCTTCTTTTACTTCTCCTTCTTCTTCTCTTCTTGCTTCTTCTCTTTCTCTTCTTCTACGCAGCTTAGACTCATCCAACAAAGACTAAATTGGCTAATTATCCAACAAAATGACAGAATTAGCTTAGTTTGCTCCAAAATGGCCTATTTAATAATAAATGACCTATACTTAGCTATTTATCCTCCAAAATGACATAATTAGTTGCAAAAAGGCATAATTAGCTAATTCAGCCCGAAGAAGGGGACAAGAGGAGAAGAAAGAGGAAAAATGAAAAGAAGGAAGAAGAAGGAGAAGAGAAGAAGAAGGAGAAGGAGAAGGAGAAGGAGGAAGAAGAAGGAGAAGAAGGAGAAGGAGGAGAGAAGCTCCTTCTCCTTCTTCTTCTCCTCCTTCTTCTCCTTCTTCTTCTCCTTCTTCTTTTCTTCTTCTTCTCCTCTTCCTTCTCCTTCTCCTTCTTCTTCTCCTTCTTCTCCTTATTCTTGACATTCTTCTTTTCTTCTTCTTCTCCTCTTGCTTCTCCTTCTCCTTCTTCTTCTCTTCTTGCTTCTTCTCTTCTTGCTTCTTCTCTTCTTGCTTCTTCTCTTCTTGCTTCTTCTCTTCTTGCTTCTTCTCTTTCTTCTTCTATGTAGGTTATTTTCCCCAACAAAGACATACTTAGCTAATTATCCTCCAAAATGACATAATTAGGATAGTTAGGTAAAAACATCATAAGAACCTTGGTTAGCTCATTAAAATGACTAATTTAGCTCCAAAATGACATAATAAGGTCAAAGTGGATTTAGTAATCACAGTTGACTACAAAATGACATATTTTATCCAAGTTAGCTCTAGAATGACCTATACCTAGCTAAGTTCTCTCCTAAATGACATAATAAGGCTATGTAGCTCCAAGATGACCTATTCTACCTAACTTAGCTATTAAATGGCCTATACTTAGCGAAGTTCTCTACGAAATAACCTATATATACTTCTCTTCTTCATCTAGTATTCTTCTTCTAACTTTCTTATTTGTCATCTTGCAGATTACATTCACTTCATGGGAAGCTTGGATTATATTGATGGAATGCTTGAATATGATTCTTGTACCATGGCTTCACGGAAGCTTGTATTGAAACTATTGTAGTATATGGATATATATGAAACTTTGTATGCATATGGATGAAACTGGTGTAATATATGGTTTGGTACGGATGCAACTTGAATAATATGTATGTACTATGGATGAAAGTTATTTTAATATGGTTATGAGTACGGAAACAAATTTATTTCTGTCAAATATATATATATATATATCCTAATTATTGTGAAAATTGCTGGATATAATAGAAAATAAAAATAGGTGAGGGGGCTGTTTTGAGCCTTTGCCATGAGGGGGCAGACGGCAAAGGGGTGAGGAAGAAAGGCTGGGTGCCTCCTTTGCCGTCTGCCCCCTCATGGCAAAGGGGTGAGGGCAGACGACAAAGCCCTGAGGGCAGACGACAAAGGGATGAGGGAGAGGGGCTAGGTGCGCCCTTTGCCATGAGGGGGCAGACGGTAAAGGGGGGTAAGGGCAGACGGCAAAGCCCTGAGGGCAGACGGCAAAGGGGTGAGGGAGAGGGGCTGGGTGCCCCTTTGCCATGAGGGGGCAGACGGCAAAGGGGCATAAGGGTAGACGACAAAGAGGAGAAGCCTGCCGTTAACACTTAACGCGATAGCCTGTCGATCTGCCGTCTCGTTTTATTTGCCGTCCGCCCCTCATGGCAAAGATTCTTTGCCGTCCGCCTTACAAAAAGCAGACGGCAAATAACGTCTTCACCGGATATTTTTTTGCCGTCTAGTTTGCCGTCCGCTGACTAATGGCAAAGCCTTTGCCGTCCGAGTTTCCCCCCTTTGCCGTCAGCCATAGCGGACGGTCAATTCTCAGATTCCTGTAGTGTACACTTCTCCCCCTTTGCCAACAAGTTAACAAAAAGTTCAAAGGCATATATCTAAGCGTTCTTGGGCTGATCTCCTCCGTTTGTTGATGAAGGATTCGAGAGAATAGCATCGGCGAAGATCTCTGCAGATGTCGTGGATGGAGCTAGAGTGGATACTGGAGGAACTGGAGTTGATGGAGCAGGAGCTGTGCTGACAATAGCAGGAGCTGATGAAGAGGGCCTCAAGTCTGGTGCAGGCACTATGGCTGATCTAGCCTGAGTAGTGAACTGCGTGCTCGGCCTGAGAGGTGATCCATCCTCCTCATCATCATTGTCATCATCATTTGAAGAAGTAGAAGATACCTGAGGGATGTGCACTGAGTCAACTTGCTTCTGAAGCTCTATAACTGTCTTTGTCACCTTGTCCACCTTGTCATTGAAAGTCTTTATCCTTGTCTCAAAGGTACTCTCATTTCTGGATCTGGGGACTTGAGCACTAGTGGCTCAAACTGCCTCTGCCACTGCCTGAGCTATAGCTGATGAGGGATGATCTGGGTCCATCACCATGATGTTATCCTCAAGATCCGGCTGTAGGGGCAAATGTGGATGATCTAGAGGAAATATGTGCTTTTCCAACTGAGAGTTGATAAGCATCTGGATGTAAGGTGCATAGCAGCAAGAGCGCTTCTGATCAGAAGCAACCCTATTAATTGTCTCAACAATTAAGTCCATAAATCTAATCTTAGTCTGTCCCTCATGGTGGATCAACATGTTGATGGAGTAGCCTCGGATCATCTTGTCATCTCTTGACTTGGGCATCAAGGTATGCCTTAGAATCATGTTCATGGTACGGAGGAGAGCTTGCACATAGTAGATGGATCCTAGCTTGTGAAATTGCACTTTGTCTGCAGGAATAGGAGTATACATATCCTTCATGGAACTGTGGCTTGCCTTGGGTTCTGAGTTTACATCCAAATCACCATCCTAGACCTCTGGAACTCCTAGAAGTGCAGCCTACTCATCAACAGTAGATTCATACCTTGCTCCTTCAGTCATCCATACAATCCCACCATCTCCGTAGAAATGTGCATCGGAGTAGAATTGCATGATCATCTCATCGTTCCATGCAGTAAGCTCTCTTCCAACAAACTCATCCAGACCAATGCAGTGGAAATTATTTTGGAAACTTGGAAAGTTGTCCTCATTCTCCATAATGAATTTCCAATCAACATATCTCATATCACTGACTGCTGGGATCTTGTCTAGCAGGACTGTCTCATAGAAGTCATGTTGCTCTCTGGTGTAGAACCTGTAGGCAACAACAGTTTTCTTCCTCTGGGCATATGGATCTATAGATCTCCATGCCCTCAATCCCGAGTCTTTCCTCTTCTTCATATCTTTAGCAAAATAAATGGCTGACATCATGTACTGGCAGATGTGGTCTGAGCTTCATCGTAGTTGTCAAGTCATCATCATATTCAACTCTGGAAGCAGTTCCCTTGTTTTTCTCAGAAGCTAGAATCTGCGTGGATGTCCTCTTTGGCTTTTCAGCAGCAGCCTTCTTGAGTTTGGTGCCATTGGTTGTGCGAGTCTTTGGCATAGCATCAGCCATAAGCTTCTTGGCCTTCTTCTTACAAGGAGCCTTCTCAACATGTTCTTCCTCCTCTTCCTCAGCAGCAGCACCAACAGCCTCCTCTAGATCTTCATACATGGAGGTAGGCCTGCCAGTCACATGAATAATCCTCTTTTTGGCTTACTTATCCCCTACTTCTTAGGCATAGAATTCCATGGGGTATCAATAGGCATTGTGTCCCTAGCACTCTCATGTGCTTTGATAGTTTCAGAGCTGGCATAGATCTTGCTGACAACTCTCATGGAAGAAGTAGCTTTAGTAGCAGACTTCTTAGCAGCCTTCTCTTGCTTCTTGGCAAGAATCTCCTCAAGGATAAAGTCTAAATCCCCCTCATGTGAATTCAGCTTCTTTCTGGTCCTTGTAGAAGATTTGGGCAACCCATGAGAGTTGGGGTGCCTGGATCTGAAAATAAACTAGACTCTAGGCTTGTGCCTGAACTCATGTCAGCACCCTGCTTTGGCAAATTCTGACTGTCCTCAGCATCTGACATACTGACCCTGCGAATAGAGTATAGAAGAGCATAAGAAGATAATTCTTCACAAAATGAGGCTGGTTTTTGAAAGTTTGAACAATAGATTTTCAAAGTTTTGCATTCTGTCAAATGAATATCAGTACAGCCGAAGCAAATTTTTCGGTGCTACCAGGACTGACTGTTCCTCTTAACAAAAACTTGGCACTCTTTTCGATGAGACCGAAAAGAAGTACTCAGTTCCACTGAGACAGTTCTCAGCAACACAAAAGGCAAATCGGTGAGACCGAATTGTTTGCTTCGGTTACACCGAGTTCCATTGGCCGGACGGCAGAACACTAGAAAATCTAACATTCGCTAGACTATTGGAATTTTGTGTGGATAGGAAGGCGTGCGATAGGTGGCTTATATATAAAATCAAATCATATGGGCAAGAATTGGACGAGGAGTGCAAAGGAGGTCGAATTCGTACCCTAACTTGACACGGATCTGCTACGGCGGCGATGATGGAGAGGATTTCGTCGACAACGGCAATTCCCAGCCGCGGAGGAGCGCAGGGAGACAAGGGCGACGACCAGGGGTCTCGAAGGCGGTAGCTTAGGGTTCTGAGGCGCGACGGTTTGAGGATGAAATTCAAAGTGTCGGGGTCCACAGTATTTATACCCACCACTGTCGGTGTCACCGATTCTAACTTTTCGATGTCACTGAGTTCCTCAACTATCGGTTGACAGGGAAACTCGGTGTAACCAAGAGGATGGAATCGGTGGTACCAAGATTGAAAACCAGATCAAGCCTAGGCATTTGGTGAGACCGAGATTTTGTGGTTTGTTCCACCGAGATGCACTTGGGAGGTTTTAATGGTCAGTCCTTGTCGATAGGGAACTCCGAGTTCTCCACACACAGAGGTATCAAAAAGCACATGTTCAAATTTTGTGATGCAACATGAATAGAGTATGATATGAGAAAGCATAGATAGCTAAGGATTGGTCCTAGGAATTCTTGTCTATCCAATTGGCAAAATATAAATCAAAAGCCAAATAGCAACAATTGGATATCCTCGAATGAGTAAATAAATGCAGACCAACATGCTCACACAATAGATGTGAAATAAAATCATGGCAAACATGCACAAACACTCTAGCATCTAACAAGCACTTGGGCGATGAGGAATTCATCTATATATGAGTATTTGACTTAGGAGCCAAGTAAGAATACTTGATCATAGGTCATACTCACCGTTTAAGCACAAGTGGGGTTGCTACTTTAACATAAAGCATTTAATGTTGTCACATTTTAAGAGATGCTTTGACTCAAGTCTTAGAGTAAAGCTCCCCCTTGATGTGACATCCCCCCATAAGTGGGACAGACTAACCTTGGGGTTTGCTGATGAAGACTTCATGTTGGTGAGGTAGTGGTGGATGCTCAAAGTTGATGAAGATCACCAAGCGTTGGGAGCATCCTTGTTGTTTCCTTAGTCTTCTCACCTACATGGGTTAGTCCCAACACACAAGAGACAAATACAAGGATATCTATGGACATGGAGTGCAAAGCATGTGTGATGATGTCCATTGATTTGTTGATTACCTTGTCCCTTGCTTACCTTTGAGGGAATGTGTGACTCCTTGAACTATTGCAATGGGTTGATGTTGATTGCAAATAGATCTTGCCAATAATGAATGTGAGTGAATTTCATTGGCGGAGTCACCCCTCAAGAACTTTCTAGTTCTTATTATTGGGGACCTCCATCAAGTTGATGGGGATCCTCGATGTTTAAATAGCACTTGTTGAAGTTGATCTTGTAGTAGCCTTGGGAACCCACTTCACCAAAGCTTGGGATTCATCTTCATAAGAGTCAAAGTCCTATTGGAGCTTGTTCTTGCCCTTGAGCTTGGTGTCATGTTTTGTAAGGTCATCTTGAGTGCTTGTCCCCTTGGGTAGAATATTTTCATACTTCTCCTTTTGAGGAACAAACTTGGGATTGGGGTATTGACCTTATCCCCACTCAACTCCGTTAGCATTGAAGTAGCCAACACCATGAGTCTTTGGGTATCCTCTGTGCTTCCGTACAATCTCCTGAAATTGTTTGCACCCGGCAAGACTCTTGTAGATACCTTTCTGTATAGTTCCTATCAAAAAATCATTTTCTTGCTCAAGTGTAACTTGGCTAAGAGAATCATCATTAGTGGAATCAATAGAACTACTAGGAGCAACATCATTGGGTTTAGCATTTTGATTGTCGCTACTATATGAAGAACCTTTCTTGCCTTTGTTACTAGTTTGCTTACATTTAACTTGTGGCATGAATGTAGAAAAGAGTAGTCGTTTAGAAAGATAACTTGAAGTCTTCTTGTCGAGATTGTCATTGATAGCTTTAAGAAATTCATGTTCTTGCTCCAAATTTAGCTTCTCGAAGCGTAGCTTCTCATGCGTTCTTACAAGCTCTCTATGATCTTCGAGAGTAGATTCATGGGCTAACTTAAGAGTGTTAAGTTCTTTAGTTAGTTCTTCTATTTTCATCTTATCATCGTCCATTGACCTATCTTGACTAGCAAGAGAATTATCAAGTTCATTTTGATCAACATCACTAGTTTTAACACATAGCAAGTCATCATCGTAAAGCAAATCATCTTCATCAGTATCGAAATCAAGATATTTGGGGTGTGATACCTTGGGGCCTTTAGCCCTGAAGCAACTTCCACTCCACTCTCAAATAAATCATAGGAGTTGGTTATCACCAGTGCTATTCCGGCAACACCTTCATCTTGACTATAGTCGAAGTTGGAGTGATAGCTTCTCTTAGAGTGGTTGTGGGAGTTGGAGCTAGAAACCCATTCACCAACATGAGCTTGATGTTTCCTTCTTTAGTAGCTCTTGGTGTACTTGTCCTTTTTCTCCGAGTCCCTACTTCTCCTTGAGGGTCCTCGTTCATAACGATCATCTCTACTCCTTCTCTCACTTCGAGGTGATTTATCCCTTGAGCTTCGCCTAGTTGGTGACTATTCTCTTCGTTTCTAGGGAGCCGTGTACTCATTGGAGTAGTGTCTGGGCTTCCCACAATTGTAGCAGTTTCGGTCATGACTTGACGAACGCTTCTCTTCATGTCTTGAGTTGGAGCTTTGATATTTGCTTTTATTCTTGTAGAACTTGTTGAATTTCTTGAACGTGAGGCCTATCTCTTCATTTGTGACAAGGTTGTCGCTTGAGGTAGCGGGAGCGTCACTTGTGGCTTTGTAAGCACCACTAGACTTGTGGTGAAGCTCTTCCTTGTCTTTGACTATCATCTCATGAGCAACAATTCTACCAATCACTTCCATTGGTTTGAGATCTTTGTAGTTGGACATCATTTGGATCAATGTGCACATGTTGTCATATCTCTCATTCAAAGCTCGAAGTACCTTCTTGATGATGAATTTGCGTGTCATTTCTTCGCTTCCTAAGCCGGCAATCTCATTGGTAATGAGATCTAGCCTAGAGTACATCTCAGCGACTCCTTCACCATCCTTCATCTTGAACTTATCAAGCTGACCTTGAAGAACATCTAACTTGGATTCTCTCACGGACTCAGTTCCTTCAAGCATATCAAACAAAGTATCCCAAATCTCTTTTGCCTGTTCAAGATGGTTGATTTTGTTAAATTCTTTAGGGCATAGGCAATTGAAGATGATGTCACATGCTTGAGCATTGAGTTGCAACATCTTCAATAGATCAGAGTTCGCTTCACGATCCAGTTCTCTTCCATCACCAAAGAATTCACCTTGCAAGCCAACACGAACAACAACCCAAACGGCAGGATTATGACCAAGCAAATGTACTTTCATTTGTTTCTTCCAACTAGCAACATTAGTGCCATCAAAGTACGGACCTCTACGGTGATAATTTCCCTCACTAGATGCCATACTTCTCCTAGGTTGTGAAACCAATGCAATGGAAACCTGGCTCTGATACCACTTGTATGATCGAAAGTAGGTCTAGTGGGGGGTGATTAGACTACTTGACCAAATAAGACTATGACTTTTTCCAAATTTTAATTCTTAGCAAGTTTTAGCATTCATAGCATATCAAGTACACCCTACATATGCATGTCTAAGAGTATAGCAGCGGAAAGTAACAACAACCATGAGTAAAAGGGATAGAATTGGAAGATCAAACGCAATTATAGACATGATGATTTTTTTCCATGGTTCCAATAAGTGGCACTATCATGCATCCTCAAAGAGATGAAGATGTTAGCCGATAGTGGGGCCAACCTGAACCTGATCTCGCCCGATGTCATTCGGAGGCTACAGATTCCTGATCAAGATCTCGAGCCAACAGGTGTTTTCCAAGGGGTCAATTTCGGAAGGACTCATCCAAAAGGCAAGGTCATGCTGTCGGTGATGTTTGGCAGCGACATCAATTTCAGAACAGAGAAGATCGTCTTTGACTTTGCCAAGATCTCGTTACCATACAATAGCTTTCTCGACCGTCCAGCACTGGCCAAGTTCACGGCGGCCACTCACTTCGCTTACAACATGCTGAAGATGCCCGGCCAATGAAGGTCATTACCATCCACTCTGACAAGAAGAGCACACTTATCTGCACCGACCAACTCTACCGGGGCACAGTCGCAGCACCTGCCACTACGGCACTTGCTCCTGCTGCTGAAGCTCCCGAGGGAAGAAGACCGGCAAGGCCTCTTGCGCACAATCTGGCATACACACCTGTTTGCGGTGTTGTGCTACAATTGACAATGTGCTAGAGAGCCCCACCAGCAAGAGCAAAAAGTCCAAGGCTGCCCCGCCAGAGACCAAGAAGGTGCCCGCCAAGGAGGATGGCACGGAGGGACTTTCACCATAAGTTCCACCTTTGATGACAAATAGGAAAGTGTGCTCATCTCCTTCCTGCGGGCGAATGTCGATGTGTTTGCATATCCCTGGTGTTCCTAGGAAGGTGATTGAGCACCACCTTGTCGTCTCCCCACATGCACGGCCTGTCAAGCAAAAGGTTCGGAAGCAAGCTTTGGAGCGGCAACAGTTTATTGCCGAAGAAATCAAGAAGTTAGAGGCAGCTGGCCTGGTCAGAGGAGTACTCCACCCTACGTGATTGCCCAACCAGGTCATAGTCTGCAAGGCGAATGAGAAGTGGAGGCTATGCATTGATTTCACAGACATCAATAAGGTTTGCCCCAAATATCCTTTTCCCTTGCCGCGCATCGACCAGATCGTGGACTCCACTGCCAGCCATGACTTATTGTCTTTCCTTGACGCCTACTCAGGCTACCATCAGAATTTTATGGCCAAGGAAGACGAAGAGAAGACCGCGTTTATCACCCCATGTGGTACATACTGCTTTTTGCGTATGCCTTCCGGGTTGAAAAGCGCTAGTTCTACCTTTGCAAGAGCAGTCCAAATTGGTTTTGAGCCCCAGCTACATAGAAATATGGAAGCTTATATGGATGACATAGTGGTCAAAACTAAGGACAAGGCTACACTCATATCAGACCTAGCGGAAACATTTGCCAATCTACACAAGATCAACATGAAGCTCAACCCCGAGAAATGTGTGTTTGGGGTCCCATCTGGCAAGCTTCTCGAGTTCTTTGTGTCTCAACAAGGAATCGAAGCGAACCCCGACAAGATCAAAGCAGTTGAGCAGATTGAGGCACTAAGACGAGTCAAGGATGTTAGATGCCTTGCTGGCTGTGTTGCTTCTCTGAGTAGGTTCATCTCAAAATCTGCTGAGCGCGCCCTGCCCTTTTTCAAAATCTTGAAGAAGGCAGGTCCACTGAAATGGACCCCGGAAGTAGAGGAAGCGCTGTAGGATTTGAAGAGGTACCTCTCCTGTCTGCCAGTCCTAGTCGCACCAAAACCACAAGAACCGTTGATGCTATATCTAGAGGAAACAAATCAAGTGGTGAGTGATGCGCTAGTGGCTGAAAGAGAAGTTGATGAGGAAGTGGCGGCAACGGTGGGACCGCAAAAGCTATGTGCCAGGACAGTCTCCAGCAGGGTCTGGTAACGGCAAAGAAGGAACTGCGTAGTTGAAAGAGATAATCCAGAAGAAGAAAATGGTGCAGCGACCAGTCTATTTTGACAGCTCCTTGTTGCAGCGGGCTAGATCAAGGTATTCTGGCATGCAAAAATTGCTCTTCGTCCTCGTTATAGCCTCGAGGAAGCTGTGCCATTACTTCCAAGCACATGATATCACCGTTGTCACCCGCTTCCCGCTACAGCGGATATTGCGAAACCCGGAAGCTACCAACAGGATTGTGGAGTGGGCTTTGAAATTATCAAGATTTGGTCTTAAGTTTGAAAGAACGTCGACCAATCAGAGCAGGGCCTTGGCGGAGTTCATTGCAGAACGGACCCCAACGCCCGACGAAGAGATTCTAGAGTCACCTTTTCCCGACAAGGAGATTGATCGAGATTGGATCATGTATTTTGATGGAGCTTTCTCACTTCAGGGCGCTAGTGTCGAAGTGCTGCTTGTCGCACCCACCGGAGAGCACCTCAGATATGTGGTCTAGATAAACTTTCCCTAGGAGAGATCAACGATAAACACTACTGAGTACGAAGGACTGCTTGCCGGTCTCAGGATCGCGGCGGACCTTGGGATCAAGAAACTTATTGTCAAGGGTGATTCTCAACTTGCCGTCAGGTAAGTGAACAAAGATTACTAGAGTCCATTGATGGAAGCTTATGTAGATGAAGTTAGAAAGTAGGAAGAATGTTTTGATGGCCTACAAATGGAGCACGTTCCACGTGCAGAGAACCGCGTTGCCGATGACCTGTCAAAGTGTGCTGCCCTTAAGTTGCCTGTGGAACCGGGAACTTTCGTGCTCCAACTAACTCAACTCTCCATGACACCATCGGCTAGACAAGAGAAGAGAAGGAAGTTAAGTTCTGACAAGTATTTCCCGGCAGAGCTCCCTGAAGCCGCCGGTGAGAAGGTTGCCAGAGGGAACAAATGGCTTTTCGGTGAGTACTATGCTCCGGCAGGGCCCCCGGCTCTTGCCATAGAAGCGTACGCTCCCGCCGGGCTTGTCAGGGCGCAACACACTCCAACAGGCCCTCAGGCCCTTGCCATCTAGGCAAATGCTCCCCCGGTAGAGGATACGCATTTAGTCCTTGTTGGAAAGGCATGGGCACAACACCTTGCCCAATTCCTTCAAACTAGAGAACTCCCTGAGGAACAAGAGGAAGTGGAGAAAATAGCCTGTCGGTCTAATATGTACCAGTTCGTAGACAATGTCTAGTACAAAAAGAGATGGAATGGCGTGGAACTCATGTGCATTTCTCGGGAAGATGGACTCGAGCTGTTGGCAGAGATACACGGAGGCATATGTGGCTCCCACATAGGATCAAGAGCACTTGCTGGAAAGGCATTCCGGCAAGGTTTCTTTTGGACCACTGCCCTACAGGATGCAACTGTGTTAGTAACCAAGTGTGAAGCATGCCAGTTTCGTTTGAAGAAACTACATCAACCAGCTCAAGCCCTTCAAACAATCCATCTCTCCTGGCCATTTTCGGTCTAGGGGCTCGACATCTTGGGCCCCTTCCCCCACGCTGTCGGGGGCTTTGAGTACTTGTACGTGGCAATCGACCATTTCACAAAGTGGCCGGAAGTGGAAGCTGTGACAAAGGTGACAGCACAGTCAGCCGTCAAGTTCTTTAAAGGACTAGTTTGCTGCTTTGGTGTTCCCAATAGGATCATCCCTGACAACGGGACACAGTTCACGGGCCGCACCTTCATGAAGTATGTCCAAGACCTTGGTAGAAAAATTTGTTTTGCTTTCGTTTCCCACCCATGGAGCAACGGCCAAGCGGAGAGGGCTAATGATGAAGTGTTGCGGGGCCTCAAGACAAGAACTTTTGATAGGCTCCACAAGTGCGGAAGGAACTGGACTGATGAGTTGCCGGTGGTTCTTTGGTCAATCAGGACAATACCAAATTGAGCTACCGGCCAGACACCCTTCTCCCTTGTCTATGGGGAGGAGGTAGTTCTCCCCACAGAACTCATATACGGGTCACGTTGAGTGCTTGCTTATGATGAGCTCGAGCAAGAGCAGTTGTGGCAAGACGACACGATGCTCCTTGAGGAAGACCGTCTTCAGGCTGTTGTGAGAGTTGCATGCTACCAGCAGGCTTTGCACTGTGACCATAGCCGCAAGGTCAATGCCAGAAGTCTTGAGGACGGCGACCTTGTTCTTCGGCGAGTTTAGACGACAAGAATCCAAACAAGTTGACGCCCAAGTGGGAAGGCCCTTATCGGGTAGTACGAGTCACTAGGCCCGGCGCAGTCCGCCTGGAGACCGAGGATGGCATTCCGGTGAGCAACTCGTGGAAAATTGAATATCTTCAAAAGTTCTACCCATGAGGTGTAGTTGTCGGGCCAGCCCCACAACCACCTTTTGTACATGTCTTGCCGCTGAAGCATGTAGTCCTTGGTACAAAGCCAGGCTCAGACCCTGTGCGTAGATAAATAAGGACATGTGTTCTGCAATCCTGTTCGATTCTCATGTTTACTTATGTGCTTGTTTACCTAAAGTGTTGCATTGCACTTAATCCCGGCAAGGACTAACCGACCGCCAAGGTTCCATATCCCATGGAAAAGCCTTTGCGCATCATTCTCAAGATGCACGGGACTAGCATGCAAGCGGGAGTGGCATGCTGACGCAGGACCGTAGCGGTGCTCCGTCTAACACGGTTAGGAGTCAGAGCACCTCGCTTTCCTTGCGCCGCTCGCTGCGATCCATGGCGGAGGAAGCGGTGGCGCAAGCGCAGCTACTCCTAAACTTCCCTCCTACTGCGGAGAAGCTTGACGAATGAGAGCCACCATTCAGAGCCTCCTCAACCTCGCAGATAAGCTTCAGCCCACAGGGCCGCCTCAGACCATTGTGTAGTGCCCAGAGGCGACACGACGTCGTCACACTCTCCTTCGCGACATCGTCATCAGTCGCCAAACCGATGGACCGACGCCTACGATGGATACTCAATGGCGTCACCTGACCTACGGACGTGCCGTGATCAACGTCATGTTCTTCGGGAACGTGGCAAGGAAGATGACCGAACCGCGATCGAGTGGCGACGGGAAGCATGCCTCCAGTCGGACAAGCGTTCGGGGCCCACTATCGACAAGTCCGCACTGGGGTACCCTGTCAGCTTACCGTACGAGGCGGACTGTCCAATGACTTCCCGTGAGCCGCGGCAAGTCCAGTGGCTAAAATCCCGCACATTCATACCAGAAGTCCCAGAGAAATATGACGGCAAGACCCATCCGTCAGAGTTCCTAAGCGTCTACACCATTGTGGTGTAGGCTGCCGGGGGCCGCGACGATAAGATATTAGCCAACTACTTCCCATTGGTGCTTAAGCACAACGTCAGGTCATGGCTGATGCACTTGCCGGAGGGGTCCATTGCTTCCTGTGCGGACCTATTCCACGAGTTTGTTGGTACCTTCATCGGAGGTCATCAAGCTCCTGGCCAGGAGAGCGATCTGCACATCATCACTTAGAAGGAAGGTGAAACTCTATGCAAGTACATCAAGAGGTTCAGCCGTGTGCACCAAACCATCCTAGATGTTCACCCTGCCGTTGTTATCAACGTGTTCCATTAGAACATGCGCAACCGCAGGATGTGGGAAGAGCTGGCAATGAACAGAGTCAGGGACGTCGCCGAGCTTTATGCATTGGGAGACAAGTGCGCTCGGGCTGAAGAAGGGAGAAGACTCCCTGGCGAAGATGTCGACACGGAGGTCCACTCTAAGGACAAAGATACTGCTGTCCCGGCAAAGAAGAACCAGCGACAGAAAAAGAAGCACAAGGGCAAGACCGTGCTTACGTCAAGGCATTTGGCAACACTAGTGCCGCCAACAAAGGCAAGGTCAACGACCCTAGCAACGATGTTGCCAGGTGTGCCTCCTGCCACACCCTGGCGGCCGCCGGCAAGCCAGAAGACTCCGGCAAGCAGTATTGCAAGATCCATCGCACCAAAGGCCACGACCTCCAAGACTCCGGCAAGCTGTATTGCAAGTTGAGCAGCTTGCCGAGAAGCAGAGGGCCGAATACGAAAGTCGTGACAAGGAGAAGGGTCAGGATGGTGCTGGGGGTTCCGACAAGAAGCGTGTTGGACAAGGAGGCTGCCGCGGCAAGCCCAAGCAACAGAAGTCTTGCCCACCCGATGTGATGAGTGATGCGCTAGTGGCTGAAAGAGCAGTTGATGAGGAAGCGGCGGCAACGGCGCGACCGCCAAGCGATGAGCCAGGACAGTCTTCAGCATGGTCTGGTGCCGACAAAGAAGGATCTTCCCAGTTGATAGAGATGGTCCAAAAGAAGAAAATGGTTTAGCAACCAGTCTATTTTGATAGCTCCTTGTTGCAGGGGGCTAGATCAAGGTATTCTAGCATGCAAAAATTGCTCTTCGGCCTCCTTATGGCCTCGAGGAAACAGATCCATTACTTCCAAGCACATGAGATCACCGTTGTCACCCGCTTCCTGCTACAGCGGATATTGCGAAACCCGGAAGCTACCAACAGGATTGTGGAGTGGGCTTTGGAATTATCAAGCTTTGGTCTTAAGTTTGAAAGCACTTCGAAAATTTAGAGCAGGGCCTTGGCGGAGTTCATTGAAGAGACTCTAGAGGCAACTCTCCCTGGTAACGAGACTGGTCGAGATTGGATCATGTATTTTGATGGAGCTTTCTCGCTGCAGGGCGCTGGTGACAGAGTGCTGCTTGTCGCACCCATCGGAGAGCACCTCAGATATGTGGTCCATATACACTTTTCCCGGGAGAGATCAACGAACAACACTGCTGAGTACGAAGGATTGCTTGCCGGTCTAAGGATCGCAGCGGACCTTGCGATCAAGAAACTTATTGTCAGGGGTGACTCTTAACTTGTCATCATGCAAGTGAACAAACATTACCATTGTCCATTGATGGAAGCTTATGTAGATGAAGTGAGGAAGTTCGAAGAAGGTTTTGACGTCCTGCAAATGGAGCACGTTCCACGTGTAGAGAACAGCGTTGTAAATGGCCTGTCAAAGTGTGCTGCCCTTAAGTTGCCTGTGGAACTGAGAACTTTCGTGCTCCAACAAACTCAACCCTCCGTGACACTATCAACTGGACAAGAGAAGAGAAGGAAGTTAAGTTCCGGCAAGTATTTCCCGGTAGAGCTCCCTGAAGCCGCCAGAGAGAAGGTTGCCAGAGTGATGAATTTGGATCCAACTAAAACTTTTTCAATGCTTGTGCTTGATTGAATGGATGTTTGTTTGCTTGATGAATGTTGTGTATGGCACTCTTAGATTCTATCCGTCTCCATATTCATCTTCCTAGACCCAAACTTCTTGCCCAATGATCATGCCATGTGAGTAATGCCCAAAGCTATTTTTATGAAATTTTATTTTGACCAAAATTGATTTATTCAAACTAGGTTTTCAGAAAACCCCTGAAATGAGGTTTGCACTACAAGTCCTCAAATTGGGTGGATACTTCTTCCCCAAAGGCTTTACTTCAAACCTACTATATTTATGACTTCCCAAAACCTCCAAATATTAATTTTAAAGATTATCTTTATATTTATTTCAAGGCTTTTTCTTGAGACCAGAAATGATTTTTCATAGGGAAAAATTATTTAAATGTTTTGAAAATATTTGAGAAAAGTTAGGGAAACTCAGTGGACATATAATTTCCATATATATGAGTTTCAACACATGGGCATGTTCAAATCATGGGTAAAACCCTCAAAACGCTTTCTTTTCAAATCAAGCATTTGAAATATTTCTATAAGAAATATTCCCAATAAAATCCAGGAAAATTGCAGCAAGTCAACACTATCATAAGTGATGATCTTGCAAAGTTTCATCTCAATCCAAGTCGATTTGGTTCATCAAACCATCCCAAAACCCTTCGTGTCTAGATTCAAACTTAAACAACTTTACATTGTGAAGTTTCTTCCCTTGAACTCAAACTTTGTGGGCATGCGCTAAGCACAAAATAGTGATGCTACACTAAGTGGTGCATCAAGGGTAAAATCCTAGTAGCACTAGATCTACCGAACCTGATTCTGTTAGTTTCTAGGGTTTACCAAGTTTCTGCTGTCAACTTTTCCCCCTTGAGCTCGAACTTGGTGATCCATCTCATTTCTACCTAATGTTTGACCCTGGTAAATATCTCAGTAAGTCGGTAGATTCTTCTTGCCCTAAACTCCATCGAACACCTTCTGGTCCATTCTTAAAACCATCATTTCCACCCCTTCCTCTTTTACCCTTGCCCCCAACTTTTTACCACAACCTCTTGTAGATGTCGTGTACCTCCAGTAATTTCCTCAGGGGCTTAGCTCAATAGTTTGGGGGGTAAAAACCTTCATTTCTACCTTGTACAACACCCATTCTTCCCTCTCACCCTTTTTCTTTTAGCCTAAGGCACCCCCAGATGCCTCCCTAAGTCTCCTAGGCATTGTTTGACTCCCCTGGATCCCCTAGACACAGGTGACCGCGTAGAAAATGCCAAGGGCATGCCCTGGCATGCAGAGCTCGTGCTTTGGAGCGCTCTACAATGCGCACCCGATCTATAGCCGCTGCCCAACGAGTGCTCCCAACAGCCTCGGGCCTCCCCATCTTGTCCCCCCTGTCCCCCTCGATGTCCACAACACTCCGCGTGGTTGGCCCCCTCCTCCCTCTTTCTCTGGTGACCTCCCGCGCACGTGCCCGATGCCACGCAGCTCGGCCAATCAGCAAGATCGCACGTTTGCCTTCCCCTGCCTCTCTCTTCTCTCCCCCTGGCCTAGACCACCCCCACGAGCGCCCTGGACATGCTCATTTCCTCTCCCATGGCCTGTGGCGAGCACCCCGTGCTCACCGGCACACCACATCCATGGTGAGTTGGTGCCCGCCTACAAAGACTTCCTCCCCAAGCCCCTGCCCCTCTTTCCTTGCTCTCTCCTCCCCTCCATAACTCACCCGTGCTCAGCCCGCTTACCCCCGTGGTCGGGAGCCCTCTCCCGAACCTAACCCTTGCCGCCGTCAGGCTCCCCTTCCCTCGCCGGCATTCCCCTCTGCCCCGATGCTCCCCTCGACAACCCACCGGTGCCCTCCGTTCCAGCCGTCACGGCCTGGAACCCCTTCCGATGAGTCCCCTCCACTATTGTCGTGAGGAGAGGGATGACTGGTGGGGCCCACATGTCATCCCCTCACCCCCCTCCTCTGTCGCTGGCAAGCAGGGCTAGTGGGCAGGTTTAAAAACAAACCTGTCATGCGCGGCGCCTCGCCCTGGCTCGGTTGCCTCCTTGGTCCTGCTCGGCTGGGTGTTTCTGGCCCGTGAGAGCACAAGACCCTTTTTCTTTTTCTTTTTTCTGTTAACTTCCAATGACAATATTTCTTCCACCTCTAATCTTGAAATAATCCATAGATATTATTTGTGCCATTTGTAAAAATGTTTGAAAATATTTTATATACCGTTTTAATTTAAAAAACCCTATTTAGCATTATCTGCCTCCGTTTAATATTTTTTTTAAATCATAAAAAAATATTAAACGAACATTTTTGCTATAGTCTCTAGTATTTATCAGAGCAGGGTAGCATTATTGACAGTGGCTTGTGTGCTCTGTCTCGTGTGATGCTTACTCTTATCGCTATTTTATGGCAATGATGGATTGTGCTATCGGCGAGGAAGTTGGACCCAAAGACTTCAAAGTCCCCAAAGACTTTGTTGCCACGCAAGCAGCCCTTTAACCATGTCAAGAAACCATTTTCACTACATGACATATAGCACTTAATTTTTATTTGATCATGTGGAGTAGTGACCCCTCCGGTGGGTTGCTTTCAAAACTTTTGTCATTGACACTTGCATCGTGCATGACCCTACCACCTTATGAGGGTTGTGCGGGTGGGAGTGGATAGGATGCTAGTAGATGCTATGCAAATGGTTTGTGTTTATGCATGGTGATGGACAAAAAAGAAATGATTTCAAAGACTTTCCGAAAACACCGTCGGGTGCCACTAATGCCCAAAGGAGATGATGAGGAGATGGGTGACCACTTCAGAAATAAGTGGTGTGCCGGAGCAAGTTTAGGGTGTGTTTTCGAAAACGGATTAGATTTAAGATTTGTCGACTGTCCCAACCTTACATGCGCAACCACGATACCCCTTATGGGATGAGGCTTTGTTGATTACCTTGGTGGGTAATAGCAAGGAGCCCACATTACTAGTGGCGGAAGTGGCGTGGTCACTCTCGATACAGGGTCATATTGGTATTTACGATCATGCGCTGTCTTCACAGGCACCAGGCACAACGTTGGTCCCCTCATGGATGGTATGATTTGGAGCGAGGCTCATGTGATGTATGTCGTGAGGGATGGGTACCAATCGAGTGGATTCTTTGTTTAGTATCGCCAGGGGAGAGGCATTGTACATTCGGGTGCTTACCTCGGGTATGCTATATACCGCGAGTCATGGATGACACGGAAGTTCCCCGAGTCTTGTGGGTAAAGTGTGCAACCTCTACAGAGTGTAGAACTATTCGAATAGCTGTGTCCATGGTCAAGGACAGTTGGGTGGTGCTGCTTAGACTATGTCCGGATGTTTTCATGAACTTGGTGTGAGTATGGATGTGATGGTGACAAATAGGTCACATGAGCTAAGTCCAATGACTTAGCATGGGAATTGAACTAAGTCCAATGACTTAGTATGATGAATGAACATGAGGTGTTCAACCCCTACTTATGATGATATTTGTAACTTGTTCATATGATATTTGTAACTTGTTCACATGCTTATTAGTTACTTGATCATGTCATTCTATTCAAAATTAGCTTTCCGCAAAATTACCTACTTAGTGCTATATCATGCTTCACTTTTACCTTGTTCCACAACTTGGGTTGCTTGCGAGTACATTCAAAGTACTCATTGGCTTGCCACTGGTTATATAATTGGCCAGGCATGGAAGAACAGGAGTATGTTGAAGAGTTCGTCGGAGACGATCATGCGAACTAGGACGCTTCCCAGTCAGAATGCCTGTAGGTTTAAGGCTAATGGCATGGGTTCACGATTTCGATCAAGATTTCCGCTGCTTGTCTTATTTAAGTATTTGGCCCTTGTGGCCCTACCTATGTAATACTAGACCTTCATGGTCTCTATTTGTGTAAGACACCAAATCTGGATGTAAGACTCTTGTTATTCATCTTCTGTGTGTTCAGTGAGTATTGATCTCTGGGATCACTGTACACATGCATTTGGTGATCTCGACCTATGAGTCGGAGTCCCCACAGAGCTGGTATCAGAGCCATCCTGATTGTAGGAAGCCCTTAGTTAGCATCGACGTTAGTCAGGATACAACCGTTTTCAAAACTACACCTAGCATCTGTACTGAGGGATCCTGCACTATTTACCTCTTTTAGTCCTCACACAACACTCTGCTGACTCTCCTCCTTTCAAACCTTTGTAGATGGCCATCGTACCCGAAGCCTTCCTGACATCCGGATTTGCCTTACTCCTTGGGGATAGCTTGGAGAAGTACCAGTTTCGCCAACCACCCATTTTTGTCTACCACGAGCACTGGGTCTATGCCGTCATGAAGGAGTACAATGCGGTTGTGGTCGTGAAGGCAAACGACTCCCCGATGAGTTGGTTCTTTGAAGGACCATGGATGGAGACCATGATACTTGCGGTCAAGACAGTTGCACGCAAGGCACTCCTACACCTTCGAGACATCATTCCAGAGATGGCTGACGAGCCGGCTACTCACTACCTTCCCTTCAGGACGGATGATCTTGGGGAGAGTTGGATGCTGATTCCGACCAAAGAGGATGGCACGCCACTCAGGTTCCAGACCTACTTCAGCCTCTCCGCTGATATCTTGGTCCATAACCTGATGAAGGAGTCTGTGAAGCTCCGCGAGGAACTTCACCACACCCAAGAGCTACTTCGGCAAGCCAAGACAAAGCCAGACAAGATCAAGAAGGTTGGAGCCCCCGAGGGACAACCAGTTGTCTCTTACTGAGGAGGAGTACCCGCAGCTAGTGATGCACCTACACGTCTTCATCGCATGAGTGTGAAGGAGTACCGAGAGCTCTTCACCGACCCACCCGCCAAGCATCGTCGAGATGGACCTCCTCGTTCGTCGACCCCTTCAACCGGGAATGATGCCCGTTCAGATGATGAACAGGAGGAAGACCCCGAGGAATGTGACTACAAGACCGAGAACTCCACCACCTGAGTCCGAGGACCTCTAGGGTAGGATCAGTCATGTACCCCTCATGCGAAGTCGAGTCCATGTAATGGTTCATATGAAACCATGTGTGCTTTTTGTTTGTTTTGTTATTTGTGTTCCGATGCAAGTCGCGCTTTTGCCTTGGGCAACACGTAAGCGACTCCATCGTCTATGTTAATGTATGATTGGTCTTTCAACCTTTGTTTTACCACACTTGCACTTGACCAACCCCCTTAGGCGTGCCTTTCAATTGTTGCTCGTCCTCTTGTCTATCCTAGTTGTTTGACTTGGCTGCTCCAAACAGGATGGTGACTGCTACCCACAACAGCTCCTTCACCAACCCTGAAGCAGACAACTCAAGCCAGCAACAGGGAGCTGGTGGGGCTGCTCACGCTGGAGGACACCAGGAGCAGCTACAAGGCGACATTTCCCCACCACCTCCTCCACCGGAGAACATGACCATAGCTCAGTTTCTCCAAGTTCTATGGGAGGAACACCAAGCCAACAATGCTGCTATCCAGCTGATGGCTCAGGCCCTTGTGAACAACCAGCAGCAAGGCAGGAACGGCAATGGCTGCTTACTCAATCTGAATTCATGAGGAATTCGCCCCCAACCTTCACCAAGACTGTTGAACCATTAGATGCTGATGATTGGATCCACACCATCAAGGACCTCCTTGCACTGGTCAATTGCAATGAGGACCGTGAGAAGGTGTTGTATGCCTGTCACTGCCTCGGAGGTACCGCCCGAGCTTGCTAGGATGGATTCAAGGTCATGCAAGGTGAGCGTGTGATCACTTGGAATGACTTCAAGGAAGGATTCCGCACCACCCACATTCCTTCTGGGATCATGGCTATCAAGAAGAGAGAATTCGAAGTGCTAAGGCAAGGAAGTGGCTCTGTCAATGAGTACCTGCAGAAGTTTAACCTGCTGTCAAGGTATACACCTGAAGACGTCAGCATAGAGGCTGCCAAGAAAGAACGCTTCATGGAAGGACTTCAACAGACCCTGCAGTATCAGCTCATTTTCTGCGACTGTCGCACCTTCTTCGACCTGGTAAACAAGGCCCTCATGCTGGACGACAAGCGTCATGCCATAGACGACACTCCCAAGCGCAAGATGATCAGCAAGGGTAGCCCTAGTAACCAGAAGCCTCACCTCTGGCAGCCAGCCACAACCAGGCCAACCTATTAGCCACAGCAGGCTAGACCTCCAACGCCTCGTCCGAGCTACCAGCCTCAGCAGTATGCCAACCCCAGGCTAGCTTACACAACAATCCCAATAACAACAATGGTGGCAGGAACTTCAGCAACAACCCTGGACAAGTCGCTTGCTTTGGATGTGGTCAGCCAAGACAAATCTCTAGGTTATGTCCCAACAAGAAGCCAGATGCACCGCGCCCCAATGCGCCAAACCAAGGTCAAGCCTGTGGAGCATACCCAAGGAACCATGCTCCCTGCAACCAGCCCAACAATGGCAAGGGTCGTGTGAACCACGTCACTACAAAGGAAGCCCAGGAAGACCCGGACATCATACTCGGTACGTTCCTCGTCAACTCAACCCCAGCAACAGTATTGTTTGATTGCGGGGCTTCGCATTCTTTTGTCACCCAAAGATTTGCACTAGAGGGTGGCATGAAGCCTACACCCCTGGGTAGTCGTATATTGATACAAACCCCGGGATCAGTTATGTAGTCCGAGATAGGTTGTAAGGGAGTTGAGATTAACATCAACGGGGTAGATTTCCTAGCAGACCTCATCATCCTGAAGCCATAAGGATTGGATGTAATCCTAGGCATGGACTGGTTAACCAAGCACCAATGCTTGTTAGACACTGCCAAGAGGATCGTTACCATGACCAAGAGCCAAGGAGTGGAAGTCAAGTCTCTTCCCAGCCCTGCCTCCACTCAAGCCCCTCAGGCTAATTCTCTATCGGGAGTTGAGTTGGATCAAGTACTAGTGGTATATGAATACCCGGATGTGTTTCCAGATCAGCTGCCCAAAATGCCTCCTGTTCGCGACATCGAGTTCATCATTGAGCTTATGCCCGGATCAAGGCCCATCTATAAGAAGGCTTATAGGATGGGATCCAATGAGTTTGCTGAATTGAAGAAGCAACTGGCAGAACAGCTCAAAAAAGGTTTCATTCGCCCAAGTGCCTCTCCTTGGGGATTGCGTGTTCTATTTGTGTCAAAGAGGGATGGAACTATCACACTCTGTATCAATTACTGTTCTCTCAATGAAGTCACAATAAAACACAAGTACCCACTCCCCAAGATTGAAGACCCGTTTGATCAGCTAAATGGAGCCAAGGTGTTTTCCAAGATTGACCTCAGGTCTGGGTACTATCAGCTGAAGATTCGACTCCAAGACATTCCGAAGACGGCATTTGTAACCCGGTATGGCCTATATGAATACACGGTCATGTCATTTGGGTTAACCAATGCCGCTGCCTACTTCATGTATCTCATGAATAAGGTCTTCATGCAGTACTTGGACAAGTTCGTTGCTGTCTTCATTGATGATATACTCGTTTCCTCCAGGTCTGAAGAAGAGCATGTGGAACACTTGAGATTGGTCCTAGAGAAGCTTCGAGAGCACCAGCTTTATTCCAAGTTCAGCAAGTGTCAATTTTGGCTGCATGAAGTTGGATTCTTGGGTCATGTGTTGACTACAGAAGGATTATCAGTGGATCTTGCCAAGATTGAGGTTGTGACTGAATGGCAAACCCCAACCACCGTGAAGGAAGTTAGGAGCTTCCTCGGACTCGTAGGATGTTACCACAAGTTCGTGGAAGGATTCTTGAGCATTGCCCGACCCATGACCCAGCTTTTGAAGAAGGACAAGAAGTTTGAATGGATGTCTAAGTGCGAGGAAAGCTTCCAGGAGCTCAAGAAGAGATTGACCACAACCTCAGTTTTGGCCACCCCCGATATTCACAAGGAGTTTGTGATATATTGTGATGCATCACGAACCAAGCTTGGAGGTGTTCTGATGCAAGAAGGCAGAGTGGTAGCATATCTATCCAGACAACTATGACCTCACGAAGAGAATTGTGCAACTCATGATCTGGAGTTGCTAGCCGTGGTTCATGCCTTGAAGACATGGCAACATTACCTTCTGGGGAAGCGATGTGAGATATTCCCAGACCACAAGAGTTTGGACTATATCTTCACTCAAAGGGAATTGAACACGAGGCAGCAAATATGGTTGGAACTGATCAAGGATTACGACCTCAGTGTTCTGTACCACCCCCGGAAAGCCCAACGTGGTAGCACACGCCATAAGCAGAAAGGCTTGTTCCTTGAATGCTATGATTAAGGAAAGGCTACCCGCCCTGTATGAAGAACTTGAAAGCTTCGGCTTGGAACTAGTTGCACCCGGATTCCTTGCCAACCTCGAAGCAAAGCCTACCTTTATGGATGATATCAAAGAAGCTCAGAAGGGACACGAGAGCATCAAAGTCATCAAGAGGAAGATCAATGCAGGCAAGGCCCCAAGATTCTCAGTGGGTGAAGAAGGAATTGTATGGTTCGGGAGTCGCATATGCGTACCCAATAAGGAGGAGCTCGAGAGCTTGATCTTGCAAGAAGCTCATGACACTCCATACTCATCCACCCTAGAGGAACCAAGATGTGTCAAGACCTCAAGGGCATGGTATGAAATAGGAGATAGGCACCTTTGTCGCCAAGTGTGACATATGCTAGAAGGTCAAAGCTGAGCATCAGCGACCCACTGGACTATTGCAACCTCTCAAAGTGCCTGAATGGAACTGGGATAAAGTCGGGATGGATTTCAACACGGGATGACCCAGGTCAAGTAAAGGACATGATTCAATTTGGGTCATTTGTCAACCACCTGACCAAGGTAGGCCACTTCATTCCTGTCAGGACCACCTATGATGGAAGCCAGCTCGCGAACCTCTACATCAACCGCATTGTGAGTCTTCACGGAGTTCCAAAGGAGATCGTGTTGGATCGAGGAACCCAATTCACCTCAAGATTGTGGAAGAAGTTTTAAGAAGCTATGGGAACCAAGCTCTCCTTCAGCACTTCTTTTCATCCCTAGACCGTTGGGCAAACAGAGCGAGTAAATCAAATACTCGAAGATATGCTCCGCGCTTGTGTTTTGGCGTATGGAGCCAAGTGGGAAGATTGCCTACCATTCGTCGAGTTCTCCTACAACATCAGCTACTAGTCGAGTCTTTAGATGGCACCATTTGAGGCGTTGTATGGAGGCAAGTGCCGTACTCCCCTCAACTGGTCAGAGACAGAAGAAGGATTAGTTTTCGGACTAGACATCCTCCGCGAGGCAGAAAAACAAGTACAACTCGTCCGAGAACGCCTGGAGACTACCAAGCCCAGACAGAAGAGTTGCGTCGACTATCACCGCCGAGATCTGAGCTTCAACAACGGAGATCACGTCTATCTTCAAGTCACACCTCTTAAAGGAACCAAGCGTTTTCACGTCAAAGGGAAGCTTCCACCCAGATACATCGGCCCCTTCTTGATCATCGCAAGATGAGGAGAAGTTGCCTACCAGCTAGAGCTACCTCCCGAGCTGTCGGATGTGCACAATGTCTTTCATGTGTCACAACTCCAAAAGTGCCTGCAAGTTCCCAACCGCCCCGACCTCTATAAGGACATCGACCATCAAGCCATCGATCTTCAGCTAGACCTCAGTTACCGTGAGAGGCCAGTTCACAGTTTGGATGAATCCAAATGTTGCACCTGAAGCCACACCATCAAGTACTTCACGGTCAAGTGGAGCAACCACACCAAAGCTAAAGCAACCTGGGAGCGTGAAGACTATCTTAGATCGGAGTTCCCTTATCTTTTTAGCGCTTCGCCTAGGAATTTCGGGGACGAGATTCTTGTAAGGGGGAAAGGTCTGTCACACCCTGTGTTTGTATCACCCTGTTAAGTTTGGATTTATTAAATTTGGATCCAACTAAAACTTTTTCAATGCTTGTGCTTGATTGAATGGATGTTTGTTTGCTTGATGAATGTTGTGTATGGCACTCTTAGATTCTATCCCTTTCCATATTCAACTTCCTTGACCAAACTTCTTGCCCAATGATAATGCCATGTGAGTAGTGCCCAAAGCTATTTTTATCAACTTTTATTTTGACCAAAATTGGTTTATTTAAACTAGGTTTTCAAAAACTCCTGAAATGAGGTTTGCACTACAACTCCTCAAATTGGGTGGATTGTTCTTCCCCAAAGGCTTTACTTCAAACCTACTATATTTATGACTTCCCAAAACCACCAAATAAGAATTTTAAAGATTATGTTTATATTTTAGTAAAAGGCTTTTTCTTGAGACCAGAAATGGATTTTCATAGGGAAAAATTATTTAAATGCTTTCAAAATATTTGAGAAAATTTAGGGAAACTCAGTGGACATACATTTTCCATATATATATGAGTTTCAACACATGGGCAAAACCCCTCAAAACCCTTGCTGTTCAAATCAAGCTTTTGAAATATCTCTATAAGAAATATTCTCAATAAAATCCAGGAAAATTCCATCAAGTCAACACTAACATAAGTGATGATCTTGCTAAGTTTAATTATAATCCAAGTTTATTTGGTTCTTCAAACCATCCCAAAACCCTTCCTGTCCAGATTCAAACTTAAACAACCTTACATTGTGAAGTTTCTTCCCTTGACCTAAAACATTGTGGGCATGCTCTAATCACCAAATAGTGATGCTACACTAAGTGGTGCATCAAGGGTAAAATCCTAGCACCACTAGACCTACAAAAACCTGATTCTATTAGTTTCTAGGGTTTACCAAGTTTCCACTGTCAACTTTTCCCCCTACAGCTCAAACTTTGTGATCCATCTCATTTTTACCTAAAATTTGAACCCGGTAAATATCTCAGTAAGTTGGTAGATTCTTCTTGCCCAAAACTCCATCAAACACCTTCTGGTCCATTCTTAAAAGCATCATTTCCACCCCTTCCTCTTTTACCCATGCCCCAACTTTTTACCACAACCTCTTGTAGATGCCATGTACCTCCAGTAATTTCCTCAGGGGATCAGCTCAATAACTTGGGGGGTAAAAACCTTCATTTCTACCCTGGACATCAGCACACTCTCCTCCGCAACATCATCATCTGTCGCTGACCTAACGGACCGATGCCTACGACGGGTACTCAACAGAGTCATCTGACCCACGGACGCGTCGTGATCAATGTCATGTTCTTCGGGAACGTGGCAAGGAGGATGCTCGAACCGTGATCGAGTGGCAACGGGAAGCGCGCCTCCATTCAGACAAGCGTGTGGGCCCCACTGTCGACAAGTCCGCGCCGGGTTACCCTTTTAGCCTACCTTATGAGGCGGACTGTCCAGCGTTTACCCATGAGGTGCGGCAAGTCCAGTGGCCCAACTCCCGCACGTTTAAACCAGAAGTCTCGGAGAAATATGACGTCAAGACCCATCCGTCAGAGTTCCTTAGCGTCTACACCATTGTGGTGTAGGCTGTCGGGGGCCGTGACGACAAGATATTGGCCAACCACTTCCCGTTGGTGCTTAAGCCCAACATCAAGTCATGGCTGATGCACTTGCCGGAGGGGTCCATCGCTTCCTAGGCGGACCTGTGCCAGTACTCTGCACATCATCCCCTAGAAGGAAGGCGAAACTTTGTGCAAGTACATCCAGAGGTTCAACCATGTGCACCACAACATCCCAGACATTCATCCTGCCGCTGTTATCAGCACGTTCCATCGAACGTGTGCAACCGCGGGATGTAAGAAGAACTGGCGATGAACAGAGTCAGGGATGTCGCCAAGCTTTATGCTTTGGCAGACAAGTGCGCTGCGGCTAAAGAAGGGAGAAGACGCACACGCGAAGATGTCGTCCCGGAGGTCGACTCTCAGGACGAGGATGATGTTATCCCGGCAAAAAAGAACCGATGACAGAAAAAGAAGCGCAAGGGCAAGACCGTGCTTGCCATCGAGGCATCTGGCAACCCTAGTGCCACCAAGAAAGGCAACATCGATGACCCCAGCCATGATGTAGCCGGGTGTGCCTCCTGCCATGCCCTGGTGGCCGCCGGCAAGCCAGAAGACTTTGGCAAACAGTATTGCAGGATCCATCGGACCAAAGGCCACGACCTCCAAGATAGTCGGCAAGTTGAGCAGCTTGCCGAGAAGCAGAGGGCCGAATATGAAAGGCACGACAAGGATAAGGGTCAGGACGGTGCTAAGGGGTCCGGCAGGAAGCATATTGTCCAAGGAGGCCGCCATGGCAAGCCTAAGCAACAGAAGGATCGGCCCGACCGTGGCCGCGACAAGCAAGAAGGAGATGATGATGATGTCAAAGAGGATAACGAGGCCGTGAGCATGAGTTTTAGAAGGCTACAGAGATGATGTGCATAGTAGGATGAGCCTCGTCGCATTCCTCCCACCGTTAACTTAAACAGTGGGTGCATGAGGTTAATGCGGCAAAGCTCTCAATCGGCTCCCAGAAACCTCTGAAATGGTCCAACACTCCTATCATCTTTGATGCTGAGGATCACCCTGATCGCATAACTGCGGTTGGGTGCTTGCCATTACTGGTCTCACCGAAAATCCATAACCTCAAGGTGACTAAGATGTTAGTCGATAGTGCGGCCAACCTGAACCTAATCTTGCCCGATGTCATTCGGAGGCTGCAGATTCCTAACGAAGATCTCGAGCCAACAGGCATTTTCCAAGGGGTCAATTCGGGAAGGACACAACCAAAAGGCAACGTCAAGATGCTAGTGACGTTTGGCAGCGACATCAGTTTCATAATGGAGAAGATCGTCTTTGACGTCGCCGATATCTCGTTGCCATACAATGGCATTCTCGGTCGTCCGGCACTGGCCAAGTTCATGGTGGCCACTCACTTCGCTTACAACATGCTGAAGATGCCCAGGCCAATGAGCGTCATTACCATCCTCTCCGACAAGAAGAGCGCACTTATCTGTGCCAACCAACTCTACCGGGGCACAGTCGCAATACCTGTCACTAAGGCACTTGCTCCTGCCGCTGATGCTCCCGGGGGGAAGAAGACCGGCAAGGCCTCTAGCACACAAGTAGGCAAGCGCACCTCTTCGGGGTGTTGTGCTACAGTTGACGATGTTGTAGAGAGCTCCATCGGCAAGAGCAAAAAGTCCAAGGCTGCCCCGCCAGACACCAAGAACGTGCCCGCCAAGGAGGATGGCACACGGGGAACTTTCACCATAAGTTCCACCCTTGATGACAAATAGGAAAGAGCGCTCATCGCCTTCCTGCGGGCGAATGTCGATGTGTTTGCATGGCAACCATCTGATAACCCCGGTGTTCCCAGGAAGGTGATTGAGCACCACCGTGTCGTCTGCCCACATGCGCGGCCCGTCAAGCAGAAGGTTCGGAAGCAAGCTTTGGAGCGGCAACAGTTTATTGCCGAAGAAATCAAGAAGTTAGAGGCAGCTTGCCTGATCAGAGGGGTACTCCACCCTACGTGGTTGGCCAATCCGGTCATAGTGCGCAAGGCGAATGGGAAGTGGAGGCTATGCATTGATTTCACATACATCAACAAGGCCTGCCCCAAAGATCATTTTCCCCTGCCGTGCATCGACCAGATCGTGGACTCCACTGCTATGGTGACTTATTGTCTTTCCTTGATACCTACTCAGGCTATCATCAGATTTTTATGGCCGAGGAAGACGAAGAGAAGACCGCGTTTATCACCCCATGTGGTACGTTTTGCTTTTGGGATATGCCTTTCGGGTTGAAAGGCGCTGGTTGTACCTTTGCAAGAGTAGTCCAGATTGGTTTTGAGAGCTAGCTACATAGAAATATGGAAGCTTATATGGACGACATAGTGGTCAAAACTAAGGACAAGGTTATGCTCATATCAGACCTAGAAGAAACATTTGCCAATCTGCGCAAGATCAACATGAAGCTCAATCCCGAGAAATGTGTGTTCGGCGTCCCATCCGGCAAGCTTCTCAGGTTCTTTGTGTCTCAATGAGGAATCGAAGCGAACCCCGACAAGATCAAAGCAATTGAGCAGATTGAGGCACCAAGACAAGTCCAGGATGTGCGAAGCCTTGCCGGTTGTGTTGCTCCTCTAAGTAGGTTCATCTCAAAATCTATTGAGCACGCCGTGCCCTTTTTCAAAATCTTGAAGAAGGGAGGTCCAATGAATTGGACCCCGGAAGCAGAGGCAGCACTGCAGGATTTGAAGAGGTACCTCTCCTCTCCGCTAGTCCTAGTCGCACCGAAACCACAAGAGCCATTGCTACTATATCTAGCGGCAACAAATCAAGTGGTGAGTGATGCACTAGTGGATGAAAGAGAAGTTGATGAGGAAACAACGGCAATGGCGGGAACGCTAAGCGATGAGATAGGACAGTCTTTGGCATGGTCTGGTGCCGGCAAAGAAGGATCTGCGTAGTTGAAAGAGATAGTCTAGAAGAAGTAAATGGTGCAACGACCAGTCTATTTTGTTAGCTCCTTGTTATAGGGGGATAGATCAAGGTATTTTGGCGTGCAAAAATTGCACTTCGGCCTCCTTATGGCCTCGAGGAAGCTGCTCCATTACTTCCAAGCACATGAGATCATCATTGTCACCCGCTTCCCGCTACACTGGATATTGCAAAACCCGGAAGCTACCGACAGGATTGTGGAGTGGGCTTTGGAATTATCAAGCTTTGGTCTTTAGTTTGATAACACTTTGAACATTCAGAGGAGGTCCTTGGCAGAGTTCATTGCAGAATGGACCCCAACGCCCGACGAAGAGATTCCAGAGTCAACTCTCCCCGGCAAGGAGACTGATCAAGATTGGATCATGTATTTTGATGGAGCTTTCTCCCTATAGGGCGCTGGTGTCGGAGTGCTACTTGTCACACCCACTTGAGAGCACCTCAGATATGTGGTCTAGATACACTTCCCTGGGAGAGATCAACGAACAAAACTATAGAGTACAAAGGACTGCTTGACGGTTTCAGGATCGCGGTGGACCTTGGGATCAAGAAACTTATTGTCAGGGGTGATTCTCAACTTGTCGTCAGGCAAGTGAACAAAGATTACTAGAGTCCATTGATGGAAGCTTATGTAGATGAAGTGAGGAAGTTGGAAGAACGTTTTGACGGCCTGCAAATGGAGCATGTTCCATTTGCAGAGAACAGCGTTGCCGATGGCATGTCAAAGTGTGCTGCGCTTAAGTTGCCTGTGGAACCGGGAACTTTCGTGCTCCAACTAACTCAACCCTCCGTGACACCGTCAACTGGACAAGAGAAGAGAAGGAAGTTAAGTTCCAGCAAGTATTTCCCGGTAGAGCTCCCTGAAGCCACTGGCGAGAAGGTTGCCAGAGGGAACGACAAGCTTGTCGGTGAGTACTATGCTCCGATAGGGCCCCCGGCTCTTGCCGTAGAAGCGTATGCTCCCACAAGGTTTGTCGGGGCACAACACACTACGGCAGACCCTCAGTAGGACTGAAAGTAAGTCTAGAGGGGGGGGGGGCGATTAGACTACTTGACCAAATAAAAGTTTTGCCTATACCAAGTTTTAGGGTTAGCAGTTTTTAGCATTTAATGGCAAGTCAAGTACATCCTACACATGCAAGTCTAAGAGTATATAGCAGCAGAAAGTAACAACAAGCATGTATAGAAGGGATAGGCTAGGAAGATCAAACGCAGCTGTAGACACGCTGATTTTTCCGTGGTTACGATAGGTGGCGCTATCGTACATCCACGTTTGTGGAGTCTTCAACCCACGGAGGGTAACGGTCGCGAGAGTCCATGGAGGGCTCCACCCAAAAGGGTCCACGAAGTAGCAACCTTGACTATTTCATACGGCTTCCGTCCACGAAGGACTAGCCTCACTATGGGTAGATCTTCACGAAGTAGGCGATCTCCTTGCCCTTACAAACTTCTAGGTTCACTCCACAACACGAAGTAGGAGGCTCCCAAGCGACACCTAACCAATCTAGGAGGCACCACCCTCCAAAATGTAATAGGCTTGGTAATGACGATGAACTCCTTGCTCTTGTGCTTCAAGATGATAGAATCCTTAGTACCCAATCACTCTCTCACAGATTTGGCATGGTGGAAGAGATGGGATTGGTGGAAAGCTACTTGGGGAGGCTAGAAATCAAGATCCATATGATTGGAGTGGTAGATCTTGACCTCAACACAAGGGTAGGTGGTCTCTCTCAGAAAATCTGATAGGATAGGTATGGAGTAGTTCTATGTGCTTCACTTTCAAGTAAGTGGTGGTGAAGGGATATATATAGGCATCCCCAAAAATCCAACCGTTACACCCAAAATGACCAACTCGGTGACACCGATGTGTTACTCTTGGTGGTACTGAAGTGATCAAAAGGTGGCAACTTTTGAATCTCGGTAAAGCCGATATATGAAACTCGGTTGCACCGATAAGGTGACCAACAGTCAGATTTCCTATCTCGGTGACGCCGATCCAACATTCTCGGTGGTAACGATAATGTGAATTTGTGTAACAGAAAGTTGGCAACCAAAACTCGGTGGCATCAGTATGGAATCGATTGCACCGAAGTGGCTAGGGTTTGGTAGAGTGTGTCTAGGTTCTGGAATCGGTGGCATCGGTATGGGAAAGTTGGTATAGAACAAACTTTGGTGGGAGAGTTTTGTGGATTTTTTTGGCGACTATCACTTGTGCACATTTGAGCATATTGTTCACCACCAAAACCTTACCCCCTTATAATAATATTGGCTTTCCTATGGACTCAAAGTGATTTCTCAGAAATATAAAATGTAGAGTCCTCTTGCTCGAAGCTTGGCCAACCTATTTCCTTGAATCTTGGGGTATGTCCACAATCTCCTTTTGCTAATCCGATGATTGAACAATTCCTGAAATATACTTGGTGGAAACATTAGTTCAATGACTTATATGTTGTTATGAATTACCAAAACCACCAAGGGAGCAAATGTGCTTCCAATCTCCCCCTTTTTGGTAATTGATGACAACATATAGATCAAAGCTTCGACATATGATAAATTCAATGAATACAATCGTCGCTTTGAGAGGTATGTGATAAGCAAGAGCTCCCCCTAAATTTGTGCCTTATTTTGAATTTGCATTCGAATGCAAATGCACAATCGATTAGGTATATGGGATAGTTCTTCCATGTCACACACAACTTGGTGGTGTGCGAGAACAATTTAGAATGAATAACATGGCACAACACACACAAGTAAAGGTGAATGATCATCTCATGAGCATTAAGATGATAGGAAATAGTTGCATCACACGTAACATAACATAGTAGCATAAGACAAACACAAAAGTATCTCACATGACACCAAAAGAACCAAATGTTTTTGAAAAGCAAATAAGAACCAAATCACTCTCTCGCTCGAAGCCTAAAGATCTATATAAACTTCTCCCCCTTTGGCAACAAGTTACCAAAAAGTTCAAAGGCATACATCTAAGTGGTCTTGGGCATATCTCCTTCGGTATTTGATGAAGGAGTCAAGATGACAGCATCGGCAAAGATCTCTGCAGATGTCATGGATGGAGCTGGAGTGGTCACTGATGGAGCAGAAGTTAATGGAGCTGATGTAGCTGATGGAGCTGGCACAGTGGCTGATCTGGCCTGAGTGGTGAACTGAGTGCCTAGCCCTAGAGGTGATTCATCCTCATCATCATCATCATCGTCGTCGTCATCATCTGAAGTGGAAGAGACCCGAGGGATTTTCACGGAGTCAACTTCCTTCTGAAGCTCTGTGACGGTCTTCGTCAGCCTGTCCATCTTATCTGCAAGGGTCTTGATTCTCGTCTCAAATATCCTGACAAGACTATTTTGGTTGTCCAGAATCCCCTTATTGTCCTTCTGCATGCCCTCAACAGATGATGTCAGTAGATCCATTTGCTCGTTCCTGGATCTAGGGACCTTAGCACTAGTGGCTCTAACTGCCTCTGCTACTTCGTAAGCTGCATCAGAAGTGGGATGATCAGCATCCATCACCACCACGTTGTCCTCTAAATCTGGTTGTAGGGGCAAATGTGGGTGATCTAGGGCAAAACTGTGCTTCTCCAGTCTTGAGTTAATGAGCATCTGGATGGAGGGTGCATAACAGCATGAGCGATTCTGGTCAGCAGCAACCCTCTTGATTGTCTCAACAATCAGATCCATGACTCTGATCTTGGTGTGACCGTCAAGGTGGATAAACATGTTGATGGAGTGGCCTCGGATCATCTTGTCATCTCCTGACTTGGGCATCAAGGTATGCCTCAGTATGGTGTTCATCGTGCGGAGGCCAGCCTGGACGAAATAGATGGATCCTAGCCTGTGAGACTTCACATTTGCAGGAGGGATCTCCTTATACATCTTAACCATAGTATTGTGACTAGCCTTGGATTCTGAGTATACGTCCAAGTCACCATCCCGTGCTTTAGGAACTCCTAGGATTTCAGCCCATTTCTCAACTGTTGATTCATATGTCGCACCTTCGGTCATCCACACAATTCTACCATCTCCGTAGAATTGTACAGTGGAGTATAATTGCATGATCATCTCATCATTCCACGGTGTGAATTCTCTGCCAACAAACTCATCAAGACCTATGAATTGGAAGTTGTCCTGGACACTTGGAAAGTATTCCTCATTTTCTTTGATGAACTTCCAATCAACATAGCGCATATCACTAACAGCTGGACTCTTGTTAAAGAGCTCTGTCGCATAGAACTTCTGCTGCTCCTTGGTATAGAACCTGTAGTCCACAGCTGTTTTCTTCCTCTGGGCATAAGGATCTATTGCTCTCCATGCCCTCAATCCAGTATCCTTCCTCTTCTTCATGTCCTCAGCTAGTGGATAGGTGGCATTGTGAACTGGGAGGTGTGGTCTGAGCTTCATTAGTGTTGTCAAGTATTCCACAACTTCAACTCTAGAAGTAGTTCCTTTGTTCTTTTCAGAAGCTGGAATCTGCCTAGTTGTCCTCTTAGGCTTCTTAGCAGCCTTCTTGGATGTGCTGGTCTTAGGCATAGCATCTGACATAAGTTTATTTGCCTTCTTCTTTGGAGGATCCTTTGTAGCTGGCTCATCCTCCTCTTCAGTAGCAGCAGTAGCAACATCCTCTAGATCTTCATACATAGTAGTGGGTCTGCCAGTCACATGAATGATCCTCTTCCTTGACTTCTTCACCCTGCCTTCTTAGGCATAGTCCTCTTGGGGACCTCAACAGATATTGTTCCTCCGGCAGCCTCATGAGCCTTGAAGGTGGAAGAGCATAAACCTTGCTGACAACTCTTCGAGAGGAAGTAGCTTCAGTTGCAGCATTCTTGGCAACCTTCTCTTGCTTCTTAGCAAGAATCTCTTCAGGCACAAAGTCTGAATCCTCTTTAGCTGAGTTTAACCTCTTCCTGGTTCTGGTGGCAGCCTTGGGCAACCCATGAGAGCTAGGGGGGCCTGGATCTGAGAAAGAACTAGCTTCTAGGCTTGTTCCAGAACTCATATCAACTCCCGGCTCTGGCACATTCTGACTATCTTCTAAGCCTCACATGCTGACCTTGTGACTAGAGTGAAGATGAGTAGAAGTAGATGAGTTATCAGAAAATGAGGCTGATTTTTGAAAATTGAGCAATGAGTTTCCAAAAGTTTTGCAATATGTAACATACATATCGGTGCAGCCGAAAAGATTTTTCGGTGAGACCAAGACTGAATAACTCGTTAACAGAAACTTGGCAGCCTTTTCGGTAGGACCGAAAAGAGCTACTCGGTTCCACCGAGTTAGTTCTCGCCCTCATAGAAAAGCATATCGGTGAGACCGATATTTCTGTTTTGGTTCCACCAAGATATACCGGGCGGATGGCAAAACCCTAGAAAATCCATCTAACTCGAGATTTTGCAGAATTGAGTGGATAGATATCTAAGACAAGGGTTCAAAGAAGATAATCTAGAATCTAATGCGCAAGAATCAGATGGGGAGCGCACTAGAGATCAAATTCGTAGCCTAGCTTGGCAATTTCCTCTACGACGGCGACATTGGTGTAGATTACGTCGACGACGGCGATTCCCAGCGGTGGAGAGGCACAGGAGAACAAGGGCGATGACCAGGGGTCTCGAGGCGACAGCTTAGGGTTCTGAGGCACGACGTTGAAGATTGAATTTAAAGCGTCGGGGTTCACAGCATATATACCATTCACTATCGGTGATACCGATTTTATGTTTTCGGTGTCACTGAGTTCCACAACTGTCAGCTGATTGGGAAACTCGGTGTAACCGAGAATATGAAATCAATGTTACCGAGATTGAAAATCATATCAATCCTCAGCAATCGGTGAGACCGAGGTTTTGGATTGGCTCCACCGAGTTGCACTTGGGAGGTTTTAATGGTCAGTCCTTGTGGATACAGAACTCCGAGTGCTCCACACACAGATGGATCGAAAAGCACTTGTTCAAATTTTGTGATACAGCACGAATGGAATATGAGGTGAGAAAGCGTAGATAGCTAAAGAGTGGTCCTAGGCATTATTGTCCATCCAATTGGCAAAATATAATTTAAAAGCCAAATAGCAACAATTGGATGTCCTTGAATGAGAAAATAGATGCAGACCAACATGCTCACACAATAAGATGTCAAAAGAAATCGTGACAAACATGCACAAACACTCTAGCATCTAACAAGTACTTGGGAAATGACGAAGCCATCTATATATGAGTATTTGACTTAGGAGCCAAGTAAGAGTACTTGATCATAGGTCATACTCATCGTTTAAGCACAAGTGGGGTTACCACTTTTACATAAAAGCATTTAATGTTGTCACATACTAAGAGATGCTTTGACTCAAGTCTTAGAGTAAAGCTCCCCTTAATATGACATCCCCCATAAGAGCGATAAACTAACCTTGACTTTTATCGATGAAGACTTCATGTTGGTGAGGTAGTTGTGGATGCTCAATGTTGATGAAGATTACCAAGAGTTGGGAGCATCCTTGTTTTTTCCTTACTCTTCTCACCTACATGGGTTAGTCCCAACATACAAGGGGCAAATACAAGGATATCTATGGACATGGAGTGCAAAGCATAGGTTATGATGTCCATTGATTAGTTGATTACCTTGTCCCCTGCTTACCTTTGAGGGAATGTGTGACTCCTGGAACTATTGCATAGAGTTGATGTTGAGTGCAAAAAGTTCTTGCCAATAATGAATGTGACTGAATTTCATTGACGGAGTCACCCCTCAAGAACCTTCTAGTTCTTCTTCTTGGGAACCCACATCAAGTTGATGGGGATCCTTGGTGTTGAAGTGGCATTTGTAGTAGTTGAGCTTGAAGTAGCCTTGCGAACCCACTCCACCAAAGCTAGGGGTTCATCTTCATACGAGTCAACCTCCTCTTGAAGCTTGTTCTTGCCCTTGAGCTTGTGGTCTTGTGGTGGAAGGTCATATTGTGTGTTTGTCCCCTTGGGAAGATTATTTTCATACTTCTCCTTTTGAGGAACAAACTTTGGCTTGGGATATTTACCTTCTTCCTACTCAACTCCATTAGCGTTGAACTAGCCAACACCAGGATTCTTCCGGTATCCTCCGTGCTTGCGTACAATTTCCTCAAATTGCTTACATCCGGCAAGACTCTTGTAGATACCGTTTTCTATAATTCCTTTCAATAAATCATTTTATTTCTCAAGTGTAACTTGGCTAAGAGAATCATAATTAGTGGAATCAATAGAACTACTATAAGCAACATCACTGGGTTTAGCATTTTGATTGTTGCTACTAGATGAAGAACCTTTCTTGCCTTTGTTACTAGATTGCTTAGTTTTAACTTGAGGCATGAAAGTAGACAAGAGTAGTCGTTTGGCTAGATAAGATGAAGTCTTCTTTCAAAGACCGTCATTGATAGCTTTGAGAAACTCATGCTCTTGCTCCAAGTTGAGCTTCTCGAAGCATAGCTTCTCATGAGTTCTCACAAGCTCTCTATGATCTTCGAGAGTAGATTCATGAGATAACTTAAGAGTGTTTAGTTCTTTAGTTAGTTGTTCTATTTTCATCTTATCATCATCAAATGACTCATCTTGACTAGCATGAGAATTATCAAGTTCATTTTGATCAACATCGCTAGTTTTATCACAAAGCAAGTCATCATCACAAAGCAAATCATCTTCATCACTATCAAAATCAAGATACTCGGGGCCTTTAGACATGACGCAACTTCCACTCCCTTCATCTGGTGAATCAAATAGATCATAGGACTTGGTAGTCACTAGATAAATTCCGGCAACCCCATCATCTTGACTATGGTCGGAGTTGGAGTGATAGCTTCTCTCGGAGTTGTCGTCAGAGTCGGAGCCAGAAACCAATTCACCAACATGAGCCTGATGTTTTCTTTTCATGTTGATCTTGGTGTACTTGTCCTTCTCCAAATCTCTACTTCTCCTTGACTGTCTTCATTCATAACTATCATCTCCACTCCTTCTCTCTCTTTGTGGTGACTCGTTCCTTGAGCTTCATCTTTGAGGTGGCTCTTCACTTCTTGTGTAGGGAGTTGTGCACTCGTTTGAGTAGTGTCCAGGCTTCCCACAATTGTAACAATTGTGGTCACGACTTGACGAATGATTCTCTCCATACCTTGAGTTGAAGTTTCTTTCTTTGCTTCTATTCTTGTAGAACTTGTTGAATTTCTTCCCCATGAGGCTGATCTCTTCAATGGTGACATGGTTGTTGCTTAAGTTGCGGGAGCATCACTTGTGGCTTTGTAAGCACCACTAGATTTGTGATGAAGTTCTTATTTATCTTTGAGTGTCATCTCATGAGCAACAATCGTTCCAATAACTTCTATAGGCTTGGATCTTTGTAGTTTGGCATAATTTGGATTAATGTGCACACGGTGTCGTATCTCTCATCCAAAGCTCTAAGTATCTTCTTGATGATGAATTTGCCAGTCATTTCTTTGCTTCCTAAGACGACAATCTCATTTTTGATGAGAGCTATCCTAGTGTACATCTCTGCAACTCCTTCACCATCCTTCATCTTAAACTTGTCAAGCTGACCTTGAAGAACATCTAACTTGGATTCTCTCACGGACTCGGTTCCTTCGTTCATATCAACCAAAGTATCCCAAATCTCTTTTGCATTCTCAAGACGGCTAATTTTGTTGAATTCTTTGGGGCATAAGCATTTGAAGCAAATGTCACATGCTTGAGCATTGAATTGCAACATCTTCAATTCATTCGCGGTCGCTTCACGATCCGGTTCCCGTCCATACGCAAAGAATTCACCTTGCAAGCCAACACGAACAACAACCCAAATGGCTGAGTTATGACCAAGAATATGCATTTTCATTTTGTGCTTCCAACTAGCAAAATTAGTGCCATCAAAGTACGGACCTATACGGTGATAACTTCCCTCATTAGATGTCATACTTCTCCTAGGTTGTGAGACCTAAGCAATGGAGACCAATGCTCTGATACCACTTGTAGGACCGAAAGTAAGTCTAGAGGGGGGGTGATTACACTACTTGATCAAATAAAAGTTTTGCCTATTCCAAGTATTAGGGTTGAAATTTTTTAGCATTTCGTTGCAAGTCAAGTACACCCTACACATACAAGACTAAGAGTATATAGCAGCGGAAAGTAGCAACAAGCATGTATAGAAGGGATAGGGTAGGAAGATCAAACGCAGTTGTAGACACGATGATTTTTGCCGTGGTTCCGATAGGTGGCGGTATCGTACATCCATGTTTATGGAGTCTTCAACCCACGGAGGGTAACGGTTGCGAGAGTCCATGGAGGGCTCCACCCAAAAGGGTCCACGAAGTAGCAACCTTGACTATTCCAAACGGCTAGCCTCACTATGGGTAGATCTTCACGAAGTAGGCAATCTCCTTGCCCTTACAAACTTCTTGGTTCACTCCACAACACAAAGTAGGGGGCTCCCAAGCGACACTTAACCAATCTAGGAGGCACCACACTCCAAAAGGTAATAGGCTCGACAGTGATGATGAACTCCTTGCTCTTGTGCTTCAAGAAGATAGACTCCTCAGCACCCAATCACTCTCTCACAGATTTGGCATGGTGGAAGAGATAGTATTGGTGGAAAGCTACTTGGGGAGGCTAGAAATCAAGATCCATATGATTGGAGTGGAAGATCTTGACCTCAACACAAGGGTAGGTGGTTCTCTCTCAGAAAATCTGATAGGATAGGTATGCAATAGTTCTGAGTGCTTCACTTTCGAGTAAGTGGTGGTGAAGGGGTATATATAGGCATCCCCAAAAATCCAACCGTTATACACAAAATGACAAACTCGGTGACACCGATGTGTTACTCTCGGTGGTACCGAAGTGACCAAAAGGTGGCGACTTTTTAATCTCGGTAAAGCCGATATAGAAAACTCGGGTGCACGAATAAGGTGACCAACTGTCAGATTTCCAATCTCGGTGACGTAGATCCAACATTCTCGGTGGTACCGATAATGTGAATTTGCGTAACAGAAAGTTGGCAACCTAAACTCGGTGGCACCGGTATGTTATCGGTTGCACCAAAGTGGCTAGGGTTTGGCAGAGTCTGTCTAGGTTCTGGAATTGGTGGCACTGGTATGAGAAAGTTGGTTGCACCAATTTTTACTGGTAGGTATAGGACAAATTTTGGTGGGAGAGTTTTGTGGATCTTTTTGGCGACTATCACTTGTGCATGTTTGAGCATATTGTTCACCAAAAAAACCTTACCCCCTTTTAATAGTATTGGCTTTCCTATGGACTCAAAGTGATTTCTCACAAATATAAAATGTAGAGTCCTCTTGCTTGAAGCTTGGACAACCTATTTCCTTGAATCTTGGGGTATGTCCATAATCTCCTTTTGCCAATCCTATTATTGAACATTTCCTGAAATATGCTTGCTGGAAACATTAGTTAAATGACTTATATGTTGTTGTTAATTACCAAAACCACCAAGGGAGCAAATGTGCTTTCACCCTCAGGCCCTTGCCGTCAAGGAAAATGCTCCCCCGGCAGAGGATACGCCTTTAGTCCTTGTTGTTGAGGATCAGGCTCCAGCATGGGCACAACACCTTGTCCAATTCCTTCGAACAGGAGAACTCCCCGAGGAAGTAGCCCCCAGTCTCATATGTACCAGTTTGTAGACAACGTCCTATACAGAAACAGACCAAATGGTGTGGAACTCAAGTGCATTTCTCGGGAGGATGGACTGGAGTTGTTGGCAGAGATACCCGGAGGCATATGTGGCTCCCACATAGGATCAAGAGCACTTGCTGGAAAGGCATTCCGACAAGGTTTCTTCTGGCCCACTGCCCTCCAGGATGCAACGGCGTTAGTAACCAAGTGTGAAGCATGCCAGTTTCGTTCGATGAAACTACGTCAACCAGATCAAGCCCTTCAAACAATCCCCCTCACCTGGCCATTTTTGGTCTGGGGGCTCGACATCTTGGGCCCCTTCCCCTGCGCAGTCGGGGGATTTGAGTAATTATACGTGACAATCGAAAAGTTCACAGAGTGGACGGAATCAGAAGTCGTGAGGAAGGTGACAACACAGTTAGCCGTCAAGTCCTTTAAAGGACTAGTTTGCTGCTTTGGTGTTGCCAACAGGATTATCACCGAGAACGGCACACAAATCACGAGCCACACCTTCATGAAGTATTTCCAAGACCTAGGTTTCAAAATTTGTTTTGCTTCCGTTGCCCATCCATGGTGCAACGGCCAAGCGGAGAGGGCTAATGCTGAAGTGCTGCGGGCCCTCAAGACAAGAACTTTTCATAGGCTGCACAAGTGCGGAAGGAACTGGATTGATGAGTTGCCAGTGGTTGTTTGGTCAATCAGGACGACACCAAATCGAGCTACCGACCAGGCACCCTTCTCCCTTGTCTATGGGGTTGAGGCAGTTGTCCCCATTGAACTCATATACGGGTCACCTTGAGTGCTCGCTTATGATGAGCTTGAGCAAGAGAAGTTGCGGGAAGACGATGCAAGGCTCCTTGAGGAAGACAGTCTCCAGGTTGCTATGAGAGTTGCATGCTACCAGCAGGCTTTGCACCGCTACCATAGCCACAAAGTCAATGCCAGAAGTCTTGAGGAAGGCGACCTTGTTCTTTCGTGAGTTCAGTGTGGCAAGATTCCAAACAAGTTGACGCCGAAGTGGGAAGGCCCTTATCGGGTAGTACAAGTCACTAGGTCTAGTGCAGTCTGCCTGGATATTGAACATCTTCAAAAGTTCTGTCCATGAGGCGCGGTTGTCGGGATAGCCCTGGCAAACACCTTTTGTACAAGTCTTGCCACCGAAGCATGTAATCCTTGGTACAAAGTCAGGCCCAGACCCTATGCGTAGATGAATAAAGATAAGTGTCCTGCAATCCCGTTTGATTCTCATGTTTACTTATGTGCATGTTTATCTGAAGTGTTGCATTGCACTTAATCCCAGCAAGGACTAACGGACCGCCAAGGTTCCATATCCATATTTTCTCTTCTTTCTATTTCTCAAAGGACGGAAAGATCCCTTGCGTACAGCTTTGTTGGGGGGGTGATGATACGGATACCTATGAGCACGACATCCCTAAAAAAATATGCCAGAAGGAGAAAGGCAACAAAAAGATAAGTTGCGAAAACCCCATGTGAATCCTTGCCATAAGGTTATTTTCCTTTAGAGACTTTGTCTTTTGTATGTAAAACCTACACGTACGGGAACCTTGCCGCGATTGGATGCACCCTCATTGCGTTAGGGACCACTCAACGGCTTAAGTGGCTTCGCCCATGCTCCTTGTTTCGTTTCGAGTCCGCTCAATGATTCAAGTGACGACGCTCGCGCCCTTATCCCGTTTTTGAGTAAGGTCGATGCCTTGAACAGCCGCGCCAAGGATGCCAAGGTGTCTTGCTAGCAGTGGCACCGCCAGCAGGCTGCTAAGGACCCGTTCCTCAAAGCGCTCACGGTAGATCTACAGATGCCGGCAAGATCCTTCCAAAAAGGTCATAGGGAAGATTCCATACACAAAAACTGTTTAACAAGGAAGATAACATACCAATCGTACAAGGCATAAGTGGATAGCATTAAATTGCCCTTGCCGAGACTTTAACACAAAATAAATTGTTCTGGACATGTGCAGCGATGAGGAGTGGGGCAACTAATCTCGGCGGTCGCCCTCGACCTGCTTGACCTGGCTTCCCCGCTCGATGATGGGCACAACGAGTTCCTCGAGGGCCTGTATGTCCACACCCTTCGGCAAGCGGTAAAGGACGTTGGCGAGGTTGATGCCGGGATTCCTGTATGCCACCTTGACGAGCACCTTGTGGAGGACAACCTGGCAGAGCTTGCGTGATTCATCAGCCACGTGGGTCGCCCGGTCGGAATGGAGCTGATCCAGGGCCTCGAGTAGGCTGTCGAAGAACATGGTCACCTTGGCGCTCATGGGGACCCTGTCGTCAAGAGAATACGACGGGCCCTCTAGGCCCATGGAGGATAGTTGTTCAGTGAGCTTCCCTAGGATGACGACGAGCTTCTCGGTCCAAACTTCCACTCCACGCACATAGTCATTGTTGGACTTGGCGGCGCTCTTGACAAGCTGCTTCTCGTCATGGAGCTCTTTGGCTAGAGCCTTCTCCCAAGTCTTGGCGTCGTTGAGAGTCCCGATCAGCATGGTCAGCTTCATGGTCAGATCGTCCATGGACTCGTTGGCCATGGAGAGCTGCTTAGCCTTGTCGGAAGTGGTGACTTGCGCTCCATTAGGCTGGCAAGGGCTTTGTTCTGCTCGGCCTCGAGTGATGAGACCTTCGCGCCTTGATCTTCAAGGGCCGCCTACAGTTCCTTCACCATCTTCTCCAACAAGCTTTTGGCGGTCTCTAGCAGGGCTCGGAGTACCTCCTTGTGCCCCCGCTCCAACGCCTGGGTACGCTGCGCGACGAGATCCTCAAGCTCCACTTCCTTGCCATGCAGCTTGTCGGGCAGTGCTTTCTCGTGAGCGATGAGGTCTTCCTCTTGGGCGTCAAGCAAGATGCGATGCCCCGTCAAACGAGCATCCTCTGTGGCGGCCCATTGTTTGGCCTCGTCCTGCGCCTGTTCAGCGTCGGACTGTTGCATGTAGAGTTGGCTCCAGCCTTCACTCAGTTGCGACTGAGCAGTCTGGAGGTCCTTGGAGGCTGGCGCACCAAGCCTGGGTCTCCGCAAAGCGTTCTTGGAAAATGTTCTTGGCAGCTTCGATGACAGCAGCCATGGAGTCGAGTCTCTCTTTCCGGGCGCGGTGAAGCGCCTCAAGCTTCCGAAAGCCATCGCCCATGGACTAGAGGAGCCGCTCCTCCTGGGATCTGTTGCTGACATTTGGCTCATCGACTATGTTGAGCCCAGGAGCGACAATGGCCTCATCAACAAGGACTCCCTCCTCAGGCGGTGCACCGGGGATGCTAACGAACAAGTTGTCACCAACTTTGAAGTACATGCTCGATGAAGGGGCATCAGACGGCTGTCCCATGTAGGCCGTCCCCCCGCCGGCCTCCTTGCCGGCCCGCTCGACGGACTTCTTGGCGGCCTCCTCTTGCACGGCTTTGGCTGCCTCAATGCTAACGGCCTCGGCGGCAGCATTCTTGGCGTCCTCCTCCTTTTGTGCGGCTTTTGATGCCTCGGCACTCGTGGCCTTGATAGCAGCGTTCTTGGCGGCCTCGGCAGCAACATTCTTGGTGGCCTCCGCCTTGGCGCTCTTAACGGCTTATTCGGTGGCGATCTTATCAGCCTTGGCAGCAGCATCCCTTGCTGTCTCCTCGATGACAGAATCAACGTTCATTCCCTCTTCCATGGGAATGCCCGAAGACTAGGGAGGCAAACCAAGAAAATCTTAGGAAGAAGTTAAAGAAGATTGAAAAAGGAAAAAGGGGAATACCTTCGCCTAGGACTATTACCGGCGGAGACCCACCAATGCGTAAGCTTGCCGGCAGTCCCTCCTCATGATAGAGCGCGCTGGAGGATGTCCTAGCCAGAGAAAAATCCCTGGGCAATGAATGCAGGGCGGTTGCCGATGACTCTCCTTGTCCCAATCCTCCTCCTGCATGTCCGGTGATATTAGTATTGAAGATGTACACCCAAGCGCATGCCAGCGGGAAATGAGTAATGAACTCATGCTGGGGGATCCGCCCGGGGCTGAGTCGGGGTTGCAACGCGGGCTAGTCTCCAGATTGGCAGTGGTCGCCCTTTGCGCACCTGAGGCGCCTGCCGACGGCCCCTCAACCATCAAAGTCTTCGCCCTCTTCGTGGCCTACTGCGCCAGCGTTTCCACACCCATGTGGGGAAAAACCAAGATGGATTAGAGAAGTAGGGAAGGAGACCCGAAGGTTGGGAAAGTACAGCAGGATCCTTACTCTTCTTCTTCCTCCCCTGAGCTAAGGGTAGAAAGGTCTGTCGTGGAGCCTCTTGGAGGAGGTGGAGGGGTGCTGCTGGATCGCTTGGCCACGGTAGCTGTGGGCTGGTGGTGGACTTCGCGTCGCCGCGCGGCCTTGTCGGTTTCCCCCATGCCAGGGGCCGCGCTACTCGTAGAAGCTTGCCGAGCTGGAAGGCCGGAGGCAACGTTCCTAAGGACGCGCCTTTTCCTTTGGACGAGGGGCGGAACCTCCTTCAGTGGCCCCTCTTAGGATGCGTTTCCGCCAAGGTGGCCTGGGGCAAACGTGTCGCCTCGCTCCTCGGTCATCTCGCCCTTCCCAGCAAGATCTTCACCTGGCGGTACTTCCCTTTCCCTTGCCTCGTTTGCCAAGAAGCCGACGATATCGTCCTCCTTGGCAGGCGTCGCTTCTTCTGCCCTGCTAGCGATGTATGCCAGCTCCTCTTCGGTGGTGTCACGGATGAGGCCCTCCTCCTTGCGAATGGCCGTCTCCGACAGGTTGTTAAAACACTCTTTTGCCGCCGCCGCGGACGGTTCTATCCAAGTTGCGTCGAGGCTATGGTCATCGAGCACCTTCATCATGGCAATGATTCTGCCCAAGGGAGAGTTATTGCACAAGGGGATTACGCTCGCCGGTAGCTCGATCGCCGTGATGCTCCTAAACAACTTCTGGCAGAGGAACCCGTGCTGCATGGTGGTTAGATTCTGGTTTAGCCTGGGGAACAGCCTCATGATGTCCGCTGCATTTCTGAAATCCCAGGCCGGCCTCCCCTTGTTCTGGAAGGGGGCGATGCGCCGGCGAATAAGTCAGTGCCTACCATCTCCACGGAAAGGCTGGCGTCCCTGAGGCGATGGATCCTAGTGATCGCGATTGTAAGCTTCTCATCCTAAGTGTAGACGGTGCTCCAGTCATCGCCGTGCACCATCTTGGCCTGCCATGGCATACAGAAGGAGTGGGGCTTCTCCTCTCGGATCCAACACCACTTTCCCCACAACTCGTCCCATCTATGGCAATAAGCCCCTTCAGGGTAGACCTCCTTGGTTCCTGGCCGAGGAATCCATGTGACGGCGCCTGAAATAGCTCCTCCTTGCTGGATGCGGGGGGTGAAATAGTGGCGGAAGAGAGCGGTGCTAGGGTTTGGTCCGGCAAAGTTTTCATAGAGGTGCGCGAAAACTGCCATGGATGTCAAGGCGTTCGGCGTGAAATCCCGGAGTTGGAAGCCGTATGTAAGCATAAGGTCGATGAAGAAGTCCAATTAAGGGGGACAGAGCCCACAGTAAAAGTAATCGGCAAAGAAAGGGTATTTTCCTGGACCTTCCCCGGAAGGACCCAGGCTCACGCAAGTGGCGGGGTGCCCCGCATTCGCAGTCGCCGACATCCACCAGTAGTGCCTCTTCAGGACGCCCAGACTGAGCCCCGGCGGGAAAACGACATGCTCCCTTCGCATTTTCGCCGCCTTGTTCTCCGAGACGACCTCCTTTTCCTTGCCCTTGTTGGCTTTGGGCGGCAAGGTGATGTCGGGGATGGAGACCGAGGATGAAGAGTGGGTGGGGGGTGCTAACAGATGCAAGAAGCTCTGCCTTGGGCTCAAGGAGGAAGACAACAGCGGTTCTCGGATTGGGAAAGGCGAGAAGTAAATGAGCATCGACTCTACAATATCCTCTTGATGGGGAAGGCGCGGAGCGGTCTCTTTTTACCAAAAACAAGATGATACAGAAACATTCCGCAAGCACACTACTGTAACGGCCGTGCCACGCACGTATCCCACTACCCGCATTCAATGGGCATCATGGGGAAGCGCAACGAGCGAAATGATCACAACTGCAAGGCCTTGCGAGCGAAATGATCACAACTTCAAGGGTCATATTTTGTCTAGGTATATATTTGTAATTCTTGAGTTGTAAGTAAATAAAAGTTTGATGATAATCATTATTAGGGCATTGTCCCATGTGAGGAACAGATGATGGAAGCTATGATTCCCTCAAAAGTTGGGAGGAGACCCCAAATTTTATGAAAAATAAAAGAGGCCAATGAAGCCCAAATAAAAAAACAGGCCAAAGATGCCAACCAAACAAATAAAAAAATATAAAAATATGAGAGAAAAGAGAGAAGGGATAATGCTACTATCTTTTTTCCACACTTGTGCCTCAAAGTAGCACCATGATCTTCCTGATAGAGAGTCTCCTATTTTGTAACTTACATATAATAGTGAGAATTTTTCATTATATAACTTGGCTTGTATATTCCAATGTTGGGCTTCCTCAAAATGCCCTAAGCCTTCATGAGCAAGCATCTTGGATTCACACCCACTTAATTTCTTTTTGAGCTTTCATACACTTATATCTCTAGTGCATCGGTTGCATGTCAATCTCTACTCACTCACATTGATATCTATTAATGGGCATCTCCATAGACTGTTGATACGCCTAGTTGATGTGAGACTATCTTCTCCTCTTCCTCACAACCTTAACCATATTCTCTTCCACCTATAGAGCTATATCCATGGCTCATGCTCATGTATTGCGTGAGAGTTGAAAAAGTTTGAGAACATAAAAGGTGTGAAACAATTGCTTGACTTGTCATCAGGGTTGTGCATGATATAAATACTTTGTGAAGATGGAGCATAACTAGACTGTAGGGGATATACACCGTGATATGACTCGGGAGACAGTTATAACCTGGCGAGAGTTATGACCCGGCTGAAAGATAAGTCCTGGTTGTAAGTCCCTGAAGATGACTCTTGAAGATAAGTCCTGGTTGTAAGTCCCTGAAGATGAGTCTTGAAGATAAGTCCTGGTTGTAAGTCCCTAAAGATGATTCTTGAAGATAAGCCCTGGTTGTAAGTCCTACAAGATGAGTCCCTGAAGATGCGTCTTGGTTGTAAGCCTCCCGGCTTAAGCCGCCCGGTTCTAAGCTTCCGGTTGTAAGCTGCCGGTGTAAGCCGCCCGGTTCTAAGCCGCCCATCTGAGATAAGAAGCCCGGGACTTCAAAGCCCATGAAGACGAATCCCATAGTAGGAAGTTATAATAAGTTAAGTCTCAATCTGACTTAGACTCTACATGTAAGCCACCCCTTCAACTTATATAAGGAGGGGCGGGTCACCCCGAGAGGGTCAAGTTTTTAGACGTCTCAATAGACAGATCGTAGATAGACAAGTCATGAGAGATAGACAAATTAGAGACACTCGAGATTAGAGGTAACGTTTCCCCACCCTTGTAACCGAGATCATCGTCATCATCATCAATACCAGAACAGCAGGACATAGGCTTTTACCTCCATCGGAGGGGCTGAACCTGGGTAAACTCGCGTCTCTCGATTCCGACCAACCCCTTCAAGCCGCCACATAGTTGCGCTTCTACCCCGAACCTAAGTCCGTTCACCCGGACATCTGCCGTGACATATCCACGACAGTTGGCGCCCACCATGGGGCATAGCGCACGATGGTTCTGTTCTTGGAGGGAGCTCTCGTAGGGGTCAAGAAGCTCGTGATTCGCAAGATGAAAAAGAGCTAGCACGAAAATATTGCAAACGATAAACCCGACATGGGACAACTTTGGGCAGAGCTGCTGATAGAGCAAGATTTGAGTTGAAAGAAAAATGAGGGTTATGCCTTGTGCGCCATCACCGGCGTCTTTGAATATTCATCAATCCGAAGGCAGATCAATTTTTACACAGCCGCACATCATCGAGACTGACAGGAGTTCTATTTATACGACATGCAAATCACCAGAGCCATATCAATTTTTATATGACGTGGTCTTTTAGTATTGAGAAGATTTTCAGCAGGGTAACAATTCGAGGTACAGGAGGAAATGGAAACACACAGAGTGAGTTGGCCCCCGTTCAGAGACAGAGTCGAACACGACCCGCTGCGGTCGCCCCGCATCCGCCCCGAAATTACTGTGCCGCACAAGCCGCCGCTCTAGCCGGTCGGCTGTACTGCGCCTTCATCGCTGTGGCGTCACCTTGAGTTGGCTCTCCCCGCAGCCGTCGCACTTGCTGCCACGCCCACGTCGCGCGACGACGCCTGCAAATCTCCGTGCTTGCGCACTGCCGCATCTCACCTCGCCTACTGGTGTCACGCCCAAGCCGCCATGGCCGTGTTCTGCCGCGAGCCGCCTGCCTCCTTGCCTCCTTAGGCTCGCAGCGTGTTCTGCCTTGAGCCGCCTGCCGCCTGCCTCCTTGCCATGATGTCGAATCCCCCACGTCTTAAGTCGCTGTTGTGTCTCGATCCGCCACGGCGCTGGCCGGCCACTACTCCTCGAGCCGCCACGGCCCTGCACCACATCTCGAGTAGCCGCTACACCTCAAGCCACCATGGCCCTATACCTCGTCTTGAGTTGCCGCTATACCTTGAGCCGCCGTGGCCCTGCACCTCGCCTTGAGTCGCCGTTGCTCCTCGAGCTGTCGGGGCATCGGCCCCCCCAGCACCTGCCACAGCCGTCATGGCTCGGCCTTGCCTCTATCCGCCGCATTCGCCGCTTGGAACCCGGCCGGCTCTGCCCTGCCTTGCCTACAAGTGGCCGCTTCCGATCCACTATCGTGAGCCGCCTCGTCCGTCATGGTCAGCCTTGAGCAACTACCTGCATCCACCTCGTGCTATCTCGAGCCTCCCTGCAGCGTTGGCTCCGCCCCCGTAGCTTCACCTTACTGCTGCACCGCGCCTGGCCGGGTCAAGGCACGCCTTGAATCACCCCAGTGCGGTCTCATGCCCTCAGCCCGAGCAGGCCTCGCCTGCTTCCCTACCGTGCGGCCGAGCCAGCCCTGCCTCGCTCGCCTCTACTGCCACAACTTTTGCGCCTTGAGCCGGATAGCCCCTCCATGCTGCAGCTCCGCCCTCACTGCGTCCGCGCCCGTGAGCCACCCGGCGCCTCTATTCCAACGAGCCGCGACCCTGCGCTCTCACCATCGGATGCCGCCGACGTTCAACGGAGACACCGTTGTGCACCTCTAGCGCAACTACCTTTTGTCGTGTCAGCTTCACCACCCTGACCCGCCGTCCCTGACCCCAAGGATGTTCCCGCACTGCTCAGCTTTGTGCCGATGTTTGTCCCCCGTCCGTGCCACCACGACGCGCCTCTGCCTCGCCCCTTGGCTCTGCTATGGCGAGCCGCCTCACCCCGCCCCCACCGCGCACCTCCTCCTCAAGGGGCACCCGACACCTCTATCCTCGCCATCCCGCATCTGACCGGCTAAGCCCCGGCTACGTCCTCGCCATGACTCGATCCGACCTTTGCCCCGCCTCCAGCGGCACCTCTCCAAGTCGTCTCGGGCTCGACTTTAGCCTCAAGTCACCAATGAACCGCCCCAACCTCTCCACGAGTCGAGTCTTGCCGCACCCGGTCTTCGAGTCGTTTGCGCCCCTGCTCACCTACCTCTGCCTTGCTCCGCATCCATGCATCTGACCCGTCGGCCCGCTCTGCTATGCCCCACCGTGGTCCACCACCGCGCGTTTTAGCTGAGCTCGCCTTGCTCCGCCGGCGCGCACCGAGATGCCTCGACTCTGACCTCGAGTCACCTCTTCCGCTGGAGCCACGCATTTGTTTATCTGCCGCCTCCACGCCCGCGCGAGCCGCCGGCCTCCACCCACCAAACCGCCAATATTGCTGTGGCTCCGCCTAGCAGCACCGCACTTCTGCCCTGAGCTAGACTCGGCTCCACTGTGGTCGCAGCTTCGGTCTCTTCATGCACCGCCGCTCACGTTGACTCGCTTTCCCGTCTCACCACGGTCGTGTTCGAGTCGGCCACGTACAATGCGCTAATTAATAGATATGGCAAGGCCGGGAATATTGGGTCTACGGTGGAAATATAAACAAATGATACTTCTTTGTTGCTTTCGTAATGATGTGACATTTAGCTCATTGATTACTGGATATTATCAACTCGGACAAAACATGGTAACGGCAATACTGGGTCTGCAATGGCATCAACCATCCACAACATCATCGTTTGTCCGACAAAAGAAATCAGGTGCTATCCACCCAATTTATTTTAATTCCTTTGAAAAACAATTACATCGTCTTTGTAGTATTTTTTACACAAGACAAATTATTCAGTGCCAAAGTGGCATTATACCGCGGAGATGATGGAGCACCACCATCTTTTCGCACCAGCGTCCGCGCCAGCTCACAACGCCATGGCCGTCTCTCGCCACCCATGCTGGCTTACAACGCCATGGCCGACTCTCGCCATCCGCGCCGGCTTACAATGCCATGGCCGTCTCACGCCATCCATGTCGGTTTACAATGTCGTGGTCATTTCTAGCCGTCTGCGCCGTTTTACAACGCCATGGTGTCTTTCACAACAGCACCAACTTACAATGCCGCGGATGGTTTCTACGTCTACATCATCACGCTAGTGGCTGCATACACCATTATGAGCCTCCCAACAGACGCTTATGAGTCATCGCCCTACGGTCTTATCTACATCAACATATCGCTGCAGTGCTCGGCTATACGAGCCACCCAATTGACGCGCGCAAGACGCCGCCCACGGTCTGATCTACATCAACATATCGGTGCAGTGCTCACCTGTACGAGCCACCCAATTGATGTGCGCAATAGGGCACCCACAGTCTGATCTAAATCAACATGTTAGAGCGGTGCTCGTCGGTACGAGCCGCCCAACGGACAGGCGCATAAGTCGCCGCCACTACAGTTTGGTTCACTTCAACAACCAACCAGAATGAAGCATCGACGAGATCATTGAAACAATTCATAAGGGATCATCTATAACCCGCCGTGGTCAAAGCTCAACCTTTAGTGGAGATTATCAAGCTGCCTCTTCGAGTCACCTTAAGACTTGGGGGCTACAGACATGGCGAGACACATTTGGTCATTTCTCAATGAGAACCCCGGGTCTTTGCAAAGTTAACCTGATCCTGGGGGCTACTACATTATTGGCGGAATATTAAAAGTTGCCCAAGAGGACGAACCGCTGTGATGCATCATTCAAACATGGGTGCCCGGATTTATTGGATCATCATAAAGTCACTTGGAGCTTTTGCCGTTTCTTCATACAAGATGGTGGCTTACAAGATGGCGACTTAAAAGATGGTGCACAAGTTGATATCATCGACAAGGTCACTAGGGGGCTTCCAACCCTCCGGTTTTAGCTTATCACACGCTATTGATGGGCTCTTAAGCCAAATAGTTGACTCCGTCAACAAGGTCGTCTAGGGGACTTCCAACCTGCCGGGTTTAGCTTATCACACCCTATCGATCGGTTCTCAAGCCAAACAGTTGATTTCATCAACAAAGGTCATTTGGGGGCTTCCAACCCACCGGGTTTAGCTTACATACCCTCTTGATTGGCTCTTAAGCCACCAGAGTTAAACCTGCCCGTTTGCAACTTGCTACTCCACTAGGTGACCCGCCGAACTCTTACCAGTTAATGTTGCTTAGAGACCCTGAGCCGATTCAAAGAAATTGACGGTGAATCTCGGTAGAGACCATATACTGGTTAAGGTTAAACTGGTGATTATTGTCACATGAGGGCCGGCTTATGGAAAGCGAGGATAAAATCTCTCATCTACTGCCGACTCTTTGCTATGTGGCCCGTTTGTACTCTTAGACAGTTAATCTTTTAAAGAGCCTGCACTGTTTAAGGTTAAAACGATGGATTTATGTCACGTGAGAGACAGTTTATGAGCTACCAGGGTACTCATGCCCTGTCGTGTCACTTTTTGGGACGTTACACTTCCTATCAGTTAATCTCGCTTAGAGACTCTGAGCCGTTCTAAGAAATTGACGACCAATCTCGATAGAGACCCTGTACTGATTAGGATTTTTAATTAGCAAGTCCACCCAGAAGAACCAGCACATAAGGTTTTGAAAAAGCAAGATCATCATGCATTGCATCATACATAGCATCATCCATTGGACCATACATTGCATCATATTCACATGTCATGCCGACTTATCAAGCCGGGTCAGAGCAAGATTATGAAAGGAGGAGTAATGTTACGAAAGATTGAAACATCTCTGGGTTATGCTTTTTCAAGCCGCCCTTTCAACAATGTAGAATATATTCTATCTATAAGACGAGCCGCCATTAGATTGGAAAGTTGATTATTCTTGAAGAGCTGCCTTATCAGATATAAATGTCGTGTCATCTAATTGACCGGTTCTCGGATTTCTTCAATTATGCTCTGTAGTAATCTACAAAACTCATGGATTTATCAAATATATTTGCCAGCTTGCACTGCAACCGTGAGCAGGGATTTCATGTCAAAGACAAAAGAATTATACCAGGATATTCATTCTGGGTTATATTACAACTATGGTCAGGGACTCTTTCAAATCAGATCAATATCAGTTCATGAGAACTTCTAAGGTGCATTATGATGAGTTATTATTGCTCACATAGTCCCGAGTCACCGCAGGTAGACGAACTGGCACTTTGGGGCTACATTATTCAAGTAAAGTTTATATCAAGTATGCAAGTCCCATGTCGTTGCAAGCATCCACCATGCCAGTTGGGGCTAATGCAAGCCAGTTTTCAAATCATTACATCGTCAGCAAGACCATATTATCTCAAGGAGATGAACCGGACTTTCTATATTTTTATAAGTCCCAGCCCAGTAATTCTTACTGACCTGGCACTTGGGGGCTACGCCGCTCAAATCAAATTTTCTGAAGTCCCAAGTCACCGCAGGCGTGCGACCCGACACTTGGGGGCTACAGTATTCAGCTGCTCAAACAGATTATATGGTTCAAACTGAAGACCCGGCCCATCACATACTGATGAGACAACCCTTGGGGGCTATAACAGTTGAAGCTTCAGAAAGTATACAATAGTTACAAAGTCCCACGCTGCTGCAAGCAGGACAACCTGGTACTTGGAGGCTACACAATCACATATATTATTGGAAAGCGCCAAGTTATCATGGATAATCTCGAATCTTGGGAGCTACAGGTAATATGGACATATCAAAAACTTTGAGGGCAATTTTCAACATATTAATTATGGAGTTCAATTGTTAAACCCGGCGTCACCAACATTCATGACCCGGCATTATAAAAGATCATAACCCGTCAGAGTTTACATAAACCGCCCTGCTTCAAAAGAATGGAAGTATGGATCTACGTCATGAGGAATTCTTATTTTTTCATTAAGTCAAAGTATTGGAAGCCGACTCAATGCCATATGGGTATTCTATTCCCAATATTTTTCAAAGGACACTAACAAGCAAGACGATTTTTCAAGACGACTCATTCCTATGCAAAAAAGACCACGATCTCTGAGGAGCCACTTCATAAGCCGGCCGAAGGAGCAAGCCGGCCACTTAAAATATTTACTTTTCTTACTTCAGGAGATTACCATAAATAAATTCAAGCTAACCTGGGGGCTAATGTCGTGGATATACCCCACGGTATGATCCGAGAGATAGTTATAACCCGGCAAGAGTTATGACCCGGCTGAAAGATAAGTCCTGGTAAGTCCCTGAAGATTAGTCTTGAAGATAAGTTCTGGTTGTAAGTCCCTGAAGATGAGTCTTGAAGATATGTCCTGGTTGTAAGTCCCTAAAGATGAGTCTTGAAGATAAGCCCTGGTTGTAAGTCCCAGAAGATGAGTCCCTGAAGATGAGTCTTGGTTGTAAGCCACCAGGCGTAAGCCACCCAGTTCTAAGCTGCCGGTTGTAAGGTTCCGGTGTAAGCCGCCTGATGTAACCCGCCCGTCTAAGATAAGAATCCCGGGACTCAGAAGCCCATGAAGAATAAGCTCACTATAGGACGTTATAACAAGTTAAGTCTCAATCCGACTTAGACTCTACATGTAAGCCGCCCTTCAACTTATATAAGGAGGGGCGGGTCACCTCGAGAGGGTCAAGTTTTTAGACGTCCCAATAGACAGATCTTAGATAGACAAGTCATGAGAGATAGATGGATTTGAGACAGTCGAGATTAGAGGTAGCGTTTCCGCACCCTTGTAACCGATCGTCGTCATCGTCATCAATACCAGACAAGCAGGACACAGCCTTTTACCTCCATCGGAGGGGCCGAACCTGGGTAAACTCACGTCTCTCGATTCCGACAAACCCCTTCAAGCCGCCACATAGTTGCGCTTCTGCCCCGAACGTAAGTCCGTTCACCCGGACATCTGCCGTGACAAATCCATGACACATACTATATGATTTTGTAGGGATAACTTTGTTTTGCCATGTTATTTGGAAGATACACAATTGCTTTATTAGTAAGCTTGAAGTATTACTATTTTTATGTCAATATTAAGCTTTTGTTTTGAGTCTTATGGATATGAACATTCATGCCACAATAAAGAATATTACATGGATAAATATGTTAGGTAGCCTTCCACATCAAAAATTCTAGTTTTTATAATTTACCTACTCAAGGACGAGCAGGAATTATGCTTGGGGATGCTGATACGTCTCCAGCGTATCTATAACTTTTGATTGTTCCATGCTATTATATAATCTGGTTTGGGTGTTTAATATGCATTAATATGCTATTTTTATATTTTTTTGGGACTAACCTATTAACCTAGTGCCCAATGCCAGTTTCTGTTTTTTCCTTGTTTTTGTGTATTGTGGAAAAGGAATATCAAATGGAGTCCAAACAGAATAAAATTCTACGATGATTTTTCTTGGACCATAATGAACCTACGAGACTTGGAGAAGAGGCTAGAAGGTCTACGGGTGGGCCGCAAGCCACCCAGGCACGGCCTGGGGGGTGCCCCTGGCTTGTGGCCCCCCATAGCTCCTCCAACCCTAATCTTCCGCCTAAAAATTCAGAAATATTACCCCAATACAAAAAAGAGCCACGATAATACTTTTGCGCTACTGGAAGACTCCATTCCCAAGAGATCCAATCTTGGAGCCTTTTCCAGTAATCTACTGAAGCGGGATTTGATCACGGAGGGCATCTACATAAACTCCATTACCCTTCCGATGATGTGTGAGTAGTTCACCAAAGACCTACGGGTCCATATCTAGTATCTAGATGGCTTCTTCTTTCTCTATGTTCTTCAATATGTTTGTCATTATCTTCATGGGGATCTATCCGATGTAATACTCTTTTGCGGTGTGTTTGTCGAGATCCAATGAATTGTGGGTGTATGATCAGATTATCTATGAATATTATTTGCATATTCTCTGATTTCTTATATGCAAGATTTCATATCTTTGCAAGTATCTTCGAGTTATTGGATTGGTTTAGCCAACTAGATTGGTAATTCTTGCAATGGGAGAAGTGCTTAGTTTTGTTTTCAATCTTGCGGTGTCCTCACCCAGTGACATAGTAGGGGTAGCTAGGCACATATTTGTATTGTTGCAATCAAGGATAAAAAAGATGTGGTTGCATCATATTTCTTGAGTTTATCCCACTATATCATGTCATCTTACTTAATGTGTTACTCTGTTCTTCATGAGCTTAATACTCTAGATATAGGTAGGAGTCGGTCGATATGTGGAGTAATAGGTAGAATCGTTTTGGTCTACTTGACATAGACGTGATGCCTATATGAATAATCATTGCATTGGATATCATCATAACTATGCGCTTGTCTATCAATTGCTTGGCACTAATTTGTTCACCCACCATATTATTTTCCTTCAAGAGAGAAGCCTCTAGTGAAACCTATGGCCCCTGGGTCTATTTTCCATATTATATTTTCAGATCAATAAACCACAAATACCAAAAATACCTTGCTGCAATTTTATTTACTTTTACTTCTAGCAATCTTTTATATCTATCTCTATCAGATCTCATCCTTGCATGTAACCGTCAAGGGATTGACAACCCCTTTATAGCGTTGGGTACAATTGTTTGATTGTTTGTGTAGGTGCATAAATTGAGGCCTTGCTTGTTACTCCTATTGGATTGATACCTTGGTTTTCAACAACTGAGGGAAATACATACCTACTTTTCTGCATCGCCCTTTCCACTTCAAGGGAAAACCAACGCAAGCTCAAGAAGTAGCAAGAAAGATTTCTGGCGCCGTTGCCAGGGAGGATACACATCAAGCCTACCAAGTACCCATCACAAACTCATCTATTGCATTTACATTATTTTCCATGAGGCTTATCTCTTCATTGGTAACAAGGTTGTCGCTTGAAGTAGCCGGGGCATCACTTGTGGCTTTGTAAGCACCGCTAGACTTGTTGTGAAGTTCTTCCTTGTCTTTGATTGATATCTCATGAGCAAAAATCCTGCCAATCACTTTTGTAGGCTTGAGATCTTTATAGTTTGGCATCATTTGGATTAATGTCCATACAGTGTCATATTTTCCATCCGAAGCTCTAAGTATCTTCTTGATGACGAACTCGTCGTTCATTTTTTCACTTCCTAAGCGAGCAATTTCATTGGTAATGGGAGCTAGCCTAGAGTACATCTCTACGACTCCTTCACCATCCTTCATCTTGAACTTGTCAAGTTCAATTTGAAGCACATCAAAATTAGATTCTCTTATAGAATCGGTATATTCATGCATATCAACCAAAGTGTCCCAAATTGCCTTTGCATTCTCAAGATGGCTGATTTTATTGAATTCTTCGAGGCATAGTCAGTAGAAAATGATGTCACATGATCGAGCATTTTATTGCAACATCTTCAATTCTTCCATGGTCGCTTCATGATCTGGTTCCTTTCCATCGCCAAAGAATTCACCTTGCCAGCCAATACGAACAACAGCCCAAACGGCGGTGTTTTGACCAAGTATATGCATTTTCATTTTATTCTTACAACTAGCAAAATTTGTACCATCAAAGTACGGACCTCTATTGTGATAATTTCCCTCACTAGACGTCGTACTCTCCTAGGTTGTGAAACCAATGCAATGTATACCAAAGCTCTCATACCACTTGGAGGATCACAAGTAAGTCTAGAGGGGGTGATTAGACTACTTGACTAAATAAAAATTCTACCTTTTCCAAGTTTTAGTTGTGGGTAGATTTTAGTAATGATAGCAAGTCAAGCAAATGCTATACATGCATGTCTAAGAGTATATCAGCGGAAAGTAAAGACAAACAAATGTAGTAGAGGTTAGGGTTAGAAGATGAAACACAATTATAGACACGAAGATTTTTCCCGTGGTTCCGATAGGTGGTGATATAGTACATCTATGTTTATGCACTCTTCAACCCATGGAGTGTAACAGTCGCGAGAGTCCATGGAGGGCTCCACGCATAAGTGTCCATGAAGTAGCAACCTTGACTATTCCATAATGGCTTCCGTCCACGAAGGACTAGCCTCACTATGGGTAGATCTACAAACTTCTTGGTTCAACTCTACGACATGAAGTACGAGGCTCCCAAGCGACACCTAACAAATCTAGGAGGCACCACCCTCCAAAAGGTAATAGGCTTGATAGTGATGATCAACTCCTTGCTCTTGTGCTTCAAGATGATAGACTCCTCAACACTCAATCACTCTCTCATAGATTTGTCTTGATAGAAGAGATTGATTGGGTGGAAAGAAACTTGGGGAAGCTAAAAATCAAGATCCATATGGTTGTAGTGGATGATCTTGATCTCAACACAAGGATAGGTGGTTCGCTCTCAGAAATTTGGATATGGGAAGTGGGGAACTGTTCTGAGTGCTTCTCTCGTGAGTGCGATGTGGTGGAGGGGTATATATAGGAATCTCCAAAAATTCAACTGTTACAACATTATTGACCAACTCGGTGAAACCAAACCAAAACACGGTTATATCGGTCTGTTGAAAATGTGGCAACTTTAGGAATCTCGGTGAGACCGATATGACATTCTCGATAGTACCCGATAAGAGTGGTCGAGGGCAGTTTCCAAACTTGGTGAGACTGATCCATAAAACTCAGAACTTCCGATTCCATTAATTTGGTCACCCGAATATTGGTCACCAAAACTCGGTTGCACTGATGTAGTACTTGTTTGTACCGAGAAGTAAGGGTTTGGCTAGGGTTCTGTCTGGGAAGAAAATCGGTAGAGCCGATTGGAAAACTTGGTGGCACCAATTTTGGATGATAGGGTTTAGAAAGAGTACTTTTGTAGGAGAGCTTCTGGGTGTTTTGGTGGCTAGCACTTTTGCATGTAGTTTAACTTGTAACTATTCCCATCTGGTAGTGCCTTGAGAGAGATATACGTGTGCCTCATACCGGGATTTGGCTTGCTGGGTGGTCTGGCTGGATTTGTTTTACCTTTAACAAACGTCTTGTGGACCGGAATTCCGGGGATACTACGGGCTATCCCGTAGTTAATGTTTTCCACCACAGCTTGTGGCTAGTTTGTGATGGATGAGTTGGAGCACTCATGCAGGGTTAGGTCTTTCTGAAAGCCTTGCCCACAGTAATGTGCGAACTTGGAAATTTTATTATACCCGGTGATAGAAAACTTGATGCAAAGCCAATTAAAATACAGCAACTATGTGTGTAACCGTGACCGTCTCCTTTTGAGGATGTTCGGGAAGAGAACATGGTGGGGTTATGTTTGACTCATGAGTAGGTGTTTAGGATCACTTCTTGATCATTAGTTGTTCTAATTCGTTTATGCATAGATTACTCTTCCTATTGCTGCCCTCATAAGTTAGCCAGATATCAAATGATGTATTTGCTGCAACCTCACCACTTAACCATACCACACCCATTAATCATTGCTAGTCTGGATACCCTAGGTAATGAGAGTGTTGAGTCCCCGTGGCTCACAGATTCCTACAACAACAGACACAGGTACAGTTAATGTGATGCTTTGACGTGAGAGAGATGATTGTTCTATTTGGAGGTCTTCTTCTTCATTATAGATAATAGGATTATTTAAAGGTCGGCAGCATGGGATTAGCAAGGGTGCACGTCATCTTCTTTTCCATTTGATTTCATCCATAGCCGGATCCTTCTCTTTTGTATGATGATTGCATGTATCGATGTATTAGGATATTCATGATGTAGCATGTGCCTAGTGTAAGTTAACCCCATATACTCATCTCTTCTTTACATGTATTGTGATGATTTCCATTCTTGCAAAGTGACCCAAAATGCGCTTCTATCCCTGTCAAGGCCCTCAAGCCGTCGCGAGGATAGTACCGCATTTTAGGCATGATAAGTTGGTATCATAGTTGTACCGACCTAGGAGCCCCCTAGATTGATTGAACTTGATCGTTGTCGATTCTGCAAAGAAAACTATATTTTGAGTCTAGTTATATATTGGACAGTAGGAATTCTTTTTACTCCTGTTCCCTTTGTTGCTCTAGTGCACAGTCGTGACGTAGGAATTTTAATCTTATCCCTTTGTAGTACACAATATGTGGTCCTATCCTCACGAAATCTTAAAAGTCTTAATATGGATAGAATTGCATATCGGAGACACTTTGTAACGTGGATATCATCACAAGTACATGTACTGAAGAGAAGAGTATACAAGATTTGCCTTACACTCGCCACAAGCTACAACATGAACGCATCAATACAAAAATTCATTCAATCCTCATATAGAAGATAAGGATCCGACTAGGGATGAAACACAAATGGAAAAGTCATGATGTCCCGCCTTCTATCCCATGTTGTCGGCCTGGGATCCATCCATTGATCGACGATGATGAAGAAGAAACTCCAAATAGAACAAGCATCGCTCTCACGTCAAAGCATTGCTTTACTTGTACCTGCACCTGTTGTTGTAGTAACCTGTGAGCCACAGGGACTCAACAATCTCATTTCCAAGGGCATCAGAACTAGCAAAGCTTAATGGGTGAGTGATGGTTAACTATGAGTGTACAACAAGCACTAAGACTTTTGATATCTGGCTAACTACGAGTACAAGAATAAGAAGAGTGATCTACGCATAATCGGATGTAAACTAGTAATGATCAACAAGTTATCGTGAACACCTAATTACGAGTCAAACATAACCCCACCGTGTTCTCTTCTTGGTTCAAACCTCACAAGTAGGGACGGGAACGGTTACACACACGGTTGGTGTATATAATTTGCGTTTAATTCAAGTTTGCTATTACCTGGTATTATAAAATTTCCATGTTGCCACATAATCATGGGTACGGCTCTCACAAAGACTTAACCCTGTAGGGGTGCTCCAACTCATCCATCACAAACTAGCCATAAGCTGCGGTGGAAAAGCTCAACCTCGTGATAGCCCATAGTATCCTCAGAATCATGATGCCCAAGATGTTGTTCAAAGGTAAAACAAATCCAGCAAGGCCTATCGGTGAGCTAGATCTGCATAGTACTAGCGCTGGGTCCAGCGCTACTACTATCGCGCTACAGCTAAGTTTTAGCAGTAGCGCTGTCCTTGGAAGCGCTACTACTACGTGTTGTTAACAGTAGCACTTGCCAGGCTAGCACTACTGCTAACTATCTGTAGCACTTGGACAAACGAAACGCTGCTACTAACCCAGCGCTGCTATTAGATGATTTCCAATGCTACTGCTAGAATTCTTGCTTTCACATATTTACACCCTCTACGTATTTGTGATGTATTTATACAGGATCTATACAATAGTTTCATTAGATCATACTAAACATACAGTATTATCATCATATCATAGACATATAGTACTCTCGTCATACCATCATCATCGTCATTCAACACAAACATCATCAGATCTCGAAAATAGCGATACACATGAGTGATCATGTCATGTCTCGAATAAGTGCAAATGCATGGTCATGGAAGAAACACAAGTTTTCATCATCTCTATCTAAACCATGACGTAGAGGAGAAGACTGACCAACATGAGCAAGAGCGCGACTATGTAGTACTTGAGGCACCGGCGGTCCCGCCATCGCTCATGCTGGAGTGTCCACTTCAAGTAACTACTTTCCGCTTCGGCTCTACTGCCAAACCCTCTGTGGCTAGAACCTGGGAACCTGTACACCTAGGCCTGAGCGTGTGGCCAGTTGTCATAGACTCTTGGAACCCTCCCAACGAACACGACGTGCCAGTCCTTTGCCATCTCTGATCTATGTACCTGCATCAACAGTTGATCAATTGAATGATAATATGCAACATAATGTACTTAAGCAAACAAAGAGGCATAATTAGCAAAATACAAGCAACTTATAGTAAACATAAGTGACGAAGTTCCTCATATATACCCAAACTAATTAACTAGCAAGAGCGATCAGTCCTCCATGTCGGCGGTACAATCTTCGTAGTCAGGGATGAAGCACCCGAGCTTCATGAAAGGCTTCAGGTCCAGAAGCTAAGCGAGTAGCAGTGCTCGGACATCATCCCGTGTCATTGTTGGCCCATGGTAGAACATCCCTGTTGGTTCGAGGACCCGCTTCATCATCACTTGGGCAAGTTCACATTGTACGTGATAAAACTCAGCTCGGAGTTGATGATCCGGTGTATCCTATGCTTGTGGCCCAGCTGACAATCTCGGCATCTTCGGTACTAGGTGCCATGCGAAGTCGTTCATTATCCCTTCTGTACTCGATCAGGTGATGCATGAGGTAGAATCCATCAGCCTGACTGGTGTGCGGTTGCTGGATGCAGCAGAAGTCGGTCTTATGGCGGAAAACTAGCCTGTCCTTCTTGTTTCTTTTCACCTTTATATATCCAGCAGACATGCTGAAGGTAAAGAGGGCACTATTGAGAACACTCTTTACGTGCGTGTAATCCTTTGTCTTGATGTTCTTCGTTGAGTCCAAGTATATAGCATGGGAGTATTCCGGGTACAGAACGATGAGCACGACACCGCCCCCGCTGCGCAAATGAAGTACACACCTCTAATTAGCCTCCATGCTTGCAAAGGAATGATTAATGACACTTACGAAAGGATATGCGTGGATGACTTACGTGGGATGATAAGGCAGGAGAATCGCTTCCTTGTCCTTATTAGCGATCATGAATCTGCCGAGGTACTTGCTCGCATAGTCACGATACTCTTTGCAAACTGCCAAGTAGCTCTCGTGCATATAGAACGGGTCCGCGACGCAGATATATCATATGTTCCCGATCCTGATGAAGTAGTTGAGATACATCACATACATGCGGATGAACTGGAAATCCAGCTTGGTCATGTGGAACATGTTGTAGATGTAGTCGAATCGCAGGATGAACTGATTCGCGGGCCAGGTGTCGACGTACAACATCCCACCCGGCAGCTGAGCCACGTAAAGCGGGTATCCTGGTTTTTCCGTGATCAGAAGGCTTTTTTCTCTGGCCAGCACATCTTCATGGAGTCTCCTTAGATCATTTTTTAGTATGTTATCTAGCGCTTTGGGGGTAGGATTGGCTCGCTGGTGACATGGAAATGATTCTTACCTTTGACAGGTATTCTGTCTACCACCTGGGGCTTCAGAGGCGGCTGGCTGCTTGAAGCGGCTCTGACGCCTTTAGGGCCTTTCTTTTCTGGTCTCCTCCTTGCCTTATTGTTGGGTCGCAGCGGTAGTGAGCCCAACATACCTTCCCTAACCACCCCCAAGTGTCGTCGGGCTAAACATTGGACAGGCCTCAGGGGGTTGCTGGGTAGAGGCGACATCTGGAGGCGTCTCCTGCGAAGATTGCTTGAAGAGAGACTTTTTGCATTCCGCCTTAGGATGTTCCGGCTCCAGCAAATCAGGCAGCATCAAGTCATCATCTCAGTGCTCATAGCCTGAGTCATCGTCATCCTGAGCCATCAACCTTCCATCATCGCATGTGGTATTGAAATACTTGTCTGGGTCATCATCCTCCTCCTCCATGTCATCAATATTTGCTTCTTCGACAGCGGGGGCAACATGATCTGGCACTAATGGAGGCTCTCCCTCACATCTTCTGCTACAACCTGCCACGACAGGTGCTGGTAATGTGGTAGGTGGGCTGGTGTTCATACCTTCTTGAGAAGGTGGCATTGGGGTGATACTGGGCGCCTCAAGATGAAGAAGAGACTTCGGCCAAGGCAAGAACCAGCTCTTGCATGCGCCAATCCTCTGGGGGTCTCGTCATCATCGGCTGGTACTGGAGGAGGCAAATCCTCGAAGCCAGCTATGACACTGGCCACATTAACATTGCAGACACCATCGGGCATCTCTTGATTGTGGAACATGCGGTCCTTCGGCTTCACGATCGTTGCCTTTCCCACGGTCACCTTCTGGCCCTTGATGTCGTATAGTAGGGTGCATGGGGTATCGTCGGGCTACAAAGAAGACTTGTTTGCGATGTCAAACATCTAAAAGGCAACTGAAACAGAAGACTATAGACATGCTGGTGAAAAGGGTATGCCGCGTAATTACCGTGAGGGCGTCAAGCTCAGTCAGCAATGAAGGCCCACCGAGCATGCAAGAGACAAAGGTCGGGCTGCTATGAACAGGAGTGGGACCTTTTGCGGTTGCCTAAGCAGGTGTTGGTGTTGTGGTGTTCGCCGAATTGCTCCCGACAAAGCTGGGAAGGTGAAGTCCTCCAGTCATGCATTTGGATAGTTCTTCGTGAAATCGAAAATTGCCGGAATCAATCTGGCCACCGCATCAGTGATTGCTGCATTGACGGCCTCGCACAACTCTTCTTTGGTCTCAGCTTTGGTCTTATTGACCGCAACCGCGATCTTCTCGTCGATGGTCTGTTGAGTGGCGACTGACCATCTCTTCCTTCTTTCCTCTGGCTCCTCGTTGTAGCACGTCTTCCACGAGGCGCCATCTCCGACGCCGTGCACACATCCATAGAATGGAGGCTTATCCACCGGGACCTTTTTCAGTATCTTCAGGGCCCGGTTGAATGGGGCGTCCCACTTGGGCCTCGCCGACGACTGTGATGACTCGTCGGTTTCGGCTGCCTTTTCGTGCTGCTCTTTCTGCAAAAGGGACATGGATGGTTTACTAATGTGAAAAAACTTGTAGTCGAACTGATTGGAAGTTATATGATACTGTGTTAATATAACAATTATCAGAAGTCTGATGAACTCCCTCGTGTTCGGGTCCGTGTAAAAGATCTTGTTGACTTTGTCCCACTTGTACAGGGCCCTGATCCAGTCATGCTCCAGCGGGTCGGTGAACTCCGCCAAGGGGTGTGGGATTCCGTGACTTTCATGTTCGGTGTCCTCCCTAGCCCATACGTGCCTCTTCCCCTCGTAACCACAGCTTCCGAGGCGTTGCGGAGGCGTGTTCCTGTCCTGGAGCGCCTTCATTTTCTCTGACCATGCCTTGACTTCTTCTTTACCGCAATTCTCCTTGATTTTTTCAAAGTCCTCTTCCATTATTGACGGATTATCAACATGAATCTTGGACCACGGTTCATTCTTCGCAATCGCTTTTTTCACCTGAACTTTCCAGGAGGACAAGTCGTTGGTGAACGTCACCATTGCCTTGGCGTTTATCTTTGTCATGGTGATGTCGTCCCACGTGTCTTTCAATGTTTTTTCATCCCGGCTGGGGAACATGAACCTATTGTGCAACTTCTTTAGGAGCATGTGCTCCATATGTGGTATCTTCTTCAACAGAACATCATTGATGTTCGCGGTTTCCTATGCATCCTAGTTGATTGCCCCAGCACGAACGTGCTTCCTTCGGCGCCGTTGGCTCTAACTTGTTGGGGTACATCTCTGTGACCACAATTTGCCTGATGTCGAGCTCGTTTGGTTTTTGTGACCTCTTCTTCTTCGGTGCTTTACCGAATATGCCAGCATTTTTGCCGGCCTCGGGGGTGGTGTCGGTGCTGGTGCCAGTGCCAGTGTCGGTGTCAGGGTTGGTGCCATAGCCGCCACCATGCAACCCCATCTGGTGTTCGTCCAGGTAATCGAAATATGCATTTGCTGCCCTGTGGGGGTCTACTAAGAGGCGAGCAGAACCCCCGGATTCGGCATCGTTAGACATGCTTCCTATTCAAAAATTGTAAATAAAAGATATAATGAAGAGAAAAAAGGGGCCTATATATATTGGGAATGTTGATTCCCCTTCCAGCAAATCCCGGACACTCCATATGTCCTAGTTTCTAGCACAAGTCATGCCGAAAATCACGAAAATTTTAGGCATGACCTTTGCTAAAAAGTGGACATATGGAGCACCTGAAATTTGCCGGAACGGAAATGAATCAACATTCCGGCAAAACATAGGCCACTCAGACATTCTGGCAAAACATCAATGTCATATATCAGATACCAAATGACATATCTCATATATCATATAGCAACAATGAACAACAATGAACACATATCATACTACATTCCTAAAATGTGGAATATGCAAATGAACATATAGCAACAATGAACATCAACGACATATATCATATAACAATAAACATCAATTCTGTTTTTTGTCCTAATTATTTTTTTTGTCCCACCTAATTTTTTTGCCCTAGCTAATTTCCTAATTTTTTTGCCTTAGCTAAAGAGGGAGGAGGACAGGGCATAGGTGAGCGAGAGGCTTACGGCGCGGTGAGGTCGAGGGCGGTCTCGGGCAGCCGGCGGCGAGGTCGAGGGAGGCCTCGGGCGGCAGCGACAGAGGAGAGGGGAAGAGAGTGGAGAGGGCGGCGACCGCGTGAGTTCGAGGGCGGCCGGCGGCGAGATAGAGGGAGGTCTCGGGCGGCGGCAATAGAGGAGAGGGGGAGAGAGTGGAGAGGGCGGCGATGGCATGAGTTCGAGGGCAGCCGGCGGCGAGGTCGAGGGCAGGCAGGGGAGAGGGTGGTGACAGCGTGCGGCGTGAGGTCGAGGGAGGCCTCGGGTGGCGGCTGCATAGCAGAGGGGGAGAGAGTGGACAGGGGCGGGGGAGGGGGGAGGAGTTGGCGAAATTTTGAGCCGGAGCGGCGGGGGGTTAACCCCTACTAGTAGTAGCATTGGTTTAGGAACAAGTGCTATAGCTACCTTAGCTATAGCGTTGCTTTCTAAGCCAGCGCTACTGCTACGGGGGAGCCCACATGGGGGTTAACCCCAAATAGCCGTACTGCTTGTTTAGGAGCCAGCGCTATAGCTAAGGTAGCTATAGCACTTGTTCCTAAACCAGCGCTACTGCTAAATATTTCAATTTTATTTTTTTATTTTTTTTCCTTTTCTAGTTTTTAGTTTTCTTTTCTTTTAATATTTTCCTTTTCTTTTCTGTTTACTTTTCTTTTCTTTTGTATTGCTTTCTCCCTTTTTTTGTTTTTTTTTCTCCAGATGACGGCGTCACCCTCTTGCACACTGCGCGAATATTATCACCAGAACCATGCATGTGGTGGTAACATATCAGTTGACCATTTGACCGATAACAGTGACTTGAGTGCGTACATAAAGTAGATACATATATATAAATGATGGTTTCTGATCAGCTGCGTCGACGACTTTTCACATTGAGCTTCTTCCCTTTCTTGTTCGTTTCCGAGTAATTGAGCACCTCCTTGTGAATTTTCCGGAGTCATGGAGTACGATCTTTCTTAGGTAATGTAGTATTTATTCTTCTTTTCACGTATGCTTCATCGTTATCGTCATCTTCCCTCATTGGGTTGCCGTATTGGTCGTAGTCTTCCTCGTTGGCGACTCCATCCATTCCGATGATCCTCCTTTTGGATCTCCTCATGACAACACGGCTGGGATTGGTCGGGTTGGTTATGAAGAAGCATTGTGTCACGTGCTTAGTGTGTACCCATGGCTCATATTTGGCAATGACGTTAACGTTCACGGTAGTGCTCTTCGCATTGGGTATAGACATGGTGGTGAAATACTTGTTTTATCTTATGACGTCCTTGGCCCATCTGACACGGAACATCATCGCATCATGCATTCCAGCATAGTCAAGCTCCCAGATCTCTCCGACCCTTCCGTAGAATCTTTCAGTTCTGCCGTTGGCGTCGGTCACGCATTGAATTGTGACCCCGGAGTTCTAGTAATTACTATCCATGCCTTTGGCCTCCGTGTAGAACGTGTACCCATTGATACCGTAGGACTGATAGGTCGTGAGCTTGGGTGCGGGGCCATGTGCTAAGGCGTGTATTAGCAATCTGTTCGAACTGCCCTCTTCCGAAGGATTTTCAAGAACTTCCTCTTTGAACCAATGCACGAAAGTGGCGTTGTGCTCTACAGTAACTTAGTCGTCCGTCTTGAGCATCCCCTTATAACGGTACTTCTTTGTGATGCTTTCTTTGTGCCGTGCCACATAATCACCCACTACATCTAGGTGTTGTAGCACTACTAAGTTAGCCATGTCAAAGTTGTTCCGTCGATCCGAGTAGTCCACGTGCAATTCCCTCCGGCCGTTGTTATGACCATCTCCTTCGAGCGTCCCATCATGCATCTTGAGGGGAAAACCAACAACAAGGTCTCCGACGCCTATATAATTCCCGCAAAAGGAGACAAACTCATGCATCAGATACCCCTAGACGATGCTCCCTTACAGACGAGACATGTTATGAACGAATCCTTTGATGACCCCATTCATTCACTCGAACGGCATCATGCTATGAAGGAAGCGGCGCGAGATTGATGATGTCATCCACAATGTGGACACACAGATGCACCATGACATTAAAGAACATGGGCGGGAAGTACATCTCAAGGTCACATAGTATGACAACGATCTCTTCCTGTAGGCTTCGGAGCTGCTTCACACTTATGGACTTTCGGGAGATAACATCGAAGAAGTTGCAGAGACCAGTAAGCGTTTCACGGACGTGCTTCTCCATTATCCCTCTAATGGCAACCAGGAGTATCTGCGTCATCATCACGTGACAGTCATGAGACTTCATCCCACTGAACCTTTTCTTCTTGGGGTCTAGAAATCTGCTTATCTTCCCACAGTAACCGGAACTGACCTTGATTCCCATAAGGCACTTAATGAATTGATCGATCTCCTTCGCACTTAAGGTGAAGCAAGAAGGGGGGAAATAATTCTCCTCATTCTTGTTGACTTTTCTGCCCCTTCCCCCCTCCTCCGTCTCTATCTCCGTCTCCTCCGTTGACTTTTTATGGTGGAGATCTTTCCTGATCTTCAAATCTTCCAACTCTTTCCTTGCCTTTGGCCCATCCTTGGTCTTCTCCAGCATGTTCATTAGTGTGCCAACCAAGCTCTCGAGGACATTCTTCGTGTTCTTCATTTGATCAAGGCAATGAGGCGTGTCGTGATTGGGCCGGTACTCCAAGTCCCAGAAAACAGACCTCGTTTTCCATACCTTCAGCAGCAGCTTCGGTGCCTTTTTGATCTTTCCTGGCGCGGGGCATTGTTCCTAGTTTCTCAGCAACTTGTCGATTTCTATGCGCTCCTCTTACGTGGAGGTACTCGAAGCTCATCCAACCCATTGAATAGATCTCCACGAGTAATCCTTCTCTAGCCATCTACGATGGCCCATGTACACGATTTTCCCGGACCTGCCATCTTTCATTGACGTAAGCTGCTGAGACATTGTATCATCCATGCACCTCGTGCATCCGCAGTATCCGTGGCACACTTGGCCTGAGATCCCATGTCCATGCCGGTCTTTTCCATAACGTGTCTAGCTCCTCTAGCAGAATCCCCATATAGAGGTTAATACTATTTCCCGGTTGTTTCGGCCCTTGAATCAGCATGCTCATGTGTGCGTACTTTGTCTTCATGCACTTCCATTGGGGGAGGTTGTACATCCATACAAACACGGGCCATGTGATTTGGTTGGTGTTCTGGTTTCCCAATGGATTCAGGCCATCGGTACTCGCACCAAGCACGATGTTCCTTGGATCTTCTGCCGCAAATCCATATACAACGTTGAATTCCTTCCACTGGCTACCATCTACGAGGTGTCTCAGCTTCGAACCATCTCCATCGTCGAGCTTATTCCTCTCCGCATGCCTGCGCATGAGCTTTGCTTCCTCAGGATCTACAAAAATACTGATGTAGATGGGGAGTGATCGGAAAGTACCATACAACTTTCTGAGGAGCTTTCTTTCCTGCCTTCTTGTATAGAGAAGCATTGCACACTGGACAGCTGGTTTTTTACCCATGCCCCCCCCCCGATAAATGATCCAATCATTGATACATGCGTGGTACCTAATGTGCGGCAAATCAAAAGGGCAAACTATTTTCTTGGCCTCCTTGACACTAGTAGGACAGAGGATCCCCGCGGGAAGAGCTTTACTATGTACATACTTCAAATGCTCCCCGTGGGATCGCAACCGTCATACAATGGAGTCTTCAAGTCTACTTCAAGTTGCGCCAGCTTGGCCTCCTCTCTAGAAGCAGCTCTCTCGCTAGTCGTACTCTTGCGAAGGAGGTCTCGAACATGAGGGTCCTGCACGACTGCACTTAGTAGCATCGAAGACTGCAGCGTGCCTTCTTCTCCGCCATGTCTAGACTCTTCTTCGCCGTGTACGAGATCTTCTCTGATGATGTCATTTCCGGACACTTCGCTGGTGCCATCATCGTGTCAATCAATCATCTCTTCGTTGAGCCCCATGTCGTTATTCCCTGCCATGTGGACGTCCTCATCATCATCAGCTTCTTCACTTATACAGTGAGTATAGCCATCCATGAAACCATTCTTCAGCAGGTGCGCCTTCTTAGTGCCACGATCAAAAGGGTCCAACAGGACTCCTTCCTTGCATCTTGCACACGGACATCTAATCCTAGTCCGATTATTTGCATACATGTCCATCACCGCAGATTGCATGTACCGCTCCACCTTCCATCCACTCACCTTCATGACCGGCTGCACGGTATAACAAGCAAAAGGGTTATAAAATGAATAATGCATGCATGCTTCAGAGTCATATAAAATTTTGGCATGACCTTGCCTAAAAATAGGACATATTGAGTTTGCTCGAAATTCACCAAAACGGAAATAAATCGATATCTCGGCAAAACATAAGCAACTCGAGGGCATGTCACTCACACAGATCTCTCAATATATCCCAAACACACATATTGGCATTCACACACATATTCCCATTGTTGAAATGAACAACTTTTTACTCACCTATATATCTCTCGAGAGCGATACCGATCGAGAGAGCACGCCGTTAATTAGATGATGAGAGAGACCGATCAAGACGTGTGGATGCCTCAATAGCTAGCTAGATCTAGTTCTTGGGGAGGAGAGGTGAATATAGCTAGCTAACTAATGGAGAGGGAGTTATGTTGGAGGGGGGCATTAGTGGAGAGAGAGGAAGAGAGGTAGGAGAAAGAGAGATAATGTGAGAGAGATCATTTATGGAGGAGAGTTATGGTGGAGGGGGACATTAATGAGTAGAGAATTAGAGAGGTAGGAGGAATAGAGAAGAAGAGCAACAATGGTGGAGAGTGGAGAGGCGAAAGGAGGGGAGAGAGGACAAAGTGGGGGAGAGAGGGAGGGGGTGAAAAGGTGGTAGCAGCCGCAACTAGCAGTAGCGCTGCTTACAAAAAAGTGTTGCTCCTATGTGTGGCACATTAGTAGTAGCACTTGCATGTCATAAAGCACTACTCGTAGTAGCCTTAGCAGCAGCGCTTCCTTCCACCCAGCGTTGTTACTATAAATTGTGTCGGCGGGGTCATCGGGGCCACCTTATCAGTAGCGCTTTCTTAGCGCCTAGCGCTACTACTAAGCCCTTAGTTGTAGCACTGTAGGAACAAAGCGCTATTCGTAATTAGCAGCAGCGATTTTATTTTTCCAGCGCTACTAGTAGGCTCCTGTCTATAAGGTTTTTGCTAGTAGTGCCTATCTACGAGCATTATCCGTCTATGCAAAGTGGAAGGTAGCCAGAGAAAATAGCTCGACTTGACCCAAGTTGGCACCGCCAACTACTAGGTAGGTGGATTGTTACTCATGAGGAGCACTCGCAAGGGGCTTTGATTAATTATCCATGGGGTGATCATGCTCGATGCGAGTTTGAGTTGTTGTTAAGATAAAAGTACCAATTTTGGGCCTTGGAAGAATAGTTTTATCGCAAAACAAAAATCAAGGGAGTCCCCATAACAACCCCAAGCATGTTAGGAGAGCCCAATATGGAACATAGCATCGCTAAAGAGAAACTAGCGTGGCAAAGTTGGAAGAAAACACCGAGCAAAAGGCCAAGACTTCCATCTTGTGCCAAGTCTATAGGTGCATTAAATTCAATATACAGAATATTATGATAGCCCAAAGATATCCATGTTATCGCATGGAACAACCTGTAACTAGTAATTCTATAATAGAGGGTTGATCAAGCGGTAACATAGACAAACAACTGTTTCTTGGGAAGGTGGAGGGTTAGCATCTTATCATGGCATTTTGGGAGGCTTAACAAACAACTGGTAGGTAGCGAGACATAGTAATAGAAATGAAAATACAAGCATGACAATGATAGTAATGGTATCCAGGAAAATGATAATCTTGCTTGAGATCCTGATTGGAAGAAGAAAAAAATCCATGAAGAAGATGAACCAATGTATTTGAGCTACTCCTCACACTCTGAAATGCTTTAGGAACTCTATCGAGAAGAAGCAAATCCTGAAACAAAGAAATGGCATGGTAAACACCACAACATATTCCTGGTATGATGCACACAAAAGTATGATGCTTGTCTAGTTGAAATAGGCATGGCATGGCAACATGCAACAATCAAACACTACAAATTAAGAGAAGTTTAATATCCAACGAGCTGCATATTGACGAATATCCATGTTTGAATCATTTAGTTCACTCTTGTTTATTTACATGGTAAGTTTAAATGTGTTGAAACATGGCAAAAGGGGAAGCATAAACAATCACATCATATAGGCATTTAAAATGAGGCCAGAAGCAAGATATATCTCCGAAAAGACCCCATATGCAAATTTAGAATTTGGTATTGTTGTATCTTAAGCATATTTATTAAATAGGGAAATAAAGTGCACCATGTTATTCTACTTGTTTGTCTAATAAAGTTGCACATATAGTTTGTTCAACTCGGAGCTATGGTTAATTTAATATGAAATAAACCATTTTAACATGCCATTCATTTGAATTAGTGTAAACAACAATTTTAAACATTTTTAATGTTGTTATCATGATGCGGATGGCATATTAAAGTTACATGCTATTTTATGAAACATTGTACCCAATAAGATATGAAGCATGTTTCTACATGATGGAAATAAAGGGGTGCCATGATGATGAATCAAAAAATGTTGTGATAACACACAAGTATAGGGGATCGCAATAGTTTCTGAGGGTAGAGTATTCAACCCAAATTTATGATTCGACACAAGGGGAGCCAAAGAATATTTGAGAGTATTAGTAGTTAAATATCTGTAGCAAAGTGATCAGTAGCACAGTAATACAATAGTCTGATAGCAATGGTAATAGTAAAGTAGCGGTAACTGTAGTATTAATAGTTTTATAACAAGAGCAATAGTAATAGTAGTAATAGTAACTTAGCAAGAACAATAAGTGGAAAACTCGTAGGCACTGGATCGGAGTATTTGTTGGATGATAGTCATAACCTAGGGCGACACAGAACTAGCTCTAGTTCGTCAATGTAATGTAGGCATGTATTCCGTATATAGTCATACATTCTTATGGAAAATAACTTGCACGACATATTGTGTCCTACCCTCCCATGGCAGCGGGGTCCATAAGGAAAGTAAGGGATATTAAGGCCTCCTTTTAATAGAGAACCGGAACAAAGCATTAACACTTAGTGAATACGAGAACTCCTTAAACTACGGTCATCACCGTGAAGTATCCCAAATATTGTCACTATGGGGTTTATGAATCATAACATGTAATAGGTGAATATGACTAGGCAAGATAGGATCAATAACATATATATAATGATGATAACACAAACTATTCAGATCTGAAATCATGGCACTCGAGCCCTAGTGACAAGCATTAAGCATGGCAAAGTCATAGCAACATCAATCTGAGAACATAGGGGATACTAGGGATCAAGCCCTAATAAAACTAACTTGATTACATGGTGAATCTCATCCAACTCCTCACCGACCAGCAAGCCTACGAAGGAATTATTCACTCCTGGTGGAGAGCATCATGGAATTGGCGATGGTGAAGGGTTGATGATGACGAAGACTAATCTGGACTCTCGAACTCCCCCTCTCTAGAACACCAAACAAACACCAGATCTGGCCTCTCGATGAAGAACAGGAGGTGGCGGCGGCTCCGTATCATGAAACGTGGTAAACTTTCTCTATGATAGTTTTTTGGAGAATTGTGAATTTATAGCATTGTAATACGGGTCGTGGGACCCACGAGGTGTCCACCGTCCACTAGGCTGTGCTAGGGGGCCTGGCGCGCCCTGGTGGAGGGTGGGCACCCTGGCCCCCCTCTCAGGTGGCTTCTAGCTCCATAATTCCTCAATATTCCAAAATAAATCTCCAAAAAGTTTCACTCCATTCCGAAAACTTTTATTTCTACACAAAAACAAAACCATGGTAGTTCTGCTGAAAACAGCGTCAGTTTGGGTTAGTTCCATTCAAATAATGCAAATTAGAGTCCAAAACAAGAGCAAAAGTGTTAGGAAACGTAGATACGTTGGAGACGTATCAACTCTCCCAAGCTTAAACCCTTGCTTGTCCTCAAGCAATTCAGTTGACAAACTGAAAGTGAGAAAGCAAAACTTTTACGAACTCTTTTGTTCTTGCTTACATACATATGCTTAAGTAGCACCCATGTTTTGAGCAAAGATCATTACTAACCATGTCAACAATATCTTTTAAGTACTATATTAACTCACATCAATGATGCAAACAACTAGCGAGCAATAATAAGATACCTCAAGTGCAAACAATTTACCAAAACAAGCATGATATAATATGACAACAATGGTATCTCGCTAGCCCTTTCTAAGACAACAAAACACAACTGCAGAGCACCTCCAAGTTCAAGCAGCGACTAAACATTGTAATTCGTGGTAGAAAATATCTAGTCATGATGCATCCAACATTTACTACACACAATGCATGAGGATGACAATAGTGCTCTCAGGTCTGGTGATTATATTTAGAAGGTGATGACTCAATATTAAAATAAATAGATAGTACCTTTGTAGAGGGAAGCAGGGATTAGCAGATGTGCCAGATCTCAAGTATTAAATAAGTGATAAGTATAATTTTGAGAGGTACACCCTTCCTATCACTATTACGACCTAGAGCTATCAATATCTTACATGTTAAACAAATTAGTGGCGGTTCCCAAGCGGTAAAAGTAAATGTTTACTCCCCCCATCACCAACAAACACACTCCATGGCGAGCCAAATCCACGAGTATTGTCCAAACCAACAACATAACTGGGGGAGTTTTACTTAATTATTTGCATTTATTTTGATTTCAGGACTGGGAATCCCTATTACCGCCGTTCTCGTGCAAGGATGAGTGAATAAACATTCATCATGAGAGTAACCCTCTTAACATGGAAGATACTAACCACCCACTATCGCCCCATGAGCGGTCTAGGCACACAAAATAGATGTTCATTTGAAATTTTAGGGGTGGCACATGACAATTTACTTGGAATGGCAGGGTAATACCGCATATAGGTACATATGGTGGACTCATCTTGAATAACTTTGGTTTAAGGGTTTTTTATGCACAAGCGGAATTCCCACTTAGTACAAGTGAAGGCTAGCAAATAGGTTGACAAGTGGCCAGCTAGAGAGTGAATACGTTCATAAACATGCACTACAAATAATAAACATTGAATTCTATCATGAGTAGGATATGGACAGTATGAACATAAATATCATGAAGGCTATGTTGGTTTTGATTCAACTACATGCATGAACATGTACCATGTGAAGCCACTTGAAACATTCATAGGAGGATACCATATCATCATACTACATCACAACCATTTTAATGCATGTTGACATCCAAGATAAATCATTATCCACTCCTAGCTACTTGAGCATGGCATGAACCACTATAATATCTAATTGTCATTGCAAACATGTTCAATCATAATGTGATGAATCATGGATACTAGGTTAAACATATTTACAAAAAATGAACAAGTTGAGTTCAAACCTGCTTTTCTCTCCCACGGTCAATTCATCCAATATCGTCATTATTGTATTTCACTTGCACAGTCGAATGGTATGGAAATAATAATAGTGCAAGAGCGCCATGGACTAACTTGAAATTTGCAAACATTTTATCCAAGAGGAGAAACCAAGGTAATATGGGCTCTCTGTTAGATCCACAATAATTCATATGAGAGCCACTCCTTGGTATGACTCCATAAAAGAAAAAGAATTTCAGAGAAACGCACTAAAATATAGTTAGAGTTTTTAGTTTTTCTTGAAGAAAGCAAATAAGAGAAGGAAAACAAAAATGAGAAAAACTATTTACATGGGATAACTCCCAACAAGCGAAAGAAGAAATGAGAAATATTTTTGGGTTTTCCTTTAATGCTACAACTAACTGACTTGAAAGAAAAACCGAAAATAAACAAGAAGTATTTTTGGATTTTCTCAAAGTTTTTCAAACACACAAGAAGAAAACGAGAAAAATAAATCTAGCATAGATAATACGATGAAAGAGTGTGGACACTGGCAACCGAAATTAATGTGTGAACATGAATGTAATGTCGGTGGGAATACGTACTCCCCCAAGCTTAGGCTTTAGGCCTAGCTTTGTGATCACCATTGGTGCGCCACGTAATGGCCTGAGTGATAGCCTATCGAGGCTCTTGGTGCAACCACCTCAGCCCTCCTAGCATATTCAACCTGTGGATTGTATGCATGGGCCTTGCTCTCATAGACGTAGTATCTTCCCTTGCTGTTAAAATCAAAGGGAGCAGCAACAAGCAATACAATAGGCACAATGGGACCGTTATCAAACCTCAAGTTGTAAGTATAGTTATTAACTGTGCCTGTAAGAAGGTGTTTCATGGCATCAAGGACTAAGTACTGATTAGGTAAGATAAGATCACGTACCATCGAGATATGGCTACCTTACCGAGGCCGAGTACCTTACCCTTAGAGTTCTCTCCAAAGGTCACGTACCATCGAGGACTTTGATTAGGCGTGATATCTTGGAACATGTCTCTATCACGAGTCATATGATCCATAAATCCACTATAAAGTATCCACTCTTTTCCTCCGGACATGTAGTATCCAAAGTTTGCGATAAGACTCATATTCTTCATGATCTTCTCATACTCGATGTCGAACAGCTCATCTTCTGCATAGTAGCCATGTTCCACATTATCATCATCAAGTGGGAAATCCTCGTCATAAAGAATAAGAGATTCATTAGAATAGTGATCATGACAGTGTTCAAGTGTATGAATGCGAATGAATTCAAAGATAATGTTGTTGATAGTAGTGACATCTCCTTTAGCACGCATAACTTCATAGAGATCAAATAGACATTTATCAAAGTTAGGATCACTAGGCTTCATTTTGTGAAAAGCATAGGTTCTATGAAGAGTTTCATCAAGATTTCCTAAGGAAAGATTTGGATATCATTTCTCCAAATCAGTCCATATGGTATAGGCACATGCAAAGTTCTTCATTTGATAAAGCACGAATCTTGGTAAACCTCTAACAGTAAGATTGACAACTCTTAGGTTACCAAGCATGTTAATTTCCCCTTCGTATGGGATGCAATTCATCAGTGGGGAGCACATAGGGTGTTTCAATGTATTCAGTCAAATGGAATCTATCTATTAGATCAATCATGGCATTCTTCCATTGACTATAGTACTCTCCATCAAGAATGGGCACTCTACAACTCAAACTCTCTACTATAGACACATCCATCCTCCTCCACGGTGATTAAACCGAAGCAATGGAGACCAAAGCTCTGATACCACTTGTAGGATCGATAGAGGGATGTCTAGAGGGTGGGGGGTGAATAGACTACTAGCATAAATTTAGAACCTAACCTTTTCCCAAGTTAATAGGTTGCTAGATTTTAACTAATTTAGCAAGTCTAGCAAGCCCTACACATGCATGTCTACAAATATGGCAGCGGAAAGTAAAGACATTGCACATATAAGTAAAGAGATGGGATAGGAAGATCAAACGCAATAGGAGACACAAGGATTTTTCCCATGGTTCCGATAGGTGGTGCTATTGTACATCCACATTCATGGAGTCTTCGACCCACGGAGGGTAACGGTCGCGAGAGTCCACGCAGGGCTCTATCCACGAAGGGTTCCACGGAGAGGCAACCTTGACTATTCCATGCGGCTTCTGTCCACGAAGGACTAGCCTCACTATGGGTAGAGCTTCACGAAGTAGGCGATCTCCTTGCCCTTACAAATTTCTTGGTTCACTCCAGAACACGAAGTAGGAGGCTCCCAAGCGACACCTAACCAATCTATGAGGCACCACCCTCCAAAATGTAATAGGCTGGGTAATGACGATGAACTCCTTGCTCTTGTGCTTCAAGATGATTGACTCCTCAATACACAATCTATCTCTCACAGAGTTGGCTTGGTAGAATAGATGAGATTAGTGTAAAACAACTTGGGGAAGCTAGAAATCAAGATCCATATGGTTGGAGTGGAAGATCTTGACCCCAACACAAGGGTAGGTGGTTCTCTCTCAGAAAACTAAGTAGGATAGGTATGGAATAGTTCTGAGTGCTTCTCTGTCGAGTGGGTTGTGGTGAAGGGGTATATAAAGGCATCCCCAAAAATCCAACTATTACACACAATAAGTCAGACTCGGTGACACTCATGTGTAAATCTTGGTGGTACCAAAGTGAAAAAAGTGGCAACTTTTGAATCTCGTTCAGACTGATATACAAATCTTGGTTACACCAACATGGTGACCAACGGTCAGATTTACCAGACTTGGTGACGCTAATTCACCATTCTCGGTTGGACCGAAAATGAGAATTTGCGTAACAGGAAGTTGGCAAACCAACTCGGTGGCACCGAGTGCAGTGTCGACTGCACCGAAGTGTTAGGGTTTGGCTGAGTCTGTCTAGGGTTTGGAACTCGGTGGCACCGGGATAGGAGTGTTGGTTGCACCGATTTGGCATATTTGGTTTAGGACCGACTTAAGTGGGAGAGTATGTGGATGTTTTGGTGACTGTCACTTGTGCATGTTTGAACATATTGTTCACCATCAAAAATTTACCCCCTTTTATTAGTCTTGGCTTTCCTATGGACGCAAAGTGATTTCTCACAAATGTAAAATGTAGAGTCCTCTTGCTTGAAGCTTGGCCAACCTATCTCCTTGATTCTTGGGGTAATTACACAATCTCCTCAAACCTTTGCCAACTCTACTCTCCATGGACTAATATCTAAAATACACTAGATGGAAGTGTTAGTCCAAGAGACAATGTATGTTGTCATGAATGATCAAAACCACCAACGGAGCATGTTGTGCTTTCAAGATGGTAGTATTGTATGGATGACTGAAGGTGCAATATATGAGTCCACTATTGATGAATGGGCTGCCATCTTAGGAGTCCCATATGCTCAAGATGGAGATTTGAATGTCGACTCAGAATCCAAGGAGAGCCACAATGCTATGGGTAACTTGTACAAGGAGATCCCGGCTGCTAACGTGAAGTCTCACAGGCTAGGAACTATTTACTTTCTCTAGGATGGCCTCCACACCATGAACACCATTTTGAGGCATACTTTGATGCCCAAGTCAGAAGATGACAAGATGATCCGAGGCTACTCCATCAACATGTTGATACACCTTGAATAACACACCAGGATCAGAGTCATAAACTTGATTTTTGAGACAGTCAAGAGAGTATCTACTGATCAGAAATGCTCTTGTTGCTATGCACCCTATATCCAGATTCTCATCAACTCCAAGTTGGAGAAGCACATATTTGCTCTAGATAGTCCCATTTGCACCTACAGCCAGATCTTAAGGACAATGTTGTGATGATGAATGTTGAACACCCCACATGTGCTGCAACTCACGGAGAGGCAGAGGCAGTTAGAGTCACTAGTGCCCAAGTCCCTATATCCAAAAATGAGCGAATGGATCTGTTGATATCATCAGTTCAGGGTATGCAGAAGGACATTAAGGGGATTCTGGACAACTAGAACAGTCTTGTGAGGATCTTTGAAAATAGAGTCAAGACCCTTAATGATAAGGTGGATGGGCTGACTAAGATAGTCAATGAGCTGAAGAAGGAGGTTGACTCAGTGCCTCTTCCTCGGACTTCTTCAAATGATGATGATGATGAGGATGGATCACCTCTAAGGACAGGAATACAGTTTCCTACTCAGGCCAGACCAGCCATTGTGCCAACTCCAGACTTGAGTCCCTCTTCATCACCGCCTGCTGCTGTCACCTAAGCTCCTACTCCATTAGCTGCAGTTCCTCCAACTCCATCCATGACATCTGCAAAGATCTTCGCCGATGTTGTTCTCTCCACTCCGTCATCAACAACCAGTGGATATCAGCCCAAGGATGCTTAGATATATGCCTATGAACTTTCTTGGTAACCTGTTGCCAAAGGGGGAGAAGTGTATATAGATCTTTAGGCTTTGCGTGAGAGAGCATTTTGGTGTTTATTGCTTTTTCAAAAAAAATTGTCTTTTGGTTGCTTGTGATACACATTGTTTGTGTTTGATCATACATTTTCTATGTGATGCTACTACTTCCTATCATCTCAATGCTTAATGAGATGATCTTTCACCATTGCTTGATTGTGTTGTGCTATGATGTTCACTCTAATTACTCTGGCACACCACCAAGTTGTATGTGACATGGAAGAAGTGCCCCATATAGCTAATTGATTGTGCATTTGCATTCAAATGCAAATTCCAAATGATTCACAAATTTAGGGGGAGCTCTTCCTTATCACATACTTCTCAAACCAACGATTATATTCATTGATTATATCATATGTCGAAGCTTTGATCTAGATGTTGCCATCAATTACCAAAAAGGGGGAGATTGAAAGCACATTTGCTCCCTTGGTGGTTTGGGAAATTTATAACAACATATAAGTCATTGAACTAATGTTTCATCCAAGTATATTTCAGGAAATGTTGAATGATATGATTGGCAAAAGGATTGTGGAGATTATGGAATACCCCGAGAGCAAGGAAATAGGTTGGCAAAGCTTCAAGCAAGAGGACTTTACATTTTATATTTGTGAGAAGTCACTTTGAGTCCATAGGAAAGTCGATACTATTAAAAGGGGGTAAGGTTTTGTTAGTGAACAAAATGCTCATACGTGCACAAGTGATACTCACAAAAAACTCCCACAAACTCTCCCACCAAAGTATGTCCAAAGCCATATATTCAAAATCGGTGCAACCAACATTTCCATCCCAGTGCCACCGATTCTCAACCTCAGTCAGACTCAACCAAACTCTAGCCACTTCGGTGAAACCGATTCTATACCGGTGCCATCAAGTTTGGGTTGCCAACATTCTGTTACGCAAATTCACAATATCGATACCACCATGATTTATGGATCGGCTTCACCGAGAATGGCAATCTGACCGTTAGTCACCTTATCGGTGCAAGCGAGTTTCCTATATCAATCTCACCGAGTGTCAAAAGTTGCCACCTTTTGTTCAGTTCGGTACCACCGAGATTACCACATTGGTGTCACCGAGTTGGTCATTTTGTGTGTAACGATTGGATTTTTGGGGATGCCTATATATACCCCTTCACAACCTCCTCTCGAAGAGAAGCACACAAAACTATTCCATACTTGCGCCATCTAGTTTTCTGAGAGAGAACCACCTACCGTTGTGTTGAGGTCAAGATCTTCCACTCCAACCATATGGATCTTGATTTCTAGCCTCCCTAAGTTGCTTTCCACCAATCCCCATCTCTTCCACCAAGCCAAATCTATGAGATAGTGATTGTGTGTTGGGGAGTCTATCATCTTGAAGCACAAGAGCAAGGAGTTCATCATCATTACCGAGCCTATTACCTTTCAGATGGTGGTGCCTCCTATATTTGTTAGGTATCGCTTGGGAGCCTCCTACTTCGTGTGGTGGAGTTGAACCAAGAAGTTTGTACGGACAAGGAGATCTCCTACTTCGTGAAGATCTACCCATAGTGAGGTTAGTCCTTCGTGGATGGAAGCCGTTATGGAATAGTCAAGGTTGCTACTTCGTGGACCCTTATGGGTGGAGCCCTCCATGGACTCTCGCGACCTTTACCCTCCATGGGTTGAAGGTCCATAAACGTGGATCTACGATAGCACCACCTATCGAACCACAAGAAAAATCATCATGTCTACAATTGCATTTGATCTTCCTACCCTATCCCTTGTACTCATGCTTGTTGTTATTTTCTGCTGTTGCACTCTTAGACATGCATGTGTAGGGTGTACTTGACTTGCCATGATTTCTTAAACTGCAAACACTAGAATTTGGGAAAAGGAAAAAAAATTATTTGGTCAAGTAGTCTAATCACCCCCCTCTAGACATACTTTCGGTCCTACATGGGCCTAGCTACTACTAAACTTCCCGCCGGTGGCTGACAAGATGGACGAGTGGAGAGCCACCATCCAAAGTATGATCGCCGTCATCGAAGCCAACGAATCCCAGCATGCAGAGCCTTCATGATGCATGCGACAACGACGGGGGCCAAGGCTGATGGTCATGTTGAGGGGGCCACGCCGATAGTGTAGTCCGCTCCATGACAACAAACCTATAGGAAGCCACAGCGAGATTCACATGGTGACAAGCTTGATGAGGCATCTATGGACTCATCCGTCCTCTGCGATCGCCGGGACCAATGGCGTGACGTGCAAAACTGACAGAAGGAAGATGCGCGCATCACCATAGAGCGACGCCGGGAAGCACACCGTCAATCTGACAGGCGCAACGGGCCAGATGCTAGCGGCCCCTCTCCCAGTGCTAGCGGCTACCTGCCTTACGAGGTTGGGTGCCCTGCCTTCACTCGCGAGCTGCGACAGGTCCGCTGGCCATCGGCCTGAGCTTTCAAGCTTGAACTGACAGAAAAATATGACCAAAAGCTAAACCCAGCGGAGTTCCTAGGCATCTACACAATAGACGTTCAAGCTGTCGGGGAAAGAGATGAGAAGGTGCTAGCCAACTATTTCCCTTTGACCCTCAAGCCAAATGTGAGGTCGTGGCTGATGCACTTGCGGGAGAACTCCATTTCATCATGGGTTGACCTTTGCAATGAGTTTGACGGCGCCTTCATAGATGGCCACCAAGGGCCAGGGCAGCCCAGCGACCTGCAAGTCCTTCCGTAGAAGGAGGGAGAAACTTTGCGGAAGTACATCTAGAGGTTCAGTCGAGTACACCACAACATTCTAGAGATATACCCCGCAGCCACGATTGCCACGTTCCACTCAAACGTGCGCAACAGGTGGATGTAGGCCAAGATGAATGTCAGACTCCCCAAGACCATCAGTGAGTTGTACACATTGGTGGACAAGTGTGCTCGTGATGACGAAGGAATGCGACTATCCGGAGAGGAGACTGGTGTCGAAGTCGACTCGGATGACCATGTCGATGCCCGTGGCTCAAAGGGGAAAAGCCTAAGGCACAATAAGAAGTGTAAGGGAAAGGTGGTGTTGGCCATTGAGAGCTCTAGTTATCTCAGTGCCGGAAGAAGGCCAATGCCGAGGCCCCCGGCAAGCAAGCTACCACATGCGCTAATTGTCGGGAGGCCGCTGCGATAGAGAAAACTGGAAAGTACGACGGGCCATACTACAAAATCCACCGGACCAAGGGTCACGATCTCCAGGAATGCCGCCAAGTCGAGCAGCTTGCTGAGAAGCAGAGGGCTGAATACAATAAGCGTAGCAAGGAGAAAGTCCAAGATGGTGCTGCCGGGAAGGGTCGTGGTGGTAGAGGAGGCCACCCCGGCAAGGCCCCGCAGCATAACGAAGGACCAGTCAGAGGCCATGAGAAGAAAGAAGGATATAATATGAGTGATGATGAGGATGATGAAGAGGATTCATGTGATCGAGAATTCCATAAGGCAATTGAAGCCATGTGTGTTGACGTGGGAGCATCCTTGCATTCCTCTCATCGCCAGCTCAAGCAGTGGGCACGTGAGGTCAACTCCATGGAGCCAGCTACAGAGTCCAGAATGCCACTAATATGGTCCCGCACGCCCATCATCTTAGATGAAAAGGGTCATCCTGACCGCACCATTGTAGTTAGATGTTTGCTATTGTTGGTATGACCAACAATTCGCAACCAATGTTAGTTGACGGTGGTGGGGGGTGAACTTGATCTCCCCTAGAGTGGTTGAAAGGCTGCAAATTCTTGATGGAGAGCTCAAAGCTATGGGTACGTTCCAAGGAGTCAACCCTGGCAAGTGCCGACCAAAGGGGAAGATCACTTTGCCTGTGACGCTTGGTGGGGAGTTGAACTACCGGACTGAGAAAGTGGTGTTTGATGTGGTCGAACTCGCTCCGCCTTAATTACAATGGAACTCTTGGTCAGCTCTGGCGATATTCATGGCAGCATCCCACTATGCTTACAACACTTTGAAGATGCCAGGGCCCATGGGAATCATCTCAATCTCATCTGACAAGAAGGACGCATTCATATGTGTGGAAAAGATGTATCGAGACACGGTAGCAGCTGAGGTTGCAGAAACCCCAGCTCCTACCAAGGAATCAAAGAAAGCGAAGAAGCCTAGCAGGGACACTGGCAAGGACTCCAGGAAGCGCGCCTCTTCGGAGTGCGTTGCACCCGTCGATGGCATGTAGGAGAGTTCCGCTAGGAAAAGATCCAAGGTCACCTATCCTATGACGAAGAAGAACCCAGCAGGGCATGATGGCACCGATGGTACGTTTACCATTAGTGCCACTCTTAATGACAAATAGGAAAGCGTGCTCGTTGCCTTCCTCCGGGTCAATGTCGATGTGTTTGCTTGGCAACCGTATGACATCCACGATGTTACCAGGGAGGTAATTGAGCACCACCTTGTTATCTGCCCTCACGCCAAATGAGGGAGTCCTGGATTAAGGGGTCCTCGGGAGGCCGACCGTTTCCTTATGGGACAGACGGTATGTGCCGTTTGCCGAACTATGGATTGATCGAAGGCCCTGTCCCCAGGAAGGAAGCTTCGGGAATTGTGGTTTATCCTCCAGATTTTATGTAGCGATTAGGCATGTTTATCCCTGCGGCATGTAACTAACCATGTGTAAAACCCTAGGTACCCTTGGCGTCTATATAAGCCCGAGGATTTTAGGTTGTACAAGAGTACAACTCATCTAGGATTTAGCTCTTTGATGTCGACGTAGATCGATTCTGTAACCTATAGACCATCAATACAATCAAGTAGGATGTAGTGTATTTCCTCCTTATGAGGGCCCGAACCTGGGTAAACATCGTGTCCCTTGTCTCCTATTACCATCAATTCTAGTCTCACAGCTCGGGACCCCCTACTCGAGATCCGCAAGTTTTGACACCGACATTGGTGCTTTCATTGCGAGTTCCACTGTGATCGCCCAAGCAATCGATGGCTCACCTTATCATCAATGAAGAGGTACGCAATACGAACACTTTCATCCCCGGACAGATGTTTGCTTTCGGCACCGTTGTGTTGCACGCCCATCTAGGCCATGTTGCAAGTTTGGCCCCTGATCAACAGATCCGATTTGGGAACCTGGAGTTCTCTGTAGACTCTCGGGGTGACCTATCATTAACCAAGCTCGCAGTCTCGCTTGCCACGTCCGAAGACTTCGAGGCCTTAACTTTGGATTCCACTTTCGGTCGCGTCCATGAGGTTAGTCCCTTCGATGACCGCACTTCTTGTCCGGATCAGGCCATAGCACCCGATGCCTAGATATTTGTTTTTGCCGAACACTCCACTTCCACGGACACGTCGATGGTCACCATAGAAGGCTCCGCGCAGGTTGACCCGATCAAGCTGTCGACACTCAACGAGGCCCTAGATCAGATCTTGTCAACGAGGATTGCCGACGATCCAACTCCAATCTAAGCTCAAATCGGTCACAGGGCAGGTCAGGATGAATTTTGTTCCCACTGTCACAGCCCTAGTTTCTTATGATTGCCAATGAAAATGAAATGAGGGATGATCAAGCCTCACAATTCAAAATTTTGTCAAATAAGCATTATAAAAATTGCTTCAAACAGTTCCAAGAAAATGTTCCTCGTTCTCTAATAAAATATTGGATTGAGATAAAATTGTCAACCAATATTTTGGGATCACATAAATATTTGATCTTGGGCATTTGAATTAATAAAACAATAATTGCATCGGACTTATATTTATCATATATAAAAATGTGAGTTCAATAATTCTGAAATTAATTAAGTGGCACTAGTTATTTATATCAAGCTCACATGACAAATTTCTGGATTTTATAAAATGGCTTGCTATTTTATTTTAGCCAGAACAAATGTCAGAAAAAATTAGAAAAGAATAAAAAAAGGCAGAGCCTCACCTAGCCACTTAACCAGCCCAGGAGGCAACCGGCCCAGCCCACCCGGTGAGGCGGACGTCTTGAACCACTACCACTAGGCAGAGGCGAAGGCCCTCACGCGACCAACACCTCCACCCATCCTGCCGGCTCCCTTTGGCCAGTGCGACGCTCCAAACGAACTCGTCGACGCCGTCCAGATCCCTCTCTCCCTCTCATTTATCTTCTCTCCCCTGGCTCTCTCTCACCCTCGCCCTCGAGCACCGCCGTCGCCGCCGCTCGCTGCCTCCATGGCCTCTGGCCTCCCCTCGCCTCCTCGTGCTGCCCCGAAGCTCTGTCGCGACCCCCTCGACCCCTCCATGCAGCAAGGAGACGCTAGAAGCACCACTGCATCACCGCCATCATCGTCTTTGTCATCAGCTCCAACGACGGTCGTCGGCCGATTCGCCCCGTCCGGACCTTCCCCGACCCCGTCGCCACCACGTCTAGAACCGCGGTGAGTCGCTAGTGCATCTCCCCCTCTCCCCATGGTCCTCCCCGCTCTCTAGCCGACCTCTCCGTCGAGGCCGTACTGGCGCCGCCACGGATGTGATCGCCGACGAGCACTCAGGCGCCACCGAGCCATCCTGCTGCCCCCGTTTGATGTGCGTGTGCGCGGGGGACCCTCAGGAGCCCTCAGCCACCACTCTCGTGGCCCTCCACCGTCGCCAGAGGTCGCCGGCAACCAAACCCCAGCGGCTGACATGGCATGGCCATTAGGGGCTAATGCCATGTTAATCCCCCCATTACCTGCTGATAGCGGGCCCCAACTATGGGTCAGTTAGCGCGAGATTAACCCCAGGCCACTGACCAGTGGATCCCACTGGTCAGGTCTGACCTGGGCAGCCGTTGTTGACCTACTGATGTCAGCCTGATGCGACGCTGCTGCAATAAATACATTTCTATATTAAAAATAGTACAAAAAATAATATAAACTTCAAAAATTCATAAAAAATCTATAAGTTAGATTAAAATAATTTATATATGAAAATTTATCAGAAAAATCCAATTAATCTGATGGTGGCATTTCATGCATGTTAGAGGAAGCTAAATAGGCAAACTTGGACATTTCGTTCAAAACACAATAGGCCACTTCACATATGGAGTTGAATTTGAACCTCGGGTTCAAACCATCTTCATTTAACATGTTGCTAGATGCATTAGCTCAAACCAGTAACATATTGCCATGCTATTATCATGCATCATTTTGAAGCATTTGCCTTGCTTAATTTGTACCTTGTTTGATCTCGTTGATAGACTTGCGAGACATAGTTATCGACGACATCAAAGAACAACCGAGTTCTTCTGATAAATAGGCAAGCACCCCCCTGAGCATATCCGATACAATTCCAGTCTCTCGCTCTTTCTCTCATTTCAATGCATTAGGACAACTAGATTCAAATGTTACTTGTGTTGCGGTAGATGAACCCACTCCATTGCATGACCTGTCATTGTCATTGTAAATAGCTAAACCAAGCAACCTAACATACCTGGTAGATGCTTGATCCATGTTGGACTATAACCTTGTTATGCTTGCTATGCTTAAAGTTGTGTGAGGTCTGATTCATCTGGGTGATGAACTAGAGTGAGACGGATGTGTCTTGATGATGAGGGTTAAGTGATGAACCCGTTTTGGTAAAGGTAGCGATGAGAGGCCATGTAGGAGTACATGGTGGGTTGTCTCATTGAAACCGCTCATAGGAACTAAGTTTTGTGTTTGTGTTCCAAGACTAGCTACTACCACACATTGGGCCTGAAACCAATGGACCCTCTCGGCCTATTAACCTACCCGGTTATCAGTCCAGGAGTCGCAGTAGTTCGAAACGTTGATAGGTGTGGCACGGCCTGAGAAGTGGATGAACGGCCCAATCGGACCGGCTTGGGGCCCTGCTCACATCGTTTGAGGCTATGTTGGAAACCTCAGCCGGACTTCCAATATGGGTTCCAACTCAGATAGGCGATTGCCTTGGACGTGAGTTGTTGAAGGTTAACTTCCCTAGCCGACTCCCTCGCTAGGATTCCGCTTGAAGGTTATCGAGGTGCCTTTCTACGTGCACATGGCGATAAGTGGCAGAAGAATGTGTGATGAAGTACACCCCTACAGGGTAAACTATCTATTCGAATAGCCGCGTCCATAGAAAGGGACTACTTGGATAATTGCATTGTTCATATACAACTTTAAGTGGCTACTCCAAAATGCACCAAACAAGTGTGAGTGCTATGGATGGCTTATCGTAGGAAGACGAGAGAGGATCCATAGTGGTGTATTGAGATGGTGAACATGAGGACTCGTGTGTGCTCTCTCTAGGGAGACGAGAGAGTAGTGATACGTTGTTGCTTTGTCATAGTCTAGGATAGCCAAAGGTCAAAGCTGGCATTCTGCAGTAAACCCCACAACCCCGTTCATTGATACATGATGTATATGTAGATGGTTCTGATGTAAGAGCTGAGTAGCTTCGTACTCACTATTGCTTATTTACATTTTTGCAGAGATAGATGTTGTTCAGTTATGTTTCTTCTTATGTTGACATCGACGGATTAGCTTAGTAACCCAGACAGAGTTCTGGCTCCTATGTAGGGTTGTTGTAGATTTTCAGGCTCTTCCAGCCGCTTTTGTAGATGTCTGTATTCAGACATGTAACTTTCGCTTGTTGTTTGTATGCTCTGAATGTTGGGTCATGTGACCCCTTCTGCTTGTAACATTATACTATGTTGGCTCCTTGGAGCCTCCTAAATAAATGTTATGTTGTAGAGTTTTGTTGTGATGCCATGTTGTATCTACGAATATCGTGCATAACGCGTCTATGATTGAAATGCATTGGTATGCATGGTATTCGACACCTAGTTGTGTGCCTTTAGTAGCCTTCTTTACGGGGAAATGCCTCTTTGTGCTTCTATTGAGCCTCGATAGCTTGCTACTGTTCCGGACACATTGATTAACCGACATGTATCCTTCTTTGCTGCTGTGTCTGTCCCTTCGGGGAAATGTCTTGCAATGTAAAGGAGTCCCTATAGCCTGCAATGACTCGTCTACGTGCAGTGATGACATTTATGTCCCATGGCGTAATGGATTCCGTGTAGCTTGCTATGACTCGTCTACAGACGCTAAATACCGACACCTGCATTGCTGGGTTACGTATGCCTGTCCCTGTATGGTTGTGCCACTTGGGTCTATAACTAGTCATGTCGCCCCGGGTTCTTTGATGTGTGAATGCTAGCGACATGTTCATATCCACGAGCCAAAAGGAGCAAACGGTCCAGACCAAGGTAAGGCGGCGGCCCTGGGATACCGTGCGTGAGGCCATCTTGATAACCCACAAGTATAGGGGATCAATTGTAGACTTTCTCAATAAGTAAGAGTGTCAAACCCAACAAGGAGCTAACGGTAGAACAAATATTTCCTCAAGTTCTATCGACTACCGATACAACTGTACACACGTTTAACGTTCGCTTTACCAAGAACAAGTATGAAACTAGAAGTAATTTGTAGGTGTAACGGGATAGGTTTGCCAGATAATAAAGAGCATGTAAATAAAAACTAGGGGATGCTAAGATAAAGAAACAAGTAAGTTAGTTTAACGAGTGTGGAAAAGTTGTCGTAGGAGTTGCGGAATTGTCCCTAGGAATTCGATAACTAGACCGGTAAACATTATTGCAATTTTATATGAGGGAGAGGCATAAGCTAACATAATTTCTCTACTTGGATCATATGCACTTATGATTGGAACTCTAGCAAGCATCCGCAACTACTAAAGATCATTAAGGTAAAACTCAACCATAGAATTATAAGGTATCAAGTCCTCTTTACTCCCATATGCAACAACCCACCTACTCGGGTTTATGCTTCTGTCACTCAAGCAACCCACCATAGGTGAATCATGAACACATTGCAACACCCTACAACGAGGATCCCTCATGCTTTGGCGACACGGAGAGCACCAGATGACAGCACCAATAATAAAACATGCAACTCAAACCAATCAAGATCATCAATCAACCAAATAGGACAAAATAGATCTACTCAGCATCATAGGATGGCAACACATCATTGGATAATAATATGAATCATAAAGCACCATGTTCAAGTAGGTACACCAGGTGGAGGGAGAGTGGACCGCTTTTAGATAGATGGGGGAAGGTGCTGGAGGTGTTGGTGAAGATGATGGAGTTGTTGGATTGGATCACCGTCACGATGATGGCCCCGGCGGCATTCCGGTGCCACCGGGAGAGAGGCGGGGAGAGCCCCCGTCCTTCTTCTTCTTCCTTGACCTTCCCCATAGATGGAAGAAGGGTTTCCCCTCTTGTCCATGGCCTCCATGGCAGCGTAGGGGCGAAAGCCCCTCCAAGATTTGATCTCTCTCTCTGTTTCCTTCTGTTTCTGCATTCCTAGATTCTGGCCTTTCACCGTTTCTTAAATATGTGCAGGTCCGTAACTCCGATCAGGCTGAAATTTTGAGGGGATCTTTATCCAAAAATTATCTTTCTTACGGCCGAAGGAGAGATCCAACCGACATAAGGGCTGGTCACAAGGGCCCAGGGCACTGCCATGGGGGAGGGAGCGGGCCTGGCTTGTGGCCCCCTCGGCCACCGCTTTTTGTTGATTCCACTTCCCAAAATTCACATATATTGCAAAAAATTCTGCGTATGTTTTTATCCCGTTTGGACTTCGTTTGATATGGATTTTGTGCGAAACAGAAAACATGCAACAAAACAGTAACTTGCACTAGGCACTAGATAAATATGTTAGTCCCCAAAATAGTATAAAAAGTTGTCAAAAGTATATGAAAGTTGTAGAATATTGGCATGAAACAATCAAAAATTATAGATACGATGGAGACGTATCAGCATCCCCAAGATTAATTCCTGCTCGTCCACGAGTAGGTAAATGATAAAAAAGATAATTTTTGATGTGGAATGCTACCTAGCATAATCTTGATTATATAATATAATCATGGCATGAATATTAAGACATGAGTGATTCAAATAAATAGTCCATATTGACATAAAAACAGTAATACTTCGAGCACACCAACATGGCAATCATGTCATTTTGAAATAACATGGCCTTAGAAAGTTATCCGTACAAAATCATATGGTCTGGCTATGCTCCATCTTCCCCACACAAGCTATCTAAATCATGCACAACCCCGATGAACAAGTCAAGCAATTGTTTCGCACTTTTACCTTCTCAAACCTTTTCAACTCTCATGCAATACATAAGCATGAGCCATGGAAATAGCACTATAGGTGGAATAGAATATGGTGGAGGTGATGAGGAAAAAGGAGAAGATAGTCTCACATCAACTAGGCGTATCAACGGGGTATGGAGATGCCCATCAATAGATATCAATGTGAGTGAGTAGGGATTGAAATGCAATGGGTGCACTAGAGCTATAAGTGTAGGAACGCTCAAAAAGAAAACTAAGAGGTCGTGTAAATGATGAAAATTCCACTAGCTATATGAAATTGACAAAATAGGAGACTCTCTATCATGAAGATCATGCTGCTACTTTGAAGCACAAGTGTGGAAAAAGATAGTAGCATTGTCCCTTCTCTCTTTCTCTCTTTTTTTCTTTTCTTTTTGTTTTTTTGGTGGGCGTCTTTGGTCTCTTTTTTTTACTTGGGGTTCGCTGGCCTCTTTTATTTTTTGTAAAGTCCGGATACTCATCCCAACTTGTAAGCGAGTCATGGCTTCCATCATACTTTTTTCATACGGGACAATGCTCTAATAATGAAAATATTAACACTTTTATTTACTTACAACTCAAAAAGAAAATTACGACTCGATACCTAGAACAAAATATGAATCTATATGCAGGATGAAAGTGATGGTGCAAGTCATGAAAAATGGAACGGTGGAAGTTGCATGGCAATATATCTCGGAATGGCTATGGAAATGTCATAATAGGTAGGTATGGTGGCTATTTTGAGGAAAACATATGGTGGCTGTTTTGAGGAATGTGGGTTTGATGCATCGGGCAAAAGTTGTGTGGTACTATAGAGGCTAGAAAAGGTGGAAGGGTGAGAGCGCGTATAATCCATGGACTCAATATTAGTTATAAAGAACTCAAATACTTATTGCACTATCAAACAAAGCATTAGATGCATGCTCCTAGGGGAGAGGTGTCACGCCCAAGATGCGCGCCTATCCATATTAAGGCATGGGGGCCTTGCAAGGGATAGAGGTGCATCTTGCCGGTCGCAAGTATAGCATCATTACATCATACATTACAGAAGAGATGAGTATATGAGTTGGCTTACACTCACCACATACTAAATTACAATTACACACAAGAGTCTCAGACATCAATATGAAGACAGGGTCCGACTACGAACGAAAACAAACGATAAAAGCAGATGTAAATAATACTATCTTGCTAGTCCCAAAGATTATGACCATGGGCCCCTACTCATCTGGATAAGTCACGTACATCCTGCCCCTTTACTCTTCATACTCCCACTTGAGCTGCGTCAGATCATACTGCACGAACTCATCTGTACCTGTACCTAGATTGTTGTAGTAATCTGTGAGCCCCAAGGACTCAGCAATCTTGCGCTCGGGTATCGAGACTATTCAAGCTTAAAGCTTGGGATGGGGTATGTGTTTAGTTTGCAGCAGCACTAAGCATTTATGGAGGCTAAAGTTACGTAACATGAAATAAATATGTGGCCTACGATGAACGGTCGAATCTACAATGACCTCTATGAGATCGTGAACACTTACTTACGTCAATCATAACCCCATCGTGTTCTCTCTCGGATCATATTCACGAGCAGAGACGATCATGGTTACTCACACAGTTGGTGCGTTTTATTTAGAGTTTACTTCAAGTTAACTATAACCGGGTGTTAAACAAAATCCAAGTTCCACATAACCGCGGGCACGGCTTTCCGAAAGATTTAACCCTGCAGGGGTCCTCCAACTAGTCCATCACAAATTAACCACACTCCACGGGAATAGCCTCCACCACAGATCTCGTGATCATCCTAGGTAACTGCAAAGGATTTCCAACACCTCGAAATAACCCCGAAGAAAGTCAGAGCCCTCATGCAAGACACTCGATAAAGGTAAAACAAATCCACCAAGACCACCCGATGTGTCAATGAACCCGATAAGAGCCGCTTATCTCGTTCTCAGGACATGACTGGATAAGCTAGTGTACGGTGGCCTGATAGAAATCTCCAAAGTTGCCCTGGGTTGGTCCCGCATAGTGCTCTAGTTTGGACCAACACTCTTGAGGAGCACTAGCCCGGGGGTTGATTAATTATCCACGGGGTTGCAAAGCCCTATGCAAATTTTATTAAGTTATTAAGCAAATGTAGTACCAAAGTTGGGTCTTGCCAGACAAGTTTTAATCTCAACCGAATAAACAAGGGGGTCCCCATAACAACCCCGAGCATGTTAGGAACGCAAAGTAATGAAATATAACACCGGTAACAAGAAACTATGGTGGTAACAGCGGAACAAAACACCTATAAAAAGGCCAAGCCTTCCACCAATACCAAGATATATATGTGCATTAAATAAAATAATAGATAATATTGTGATATGCCAAATCCATGTTATCACATGGAACAACCTGCACTTGCAACTAAGAACGCTATAAGAGGGGCTGAGCAGCGGTAACTTAGCCAATCAATGGTTTGCTAGGATGTTGAGGGTTAGAGGATATCATAGAAAATAGGAGGATGACATTCAAGTGGTAGGTAGCACAATGGTAACAATAAGAGCGAGACAACTAGCAAGCAAAAATAGTATCGCGATCCGGGTACGATCATCTTGCACGTTGGTTCTTCAGTGGAACAAGTAGCGGGATCCTCATAGTTGTGCTCGCCTAGCTCTTCGTACTCAGGTTCAACGTTCGCTTCTACCCAAAAGAAACAGCAAGAATAAACAAACAACCAAGGTGCAATGCACATGCAAGAATGATGCATGCTTAGGTGAAGAGTTATAGCATGGCAATCCTAACTAGTCATGTTTCACATGCAAAGGTTTGGTTATTAATGAATCTGGACGGAACCTTATGTTAAGTTATTTAGACATGCATGAACATGGAAAATATGGATGCATGATGCAAAAAATATAAAAATGCATATGAAGAACATCAGAAACGGAGTTACGGTTCTCACGATACGCTCACGACAAGATACGAAGGCAAAACACAAGACAAGAAGGACCTGGGCTATTCATTGGCATTGCAAGGTAGCCACTGGTTAGGAAATGAAAAACCAACCACAATAGAGCCAAATATCAAGCAATTCCATGGATTATAGCTCCCATAGTTCACATAACATTAAAACAAACAATCTGCCACAAACAACAACATAGCAACTTTCACAGCCGGTAACTTGAGCTACAAGAATCCTACAACCACAAACAAGGTATCGACAGAAAGTACATAACATGCTTATCAACTTATCCAACAACACAATCTGGAAAGGAGGCACACATCAGTAAGCATGAAGCTAACAAGTTGGCCTGATGAAACAGATTTCTGCGACATAGTGAAAAGAACCGTTTTCTGGAATCTGAGTTAACCTGATGGCAAGTTGACAGCAGAAACTAATGGTGACAGAGACCACCTCATGGCATGAAAATTAACAGGATGATAGAAGACAACACATAATTCAAAACACTAGTAGTGAGCTTGAGCTAATTATCAACATATCACAAGATGGCAACCACTCTTCATGGCATAAAAATATGAGCAGATTCTCAGACTTAGAAATATTTAGCATGGTGAAAACTATAACATTGAATTAGCTACTTTGCAGCAAGTTTCCCACTTATATGAGTGATTCTCATGTCAAACAAAAATACCATGGCATAATAGGCATGAAACACTAACACTTCCATGTTGGCACATGCCCCAAAGCAAGCATGAATTAATTCATGCAAAAATGACAAAGTAGCATCACAGCAGAAAATTGCAGTTTTGCAAACTTGCTCAAAACTGAAATATAATTTCACCATTGGATTCCTTGGGTCTTTCTACCCCAAAATCATGTATCATACTCATATATTCATGTGAATCAAGATGACAAGAACTACATAGCAAAATCAACAACCTCTCTTATAAGTGAAAACATACCCAAAATGCTCATGATTATATATGGACCTATCTAGACTTGGAAATGTTGCTATAACAGGAAAATAGATAAATAACACTACATAACAACATGACACACATCAACATAGATAGGGTATGACAAGTGGGGCATGGCCCACTTGTCACCACACACACACCACAAACCTACACACCACTAACACACATACACACACCCATGGCAAATATGGACAAGTGCATATTGCACATACACTCATGAAAACACACACACCCATGTGTGTGGGTGTTCATCACACACATACATATGCACACATATATGCACAAGTGCATATATGCACAATGACATGCATGTGACACCACACTCACACACATACACTCACATACTCACTCACATACACACTGACACACATATATCTAAATCAGCAAAGGAAAAAAACATCTATACATGTATGGATACACTTACACACACATACACTCAGATCATGAAAGAAAGAAATGAAAACAAAGAAATGAAAAAGAAAAAATCAAAAGGGGGGGTATGGGGATCGATCCCCAGACCTCACGGTCTCACCCCTGGGCTCACACCACTGCGCTACAACTTCGACTGTTAATAGAGGAGGGCGACGAGCCCACTAGTACACACCACTACGCGTGCTAACTGTCGAAACTAAAGAAAACCACACCTACGCGACAAACCACGGCGGCGGCGAACTACGACGACCACACGGGCACTCCGGCATCGCTAACGAGCATGCACAAAGAGGGAAACTACGATGTCTCATTCCCCTACTCATCTTGCGAGGAGGAGGACGGAGGCGAGCTCAAGCTCACACCTTCTCAATCGGTGGCGATGAACTTGACGGTGACAACACAGTGGCCTACGCGGGGAAGAAGGGGCTGCGAGGGTCAGCTGCTCACCAAGGGGGGTTTTGGAGGCGCGGGGACGCGGGCGACGGTGGGACAGAGGACGAAGAGGAAGAAGACGTCCGTCGATGTCCTTCTCTGCTTGCGGACGATGGCGACGACGAGGCGGTGCTACAGGGCTGTTCCTCACCCCTTAGCAGCGGGAACGGAACGTGGCGAGCATCCGCGAGCTCCACGCCATGGCCACCGGCGACGAGGGCCACCGGAGACGTGGCGACAGTGGCAATGATGACCGGCGGAACTCTGAACCTCACCCCTCTCTCTGAACTTACCTGAGAAGACGGAGGAAGAAGAAAGAAGAATTGGAGGAAAAGGGGAGCGGCAGCAGCGCTAGGAGGAAGAGGGAACCCTAGGGGGTCTGCACGGACGCCAAGGGGGCCTAAATAGGCACGGGCTGACGGCAAGGCAACGGCAAAAGCTCACGGTGGGAACACTCTCCCTCTTTGAAACTCTAACGGAGAATGAAGCGGAACAGGTAGCCGCTTGGTCACCTGGGCTGGGCCGCACAAGGAGGAGCTGGCCCAGTTCTTTCTCTATCTCCCACAGAACAAAACAGCAGGGAGTTTCTTTTTAAAATAACTACAACACAAGAAAACCTTCCAGAGACAAAAATAAAGGACTTTCGCAAGAACAAAAATATTTTGACATTAAAATAAAATGCACTATTTACTAAAAATATCAAGATGTTTTTTAGAACAAGTAATTTAAATACTTTTTAAAATAGCCAGCCCCTTTATATTTAGCAAAACCCATGAGCCCAAGTTCAAACATCACAGAGAGCTACACAAACTTACTCAAGATAGTATACCCTCATACCAGAACATTTTTAAACAACACTAATTCCAAGTTATTTTACCATGAGAAAATAAGAGAGGAATAAGAAGGTTTTTGGCAAGTTAAAAAGATGAGAGGGGATGAGAGGGGGTTGTTGCAACACACAACACAAGAACACTCCACACACTCAAAGACAAGACACTCCCCACATAAACCATATGCATGACATGAAGATGAATGATATGATGCATGAATGCATGAGACAAGACATGGCAAAACAATGAGCAAACTCATTTCATAACTCATGACAACAAGGTTCATACAAGATTACATGCTCAACAGGGTAGGGACAGCACATGGGCTGTCACAACCCTCCCACACTACAAGATGATCTCGACTCGAGATCTAGGAGCGAAAGAACTCTGGAAATTCGGAAGAGAGAAGGTCCTCAACTTCCCAAGTAGCTTCTTTCTGAGAATGATGAGACCACTTCATATTGAGGAACTTGATAGATTTTTTGCGAGTCTTACACTCAGCTTCTTCGAGAATTGCCACTAGATGCTCACGATAAGAGATATCTTCTTGGAGGTCAATGTCTTGGAGGTCAATGGTATGCTCAGGAGTCTTGAAGCACCTTCGGAGATGAGAAACATGGAAGACATCATGCACATTTGCGAAATTTGGAGGAAGCTCTAGTTGATATGCAAGTCCATCTCTCTTGCCAACAACTTTGAAAGGACCAACAAAACGATGAGCTAGCTTCCCTTTAATTCTAAACCGCTCAGTGCCCTTCATGGGAGAGACTCTAAGATAGACTAGATCATCCACATGAAAGGAAACATCCTGATGTTTGTTATCGTAATAACTCTTCTAATGGGACTGAGCTGCTTTGAGGTTCTCATGATTGACACAGCACATCTCTTCTACTTCAGTGATCATGTCATTGCCCAATATTTGACGCTCACCGGTTTCAGACCAGTTTAGCGGGGTACAACACTTCCTGTCGTACAGAATCTCAAAGGGGGCCTTGCCTGTGCTAGCCTGAAAGCTATTGTTGTATGAGAATTCAGCATATGGAAGGCAGTCTTCCCATTTCATGCCGAACGAAATCACACAGGCTCTGAGCATATCTTCAAGGATCTGATTGACTCTCTCAACTTGTCCACTTGTCTGCGGATGGAATGTAGTACTGAAACGGATCTTGGAACCCATAGCAGTCTAGAAGGACTCCCAAAACTTGGAAGTAAAGAGGAGTCCATGGTCAGAAGAGATGAACTGAGGAATACCATACAAAGATACTATCCTTGATGTATACAACTCTGCAAGCTGAGCTGCCGAGATAGATTCTTTGATTGGTAGGAAATGAGCAACTTTTCTCAGCTTGTCGATAACCACAAAGATGGCATCGTTGCCTCTCTTGGACTTGGGAAACCCAGTGACAAAATCCATCTCCACATGATCGAATTTCCATTCTGGGATAGGCAAAGGCTAAAGAAGACCTGCTGGACGTTGATGCTCTGCCTTCACTCTACGACAAACATCACACTCGTTCACGAACTGAGCAATTTCACATTTCATGCGATTCCACCAGAAGGTTTGCTTGAGATCCTGATACATCTTGGAACTGCCTGGATGAATCGATGGAAGAGAATTGTGTGCTTGGTCCATCATAACTTTTCTGAAATCACCTTTTGGAACCACCAGACAGTCCTCACAGAACAAGGTGTCTTTGTCCTCAACGCGAAAGCACTTATACTTCGGAATGCCCTTGGCCACACCTTTCTTCACTTTCTTCACCATAGCATCAAGAAGCTGCTCTTGGTGAACCTGATCTTCTAGAGTCGGAGAGACTTGAAGATTGGCAAGAAATCCTTGCGGAATCATCTGAAGGTTCAGCTTGCGGAAGGCTTCACAAAGCTCGGGTTGAAGAGGCTTCAAGATGAGATTGTTGCAGTACGCCTTACGGCTGAGCGCGTCTGCAATGACATTTGCTTTCCCAGGAGTATACTCGATGCTTGGATTCAAGTCCTCAAGCATTTCCACCCAACGAGACTGCCAAAGATTGATATTAGGTTGAGTGAAAATGTACTTCAAGCTCTTGTGATCGGTGTATACCTCAACTAGTCTACCCAACAACAAATGCCTCCAAGTCATTAGAGCATGCACAACTGCCGCCAACTCGAGATCGTGAGTGGGGTAGTTTTTCTCGACAGGCTTCAACTAACGCGAGGTATAATCAACAATCTTCTTATCTTGCATGAGAACACCACCAAGACCTTGGAGAGAAGCATCACAAAAAACTTGGAAGGGCTTTGACTGCTTAGGAGGAACAAGAAATGGAGCTGAAGTCAGTCTCTGCTTGAGCGTATTGAACGCCAGATCACACTTAGGAGACCAGTCATACTTGACACTCTTCTGAAGGAGATTGGACAGAGGTTTAGCAATTTGAGAGAAGTTCTCCATGAATCTTCTGCAATAACTAGCAAGCCCGAGGAAGCTACGAAGCTGCTTCACATGCTGAGGAGGCTCCCACTTCAAGATTGCCTCAACTTTCTCAGGGTGCACTTTAATTCCCTCGACAGAGATCACATGCGCAACGTACACCATTTCATTGAGCCAAAACTCACACTTGGGAAACTTGGCATAGAATCGATGCTCCCTTAACTTGTCAAGCACAAGGCGGAGATGCTCTGCATGCTCTTCTTCTGTATCCGAGAACACAAGGATATCATCCAAATAGACCAAGACGAACACATTCTTGAAAGGAGAGAAAATGAAGTTCATCATTCTTGAGAAGGTTGGAGGAGCATTTGCAAGACCAAACGACATGACGGTGTACTCATAAGAGCCAAAACTCATCTTGAAAGCGGACTTAGGAATGTCTTCTTCACGAATGCCAATCTGATGATAACCCATGCGAAGATCATGATCCGAGAAATCCTTGGCACCTTTCAGTTGTTCAAACAAATCATTGATGTTGGGAAGTGGGTACTTGTTTCTGATTGTCTTCTTGTTCAATGGACGGTAACCGACACAAAGCCGGTCCGCGCCATCTTTCTTCTTGAGAAACAAAACACCACAACCCCATGATGAAGAACTTAGTTTGATCAGACCCAGACGTTCTTGCTCATCTAGCTGCTTCTTCAACTCTTTCTGCTCTTTGGGGCCAAGTTTATAAGGGCGCTTGCAAACCGGTTCAGTTCCGATCTCGAGACCAATCACGAACTCGACTCGCCGGTGCAGAGGCATTCCTGGCAATTCTTTTGGAAAGACATCTTCATACTCATTAACCACCGGAATTTGATAAATCGCCGAGATTTCACCCTTCTCATTAAGAGCAAAGAGACGGATTGTGTCATCGCGAGCTGCGAAAATAATCACATCTTTTGAAGAATGAGTCAGCTTGACTTCTTTTGCTTGACAATCAACATATGCCTTATTCATAGCTAGGAAGTCCAAGCCAAGGATGAGATCAATATCTGAATTACTGAGAACATAAGGAGAAGTCAAGAAAGAATAATTGCCCATCTTGATAGAAACATCCGGAACAATGGAGGTGGTTTTCATGGCCACACCCGGAGAAATGACACCCAAAGATCTACTCAACATCTCGGAATAGAAATCATTCTTCATTGCAAAAGTTCTAGACATGAGTGAATGCGATGCACCAGTATCAAACAACACTTTTGCAGGAATAGAATTAACTAAGAGATTACCCATGATCACTTGAGAAGAATCCTCTACCTCTGCTGGATTCACCATAGTCACTCTTGCGGTCTCGGGATTATGCTTCACCATAGCATTGCCTGGAGGCCTGACTGGAGGAGGAGGCGGAAGACGCCGCTGGTTGCACGTGTTTGCATAGTGACCCTTCTAGCCACACTTGTGACAAGTCACCTCAGAAAGTGGACGAACATTGCTTGGAGGAGGAAGAAGAACTGCTTGGGACGCCTGGGGTCTCTGCTGAAATCCTGGGTTGGGTGGGTGGGAAGAACCATGTCACTGAACTGCTTCTGCTGCTGAGGAGGACGAAACGGAGGAGGATTTGGCACCCAATACTTCTGCTGCTTAGGAACCATCTGAGAGCTGGAAGAAGACGAATATGAATCCCTTGAATGTTTCCTTGAGTTCTCCAACTTGAGCTGAGTTGGATCGACCTTCAAAGCCATGTTTTAGAACTGATCAAACTAACGAGCCTCTTGAAGAACTAGGTCTGGCAGAAGCTCATCCTTGAGACCACGTCTGAACTAATAGATCATCGCCTTGTCACCTGGAACATCTTGCTTAGCCTAGCGGGCTAGATTCTCGAACTCGATGTTGTACTGATAGACTTACTTCCCTGCTTCAGGTTCCTGAACTTCTCACACATCTCCTCGACAAAGCTTGTCGGAATATAATGAGCCCTGAAGTCACGACGGAAATCCTCCCAAGTAACAACACGATCTCCCCTGGAATCCCTGTACTGCTGCCACCAATCAGCTGCTTGACCCTTGAGCTGGAACGATGCAAATCTGACAAAGTCCTCTAGTCTGACATTGCTGCACTCAAAATGCTTACTCATATCACGAAACCAATCATCAACATCAAAAGGCTGCTCACAACAGGTGAAAGACTTGGGCTGGTTGGCAAGGAACTGATTGAGCGTCGCAAATTGAGGATGATTCTGAAAATTCATTTGAAAGCCTTGCTGACCCTGATCACTTTCTTGCAACAGCCAAAGCAACATCTGAGTGTTCGCATTGGTTGCGGACATCACAACTTGCCAAGCTTCTGGAGGAGGAGGCGGAGGCGGAGTGGTGGTGGTGGAACATCAGCCTGCTGCTCACCACGACCTGGATTGATGCGAGTTCGTGGAGCCATCCTTAAGATGGACAAGAACATTAGCACCTCATTCAAAAGATGAATTCAATAGCTGAATCAAATGCTTGAAAGAAATTGAACAAATAGCAAGAATGCTTCTTCGGTTTACGATAATATCATAAGATATTAGAAGCCACATGCAATAACACAAAAGTATTGAGCTAGCTGCTCGGAACAAATGTATATGCCCACATACATCTGAACAAGATGATCCTAGATAACTACAAGATTTTCCACCTAAGAACTTCCAAAAACTTTCTGGTTATTCAATCCGGTGTGGGGGATACAAGGAGGAAATATCTCACACAACTAGCAATCCTACACCCCAACAGTATCCATCCTTCAACACATAACCCGAGGCTTTCACAAATTCATCTAACTCGAATCCTCGAACTCACAACGATACGAAACCATGGTGGTACCTAGGATGCATCCCCAGTACCGGGTGACTCTGACCTTATCTCACCACGACAAGTATTGAAGTAATTCCGAACACTCTCCGTCTTGAGATATCAAGGAAGCTGAATGATAATGATGTGCCAACATTCCCTGGAGCTCAACTCCCCAGAAGAAATCAAGTGAGACAGGAGGCACTAAGACAGAACCCTGTCACATCGGTATCATATAGACTCCAAAATACCCGCGTGATACTAATTTTTTTGAGCGAAAAGAGGAGTAGAATCAAAATTCCTAAGTCGAATACCTCACTAGAGCATAGAAGAGGAGTAAAAAGAATCCCACTCTCCGATATAACTAGACTCAAAATAGTTTTACTAGACTCGACTCGGCCAAGTTCGATCAAGCAAAGGCTCCTATGGTCGTATGTCTCTGATACCAACTTGGCAAGCCCAAGATGCGCGCCTATCCATATTGAGGCACGGGGGCCTCGGAAGGGATAGAGGTGCATCTTGCCGTTCGCAAGTATAGCATCATTACATCATACATTACAGAAGAGATGACTATATGAGTTGGCTTACACTCACCACATACTAAATTACAATTCCACACAAGAGTCTCAAACATCAATATGAAGACAGGGTCCGAGTACGAACGAAAACAAACGATAAAATCATATGTAAATGATACTATCTCTCTTGTCCCGAAGATCACGACCATGGGCCCCTACTCATCCGGATAAGTCACGTACATCCTTCCCCTTTCCTCGTCATACTAATGCTGGAGCTGCGTCAGATCATCCTGCACGAACTCATCTGTACCTGTACCTGGATTGTTGTACTAATCTGTGAGCCACAAGGACTCAACAATCATGTGCCCAGGTACCGAGACTATTCAAGCTTAAAGGTTGGGATGGGGTATGTGTTTAGTTTGCAGCAGCACTAAGCATCTATGGTGGCTAAATTTACGTAACATGAAATAAATATGTGACCTACGATGAACGATCGAATCTAGAATGACCTCTACGAGATCCTGAACACTTACTTACGTCAATCATAACCCCACTATGTTCTCTCTCGGATCATGTTCACGAGTAGAGACGATCACATTTACTCACACAGTTGGTGTGTTTTATTTAGAGTTTACTTCAAGTTAAGTATAACCGGATGTTAAACAAATGCCCAAGTTGCCACATAAAAGCGGGCACGGCTTTCCGAAAGATTTGACCCTAGAGTGGTGCTCCAACTAGTCCATCACAAATTAACCACACTCCATGGGAATAGCCTTGACCATGGATCTCTTGAGCATCCTAGGTAACTCCAAAGGATTTCCAACACCTCGAGATAACCCTAAGAAAGTTAGAGCCCTCACGCAAGACACTCGATAAAGGTAAAATAAATCCAACAAGACCACCCGACGTGTCAACAAACCCGATAAGAGCTGCGTATCTCGTTCTCAGGACACGATCGGATAAGCTAGTGTACGGTGGACTTATAGAAATCTCCCAAGTTGCCCTAGTTTGGCCCCGCACAGTGCTCTAGTTTGGACCAACACTCATGAGGAGCACTGGCCCAAGGGTTGATTAATTATCCACGGGGTTGCAAAGCCCTATGCAAATTTTATTAAGTTATTAAGCAAATGTAGTACCAAAGTTGGGTCTTGCCAGACAAGTTTTAATCTCAACCGAATAAACAACGGGGTCCCCATAATAACCCCGAGCATGTTAGGAGCACAAAGTATGGAAACATAACACTGGTAACAAGAAACTATGGCGGTAACAGCGGAACAAAACACCTAGCAAAAGGCCAAGCCTTCCACCAATACCAAGATATATATATATATGTGTGTGTGTGTGTGTGTGCATTAAATTAAATAACGGAAAATATTGTGATATGCCAAATCCATGTTATCACATGGAACAACCTGCACCTGCAACTAAGAACGCTATAAGAGGGGCTAAGCAACGATAACTGAGCCAATCAAAGGTTTGCTAGGATGTGGAGGGTTAGAGGATATCATGGCAAATAGGAGGCTGACATTCAAGTGGTAGGTAGAGCAATTATAACGTTAAGAGCGAGGCAACTAGCAATCGAAAATAGTATCAGGATCCGGGTACGATCATCTTCCTTGTTGGTTCTTCAGCGGAACAAGTAGCGGGATCCTCGCAGTTGTACTTGCCTGGCTCTTTGTACTCAGGTTCAATGTTCGCGTCTACCCAAAAGAAACAGCAAGAATAAACAAACAACCAAGGTTCAATGCACACGCAAGAATGATGCATTCTTAGGTGAAGAGTTTTAGCATGGCAATCCTAACTAGTCATATTTCGCATGCAAAGGTTTGGTTGTTAATGAATCTGGACAGAACCTTATGTTAAGTTATTTAGACACGCATGAACGTGGTAAATATGGATGCATCATGAAAAAACGATAAAAATGCATATGAACAACGTAAGAAACGGAGTTATGGTTCTCACGATACGCTCACGACAAGATACGAAGGCAAAACACAAGACAAACAACATAGCAACTTTCACACCTAATAACTTCAGCTACAAGAATCCTACAACCACAAAAAATGTATGGACAGAAACTACATAACATGCTTATCAACTTATCCAACTACACAATCTGGAAAGGAGGCACACGTCAATAACCAGTAAGCTAACAAGTTAGCCTGATGAAACAGATTTCTGGGACTTGGTGAAAATAATAGATCTCTGGAATCTGAGTTAACCTGATGGCAAGTTGACAGCAGAAACTAATGGTGATAGAGACCACCTCATGGCATGAAAATTAACAGGATGATAGAAGACAACATATACTTCAAAACACTAGCACTGAGCTTGAGCTAATTCTCAACATATCACAAGATGGCAACCACTCTTCATGGCATAAAAATATCAGCAGATTCTCAGACAAAAATATTTAGCATGGTGAAAACAGTAACATTAAGTTAGCTACTTTGCAGCAAGTTTCCCACTTATATGGGTGATTCTCATGTAAAACAAAAATACCATGGCATAATAGGCTTGAAACACTAACACTTCCATGTTGGCACAAGCCCCAAAGCAAGCATGAATTAATTCATGCAAAAATGACAAACTAGCATCACAGTAGAAAATAGCAGTTTTGCAAACTTGCTCAAAACGGAAATATAATTGCACCATTGGATTCCTTGGGTCTTTCTACCCCAAAATCATGTATCATAATCATATATTCATGTGAATCAAGATGGCAAGAACTACATAGCAAAATCAACAACCTCTGTTATAAGTGAAAACATACCCAAAATGCTCATGATCATATATGGACCTATCCAGATTTGGAAATGTTGCTATAACAGGAAAAGAGCTAAATAAAACTACATAACAACATGACACACATCAACATATATAGGGTATGACAAGTGGGGCATGGCCCACTTGTCACCACACACACACACCACAAACCTACACACCACTAACACACATACACACACCCATGGCAAATATGCACAAGTGCATATTGCACATACACTCATGAAACCACACACACCCATGTGTGTGGGTGTTCATCGCACACACACATACGCACACATATATGCACAAGTCCATATATGCACAAACACATGCGTGTGACACCACACTCACACACATACACTCACATACTCACTCACATACACACTCACACACATATATCTAAATCAGCAAAGGAAAAAAACATCTATACATGTATGGATACACTTACACACACATACACTCACATCATGAAAGAAATAAATGAAAACAAAGAAATGAAAAAGAAAAACACAAAAAAGGGGGGTATGGGGATTGAACCCCAGACCTCACGGCGGCGGCGAACTACGGCGACCACACGGGTACTCAGGCGTCACTTATGAGCATGCACGAAGAGGAAAACTATGGGGTCTCATTCCCCTACTCATCTTGCGACGAGGAGGACGAAGGCGAGCTCAAGCTGCCACCTTCTCAACTGGTGGCGATGGACATTACGGCAACAACATGGCGGCCTACATGGGGAAGAAGGGGCTGCGGGGATCGGCTACTCACGGAGGGGGTTTTCAGAGGCCAGGGGATGCAGACGATGGCGAGACGACGGGGAAGAAGAGGAAGAAGACGGTCGTCGACGTCCATCTCTGCTTGCGGACGATGGTGACGATGGGGTGGCGCTGCAGGGGTGCTCCTCACCCCTTAGCAGCGGGAACGGAATGCGGCGAGCACCCGCGAGGTCCACGCCATGGCCACCGGCGACGAGGGCCACCGGAGACGCGGCGACAGCGGCAGATGACGACCGGTGGAACTCTGAACCTCACCCGTCTCTTTGAACTTACCTGCGAAGAAGGAGGAAGAAGAAGGAAGAATTGGACGGTAAGGGGAGCGGCGGCAGCGCTAGGAGGAAGAGGGAACCCTAGGGGGTTTGCACGGTCGCCGAGGGGGCCTAAATAGGCGCCGGCTAATGGAGAGGCACCGGCAAAATCTCACGACGGGCGTGCTCTCCCTCTCTGAAACTCTAACTGAGAACGAGACGGAGAAGGTGGCCGCTTGGTCACTTGGGCTAGGCCGCGCAGGGAGGAGCCGGCCCAGTTCTTTCTCTCTCCAATAGAACAATACAACAGGGAGTTTCTTCTGAAAATAACTACAACACAAGAAAACCTTCCAGAGAAAAAAATGCAGGACTTTTGCAAGAACAAAAATATTTTGACATTAAAATAAAATGCACTATTTACTAAAAATATCAAGATGTTTTTTCAGGACAAGCAATTTAAATACTTTTTAAAATAGCCAACCCCTTGATATTTAGCAAAACCCATGAGCCCAAGTTCAAACATCATAAAGAGTTACACATACATACTCAAAATAATGTACCCTTATACCAGAACATTTTTAAACAACACTAATTCTAAGTTATTTTACCATGAGAAAATAAGAGAGGAATAAGAAGGGTTTTGGCAAGTTAAAAAGATGAGAGGGGATGAGAGGGGGTTGTTGCAACACACAACACCAGAACACTCCACAAATTCAAAGACAAGACACTCCCCGCATAAACCATATGCATGACATGAAGATGAATGATATGATGCATGAATGCATGAGACAAGACATGGCAAGACAATGAGCAAACTCATTTCATAACTCATGACAACAAGGTTCATACAAGATTACATGCTCAACAGGGTAGGGACAACACATGGGCTGTCACAACTCTCCCACACTACAAGATGATCTCGACCCGAGATCTAGGAGCAAAAGAACTCTAGAAATTCAGAATGGAGAAGGTCCTCAACTTCCCAAGTAGCTTATTTGTGAGAATGATGAGACCACTTCATATTGAGGAACTTGATAGATTTGTTGCGAGTCTTACGCTCAGCTTCTTCATATTGAGGCACTTGGGCTATCACACGAGGTTGGTAGGAGTTAACCATCGGGTGCTCCCGACCCTCACGGAAAGGTTGGCAATCATTAAACAAATCATGCTCCAACTTCGTTACATAACGGTTCACCAAACGTGCATGCTACGAGAATCACAAACTTCAACACATGTATTTCTCCAATTGACAACTACTCAGTAGCATGACTCTCATATTACCATCTTCATATCTCAAAACTATATGCAAGTAATCGAACATATCATTTTCAATGATCTACAAGTTTTATGTAGGATTTTATGACAAACCATGTGAATGACCAACTCTTGTTAACTCTCCAAATAGGTATAAGTGAAGCATGAGATTTTAATTATTTCTACAAAAGATATGCCCACGCTCTAACAAGTATAAGTGAAGAAAAATAGCATTCTACAAATGGTGGTTTTCTATGTGTGAGAAATAGGCAATCCAAACTTCAAATGATATAAGTGAAGCACATGAAGCATGCTACAAAGCCATACTCGAAAGATATAAGTGAGGTGCAAAGAGCCTTCTATAAATCAACCAAGGACTTTATCATACAAGCATGGTGCATTATTAAAAGGAAAATAAAAATAAAAAGCATAGGACTCTCCAAGATTTACGCATATCATGTGACGAATAAAAATATAGCTCCAAGTAAAATTAACGATGGTTGTTAGAAGAAAGAGGGAATGCCTTCCGGGGAATCCCCAAGCTTAGTTTCTTGGGAGTCCTTGAATATTACCTTGGGGTTCCTCGGTCATCCCCTAGCTTAATCTCTTTCCACTACTTATTCCTTCATCCATCGTGATGTCACCCAAAACATGAAAACTTCAATCACACAAAACTTAACAAAACCCTCGTGAGATACGTTAGTATAATAAAACAAATCACCACTTTAAGTACTGTTGCCAACCAATTTATATTTTGTTTCTTAATTTTATATACTGTTATATGACTTATTTATGGCTTATACCACTGATAAAATTGATAGTTTTATCAAAATTAGCAAAACAATGCATCAAAAACAGAATCTGTCTTAAACAGGACAGTCTGTAGTTATCTGAACATTCACCATACTTTTGGAAGTCTAAAAATTCAGAAAAATCATGAAACAATAAAAAAATTGCATATCAGTACTGTGTAGAAATTTCAGAAACTTTTGAAATTCCAGTAAAAAATGTAAATTCACGCACTACAGCCAAAGTTTCTTTTTTTGCACTGCACACACCAAACAAGCAATCTAATCATCCTAAAGTCAAATATTGGCATATTATTTTTGTAATACAATGGATTTATACAAGGCGATAATTATTTTTGTTGAAAATTTCTGTAATCAAGATTTGCAAAGTTTCAATGGGCATGAACAAAGTTCAAGGAGCTGCCCCACTTCAACGGTGCTCGTCCTTCTTACTTTCACTTCTCTTTTTTGTTTTGAAAATTTTTTAGGTTCCCCTCTTTATCTTTTGTTTTGTTTTTAAACTATATAAAAGAACAAAACAGAATAAAATAACTCTCTAAAACTTCTGGGTTGTCTCCCTGGCAGCGCTTTCTTCAAAGCCATTAAGCTAGGTATAAAGTGGTCAAGTAATGGATCCACCCGGATCCCAAGGTATATCAAAGACAATTTTAATTAACAATTATTTGTAATTTAGTATTGAGCACAAAGTAATATATTCATGCAACAACGAAGTCTAACTCTCTTCCTATGCATCGGCATGTCATAAAAGAATAATTCATCCACACAAAGGAAAGGCCAATACATAGCATAAGCAGTTTCTTTTATTTTTATCAAATTGGAAACATAGAGAGGTGGAGATGTAGTTCCTCTCTCATAATAATTGCAACTAGGAGCATCAAGCACATTCATATTATATCTATCAAAATCATCATGTGTAATAGTAAAAGGCAACCCGTCTATATAATCCTTAATAAGTCCAAACTTCTCCGATATAGTGTAGTTGGGAGAATTCAAAAAGATAATAGGACTATCATGCGTGGGTGCAATAGAAACAATTTCATTCTTAACATAAGGAACTATAGCAAGTTCATATCCATAAGCATCTTTCATATTGGCATCATGGCCACAAGCATAGCAAGAATCAAGTTCATCAAAACCGGATATTTCAGTTGAATCCAAGGGATCATAGCAATCAACATAGCATTCATCCTTTGGTAGGCATGAAGGGAAATTAAAAAATTTATGAGTTGAAGAGTTACTATCATTAGCAGGTGGGCATGGGTAACTAATCCGCTCTTCGTCCTTTTGTTCTTCGGTCTCCTCCTCATCTTTTTCATCTAATGAGCTCACAATATCAACAATTTCTTTTTCCGTAGATTCCTGCAAAATATTAGTCTCCTCCAAGGAAGCAGACATTCTCTCAATAAATGCATCAATATCGGAATTATATTCATAATTATCATCGCCATATTTAACTATGGCAAAATTTTCAGGTCTATAGACAGCATCATCATCATTTTCACACTTCTCAAAGAAAGATTCAATTTCATAAGCACCCTTAAAAGCAACGAATTCTTCTATTCTTTCCATATCATAATAATCATAAATACCATTAGCATAAGAAGCCAAGGTTTCATTATCATTAAATTTACAGGAAAAAGGAATGTGTGGAGCCTTCATCCTAGAGCAACAAGTATAATCATATCTCTGGCATAGATTCCAAGCATACCATTCAAACATATAAATTTGATCCCATAACAGTTTCCCTTTTTGAGTCAGGCGATAATCCCTAAGTATTCATGTTGATCCAACGTGTCTCCCATTATCAAGTTCAATGGGGTTTTCTCAGGATTATGAAAGTAGTGCATAATATCTTTCACATAACGAGCATCAAGGGTTTTAGGAGGTTCCCCATCTCCATGAGTAGAAAGTTCACCTAATTTTTTTATTTCGTGTTCCATATCCATAACTAAAGATAGAGAAAAACTTAGAACAGCAAATAAAATCTACTTAGTGATAAATGAAACAAGCACACATGAGAATATTCACCCCACGCTATTGCTCCCCAACAACGATGCTACAAAAAGGTCTTGATAACCCACAAGTATAGGGGATCCATTGTAGCCTTTCTTGATAAGTAAGAGTGTCGAACCCATGGAGGAGCTAAAGGTAGACCAAATATTCCCTAAAGTTCTATTGACCACTGATACAACTCTACACACGCATAATGTTCGCTTTACCTAGAACAAGTATGAAACTAGAAGTACTTTGTAGGTGTAACGGGATACGTTTGCAAGATAATAAAGAGCACGTAAATAAAAACTAGGGGCTCCTAAGATAAAGAAACAACTAAGTTAGTTTAACGAGGGTGGAAAAGTGGTGGTAGGACTTGCAGAATTGTCCTAGGCAATCGATAACTAGACCGGTAATCATTATTGCAACTTTATATGAGGGAGAGGCATAAGCGAACATACTTTCTCTACTTGGATCATATGCAATTATGATTGGAACTCTAACAAGCATCCGCAACTAGTAAAGATCATCAAGGAAAAACCCAACCATAGCATTATAAGGTATCAAGTCCTCTTTACTCTCATGTGCAACAACCCACCTACTCGGGTTTATGCTTCTGTCACTCAGGAAACCCACCATAGGCGAATCATGAACACATTGCAACACCCTACAGCGAGGATCCCTCACACTTGCGTGACATGGAGAGAACCATAGGATAGCACCAATAATTAAACATGCAACTCAAACCAATCATGATCATCAATCAACCAATAGGACATAATAGATCTACTCAGACATCATAGGATGGCAACACATCTTTGGATAATAATATGAAGCATAAAGCACCATGTTCGAGTAGAGGATACAGCGGGTTGCATGAGAGTGGACCACTATGGATAAATGGGGGAAGGTCATGGAGGTGTTAGTGAAGATGACGGAGTTGTTGGTGTGTATCGCCGTCACGATGATGGCCCCGGCGTTGTTCCGGTGCCACCGGGAGAGAGGGGGAGAGAGACCCCCTCCTTCTTCTTCTTCCTTGACCTTCCCCCTAAATGGGAGAAGGGTTTCCCCTCTGGTCCATGGCCACCATGGCGGCGGAGGGGCGAGAGCCCCTCCAAGATTGGATCACTCTCTATGTTTCCTTCTGTTTTGCGTTCCCAGATTTTGGCCTTTCATCATTCCTTAAATATCCAGAGATCCTCAACTCCGATCGGGCTGAAACTTTGACGGGATCTTTAGCCAAAAATTAGATTTCTTGCAGCCAAAGGAGAGCTCCAACTGACCTAAGCGCTGGTCACAAGGACCCAAGGCGCGACCTGAGGGGTCGGGCGCGCCCCCTGGCTTGTGGCCCCCTCGGGCACCGCCTTTTGTTGATTCCACTTCCTCAAAATTACATATATTCCAAAACAAAATGTCCGTAAGTTTTTATCCCGTTTGGACTTCGTTTGATATGGATTTTCTGCAAAACAAAAAACATGCAACAAACAGGAACTGGCACTGGGCACTGGATCAATATGTTAGTCCCAAAAATAATAGAAAAACTTGCCAAAAGTATATGAAAGTTGTAGAATATTGGCATGAAACAATCAAAAATTATATATATGACAGATACATATCAGGACGCAAAGTGGTGTGACGTGTAATAGGATGGATTCATATGTCTTAGGATTAGGGTCCCGACAGCGTTGGTATCAGAGCTGAACTGCCTGTAGGTTTACAAAGCCAAACTGGTCGATGTTGAATCTAGTAATGCTTTAGTTATATAAGGGAATTGATTGTGGAAGGGAACGTAAGGCTCTTTTTACTCCTTTCCTCAAGTTATATATTCTGGGTCACCCCTTCTCTTCCTATGCTGGTTAAGAACTAGGCTTCTCTACCTATCCGCTAGGATGATGAGTTACTGGACCTCAGACTTATATAATGGTTGTTTGTGTCAATTCGTGTCCCATCAGAGTTGTGAGAAGTGATGTCCATGTTTTCTTTGTTCCTTGAACCATGATGTTGATCTGTTATATTGGCCAAATCTTGTGCAGGTTGCCTCATATTTCATCCCCGTTTAGCCGTTATGTTGTCCGAGTTCACCTATGATTCATTTTGTTTTAGTGTTCTCCTTTGATTCTGAACCCTGGTTGTTTCCTTCAGGATGTTGCCAGTCAATCAGAGATCTATTGGTCATAGTCAGAACCCTGGAGATGGTAGGGATGAAGAAGATCCTCCCAACCCGCCTCTCTTGGTAGAGGTTATGCTAGAAGTTGAGAGGAGCAAGCGTGCCACCAACCGTCTGTTGGAGAACATCAAGCATAATACATCCCGTCATTGCAATGAGCTACTATCCATCAGAGACTTCATCAAGTTGCAACCACCCACATTCCATCACTCCATTAAGCCACTAGACGCAGATGATTGGCTCCAAAGTATCAACAACAAGCTTTGTTATGCAAACGTGGCTGAAGGAGACAAGGTCACTTATGCCGCATATCACCTTGAAGGTTCCGCCAGCCTGTGGTGGGAGAACTTCGAGGCCATGCAACCTGCAGGTCAAGCCACATCATGGAAGGAATTTTGTGAAGTTTTTCGTGAGCACCATATTCCTTAGGCTTTGATAGATCGTAAGCAAGAAGAGTTTTGCAACTTGACCGGAGGCAAGATGAACGTGGATGCCTGTAGCCGTGAATGTTAACGCCTCGCATGTTGTGCCACGGAAAAAGTATCCATAGATGACAAGAAGCAAGCAAGGTCCAGGAAAGGCCTAACCCAAAGCTTCGTCATGATCTCAGTCTGCATAAGTTCGTTAGCTACCAAGTTCTTGTGAACAAAGCAATCCAAGTAGAAACGAGCAGGATGACCTACGAGGAATCTCGCAAGCACAGCCGTGATGTTGGATCATCTTCAATGTCTACATCCTAGAAGCATAGGATATGGATCCCGTAAGCCGCTCTTCCTCCGAGATATGCACCAAGCCATCCTATGTGGTGCCTCATCTGTGGATGCCATGTGCTCCCCAAAAGAACCTCGTCAACCGAGTGCTCAACCCAGATCCACGTCCCATTCATGGGGCATGCTTCAACTGCAGTCAACCTAGACATTATTCGAAGAATTGCCCTTTGCGAGCAAATGTTCCACCCTCTTCAACAAGTGGTGGTGTTCGTTGCAAGCCGCCAACCAAGAAGCCTAATGTCAGCTCAGTTGTTTATACTCGTGGATGTGTGCACCATGTAACTGTAGAAGAAGCTAAAGATGATGCTAATGTCGTGCTTAAGAAGCTCCTTGTCAATTCTCATCCAGCTTCAATTTTGTTTAACTCAGGAGCATCCCACTCCTTCATCTCTGAACATTATGCCTCCTTGCATAACATTGCTTTCGACGTTATTGTCAGGACCCCGATCCTGAGTCATACGAATCCAGAATGTATGATATCACATCACTTTGCGGCCCCACGCACGGTAAGCTCCACGACTGCAACCTTACCTTAGCCGGGACCGTTTGCGTCTTTTTGCTCACGTATGTGAACATGTTACTGGCAATCAAACGACAAAGAACCCAGGCCGACATGACTAGTAATACAACCCAAGTGGCACATCCGCACGGAAACAGGCATACGTAACCCAGCAATTCAGGTGTCGGCCTCAAGCGTGTGTAGACGAGTCATAGCAAGCTACAAGGACTCCATTACATCGTGAGACATAAATGCCATCACTGCACGTAGACGAGTCATAGCAGGCTATAGGGACTCCATTACACTGCGAGACATTTCCCTGATGGGACAGACACATCAGCAAAGAAGGATACATGTCGGTCAATCAATGTGTCCGGAGCAGTAGCAAACTACCAAGGCTCAGTGGACGCACAAAGAGGTAGTTTCCCGTAAAGAGTACTATTGAAGGCACATGACTAGGTGTCGGATCCCATACATACCGTTGCACGTCACACGTACGCACGACATGCCTGATATGCATAGATACAACCATGACATCAGAACATAACCATACAACAACTTTTATTTAAGGGTCTCAGACGAGCCTTGCATAATATGTTCTTACAGATAGGAGTCACATGACCCGACACACAAGTCATACAAACAAGTTCTTACAAACCAAGCGGAAGCATAAGCTGTCTGAGTACAGACACATGAAAGGGTAAAAAAGGCACATGGCCTGACTATCTACAGCCTGCCACAGGGCATAGGGTCATAGCTGGGAGACTAGCTATTTGGCATCATCAACATCTAGAAAGAACCCACCTGATGGGTCCTGGGTCTCATCTGCAACATTTATTGAGCAAACATGAGTACAAACATACTCAGCAAGTCTTTAAAGCAAACCTAGCCTATTCATGCTCATGTATCAACAAAGGGAGGTGGTGGAGTTTATGCAGCAATGCCCGCTTTGACACATGGCTAACCTACACTACACAATTTTAACTCTTTGTTTAAATTTTAGATATCGCACATGAGTCCACTAACTCCATGATAATACACCACCATGGATTCACCTCCCTCTCCTAGAAGAGTGCCATCCACGGTACTCACACTTGACTTGATATTTTTATGAGTATCCATTTGATTATCTATGAGCAACATAAGCTTTCCAGGTAGTCCATATCCGAGGACCCGGCTATTCAAATAGTTTCATACCCTGCAGGGGTGTGCTTGTTCACACACGCTCTCGCCACTTATCAAGTGTGCTCATAAAACCATGCACCTCGGCAACCTTCAAGCGGAAGCCCAGCGAGGGAGTTGGCCATGACCGTTAACCACATAAGACCTCTAGTCTAGGCTAGCGCTTATTTGAGACGGAACCCGCACGGAAGTCCGGCCAAAGTTTCCTTTACGGCCCCAAACGATGTGCGCAGGGTTCCCAAGCCCACCATTTGGGTGACACTTGGTACATCGTGCCACTGCCTACCGTGTCGTAATCCACCCCTGGGGTCAGTGCTACGCATGGCCTCTAGCATTATGTAAACACCAGAAACTACCTGCAACTCGTCGACTAAGGACTAAGCGATTGATAAGTCGAGAGGGGTCGAGTTACCGGAACCCAATGTGTGGTAGTAACTAGTCTTGGATCACAAACACGGAACTCAGTTCCTAAAAACGGTCCCACTGAGACAACCCGCTATGTACTCCTACATAGCCTCTCATCGCTACATTTACCAAATCAAGTTCATCATAAGCTTATCACATCGGAACAACAATATTTCACTCTAGTTCATCACCCAGATGAATCAAACCTAACACAACTCTAAGCATAGCAGGCAAAGTAAGCTAAGCACAACATGGCACAAGCATCTACCAGGTATTCTAGGTTGCAAGGTTTAGCTATTTACTATGAAAATGACAGGTCATGGAGAGGAATAGGTTCATCTACCGTGTATGACAGACATGTGAACTGTTGTCCTAATGCAATAAACAAGAGCAGGAGCGAGAGAGTGGGATGTTATCAGAATGATCAAGTGGGGTGCTTGCCTTGCTGGGTAGCGGGAAGGTTCTCTCCTTTGTTGGAATACTCGAGGGTATCCTCAGAAGTAGGGCCTACCACAATGCAGATAAATAGCATTCAATACACGCAAGTGCAACAATATGATGCATGATCATGACATGGTAGCATGTATGGATGAGCTAATGCCACTAGTGTCCAAGTTCATTTGAAGTGAGTTTGAATATAGGTTCAAAATCGTTCTTCATTTCAAATTCCATAGTTTAACCTATTAGCAAATGTCAATGTTCTTCTACATAGGTTGCTCTAACATGCGTTGTAACAGCACCATTAGATTCATTGTATTTTTGTGATAAACTTTCATATATAAATTATTTTCATCTGATTTACAGATTAATTTATATGAATATTTGATGTTTTAAACATTTTCTGGAATTGTTTTAAAATTGGAAATTCCTTTATTACATCAGCGTGACGTCATCATGGCGTGAGCAGGTTAGCTGACCAGGCCAGGTCAAACCTGAGAGGGTGGGGCCCTCATGTCAGTGACTCAATCACTTAAGTAGAGAATTAAAACTAATCCTAATTACTTAATCAACACTGGGCCAACTAGTCAGTGACTAATTCGGTTAATTATATTAATTAATTAAATTGCTAATCGGGATTTGACTAATAGGGCCAGCCCCACTTGCCAGAGACTCAAGGGTCAAAATCCTGGTGGTCAAACTGGTTGACTCGCCGGCGTTGAGCCGCCGGCGACGTCAGGGATGGCGGAGGGGGTCGGGATTGCTTCTCCGGTGACCAAATGGATGGCGGAGGGCACCAAACTACTCTGCTTGCTGGCGTGCGTCGAGCCCGACACTTCCTAGGGGCTGGGATGGCCGGAATAGGCACCGGTGATGAGCTCGACGGTTGCTGGAGCTCGGGCGAGCACGGGCTCGTCGAGCTTGAGCTCGAACGAGCCACTTGACGGTTCCTAGGGCTGCCTGGGATCATCCTGAGCATAACTACATGGTCAGTAGCGAGCTTGGGCCGCTGTGGCCATGGCTACACCATGGCCGGCAGCGAGCTTCGCTCGGCTCTAGCTACTGACGGGGCTAGAGGAGGGGAACGACATCGAGGCTAGGGGGAAATGATCTAAGGCCTCACTGGCGGGTCTTCTGGCACCTTGGCATGGTCGGGGACGCACGGGATACGGTGAATTAGCGGTGTCTTTAGTCCGGCAAGGGGAAGAACAGAGGAGAGAAGGGGGAGGAATGGCGAGGGGGAGCGGGTCTAGGCGGCGGCGGAGCCTATCCTCTTGCCAGCGCGACGAGGAGGCGGCCAGGCAGGCAAGGAGGAGGTGGCCAGCGCATGGCCACGCTCGGCTGCGGTAGAGGGATGCAACTGCTTCTGCTCCTAGCAGGAGCAAGAAGACGCTGCAACCCCCCGTGGGCTGGGCCTCTTGTGCAGGTAAGCCCAGGTGGCTTTTCTCCCCCTTTTTCTTATTTCCATTCTTTTCTAGTTTCTAACATTTCTTTTATTTTATTTTCAGGCACATATGCTATTTTAGAATATCGCAAATATTTTATATATTGAAGTTTGAATATTTCAAACTCCAATAAAAAGTTTCAGGAAATTTTTAAATGTAAAAACAATGATAATGCTTTATTTGGTATTTTCAGAAGCTTTATCATTTATTTTTAAATTGCTAAAGTTGTTCAAATATTTTAAATGACCCCTTGTATAATCATGTCCATATTTATCAGACATAGGGGACATTTTAGATGGGCATTTTGGATTTGTTGAATTTTCACAAACTTTTAATTGGTTTGATTCAAATGAGGGTTTGGGGCTTCCTTTAGTACCCATTTCATGTTGATGGAGAAATGATATATGATGCACACACACATGCTCTCCTATGACATCTAGCTAGGGATGTGACAACTCACCCCCACTCAAAAGAATCTCGTCCCGACATTTTGAAGTCGTCGGGAAGAGCGCGGGGTACTCTAGTCGAAGACAATCTTCTCTTTCCCATGTGGCCTCCTTCTCATAATGGTGTGACCACTGAACCTTGAGAAACTTGATGTTCCATCGCCGAGTGGTACGCTCAGCTTGATTAAGAATATGAACAGGGTATTCTCGATATGTAAGGTTATCTTGGAGATCATGCGCTTCGTGGTCTACCTCACGGACAGGGTCCAAGAAGCAACGCCTGTGTTGTGAGACGTGGAAGACATCATGAACCTTGGAAAGATGCGGCGGAAGTTCCAATTGGTAGGCAACCTCTGCTTGTTCAGAAAGAATGCGAAAAGGTCCAATGTAACGAGGAGCCAACTTGCCCTTGATACCGAATCGATGGGTACCCTTCAGAGGTGTAACCCGAAGGTAAGCCTTCTCGTCAACTTCATAGGTCACAGCCTTATGATGGCGATCATATTGGCTCTTTTGACGAGATTGGGCTGTTTTCAACTTTGCACGAACAATGCGAACTTGCTCCTCTACATCCTGGATCACATCCGGGCCAAAGAGTTGCCTCTCTCCTGTTTCTGACCAGTTAAGAGGTGTTCGACACCTTCGTCCATAGAGAACTTCAAAAGGGGCTTTGCCCAAGCTTGTTTGATAACTATTGTTATATGCAAATTCGGCAAATGGAAGACGTTTCTCCCAATTCATACTGAAGGATATAAGACAAGCTCGGAGCATGTCTTCGAGAATTTGATTGACTCGTTCAACCTGACCACTTGATTGCGGGTGGAAAGCAATGCTAAAGGATAGATGAGTCCCCATAGCGGTTTGAAAATTTCCTAGAATCGGGAAGTAAAGGTACTTCCGCAGCCTGAGTTAATCTCCAAAGGAACAGCATGAAGAGAAACCATTCGAGAAACATATAACTCCGCTAGCTTACTAGCAGTTATACTCTCCCGAACAGGAAGAATATGAGCCACTTTGGAAAGGCGGTCAATGACCACAAAGATAACATTTTTCCCTCTCTTAGTCCTGGGAAATCTGGTAATGAAATCCATACCGACCTTATCCCATTTCCATTCGGGAATAGCTAAAGGTTGACGGGTCCCAGCAGGCCTTTGATGTTTTGCTTTCACGTGACGGCAAACGTCGCAATTAGCAACGAACTAGGCAATTTCTCTCTTCATCCTAGTCCACCAGAACCTCTCGCGTAGGTCCTGATACATCTTGGTACTACCCAGATGAATTATCAGAGGAGAATCATGATCCTGCTTAAGGATCAATTGTCGTAGATGTTGCTTCTTCGAGATCACCAAGTGGTTCTCCAATAAAACAACACCTCGATCATCTACTGAGAAGCACCTAACATTACCCTTCTTAATGTTTTTCTTGATCCGAGATATCCTGGCATTATGCTTCTGGGCCTCTATGATTTGATCCGTAAGAGTAGATTTTGCCACCAGGTTGGATAGGAATCCTTGAGGAACAATGTGGAGGTTTAACTTCTGAAATTCCTCATGGAGAAGTGGTTGACCCTGTTGTAACATCAGGTTGTTACAATAAGACTTACGACTTAGTGCATCAGCCATGACATTGGCTTTCCCCGGGGTGTAAGTTATCCCTAAGTCATAATCTGTAATCAACTCGACCCACTGTCTTTGCCTGAGATTCAAATCCGGCTGGGTGGAAATATATTTCAAACCTTGGTCATCAGTGTAAATTTCACAATGATTACCCAGAAGGTAATGTCCCTAGGTTTTGAGTGCATGGACCAAAGCTGCAAGCTCAAGATCATGTGTTGGATAATTATCCTCATGTGGACGCAACTGTCGAGATGCGTATGCAATCACATGACGGTCTTGCATGAAAATTCAACCTAATCCTTGTCCCGAGGCGTCACAATAGATAACAAAGTCCTTAGAGATGTCTGGTGGCACCAGAATGAGAGCAGAGGTCGGTCGTCTTTTCAACTCCTGAAAACTGTGCTCGCATTGTGGAGTCCACAAAAACTTTTTATCTTTCTTTAGGAGTTCAGTCAGAGGTTTTGCAACCTTGGAGAAATTCTCGACAAAGTGGCGACAGTAGCTTGCTAAGCCAAAGAAACTCCGAACTTTCTTAACGATTTAGGTTGAGTCCAGTCAAGGACGGCCTGAACTCTCTCGGGATTGACAGCAATACCTTTACCAGAGATCACGTGGCCTAGATAGGTAACTTCTGGCAACCAAAGTTCAAACTTGGAGAATTTGGCATACAGACGGTGCTCTCAAAGTTTCATCAATACCAGCCTTAGATGCTCGGCATGTTCCTGTTTGTTCTTCGAGTAGATGAGTATGTCATCGAGGTAAACCACGAGGAATTTATCTAAGTACTCCATGAAGATCGAATTCATCAAGCGAGAGAAGGTGGCTGGAGTATTGGTTAAACCGAAGGACATGACGGTGTACTCGTATTGGCCATAACGAGTAACAAAAGTCGTTTTTGGAATGTCCCCGATTCTAATTCTGATTTGATGGTATCCCAATCTCAAATCCATTTTGGAAAAGATAGAGGATCCAGTGAGTTGATCATACAAATCATTGATCCTGGGGAGCGGATACTTATTCTTAATGGTGACCAGATTCACTAGCCGATAATCCACCACCATTCGATCCGATCCATCCTTCTTCTTGACAAAGAGGACGGGACAATCCCAAGGAGGAGAACTAGCACGGATGAAACCTTTCTTCAAAGCCTAATCGAGTTGAATCTTAAGCTCGGCTAGTTCTAAGGGTGCCATCTTACAGGTTCTTCAGGCTATTGGTACAGTCCTTGGGATGAGCTCTATCACAAACTCAACATCTCTCACAAGAGGAATTCCTGGCAGTTCTTCTAGAAAGACATCCGGAAAGTCACGGACTACCGGAATATTTTCTAACTCTGGAAGAGGGCTAGCATTAAGGGAATAGAGTTGGCGCTTGGCTGTTCGAGTGGAGACGTTAACTATCTCACCCGATGGATGTGTAAGTTGAACATTCCTAGTATGAGTATCAATCTTAGCATAGTGGGCTTTCATCCAATCCATGCCTCGAATGATATTGATGTCCCAATACTTGAGGGCTACCAAAGATGCTAGGAAGACTAGCGTATCCACCAGAATATCATTAGCATGGCTCACTCTAGAAGTTTGCCACTTTGAACCAGGAGTCTGAACTACTAAAGGAGTAGGCATATCACAAAAAGACATGTTATGCAACTGTGCATAACTTTCTGAGATGAAAGAATGAGATGCCCCAGTTTCAAATAGAATAGATGCTGGATGACTATTGACAAGGAGCATACCTAGAATAACATCAGGATCCTCAATGTCTTCCTCAGCAGAAACATAGTTCACTCTTCCATGAGCAGGAGCTGGCTTCACATAGAAAGCTTTTCCCGGCTTCCCACGTCCAGCGGGCTTAGCATTTTTCTGAGGACAATCACGAGAGTAGTGTCTTGGTTCCCCACATTTGTAACAAACCACGGTGGCACGGGGAGCAACATTGACAGGTGGACCTCCAAATGGCCTAGCTTGAGGGTTGGGCTGAGCTGGGCAAGGCACCTGGAAGGATGGCCTCGTGGTGTGTCTTGGCGGCAGAGCTGCGTTGGGGACCCACACCTGGCGTTTGTTGGAGCCCGAGCCAGATGCGGGGCTGAAGTCACGGTTGTGCTTCCTCGTGGCCTCATAGTCATTCTATCCAGACTCGGCATTCATAGCCTTGTTGACGAGAGCCTAGAAGGTTGTGCACTCATGCAGGCGCAGATCTCGACGGAGCTCAGGGTTAAGTCCCTTGCGGAACCTAGCCTGTTTCTTGGCATGGGTTGAAACTTCCTCTGGAGCATAGCAAGCAAGATTGCCGAACCCACGGCTATAGGCATCCGCGGACAGTCTGCCTTGGGTGAAAGCATAGAATTCCTCTCTCTTGCGATCCATCAGCCGTTCCGGAATGTGATGGGTATGGAATGCCGTGCTGAATTCTGCCCGAGTTGGTGCGGGGCCTACGGGACACATGGCTTCATAATTTTCACACCACAGATTGGCGGGTCCTTCCAGAAAGTAAGTAGCAAAGGTCACCTTGTTGCCCTTGGACACATTGGCAGTCCGGAGCTTGTGGAACATGCTGGACAGCCTGTCATCTGCGTCGAGTGGGTCGACCGAATGATGATACTTAGGTGGGCTCAGCTTGATGAAATCACCGATTGACATGCCATCATTGTGATCATTGTGAGGAGCACGCGTTGTTCTCTGCTCAATTCGTTCCAAAAGCCTGTTGGTCTCTCTCTTGTTCCTTTCAGCTTCAAGCATCACTTCGGCCAAAGAAGGCGCATGTGGTAGGTTCTCTTGCCTTGGCTGGCTACCCTCCCCCTGCTCGGGGGCAGGCACGGGGTTATTCCTAGTTGCCACCATCCTGGGAAAACAAACCCACAACTTAAACATAGAGGACAACAACTCTAAGACATGAGATAAGGAATGTACTGGACAACATGGCATGCAGGGTAAACACCCAAAGAACATGGTAATAACAAATGCCATATGAACACCATGATTCATACACTCCATGACATAGTTCAGTACAAGCCCAAGCTGAAAACAAACTACAGAGAGATGACACAACTCATCGGAGGCATTACTAGCTTCATATACATTGTCTATCTACACCTCCGGAATGCAACTCTCAACCTTCATCATATCCCACAAGACACGCAGGACTGTGGCGATACTACTACTAACATACTAGTACTAACGTCCACGTACTCAAACATCACCGTAGAATGCCTCATACAGGTTACCCCCGTGACCTGGAAGCTCAACCTGAGGATCTGGAAACACTCTAGCATGTGATCCCTGGAAATCGTAAGGACACGGATGTGGCCTTCGTCCCCTTGCTGGCGGCAACAACGGTCCTCGAAGAGGGGTGATGCCTCAAACATCGGGCCAACCGCGTCAGGGCTGTCCAAAGACGTGCATGAGTAGCATAAAGCCCATGTGAAGGGCATGTGCATCACGATCTTTGTTCTCCAACATCTGAGTAGTCACCTGCAGCCTAGGGTCCTCATAAGAATGATCACAGTAGGCTTCTCTAAGATAACCATCCTCTCCTCCCATGGAAGCAGGAACATAACAGAACTCTGTGTTCTGAAGCAGACCATGTTGAAACCTCATGATAGTCAGCATGGTGTAGGCGGCCTCCTGAACAGCCATATCTATGGTGACACCTAGTCCATAAGTCCAGTGAAGCGGCTCTGCAGCTCCAGGATATGAAGGATATATCTTAACAGTACATAGATACTGACTCTGGTTGAAATCTCGATACTGTTCCTCCACTGTGTACTCTAGGTACCAACGGTAGCCAACCTCCATCATAACTCTAACCAACATGGCTGTGTGACCCGGTACATCAATGCACCTGGTTAGACGGACCACCTGACGGGAAGGACGAGATGGCATCTAAAATGGAGAATGATGCAAAGACATTAGATACTGTAGTAGAAATTGGACAACATAATGGTAGTAATTGCTCAAAAAGGATTTTGAGGCAACTGCAAAAGATTGGAAAAGCATAACCACTCGACTTCCTAGACTCAAATCTCTTATACGTCTGTTTGTCACACCAACAAAACTTGAGTACCAACATTCTCTTGCAAACAAGCTAGCTACTGGTCCATGGTTAGTAACTCGTCATCCTGAGCAATAGATGAGAACCCTAGTTCTTATCCCCATAGAAAATTTGAGAATGACTCAGAATAGAATAACTTGGAAAGAGGAGTAAAAAGAGCCTTATGTTACCTTCCACAATCAATTCCCCTACTTTTCTATAGTGTTTCTAGACTCAACTTCGACTGGTTTGGCTAGGTAATCCTACAATCAGTCAGGCTCTAATACCAACACTGTCGGGACCCTGATCCTAAGTCATATGAATCCAGAATGTAAGATATCACATCACTTTGCGGCCTCACGCACGGTAAGCTCCATGGCTGCAGCCTTACCTTAGCCGGGACCGTTTGCGTCTTCTGGCTCACGTATGTGAACATGTCGTTGGCAATCAAACGACAGAGAACCCGGGCCAACATGACTATTCATAGAACCCAAGTGGCACATCCGTAAGGAAACAGGCACACGTTACCCAGCAATGCAGGTGTTGGCCGCAAGCGTGTGTAGACGAGTCATAGCAAGCTACAAGGACTCCATTACACCATGAGACATAAATGCCATCACTGCACATAGACGAGTCGAAGCAGGCTACAATGACTCTATTACACTGCGAGACATTTCCCCGAAGGGACAGACACAGCAACAAAGAAGGATACATGCCGGTTAATCAATGTCTCCGGAGCAGTAGCAAGCTACCATGGCTCGGTGGAAGTACAAGGAGGCAATTTCCTGTAAAGAGGAAAATTAAAGGCACACGACTAGGTGTCGGATCCCATACATTCCGTTGCACATCACACATACGCATGACATGCCCGATATGCATAGATACAACCATGGCATTACAGCATAACCATACAACAACTTTTATTTAAGGGGCTCAAACGAGCCTTGCATAATATGTTCTTACAGATAAGAGTCACATGACCCGACACTCAAGTCATAGAAATAAGTTCTTACAAACCAAGCGGAAGCATAAGCTCTCTAAGTATAGATAGATGAAAGGGTAAAAAAGGACACATGGCCTGACTATCTATAGCCCGCCACAGGGCATAGGGTCGTAGCTGGGACACCAGCTATTCAGCATCGTCGACATCTAGAAAGAACCCATCTGATTTTTCATGGGTCCCATCTACAACATTTATTAAGCAAACATGAGTATAAACATACTCAACAAGTCTTTAAAGCAGACCTAGCCTATTCATGCTCATGTATCCACAAAGGGGGGGAGGTGGAGTTTATGTAGCAATGCCAGCTTTGACTCATGGCTAACCTACACTACACAATTTTAACTCTTTGTTTAAATATTAGATATCGCACACGAGTCCACTAACTCCATGACAATACACCACCATGGATTCACCTCCCTCTCCTAGAAGAGTGCCATCCACGGTACTCACACTTGTCTTGATATTTTTATGAGTATCCATTTGATTATCTATGAACAACATAAGCTTTCCAAGTAGTCCATATCCGAGGACGCGGCTATTTGAATAGTTTCATACCCTGTAGGGGTGTACTTCTTCACACACGTTCTCGCCACTTATTGTTGTGTGCTCATAAAACCATGCACCTCGGCAACCTTAAAGCGGAAGCCCAGCGAGGGAGTCGGCCACGACCGTCAACCACATAAGACCTCTTGTCCAGGCTATCGCCTATTTGATACTGAACCCGCACGGAAGTCCTGCCAAAGTTACCGCTATGGCCCCAAACAATGTGCGCAGGGTTCCCATGCCCACCATTCGGGTGACCCTTGGTACACCGTGCCACTGCCTACCGTGTCGTAACCCACCCCTAGGGTTAGCGCTACGCACGGCCTCCTGCATGCTATAAACACGAGAAACTACTTGCAACTCCTGGACTAAGGACTAACCGACTGATAAGTCGAGAGGGGTCGAGTTACCGGAACCCAATGTGTGGTAGTAACTAGTCTTGGATCACAAACATGGAACTCAGTTCCTAAAAACGGTCCCAATGAGACAACCCGCTGTGTACTCCTACATAGCCTCTCATCGCTACCTTTACCAAATCGAGTTCATCATAAGCTTATCACATCGGACCAACAATGTTTCACTCCAGTTCATCACCCAGATGAATCAGACCTAACACAACTCTAAGCATAGCAAGCATAGCAGGCAAAGTAAGATAAGCACATCATAGCACAAGCATCTACCAGGTATGCTAGGTTGCAAGGTTTAGATATTTACTGTGACAATGATAGGTCATGCATTAGAATAGGTTCATCTACCGTGTATGACAGACATGTGAACGGTTGTCCTAATGCAATAAACAAGAGCAGCACCAAGAGAGTGGGATGTTATCGGAATGATTAAGGGGGTTGCTTGCCTTGCTGGGTAGCGGGAAGGTTCTCTCCTTTGTTGGAATACTCGAGCGTATCCTCAGAAGTAGGGCCTACAGCAATGTAGATAAATAGCATTCAATACACGCAAGTGCAACAATATGATGCATGATCATGACATGGTAGCATGTATGGATGAGCTAATGCCACTAGTGTCCAAGTTAATTTGAAGTGAGTTTGAATATAGTTTCAAAATCGTTCTTCATTTCAAATTCCCTATTTTAACCTATTAGCAAATGTCAATGTTCTTCTACATAGGTTGCTCTAACATCAATGGTAATAGCACCATTAGATTCATTGGATTTTTTGATAAATTTTCATATATAAATTATTTTCATCTGAGTTACAGATTAATTTATATGAATTTTTGCAGTTTTAAACATTTTCTGGAATTATTTTTAAACTGCAAATGCCTTTATTACATAATCCTAACGTCATCATGGCGTGAGCAGGTCAGCTGACCAGGCCAGGTCAAACCTGACAGGGTGGGGCCCTCATGTCAATGACTCAATCACTTAATTAGAGAATTAAAACTAATCCTAGTTACTTAATCAACACTGGGCCCACTGGTCAGCGACTAATTAGGTTAATTATATTAATTAATTAAGTTGCTAATGGGGATTTGACCAACAGGGCCCGACCTCACTTGGCAGTGACCCAAGGATCACACCCCTGGTTGTCAAACTGGTTGACTCGACGGCGTTGAGCCACCGGCGATGTCAGGGACGGCGGAGGGGGTCGGGATTCCTCCTCTGATGACCAAATGGACGGCAGAGGGCACCAAACTGCTATGCTTCCTCGCGCGCGTCGAGCCCGACACTTTCCAGGGATTGGGATGATCGGAATTGGCGCCGGCGATGAGCATGGCGGCTGCTGGAGCTCGAGCGAGCATGGGCTCGTCGAGTCGGAGCTCGAACGAGCAACCTGAGGGTTTCTAGTGCTGCCGGGAGCACTACTACATGCTTAGGTGTGAGCTTGGGCCACTGTGGCCATGGCTACGCCATGGCCGGCGGCGAGCTTCGCTCGGTTCTAGCTACCGATAATGCTAGAGGAGGGGAATGACATCGGGGCTTGGGGGAAGCGATCAGGGGCCTCACCAGAGGGTCTTCTAGCGCCTTGGCATGGTCAGGGATGCACGGGAGACGGCGAATCAGCGGCATCTTTAGTCCGACGAGGGGAAGAACAGAGGAGAGAAGGGGGAGGAATGGCAAGGGGGAGCGGGTCCAGGCGGCGGCGGAGCCTATCCTCTTGCCAGCGCGATGAGGAGGCGGCCAGGCAGACAGGCAGGAGGTGGCCAGCGCGTGGCCACGCTCGGCTGCGGTGGAGGCACGCAGCTCCTTCTCCTCCTGGTAGGAGGAAGAAGACGCTGTTGCCCCCCGTGGGCTGGGCCTCTTCTTCACGTAAGCCCAGGTTGGTTTTCTCCCCCTTTTTCTTATTTGCATTCTTTTCTAGTTTCTGACATTTGTTTTATTTTATTTTTAGGCACATAAGCTATTTTAGAATATCCAAAATATTTTATATATTGAAGTTTGAATATTTCAAACTCCAATAAAAAGTTTTAGGATATTTTGAAATATAAAACAATGATAATGCTTTTCTCGTATTTTTAGAAGCTTTAACATTTATTTTTAAATTGCTAAAGTTGTTCAAATATTTTAAATCACCCCTTGTATAATCATGTCCATATTTTTCAGACATAGGGGACATTTTAGATGGGCATTTTGGATTTGTTGAATTTTCACAAACTTTGAATTGGTTTGATTCAAATGAGGGTTTGGGGTTTCCTTTAGTCCCCATTTCATGTTGATGCAAAAATGATATATGATGCCTACACACATGCAATCCTATGACATCTAGCTAGGGATGTGACAATTATGCCCTCTTCATTAGTAATTCAAAGTCCAGGTTCCAAATGGCAAACTAATGCAGTAAGCCTTGGGAACCAAATCCTTGTTGATGGTTTAGTGTTTTTTGCCTCTCTGATAGCCCTCAAAATGTCTGACATCAATATCATTTTGGTGATGGACTGGATGACATCTTATCATGCCAAAATTGATTGTTTCACTGGGTCTGTTGAACTTACCCATCCTTCTGGCTAGATAGTCAAGGTCCGAATCCGCATTCCAGAGGGTATGATTTATTCCCTCAGTGCCAATCCTCTTAGAGACCTTGAAAACATTCCGGTAGTCCGTGAATTTCCATATGTTTTCCCAGAAGAATTGCCAGGTGTTCCACCAGACAGAGAAGTAGAGTTTTTCATACAACTTATTCCAGGAACCACTCCAATTTCTAGAAGTCCCTATAAGATGTCTCCCCAAGGGCTAGATGAGCTTAAGATCCAACTCGATGAATCTTTGAAGAAAGGTTTCATCCATCCTAGTTCTTCTCCATGGTCTTGTCCTGTCCCCTTCGTCAAGAAGAAGGATGGTACAGACCGTACGGTTGTCGATTATCTACCGGTTAATCTGGTCATAATAAAGAACAAATATCTGCTCCCCAGGATCAACTCGCTGGATCTGAAATCTTTTCCAAGATGTATTTGAGATTAGGTTATCATCAAATCAAAATCATGAACGGGGACATTCCAAAGATGGCTTTTGTCACTCGTTATGGCCAATACGAGTACACTGTCATGTCTTTTGGTCTAACCAATGCCCCATCCAGCTTCTCCCGCTTAAGGAATTCGATCTTCATGGAATATTTTGACAAATTTGTCATGGGTTACCTCGATGATATCCTCATATACTTGAAGAATGAAGAAGAACATGCTAAGCATCTCAGGCTGGTATTGATGAAACTTCACGGCACCGCCTTTATGCCAAATTCTCCAAGTGCGAATTCTGGTTGCCAGAAGTGACCTATCTAGGCCACGTAATCTCTGCGAAAGGTATTGCTATCAATCCCAAGAGAGTTCAATCTGTCTTTGGTTGGACTCAACCTGAATCGGTGAAGCAAGTTAGGAGTTTCCTTGGCTTATCAAGCTATTGTCGCCGCTTCGTTGAGAACTTCTCCAAAGTTGCCAAAGTGTGTGGAAATTTTCAGGAGTTGAAAAGATGACTGACTACTGCTGCGGTACTTGTACCCCCGGATTTCACAAAGGACTTTGTTATCTACTGTGATGCTTCACGACAAGTTCTAGGTTGCATTCTTATGCAAGATTGTCATGTGATTGCCTACGCATCTCGACAGTTGCGTCCACATGAGGAGAATTATCCAACACACGATCTGGAACTTGCTGCAGTAGTCCATGCACTTGTCACTTGGCGACATTACCTTCTAGCTAATCGTTACAAAATATACATTGAGCACCAGAGTCTCAAATATATATTCACCCAATCGGATTTGAATCTCAGGCAAAGACGATGGATAGAGTTGATTATGGACTACGACTTAGGAATATCTTACACCCCAGGCAAAGCCAATGTCATAGCTGATGCACTAAGTCGTAAATCCGATTGTAACAACCTCATGTTGCTACAAAGTTGTCGCATTCTTTGAAAATCGCTTGGTGGTTCCCAAGGTGCAAAACTTAAGGCGGTTGATCCTTAAAGAAGCTCATGAATCTCCTCTCACGATTCATGCTGGTAGTACTAAGATGTATTAGGACCTACGCCAGAGGTTTTGGTGGACCCAGATGAAGATAGAAATTGCTCAATTTATTGATAACTGCGATATTTTTCGTCGTGTTAAAGCAGAGCATCAAAGGCCTGCTGGCACACTTCAGCCCTTGGCTATTCCCGAGTGGAAATGGGACAAGGTCGGTATGGATTTCATCACCGGATTTGCAAAGACCAAGAAAGGGAACACTACTAGGAGAAAGCCTAGTAGTAGCGCTGGAAATACACTTAGTAGTAGTGCTGGGTCCAGCGCTACTGCTACGGCACTACAGCTAAAGTGTAGCAGTAGTGTGTGTTAGCCCGTGCTACTCTATACCTGCTTAGCAGCAGCGCATTTAGTAGAAAGCACTGCTGGTAGTTACTAGCAGCGCCCCTCTCCGCCAGTGCTACTACTATTATTATGTATTTCTTTTCTTATGTCATATATTCATACCCAACTATACAAGTTTGAATACAGTATCATCATAATACATCATTGTCATATAACAACTCCTCCTCATCATCGTTTTCATTAAACAGATAACTAGATTTCAAAAACCTTACAAGTCGAGACCGAACTGCTAGATCAAGGCCAATAATGATAAAACTATTAAACCTTTAACTAGAGCTTAATCTTACTGCAATACTATTAATGAGCAGAATCTGGTGGTGCAAAATCTGATGGTGGTGGGGGCATTCTTGGTGGAAGTATCCCGACAACACTTCCCCATTCGTCTCTTTGAGCCAGGCATGAAGATGTCACTTGTTGTAGTGCCCATTCCAAAAAAAAGTGGGGACTACACTGAGGTGGCATCCGAGGCCCCTCTGCAGCATTGGCCTCCGCGAAGATGACGCCTGCTGCAACTTGTAGTTGTGTTTGGGGATAACTCTTGCACTCCTTGACTTCAAACTCCCGGTGACTACTTCGGCAACTTCTCAAGACCTTGTTCACAAGATCAGTTCGCCGAATAGTACCACCAATTGAGGTGCACCGAGGTGCAGGAGTAAACAAGCGGCGGGGCACATTGAGGACATAAGATTACCAATCGAAGACCCCTGGTACAACCACTCCTATAGAATTTCTTCTTTTTCACATACCCGTAAGCAGTTGCTTCAGCAATCCGAGCAATAAGAGTTGTTGGGAAAAAAATAAGATCATTATACATGGTTGTCTCATTGTCCTTTTTGGCAAATATTTTCTTTCTACCTCTTCTCGTAAAACTCTTCCATATGTTGCGATGCAACCGGCTAATAGACTGGGGGCTCGAGTTTAAAAAAAAAATCGCCTTATGAACATTTGCTTATGCGTTCGACGTTTCACTTTATATGCATTGGTTCCAAACTATGTCTTGGGTTAATAGTTGGATTGCCCCGCTCCTATGCTTGCCCCTTTCCGTCCCACTAGTTCGGCTAAAAGGGGAAATGGAGGACCTCTGTGATTGTGTTTCCAGCTAGTCTGGTCAAGCACCTTAGAGGAGAAACCCAGAAACTGACTGCCATGGTATGCGAGAACTGGTCTGCGAATCCGAGCCTAAGTGTTAAACTCACGACCTCGTCAGAGGTTATCCCGTGTCATACGATGGGTTTTCTACTCGTACAAACCATGTGATATCGGCTTTAGCCCTGGTTCGTCCGACTATCACAAGTCATTGGGGGCTAGTCACCTTTTGGCGCCCCTCCGGCTATGCTAAATCAATAAAGCACTATGGTCTGATTGCCTGGTCTACCGCACACTACCGCCTTCGGGTACCGATAGTTCGGCTAAGGGTTATAGTGCGTAACTAGAGACACCCCACATAGTATCTACATGGGGCCTGAAGCCAACGACCTGCAGCTTTCAGTTTAAACGGCCACAAAGGAGTTATAAAGGAATGCAACACATTAAAAACATGATAATCCATACATAACAAATATACAAGCATTCAAAAATATTCAGAAATATTACAACGCATCTAATCATACATGTTCTCTGTCGAACACTGCGACTCTATCGCCCGAGCACCCTCCAATGTCTAGAAAAGTAGAGCTCGGGGCGCCGTGTTGGGGAACATTGCATGGGAAAAAAAATCCTACACACACGCAAGATCTATCCATGGTGATGAGCTTCTACGAGAGGGAGATTGGATCTTCGTAACCTTGTAGGTCGCTAAGCGGGAAGCATTAGGAAACGCGGTTGAGTTAGTAGAACGTCTTTGCGATCCAAATCACCGAGCGTGTCGCGATCCCATCATGATCCATCTCGCGATCCAATCACGATCCGTCCAGCGATCCTATCATGATCTGTCCCACGATCAAATCACGAATTCTCTCGCGATCCTCACCACGGTCCTTCTGATCTAGCTCCGAATGGACGACACCTCCGCATTCAGCACATGTATGGCTCGTGACGATCTCTGCCTTCTTGATCCATCAAGAGGGAGAGGACAGGTAGATGAGTTCTCCGACAGCACAACGGCGTGTGGCGGTGGTGGTGAACTAATCCGGCAGGGCTTTGCCTAAGCACCATAGAACTAATCTATAGGCGAAATGATCTAGAGGAAGAAGAGGGCAACATGTGGCAATTAGGGTTAGCTCTCCCCTATAAATCCTATAGTATATATAGGAGAGAGGGAGGGGAGGAGTCAGCCTCAAACCCTCAATGTTTGGCCATTATTGCAGGTGGAGGAGTCCTACTTCAATCCTACTAGGAGTAGTATTCCTCCTCTCCACTTGGAAACCCTTTCCACCTTTTCCACATTTCGGTTTTTCCCACCACTACTGTCATAGCCCTAGATAGCCATTGCTTGTCATTGCATTAACCATCATGGCATCATGTTTAAATTCAACTGAATCTTAAATGGGTATTAACAGAAACCATAGCACCTCACCTAACCAAACAATTCAAATAGTTGTGAATTTTCAATGAATCCAAAATGCCTTAAAAATGTTTGCTATTTCTAATAAATGTTGGAAACAACATATGAGGGGACATTTTATTTTCACAACAATTATAGCATTTTAAAATAATCATTTAATTCTACTGAAATCAATTAATAAATCACTATAAATATCTTAGTAGCCCTAAATATTCTAAAATTAATTGTGGGACCTTGAAATATTCAGTTCATGACCCATAAATTATTTCAGGGTTTTTCGCCATATGGTTTTGGCCCAAACAAAATTCAAATACAAAGCACAAAATAGAAAATGAGAAATAAATTATAAAAGAGAGAGGGAGTACCTGTGGCCCACCTAGCAAGCCCAACCCACCAGGGGCATCCCTGTCTTCTACCTCTTGCGAGAAGGCAGAGGAGAAGTAGGGGACACCGCCTGTGACGGTTGCGCCACGCCATCGGCCTGCCTGGCCTACTGTGACGCTGGCGAGTGGGATGACTCCCGCCCGAGACATCTGGATCCATCCCCCCTCTCCATTCTTCCCCACTTCGCCTCTCTTTCCCTCTCCTATTGCCACGGCCGACCCCGCCATCGCTGCCATAGCCAACATCGTCGCCTCGCCACTCTGACACGTCCACGGGGTCCGCCTCGACGCCCTGAAGCTCCCACGTAGACCCACGCAAGCCGGATGGCCACAATAGTTGCCATCACCTTCGTTTTCAAGATAGGGTGCCGAATGCCGCCGCTGCTGATTCGCTAGCCTTTGCCCGTCCCTGAGCCCGCTGAGATCACCGACCGATTCGCAGTGAGTTACTCCCCCTTTCCCCTAACCCCACGCCCTTGCGTGCGCCCTCTATCTAGCCCCCTACCATGGCCAAAGTCTGGCCGCCGCAGTTGTCATTGTTGTCGTTGCTATGGTCTGCCATCAACGCATATGATCTCGGGAACGAACTCATGGAGTTACATACACACCATAGAGGCCCCGAACCAGCTCGCTCATGCCCTGCAGCACCGCGTTCGTCCAAGTCCGAGTCGTCACCATCGCGTACCTCGTCGCCGGCCACATATCCGGTGACCTCACGACCTCCCCTGTGCCCCGTTGGATAGGTGTCGTTCGCTACGTCGTGTAGGTGTCCTTTGCTGCTCAGATGGCCACCAGAGGGTCATTTCCGAGACGCTCCGTTGTCTCGAACCTCATTGGAGTTGGGCCGCCGACAGTTTGACCCCACTGACCGGTTTTGACCTCCCCAGGGTCACCGACAGGTGCGGCCATCCACTGGTTAATTTGTTGTTAAGATAAAATAACTAACTTATTTAATTAACCCAAAACACTCATTGACAGGTGGGAGCAGCCTTACTAATTATGTTTAGGATTTAATTTAACGTTGTTTAGAGTCTGAGTCACTGACTAGTGTTCCCCACATGTCAGGATTGACCTGACTATGGTCTGTTTACTGCTGATGCAGTGCTGACGCAATAAAAGATTTTCTGATTTAAATTAATTTCGAGAAAATTTTATAAACTTTGAAAAATCATAGAAATTCAACCGTAACTCGGATGAAAATACTTTATATATGAAAAATGATCAGAAAAATCCAATGAATCTGTTTATGCCATGATCATGCATGTTTGATCCAGATAACATCACCAACTAGGACAAGTGATGGTTAGGACAATTTGATAAATAGTGTTGGAGTTGGAATTTAGTATGTATTGGAATTCCACTTCACTTAATATGACTATCCGTTTCATTAGATCAATTCAATGTCTTAACATGCCATATCATGCATCATGTTCGTTGCATTACATTGAATGTGTTCTTTTCTTGTTTTGTCTGTGTTGTTCCTTCCCTGTAGACGATGATTCCGACACTGAGATCATTGTCACCGATGAAGACTCATTTATATCTTTAGAATTTTCAGGCAAGCAACCCCCCTTGAGCATACTGATATGAACCCACTCTCTCGCTGCTGCTCTCTTTTATTGCATTAGGACAATCACGATTCAACTATTAGATGTTCTCGGTAGTTGAACCCATTCCTTTGCATGACCTGTCTTTGCCATAGTAAATAGTTGAAACCACTTAGCATGAGTAGCAACTGCTTGAGCCTTGTTGTGCTTACTCATCCATGCTTACATACTACGCCTGCTATGCTTAGAGTCGTGTCGGGTCTGATCCATCTGGGCGATGAATTGGACTGGTGGTGTACATGTCCTACTGTGTGAAAGCTAAGTGTGTGAACACGATTTGGTAAAGGTAGCGATGAGAGGCCATTTAGGAGTACACGGCGGGTTGTCTCATTGGGACCGTCTCTAGGAACCGAGTTCTGTTTATGTTATCCAGGACAGGATACTACCGTGTATTGGGATCCTTAATTGACCCTCTCGGCTTATTAGTTGCCTTGATCTCTGTCCAGGAGTTGCAACTAGTTTCTGGTGTTTGTAGGATGTGCTGGCGGACGTGCATAGCGCTAACCGTAGGGGTAGACTATGGCACGGTAGATGCACCAGTGGCCGGGTGTACCAAGCATAGAACCATCCGTCAAGGTGGGCTTGGGAACCCTGTACACATTGTTTGGGGCCGTATTGGAAACTTCTGTCGGACTTCCTTGTGGGTTCAGTCTCAAATCGACGATAAACCTGGACTAGGATCTTGTGTGATTGACGGTCGTGGCCGACGCCCACGTCAGGGCTTCCGCTTGAAGGTTACTGAGATGCATGACGTGCATATGGTCATAAGTGGCGAGAGCGTGTGTGAAGAAGTATACCCCTGCAGGGTGATTTAATCTATTTGAATAGAGGCGCCCTTAGATATGGACTACGTGGATTGCTTATGTGGTACATAGACAAGTGAAATGGATACCTCTAAGATACAGAAGATAAGCGTGAGTGCTATGGGTGGCCTTCTCGTAGGGAGACGGGAGAGGATCCATAGGGGTGTGTTGACTAGTGAATATGTGGACTCGTGTGCGCTATCCCAGCTCAAAGAAAGCACTTGTAGTCATAGTACAGGTTATCCAAGAGTCAAAGCTGGCTTTCTGCAATAAACACCACAACCCCCTTCATTGATACTGATGCATATGTAGTTAGTTCTGATGTATGTCTTGTTGAGTACCTTTGTACTCACGTTTGCTTAATTTATGTTTTTCCAGAGGAGACATCAGTCTCATTAGTGATTGTTATGATGAGAAGTGCGATGTTGACCGGATTAGCTTGGGAAACCCAGACAAAGGTCTGGTTCCTTTGGTAGGGTCGTTGTATCTTTTCGGGCTCCTCCAACCACTTTTGGTACATGTCCGTACCCTGACATGTTTTTATTCTGCTTGTTGCTTGTATGACTTGAGTGTTGGGTCATGTGACCCCTATTTTTAATATCACACTATGTTGGCTCCTATAAGTCATTAATGGATACTTGAGTCATAGAGTTATGTTGTGATGCCATGTTGTATCTATGTTTATCGTGCATATTGCGTGTATATTTGAAATGCATTGGTATGTGTGGGATTCGATACCTAGTTGTGTGCCTTTAGTGGTACTCTTTCCAAGGAAATGCCTTTTTCTGCTTCCACCGAGCCTTGGTAGCTTGCTACTGCTCCGGACACATTGATTGACCGGCGTGTATCCTTCTTTGATGTTGTGTCTGTCCCTTTGGGGAAATGTCTCGCAGTGTAATGGAGTCCCTGTAGCGTTCTATGACTCGTCTATGTGTAGTGATGACATTTATGTCCACTGTGTAATGGAGTCCTTGTAGCTTTCTATGACTCGTCTACACACGCTAGAGATCGACACCTTCATTCTGGGTTACGTATGCCTGTCCCTGTACAGATGTGCCACTAGGGTTCTACGACTAGTCATGTAGACCCTGGTTCTCTCACATTTGAATGCTAGAGACACATTCACATACGTGAGCCAAAAGACGCAAATGGTCCCGGCCCAGGTAAGGTGGCAGCCATGGAGATAACTGTAGGACCGAAAGTATGTCCAGGGGGGTGATTAGACTACTTGGCCAAATATATTTTTTGTATTTTCCCAAGTTTTAGCGTTTGCAGTATTAGCATTCATGGCAAGTCAAGTACACCCTACACATGCATGTCTAAGAGTATAGCAGCAGAAAATAACAACAAGCATGAGTAGAAGGGATAGGGTTGGAAGGTCAAACACAACTGTTGACATGATGAGTTTTTCCCGTGGTTCCGATAGGTAGTGCTATCATACATCCACATTTATGGAGTCTTCCACCCACGGAGGGTAATATTCGTGAGAGTCCACGGAGGGCTCCACCCATAAGGGTCCATGAAGTAGCAACCTTGACTATTCCATAACGGCTTCCGTCCACGAAGGACTACCCTCACTATGGGTAGATCTTCACGAAGTAGGCGATCTCCTTTCCCGTACAAACTTCTTGGTTCAACTCCACAACATGAAGTAGGAGGATCCCAAGAGACACCTAACCAATCTAGCAGGCACCACCCTCCGAAAGGTAATAGGTCCGGTAATGACGATGAACTCCTTGATCTTGTGCTTCAAGATGATAGACTCCTCAATACACAATCACTCTCTCACAAATTTGGCTTGGTGGAAGAGATGCGATTGGTGGAAAGCAACTTGAGGAGGCTAGAAATAAAGATCCCAATGGTTGCACTACTAGGAAAAGGGCTATAGATAATATAGACACTAATGGCGCACCTGTCATGTGGTGCGCCACTACTATATAGCAGTGGCGCACCATGTACTGGTGCGCCATTAGTGTGATGGGCACTAATGGCGCACCACACACTCGGTGCGCCACTACTAACAACCTTTTTTTTGTTATTTTTCCAAAAGTACTAATGGCGCACCATGGCAGAGTGTGCCATTAGTAGTTTAACTAGTAATGGCGCACCACTAACCTAGTGTGCCACTACTATATTTTTTTTGTTACAAAACTACTAATGGCGCACCTCCAACTGGTGCGCCATTAGTAACCCTGGTTACTAATGGCGCATTTGTAGGTGGTGCACCATTAGTAACCTGGGACCAGCTAGATATTTTAGATAGCCGCCTACCACACTCACTTTCCCCACTTTCATTCTCTCTACCTCCTCCTCCAAGCTTGTCTCGGGTGCCTCCTCCTCCTCACCTCATTTGCATCATAGATTCACCCAAATTAAGTGGTTAAATTACCTTTTTTTGATAGGTAAGTAAGGGGAAAGCTTTTATGTTGTAGATCTACTTTTTTCTCCCTCCAACAACGTGCACATGCACTTTTTATGGCCTAGCTAGATCTACGTATGTTTGTGGTGTTGCATATATGTTTGTGTTTGCAGGTACCGGTATTTGAAATGCAATAGTTGCCAATATTTTGCCGGAATGTTGATTCATTTCCGTTTCGGCGAGAATTTGGCACTATGCATTCTTTTTGGTCCTATTTTTAGGCAAAGTCATGCCAAATTTTTCTTGGTTCTAAAATATCGTTTTGCTCTACCCCGCAGGCGACCATGGTCCGCAAGATGACCGAAGGCATCGTGAATAGGTTTTTGAGCTCCATGAAGGCCGAGATGCTTCAAAATAACGAGACGGAGATAAGATGTCCGTGTCGAAGATGCAAGCTGAGGAGCCTTATGGACCCGGATTCCGTACAGGTGCAGGACCACCTGCTCTTGCGTGGTTTCATGGATGGCTATCGGTGGCAAGGTGATGAAGATGATTATGAAGTCGTCCATGGGGGCCGGGCAAGAAATGAGGAAGGGCATGAGCAAGACAACCGCATCAAGGGTGGGCGAGAAGACGAAGAATCTCCAGGACATGATCACGAAGTAGATGCAGTACACGGTCATCATGTAGAAGATGCCGGACATGATGATGAGGAAGATGCCGGAGCAGACGAAGGGCATGATCATGAAGACGAAGATGCCGGAGCAAACGACGATGGACCATCGATGGGCTGGGTGCAGGACCGATAATGAAAGAGCTGCCGCCCGAGCTGCTTCTCAAGCAGACGGATAATGAAAGAGCTGCCGCCCGAGAGAAAGCCAAGCTGGATCAACTAGAGATAGGTGCGGTTACTCCATTGTATGAAGGATGCAGGCCCGAGGATACCCGCCTGAAAGTAACGCTCATGGCTCTGGAGATGAAGGTAAAACACAAAATGATCGACGCATGCTTCGACGAGAACATGTCATTCTGGCACGAACGTCTTCCCAAGGGGAACAAGTGCCCGACCAGTTTCGAGGAGGCAAAGAAAATCATGTGTCCTCCGGATTTACCGCATGTGAAATACCATGTGTGCATGAACAATTGCATCATTTATCGGGACGAGCACGCGGAGTCTACCATATGTCCGGTGTGCGGCGTCACTCGATACAAGAAGAGGAAGAAAGCTCCTCAAAAAGTGGTGTGGTACTTTCCGATCACTCCTCGTCTACAGCGGTATTTCGCGGACCCTAAGGTAGCAAAGCTCCGGCGTTGGCATGTGGATAGGGAGGAGAAGAAGCGAGAAGATGACACAAATGATCCGGAGATAAATAAAAAAAACAAGATGCTGAGTCACCCTAAGGATGCGAGCCAGTGGCCAGCGTTGAACTTAGAACACCCAGAATTTGGGAACGATCCAAGGAACATCGTGCTGGGTGCGAGCACCGATGGAGTCAATCCGTTTGTCAGCTAGAGAAGCACACATATCACCTGGCCTGTGTTTGTGTGGATGTACAACCTTCCCCCTAGTTGTGCATGAAGAGGAAGTACATTCACATGAGTATGCTAATTGAAGGGCTGAAACAACTAGGGAACGACATCAATCTGTATCTAGGGCTGCTGAAAGAGGAGCTAGACACGCTATGGAAAACGCCAGCCAATACGTGGGACGCCGCAGAGAAAGAATATTTCCCTATGAGAGCCGCACTGCTCACGACGGTGCACGACTATCTCGCTTACGGATATGTCGCGCGGCAGGTGGTCCACGGATTTTCTGGATGCGTCAGGTGCATGGATGACACAACATATCGCCAGCTAGATAGAGATCCCGGGTCTTCGAAAACAATGTTCATGGGACATCGAAGGTGGCTTCGTGACGATGACTCATGGAGAAAACGCAAGGATCTGTTCGATGGTGAAACCGAACCCCGAAGACGCCCGCGTACGAGGAGCGGCGAGGAAATAGACAAGCTGTTGAAAAATTGGAAAGAGTGCCCACTGCCGGGAAAGGCGCCAGAGCCGGGAAAGAAGCGAAAGGCGCTAGAGCCGCTGCTGAAGGTATGGAAAACGAGGTCTGTTTTCTAGGACTTGCCGTACTGGAAGATCCTGCGTGTGCCTCACAGCCTTGATGTCATGCATATCACGAAGAATGTGTGCGAGAGTCTGCTTGGTACCCTGCTCAACATGCCAGAGAGGACCAAAGATGGGCCGAAAGCAAGGGCAGACTTGAAATCAATGGGCATCAGGGAGGAGCTTCATGCTAATAATGATGATGATGATGATGATGATGATGAGGCGAAGCAGGACACGGAAAGTCGTCGCAAAGGCAAAGAGGCCAAGAAGACCAGAAATGACTTCCCTCCCGCGTGCTTCACTCTAAGTCAGGAGGAGATCGATCAGTTTTTCACCTGCCTTGTAGGAGTAAAACTTCCTTATGATTACGCGGGGAAGATAAGCAGATACCTAGACTCAGCGAAGCAGAAGTTCAGCGCGATGAAGTCTCACGACTGTCACGTGCTGATGACGCAGATACTTCCAGTTGCAATCTGTGGGATCATGGACGTGCACGTCCATGAAACGCTATTTGGCCTATGAAAATTTTTCGACGTCATCTCTCAGAAGTCGGTTGGGGTGAGGCAACTCAAAAGGCTATAGGAAGAGATCGTGGTGATACTATGCAAGCTTGAGATGTACTTCCCGCCCGCATTCTTCGACGTTATGGTGCATCTGCTGGTCCATATCGTGGAGGATATCATCCAACTCGGGCCGATGTTCCTGCACAGCATGATGCCGCTCGAAAGGATGAATGGTGTCATCAAAGGATACGTTCGCAACATGTCACGTCCAGAGGGAAGCATAGCTAGGGGCTTTCTGACCGAAGAGTGCATCTCCTACTGCACGAATTATCTAGGCATCGAGAACCCCGTTGGTCTGCCCATCAACAGGCTCCTCGGCAGGCTCGCTGGATGGGGTCACCGTGACGGTCGCCGCGAAATGCATGTCGACTTTGAGGGTCGACTCGCCGACTTTGAAAGAGCAAACCTAGTCGTGCTACAACACATAGACGTGGTCGATCCTTGGGTGATAGAGCACAAAACCTTTACTGAGAAGACGTACAATGACCGAGGCCAACAGAGGACGGACGGAGATATAATCAAAGAGCACAACTCATGTTTCACGTGCTGGTTCAAGAAGAAGCTTCTATCGTACCCTTTACATGAGGATTCTTCCGCGGAAGAACAACTCATATTCGCCTTGTCACAGGCGCCGAGCACAACCTGATGACGTATGAGGCATACGATATCAACGGCTACACATTCTACACCGAGGGAAAGGGCATGAAGAGCGATGGTTATACGAACTCCGGGGTAACGACGGAATCCTACACCGGTAACGACAAGGACAGATACTACGGAAGGATCAAGGAGATCTGGGAGCTGAGCTACGCTGGAGAGAAGGTCCCGATGTTCCGTGTCAGATGGGCCAAGAGCGTCCTAAAAGAAGACCGGTATTTCACCACCATGGTTATACCCGAAGCCAAATCCAAGACCGCAGGCGCAAACACCACCGCGAAAAATGAGCCATGGGTACTGGCTTCCCAAGTGGACCAATGCTTCTTCATTACCGACCCGTCAAAGCCCAGTCGTGTTGTCGTGAGGAGAGGCAAAAGGAAGATCATCGGAATGGATGGAGTCGCCAATGAGCAAGACTTCGACAAGTACGGCAACCCGAAGATGGAACATGACGACGACGATGAAGTACCAGCATACACCACAAGAAGAAGCAGGACCACCCTACCTAAAGGACGTCCGTTCAAAAGAGGAACTCCATTTGCGAAAAGTCAGGGCAAGAAGATTATGAACAGATAGCGAGCTAAGATCGATTGTATTTAAATTGTAGCCATCATTTCTCGATTGTATGCATAAATGTTTTCATATTCATAAATGTTTTACCAATTCACAAATGAATGCAACTAAAAATCCAAAAAAAATATTGAAGGTGCACCCCTAGGAGGTGCGCCGGCCATTGGTATACCAATTTTTATGAATTTCTTTCAAATATTTTCAAATAACAAATTTGATGATATTTTCAAATAAAAAATTTGATGATATTTTTTCATATTCATAAATATTTTCATATTCATAATTTTTTTCAAATAACAAATAAAAAATTATTAGATGCAGCTAAACATTTTTTTATATTTTATTTTTGCAAAACTAGTAATGGCGCACCACCTAACTTGTGCACCATTAGTAACCAGGGTGGTGCGCCATTAGTAACCTGGGACCAGCTAGATATTTTGATATATAACTTCCAATTTTCAGAATTTATTGAATTATTTGATATTTTCTCCATTTCTTAAATGAATTAATTCAAATTCAAATAATTCCAAATTTTGAATTTCACTAAATATGTTTGAAAGTAACATATTTAGTTAGTTTATAATTTTCGAAATGTTTTGGTAGTTTTTTCATATTTTTCTGATTATTGAACTAGGAGATAATCTCGTGGGAATTTTTGAAAATATGAAACTTTTTTGAAAAATAGGGCATTCATCCCGGTTATTGCTAACAACCGGGACGAATGCCCCTCTTCGCGCCGTTCTAGATCCAGGTCATCCATCCCGGTTGTTGGCAACAACCGGGATGAATGGGTGGGGCATTGGTCCCGGTTATTGCCAACAACCGGGACGAATGGGGCATTCATCCCGGTCATTAGCAACAACCAGGACGGATGCCCCTCCCCACGTACTTAAGTCGTTCCCTCTCCCCCTCCCCTTCTGCTCCTCCCCACGTAGTCGACGCCGGCAGGCTGCCCAACTCCCGCGCCGCCTCTTCCTCGCCGTCGCCATCGTCGCCGCCCCCTCGCTCGCTCCGCGGCCACCTCACCAGCGGCCACCTCCCCCGCGACCGCCTCCTCCCGCAGGTAAAGCCCTCCCCCTCCTTCCCCCTCCCACCCCCTCTCCCTGCCCCCGGCCTTGCAGGTGATTACTGCTGATTAGTAAATTTGGGCTGCAGGATTTTGCCTTATGTGCACCCCTCCTTGTCTGCTCAGGCAGCAATGACATTAGCATTAGTATCTAGGGTTCTAGAGGCAGGAACTGACAGCACAAGTGAATTAAGATAAACACGTTTAATTAATGGCGCAGAAACCATACCGAAGCTAAGTTTGTACTATCAAGACTGCATTGCTTGTATTGTCAAACCTGCATTGCTTGTACTGTCAAAAAGGTTCAGGCTCAATGTTGCATTGCTGAAAACTTGAAATTTTTCTATACATTTGCTAACCTATGCGTGGTTATGCTGAATTTAGGTACCCCAGAGGCCCTTGAGTTTGCTGGAATGTCGATTAATTTTCGTTCCGGCAAATTCGGGTACTCCATATGTCCTATTTTCAGCAAAGGTCATGCTGAAATTTTCCGTGAATTTTAGCATGACTTTGCTAAAAATAGGACATATGGGGTACTTGCGACTAATGCATGGGCCGGGGTTTGAATTCCCCTAGTCGTTTTCTCCCTACTCTGCTCTGCCCCCACATGCACCTATTGTATACATATATACCTGGACCGTGCCCTCCTTCCGGCCTTCAATCTTGAGCAACATTATCTTAGGATGCCTCGGTGTCGACAAACCCTAAATGATGAGACCATGATAATTCCTCACAAACCAACCCTTAAATAACACTGAGCCATTATGCCGTCACCCTTGAAGCCTTGCGGGCATTTGTAGCCCTTAGCTTGTTCATTCTGTAGATTTCCAAAATTCAGTTTTGTAGGCCCTTGACAATAACCAACTTTTTGACCAAACTTTTTTCCTATTTAGACCGAAACATGGCCCATAATGATGAGGCCGGCGGTTCGGGCAAGGCATTCTGGGAGCTGTCCCAGGAGATGGAGGAAGAACCTCACCACTGTGAGGACGCCGCGGAAGACATCGATCCCGACTACACAACCCCTAGCGGCGTCGGGGATGACACCACTGATGGTGCCGCCGAGGATGCCACCACTGATGATGGCAGTGCACGCATAGATGGCAGCCAACCGAAGAGGCAACAGAAGGACCGGTGCCCAAACGTGCTCGGCACCGTCAAGGAGGAATTTACTGAAGTGTCCTATGAGGGGCATCCAACGGCGCCCAAATAATTAGTCAAGGGGTACTCAGTTCAGCTCGGGTGCATTCTCCGGAGCACCGTCTCGATCAACACCGAGAACCTAAGGCATCGTGACCGAGGGAATTTGCGCATCCTCCTCTTCATGAAGCTGCACAAACGATACAAGTTCCCCGGTGACGTCTCAAACACACGCCTCTCAGGGAATAAAGTGAACAGTGCCGCCGTCACGAAGATGAGCACGGCCCTGTCTACTTGGAGAAGCGCGGTGAAGAAAATGATTGACAAAGGTGATAGTTATGAGAAGATCAAGTCAAAAAATCCGTCCATCAGCGAAGATGACTACAAGGAGTTCAAGATCAAGTGCCAGAGTAGCGCATCCATGGAATCAAGTCAATGGGGGAAAGATATGCGGGACTTGAACTTAGGGGTCCACCAACTCAGTCCCGACGGTTACAGAGTGGCGGAACCTATATGGGACAAGGAGGACGCGGAGCGTGCCGAGCAAGGCCTACCGCCCCGCTTCGAGAAATACCGTGACAAGCAGACCAGGAACTATGTCAGGTGGACCCGGTAACAAAGGAGCTTACCACGGATGCGAAGACCAAGGCGCTTGAGCGTGTTCTTGTAAGGAATACACCCCCGCGTAATTAGCTCCATATGGTTGCATTCTAATTAATGAAGCCAAATTTCTAAATGGTTCACATTCCTTCCGCAGGAGACTGAAAGCAGTAGCGCGGGGTCATCTCAGAGCTCCCCTTGGGACAACAATTTAAATAGGGCGTTGAACGTAATGAAAAACAAGGATAATTTCAGTAAGCCGTAGTCAGCTGGTCCTGTGGCCAGCAAAGGCTTGTCCACAAAATGTTCGTCATACTATAATGCTGGTGCGCGAAAGGAGAGAAAGACCAGCTCGGAAAGCCAGGCACGCGAGGTTCAAGAACTCAAGGCACAAGTGGCGCGGATTCCGGAGATGGTCCAAGAGCAAGTGCAACAACAACTGGGAACGACGATCACCGCCATTATGCCTTCCTTGCTTGAGGGCCTACGGGGGTGTATTGCGGGCGGCCAACAGGGGCCACCCCCGGTTCCCAGCTTCACGGCCCGCAACTCGCACAACGCGCAGGCGGTGCCATTGGTGTCTCCGGCGGAGGCGGTATTAGTGTCTCCAACGCCGGCACATGCATTGGAGGTTAATGCACCCGGGTGTACGCCAGCCGGCACCTCGGCAGCAAGCGGCCCCTCCGTCAGTTGCACGCCTGCCGTTGGCGGTGCCTCGACATTAGCCGAGCTCGACGCCATAACGGTAACTAAGCCTCTCGACCGATGACTTCATCTCCTTGCCTTTGACTGGGCATCCCTGACGCCCTACATGTTTTCGTAGGGCGCTGCCGACGTTCCATGCACTCTTCTGCACTTCATGGGCGGCGAGTTGATCGATGTCGCCAAGGGCAGAATCGTTCAACCGGGCGACCCCATGTTCCACGGTAATCCGATGCCACCCACCGTGTATAGGGTTGAACTAGTTCGGGTGCTGCCAGGCTGCGACGACTTGTTACCTCCGATTCAACCCGCTAGGGCCGACGAAGATGATGTGATGACCCTTAGCACCTGCGTAAGCTGGCCCCTGCTTTGGCCAAAGAGCCAAATTCGTTTGGGCGGGGGACACCACCCCAAAGACAACACCGCCAGTCGTGCCGGCGCCAAGCCATGGAAAGACAGCCGCAATGCTACCGGACATGCCGGACATGCATATGGCACAGGATCCGGACGACGACGACGACGATGATGGTACATTTACCAACGTCGATAAATACTTTGCTGAACATGGGTACGGTGACGAATTCTTCGGGCCTCCTTCTCAAGAACCCAACCCTGCAAAAGACGACCGCGATCTAGCTGGTACCGCGGAGAAACCCAATTGCAATAGGCGTCGTCTGGCGTTCAGTTCTCAGGAGACGCCTCCAGCTGCCCCCTTCACCGAGCCTCAGATAGCCGAGGTGCGAAATATTATCAGCCCAACACACTCAAGAAGGCGGTCTGTGAGCAGAACTCGATCCCATTACAGCAGAAGAAAAAGAAAGAATAACAAGGGCGGTGTGAGCCAGCCGGCACCGGGTACGATCCGTGCTCAGGACGGGCCACCTTCACCTAAGGATATCTCGAGGAGGGTGCATGTGGCGGGTAGGCCGATGCTACCGACTAATCTGCTCAATGCTGCAACCGGTGCTATGCGGAGTCTGCATGACAGTGTCCTTTCTGTGGAGAAGCGGCGTCTCTCCGAGAATGATGTGGCATACCCGGTTTTCGTGGCCAAGGTGCCAGAGGGCAAGGACTTTGTGGATAGCGCCATCGGGGGTACGATCGTTCTGCGATTTGATGACATCTTCGCGATGTTTAACCTTCATACGCTGCACTACACCTTCGTTCGGCTATTTTCGCTGAGTATGGAGATGCAGATAATTAGAGACAAGACAAGATCGTGGGCAACGCTGGGGACCGGCAAGTCGCGAGTTCACACCTCGAAGGCATCATTCTGGCAAACCCAGATAAGGATAACTTCCTCGTGCCTTACTTTCCCGAGTAAGTCATCCCCTCACCGCCCCATAACATATGATTTCTTAGATTTCGATCGTTCTTTTTTTACTAACATTCCGTGTTTTGTGCAGTGACACACATTGCACACTCATCCTCTTAAGCCCGAAATATTCCATGGCCACGTATTTCGACTCGGACCGTCAGTCGAAGAAAGACCACACAAATATCAAGAAAGTTCTTGATGATGTTCTCCCCAGCTACGCCAGATCTGGAGGCACCTTCAGCAGGACAATTCGTAGGTACGGCAAGCACGTGTTCACCCACAATACGATGTTCCCCTGCGTCGAGCAGCCGCCTGGCAGTCCGAAGGATGCCTACTACGCCCTCCATCACATGCGGGCGATCGTACGGGACCAGCATCACCTTCTGCTACCAAATAATCTCAAAGATTGGGCCACACGCTTGTAGGCAATCCAAGACGTGGACATCAGACAAGAATTCTATTGCATCCAGTCGGAGTTTGCGAAAATCATCCATCAAGATGTCCTTCGTACCTCGGGGCAGTTCTACCTCAGATATCAACCGTCCAATAGTGAGATAGAAACAACGCTACAAATGCAGGCTGACAACGCCCGTGATTTCATGACCATCACTAAAGACGGTGGCTTCATCCATGCTCCGGTCCCTGAGTCGAGTCGAAAGTAGTGATGCTATGTAGTTCTAAAATGTCGATTGGCTCATGTTGTAATACTAACTTTAATGAACTTGTATGTCTCTTTGGTTTGTACTGTCGTTCAACTTATATGTAATCGATGCTATTTATGAGTAGGACCATGAATCGTGCTATTAATGTGTTGCTTTTCTCTTCTGATCCTTTTGTTGCATACTTATATATTGCTTATGTATTGTCTGTGAATTGCTATTAACATTTTGTTTGGCTAGTGCATAGAGATGTCGTCGTATGTCGTGTACAAGGGTAAGGTTCCCAGAGTCTACGACGACTGGGAGGAGTGTCGGAGACAGCTTCACCGTTTCAGCGGTAACAGTTACAAAGGGTACACAACTAGGGCGGAGGCGGAAGCTAGATACGCGTGCTATCTAGCGGGAGAGAGGAGGGAGCGTTGGAGGAACCGGATGAAGACCAGTTTCATCGCGATGATGCTCATCGTGATGACCGCAACTCTCTTCTATGTGATGGTAGTTTACATGATCGATATCAACTTGTAATGTGAAGACAAACTCGCTACTCGCGGTGTCGAGACTTGTAATGTTCTAACGTTGTTCGGTATTTTAAATTCGGAGACTGATATGATGAATTGTATTCGGAGACTAATCTTCTATTGTATTCGATAAATCTGCTGTTTATATGTTGTGCTATCTATATTCTATGCAGTAATATGTTTTGTAACCTGTGCAAATATCAGAAAAGAAAAATAATAATACCTAATATTCATACTAGTGGCGCACCAGTCAGCACATTAGTGGCGCACTGCAAAAAGCACACTAGTGGCGCATCCTCCATTACTGTGCCATTAGTAAGCCAGAGCACATAAGGGATGAATGGGTGGGGCATTGGTACCGGTTATTGCCAACAACCGGGATGAATGAGGCATTCATCCCGGTTATTAGCAACAACCTGGACGGATGCCATATCAGAAAAGAAAAAAAATACCTAATATTCATACTAGTGGCGCACCACTCAGCACATTAGTGGCACACTGCAAAAAGCACACTAGTGGCGCATCCTCCATTAGTGCGCCATTAGTAAGCCAGAGCACATTGGTAAAGATGGCCCCTGGGAGGCATACTAATGGCGCACCGTGAGCTATACTAATGGCGCACTGCATGGTGCGCCATTAGTATACCAGATACTAACGGCACACCTATGGTGCGCCATTGGTAAAAAATTCTAATGGCGTGATGTTAGTGGCGCACCTGTAGTGTGCCATTAGTAGCCAAAACAGGTGCGCCACTAGCAGGCCTTTTCCTAGTAGTGTTGGAGTGGAAGATCTTGACCTCAACACAAGGGTAGGTGGTTTTATCTCACAAAACTGATGAGGTAAGTATGGAATATTTCTGAGTTCTTCTCCTTCGAGTAGGTGGTGGCGAAGGGGTACATATAGGCATCCCAAAAATTCCAACTATTACACACAAAATGAACAACTCGGTCACACCGATGTGTTAATCTTGGTGGTACCGATATAGGAAACTCGATTGCACCGATAAGCTGACCAACGGTTAGATTGTCATTCTCGGTGTCGCCGATCCAACAATCTCGGTGGTACCGATATTATGAATTTGCATAACAGAAAGTTTGCAACCTAAAATTGGTGGTACCGGTTTGGAATCAGTTGCACCAAAGTGGCTAGGGTTTGGCTGAGTCTATCTAAGGTTGAGAATCGGTGGCACCGAGATGGAAATGTTGGTTGCATCGATTTTGAATATTTGGCTTTGGACAGATTTCGGTGGGAGAATTTGTGGGTATTTTTGGTGACAATCACTTGTGCACATATGAGCATTTTGTTCACCAACAAACCCTTCCCCTTTTAATAGTATTGGCTTTCCTATGGACTCAAAGTGATTTCTCACGAATATCAAATGTAGAGTCCTCTTCCTTGAAGGTTTGCAACCTATTTCCTTGCATATTGGGGTATTCCACAATCTCCACAATCCTTTTGCCAATCCTATCATTAAACATTTTCTGAAGTATACTTGGTGGAAACATTAGTTCAATGACTTATATGTTGTTATAAATTACCAAAACCACCAAGGGGGGCAAATGTGCTTTCCATAACCGTGCGTGAGGCCGCAATGTGATAATATGTGACAGGCTGGATTCCTATGGCTTACGATTGGGGTCCCGTCATCATTCCTATTAAGCTAAGATCTCACATATAGCCCCACTCAAAGGATCCGACGTCCTCGTTGGCCCGTCAGGAATGTTCCCGTTTGGATCATGTATGCGCGTCCAGTCCGGCACATGTACCATGCTATGTGCCACGACAGGCCACACACGCCATGTGCCACATGCCCGTGCACCTAACCCGCGCATCCCCGTGAAACCGCATGGGTCAGCTCTGATACCAATTGTAACACCCCGTTAAACCTGGTGGGATCCAGACTGGCCAACAGAGCAACACTAGTCTTTGTTGCGCACTTTGTCCTCACTCGTGCGCACCCGGGACCAACTTCCCAGTCGGTCAACCATCCTAGAATCACTCCAAGGTAATCATGCTTAATTTTTGAGTTCTTTTCGAGTGGCCTCCTAGAAAAGAAGGAATTCCTTGTTGATATGAGTAGTCTATCATTCCTATTTAGCTAGCCTCTCACAGCTAGTCACATGGGCGATAGTGGGGGCTTCGTCCAGCCCACTAAGGGATGGTTTGACTTCTCACACATCCCATGAGGTCTTTGGGTCGACACACCCCTCCCGATCGTCCCCCAGTACCCTCCCGACACTCCAGATACACTAATGATGAGCCCAAAACTTTTGCGTTGACCAAAACAGGACTTCCTATATATCAATATTTAACTTCGGACCATTCTGGAGCTCCTCGTGACATCCGGGATCTCATACAGGACTCCGAACAACCTTCAATAACCACCATACATAAATCTATACTACCGAAACGTCACCAAACCTTAAGTGTGCAGACCCTGCGGGTTCGAGAACTATGTCGACAAGACTGAGACACCTCTAAAGAAAATAACCAATAGCGGGACATGGATGCCCATATTGGTTCCTACACATTCTACGAAGATCTTTCTCGGTTGATCCTCTATGTCAAGGATTCAGTTAATTCCGTATGTTGTTCCTTTTGTTCATCAGTATGTTACTTGCGCGATATTCGATCGTCAGTATCTCTATACCTAGTTCAACCTCGTTACCGGCAAGTCTCTTTTCTCATTTCGTAATAAAACATCTTGGGGCTAACACTTAGTCACATTGCTTGCAAGGCTTATTGTGATGTTGTATTATCGAGTGGGACCTGAGATACCTCTCTGTCAGACGGAGTAACAAATCCCAGTCTTGATCCATGCCAACCCAACAGACACCCTTGGAGATACCTGGAGAGCACCTTTATAGTCACCCAGTTACGTTGCTATGTTTGATACACACAAGGTACTCCTCCGGTGTCAGTGAGTTGCATGATCTCATGGTCACTGGAACAAATACTTGACATGTAGAAAATTGTAGCAATAAACTAACACGATCATATACTAGGTTTATAATTTGGGTCTTGTCCATCACATCATTCTCCTAATGATGTGACCCCATTATCAAATGAAATCTCATGTCCATGGCTAGGAAACCTTGACCATCTTTGATCAACGAGCTAGTCTACTAGAGGCATACAAGGGACATAGTGTTGTCTATATAGCCACACATGTAATTAGTTTGCAATCAATACAATTATAGCATGGATAGTAAATTATTATCACGAACAAGGAAATATAATAATAACAAATTTATGATTGCCTCTAGGGCATATTTCTAATAGTCTCCCACTTGCACTAGAGTCAATAATCTAGTTCACATCACCATGTCATTTACATTGCTATGAATCAACACCCAATGAGTTCTGGGGTTCGATCATGCTTTGCATGTGACAGAGGTGTTTTTGCAACGGGCCTGCGACATTCAGATCCGTTAGTACTTTGCAAATCTCTATGTCATACTGTAAACACAGCTACCACACCCCACTTGGAGCTATTCCAAATGGCTGCTTGATACGTGTCCAACGTATCTATAATTTTGATGATGGCATGCTATTATATTATCTGTTTTGGATGTTTTATATGCATTAATATGCTATTTTTTATTATTTTTGGGACTAACCTATTAATCTAGAGCCAAGTGCCAATTTCTGTTTTTTCCTTGTTTTTCAGTTTTATAGATATGGGATATTAAATGGAGTCCAAACGGAATAAAACCTTCGAAAGGAATATTTTTGGAAAGAAACAAGTCGATCAAGCTTGGAGTGCACGTCACGGGAGGTGCTAGGGCACCACAAGCCTGCTAGGAGCGCCCCCCTGGCCATGCCTAGCAGGCTTTTCTCTCCCTGGTAGGTCTCCTAACCCTAATTCTTGGCTTATAAATACCCAAATATTCCCCCAACATAAAAAGATCCATGCAAATACTTTTGCACTGCCGGAAGCCTCCGTTCCCGAGAGATCCAATCTTGAATCCTTTTCCGGTAATCTATAGGAGGGGATTTCGATCACGGAGGGTATCTACATCAACTCCATTGCCCCTCCGATGATGTATGAGTAGTCCACCACAAACCTATGGGGCCATATGTAGTAGCTAGATGGCTTCTTCTCTCTCTTTGATCTTCAATACCATGTTCTTCATCTTCTTCATGGAGAACTATCCGATATAATACTCTTTTGTGGTGTGTTTGCCAAGATCCGATGAATTGTGAGTTTAAGTTCAGATTATCCATGAATCTTATTTGAATCTCCTTTGAATTCTTATTTGTATGATTTCATATCCTTGCAAGTCTCTTCGAGTTATTGGTTTGGTTTGGCCAACTAGATTGATAATTCTTGCAATGGGAGAAGTGCTTGGTTTTGGGTTCAATCTTATAGTGTCCTCACCCAGTGAGATAGTAGCGGTAGTGAGACACATATTGTAGTATTTCCATCAAGGGTAACAAGATGGGATTTTCATCATATTGCTTGAGTTTATCCCTCTACATCATGTCATCTTTCTTAATGCGTTACTCTGTTCTTCATGAACTTAATACTCTAGATGTACGTAAGAGTCGATCGATGTGTGGAGTAACAGTAGTAGATGCAGAATCGTTTCGGTCTACTAGTCAAGGACGTGATGCCTATATGCATGATCATTGCCTTTGATAACTACATGATTATTTGCTTTGCTATCAATTGCTTGACAGTAATTTGTTTACCCACCATGATATTTTCCTTCAAGAGAGAGGCCTCTAGTGAAACCTATGGCCCCGGGTCTATTTTCCAACATATATTTTCAGATCTTTACCTTGCTACAATTTACTTATCTTTTACTTTCCACACTCGTTTATATCTATCTCTTTCATATCTAATCCTTGCAAATAATCGTGAAGGCATTGACAACCCCTTTATAGTGTTGGGTGCAAGAGTTTGATTGTTTGTGTAGGTGCAACCACTGGTGACTTGCTTGTTCCTCCTACTGGATTGATACCTTGGTTATCAACAACTGAGAGAAATAATTATCTACTTTTCTGCATCACCCTTTCCTCTTCAAGGTAAAACCAACGCACGCTCAAGAGGTATCAAGAAGGATTTCTGGTGCCGTTGCGGGGGAGGATACACATCAAGCTTACCAAGTGCCCATCAAAAACTCATCTCTTGCATTTACATTATTTTCCATTTGCCTCTCGTTTTCCTATCCCCCACTTCTAAAAGGATTTGTAGAAAATAGCAAAAATATTTTCCTATTTGTTCGCCCTTTTTAGTTTGCCTTTCGTTTGCTTCTGTGATTGATTGCTTGCTTTGCCACCATGTCTGAAGCAAGGGAGGGTATCAGTGAAAATCTAGAGGGTATTGCTAGTACTAATCTTGAATAAAAATTTGAATCTTGCTCTTTAGAACATGACACTGAATCTCCTCCTAATAACAAAACTAAAACTTTTCAAGTAGGAGATGGGGATATTATTCGGAAGAGTGTTATTCAAGCGTTCTTTGATTGTACGGGGGTAATGCCTATGAGTAAGAGGTCTATTCTTCTTAGCACAAATAGTTATGCTGACGCTATTGTCATGCTCATTGAAAAATTGGAAAGAAAATTTGTGCACCTTCATCCTGCTTTGCAAAAAGTATTTATGAACTTCCCAATAATAATCACCAGAAGGCTAAGAAAATTGCTACCATCATCCTTATGCAACAATTTGATTTAATCATACACGAAACTAGGGAGATTTTTGATTTCTATGATAAAGATGTTGAACACCCTCCAATTGAATAAATTTTCCATGATAAAGAAACTTTGCGTAGTTTAGAAGCTAGAGACTATCAATCTTATAGTGAAAATCTTAGGAGAAGAGCTCCCCACACGGAAGTCGCTCAAGCCTTGTATCTAGAGATCTCTTAGGAATTTGATTGGATTACTAGGGGAATATTCGTAGGGTATAAGGATGATTTTATTGAAAAAATTATTAAGGAACCCATTAGAAATAGGATACGTGTTTTATACGATGATATCTACGGCAATGATCTAGATTATGGGTTCATGAATGTTAAAATCACTAGCCAAAGTCCTTCTCATGATTTAAGTTCATCTACTAGGAAGCAAATAAAGGAAAGGATAGATCTAGTAAGAAAACCTTTTGATGGTTTGATCAAGTTTGGATTTCACACCAAAGATGACAATACCTAGATCTATTGTGTTTTGCCTAGATAGGGACGTTAAATAATAGCGCTTGTTGGGAGGCAACCCAATTTTACTTTTGTGTTCTATTTTTGCTTCTGGTTTTTAGCGTTTCCCACATTATACTTTTGTAGTAATTGTATTTTGGTGTTTTAATTAGTGTTTGAGCCAAATATAACCTTTGGGGTGATGTATGGTAGTTGTTGATTTGATCTTGCTGAAAAACAGAAACTTTTATGCTCAGTCCATGAATTTTCTAATTGTTCGAGTTACAGAAGTATACAAAGTTTTCAGATTGCTACAAACTGTTCTGTTTTTGATTGATTTTGTTTTCTTTGAGTTGTTGGCCTATTTAGATGAATCTATAGGTTGTATCATATCGTATGAGACATGGAGAAGTTAGATTAAAATAGGTATAACGCCAATATAAATAAAGATTGGGTTCACAATAGTACCTAAAGTGGTGATTTGTTTTCTTATATTAATAGATCTCTTGAGTTTTTTGTTAAGTTTTGTGTGGTGAAGTTTTCAAGTTTTGGGTAAAGATTTGATGGACTATGGAATAAGGAGTTGAAAGAGCCTAATCTTGGCGATTCCAAAGGAACTTCGAGTCATATTCAAGGATGCCAAAGAGCCGAAGCATGGGGATGCCCCAGAAGACGATAAATTTACTTGAGGCTATATTTTTATTCACCACACGATATGAGTTTTTCTTGGAGCGTCTTGTATGATATGAGTCTTTGCTTGTTAGTTTGCCACAATCATCCTTGCTTCACACATATTTTGAGAGAGACACGCTCAATTGTGAATTTAGTAGAATACTCCATGTGCTTCACTTATATCTTTTGAATTGGGCAATTTTTCTCTATGTGCTTCTCTTATATCTCTTAGAGAACGGTGGTGTTTGCATTTTATAGAAATACTTGAACTCTAGTAACTCACTTATATTATTTTTAGAGTTTCTAAAACAGCATGGTAATTGGTCTAGGTTATGAATCTAGTCCTAATATGATAGGCATCAAAAAGGGATATAATAAAAACTTCCATATTAAGTGCATTGAGTATTTATGAGAAGTTTGATTCCTTGAATAAAGTTTTGAGATATAAAGATGGTAATGTTAAGAGACATGTTATGAAGTAAATTGTGATTTGGTAAAAATAATTGTGTAAAGGTTTGTGATTCCCTTAGCATGCACATATGGGGAACCGTTATTTAAGGAAGTCGGAGCATGACTTGTTTATAGATTGTCGACTTTTGTGTGAGGGTCGGGGCATGCGATGGTTAACTCTTACCAACCTCCCCCTAGGAGCATGCGTTTAATGCTTTGCTTCAATGACAAATAGACTTTTGCAACAAGTATGTGAGTTCTTTATGACTAATGTTGAGTCCATGGATTATACGCACTCTCGCCCATCCACTTTCGCTAGCCTCTCTATTACCGCACAACTCTCGCCGATATACCATATACCTTCCTCAAAACAGCAACCGTAAACCATCCTCAATACAGCCACCATATATATTTCCTCAAAACAGCCACCATACCTACCTATTATGGCATTTCAATAGCCATTCCGAGATATATTGCCATACAACTTCTAGCTTTTCCTTTTAGGACATGCACCATCACTTCCATATTGCATATACAGTCATATTTTGTCATAGGTATCGTGTTCTAATTTTCTTTTGAGTTGTAAGTAAATACGAGTGTGATGATTATCCTTAATAGATCATGTTCCATGTGAGGAAAGGATGATGGAAGCTATGATTCCCTCACATGTGGGGATGAGATTCCTGACTAGAAAAAGAGGCCATCGAAGCCCAAATATAAAAAATGAATAAAAGAGGCCATAGATGCCCACATAGAAAATGAGAGAAAAGAGAGAAGGGACATTGCTACTACCTTTTTCCACACTTGTCCTTCAAAGTAGCACCATGATCTTCATGATAGAGAGTCTCCTATTTTGTCACTTTCATATAGCTAGTGGAATTTCTCTTCATGATGCACGTTCACTTAGTTTCCTTTTGAGCTTTCATCCACATACAGCTCTAGTGCAATCTTTGCATGGCAATCCCTACTCACTCACATTGATATCTATTGATGGGCATCTCCATAGCCCGTTGATGCGCCTAGTTGATGTGAGACTATCCTCTCCCTTTCCTTAGCAACCTCCACCATATTGTATTCCACCTATAGTGCTATATCCATGGCTCGCGCTCATATATTTTCTGAGAGTTGAAAAAGTTTGAGAAAATATAGGTGTGAAAACAATTGCTTGACTTTTCATTGGGGTTCTTCATGATATAAACACTTTGTGTGGGGAAGATGGAGCATAGCCAGACCATATGATATTGTAGGGATAACTTTCTTTTGCCATTGTATTTTGAAGAGATACAATTGATTTGCTAGTATGCTTGAAATGTGATTGTTTCTATATCAATATTAAGCTTTTCTTTTGAGTCTTATATATCTGAATATTCATGCCACAATAAAGAATATTACATGGATAATTGTGTTAGGTAGCAATCCACATCAAAAATTCTGTTTTTATCATTTACCTACTCGAGGACGAGCAGGAATTAAGCTTGGGGATATTGATACGTATCCAACGTATCTATAATGTTTTATGATGGCATGCTATTATATTATCTATTTTGGATGTTTTATATACATTAATATGCTATTTTATCTCATTTTTGGGACTAACCTATTAATCTAGAGCCAAGTGCCAGTTTTTGTTTTTCCTTGTTTTTGAGTTTTACAGATATGGGATATTAAAAGGAGTCCAAACGAAATAAAACCTTCAGAAGGAATTTTTCTGGAAGGAAACAAGTCGATCAATCTTGGAGTGCACGTCAGGGGAGGTGCCAGGGCGCCACAAGCCTGCTAGGCGTGAGCCCCCAATGACCGCACCTTGGAGGCTTGTTGCTCCTTGGCAGGTGTCCTAACCCTAATTCTTGGCCTATAAATACCCAAATATTCCCCTAAGATCAAAAAGAGCCACGCAAATACTTTTTCACTGCCGGAAGCCTCCGTACCCGAGAGATCCAATCTTGGAGCCTTTTCCGGTAATTTGTCGGAAGGGGTTTCGATCACGGAGGGCATCTACATCAACTCCATTGCCCCACCGATGATGCGTGAGTAGTCCACTATAGACCTACGGGTCCATAGCTAGTAGATAGATGGCTTCTTCTCTCTCTTTGATCTTCAATACCATGTTCTTCATGATCTTCATGGAGATCTATTGGGTGTAATCATCTTTTGTGGTGTGTTTGTCAAGATCTAATGAATTGTGAGTTTATGTTCAGACTATCCATGAATCTTATTTGAATCACCTCTAAATTCTTATTTGCATGATTTCATATCCTTGCAAGTATCTTTGAGTTATTGGTTTGGTTTGGCCAACTAGATTGGTAATTATTGCAATGGGAGAAGTTCTTGTTTTTGGGTTCAATCTTGCGGTGTCCTCACCCAGTGACATAGTAGGGGTAGCGAGGCATGTATTGTATTGTTGCCATCAAGGGTAACAACATGGGGTTTTCATCGTATTGCTTGATTTATCCCTCTACATCATGTCATCTTTCTTAATGCGTTACTCTGTTCTTCATGAACTTAATACTCTAGATGCAGGCAGGAGTTGGTCGATGTGTGGAGTAATAGTAGTAGATGCAGAATCATTTCGGTCTACTTGTCACAGATGTGATGCCTATATGCATGATCATTGCCTTGGATAACTACATGATTATGAGCTTTTCTATCAATTTCTTGACAGTAATTTGTTTACCCACCATGATATTTGCCTTCAAGAGAGAACCTCTAGTGAAACCTATGGCCCCCGGGTCTATTTTGCATCATATATTTTTAGTTCTATACCTTGCTGCAATTTACTTATCTTTTACTTTGTGCACTCGTTTACATCTATCTCTTTCAGATCTAATCTTTTCAAATAATCCTGAAGGGATTGACAACCCCTTTATAGTGTTAGGTGCAAGAGTTTGATTGTTTGTGTAGGTGCAACCATTGGTGACTTGCTTGTTCCTCCTACTGGATTGATACCTTTGTTCTCAACAACCGAGGGAAATGCTTGTCTACTTTGCTGCATCACCATTTCCTCTTCAAGGAAAAATCAACACACGCTCAAGAGGTAGCACTGCTCCACTATATGTATCCGGATGGTTACTCAGAGTCATCCGGATTGGTATTACACAACCAAGGGAGTACGAGAGATAGAAACCCTCCAGCCATATTTGCACAACAAAGTTAGACGTCAATCGATGGAACCGGTCTCTCGTAAGTGTACAAGAAAGGTTGGTCCGGGCCGCTTCATCTCACAATACCGCTGAATCAAAACATGACCAAGGGAGGAAGCAATCTAAGCATCAACGCCCACAAACTCCTTTGTGTTCTACTCGTGATCTCATATACAGATAGACGTATCTCATTATGCCACTATTGGGGAACATTGCATGGGAAACAAAAAAAATCCTACGCACAGGCAAGATCTATCCATGGTGATGAGCATCTACGAGAAGGAGAGTGCATCTACATACCCTTGTAGATCGCTCAGCATGAAGCGTTAAGACACGCGGATGATGTAGTTGAATGTCTTTGTGATCCAAATCGTCGAGCGTCTCGTGATCCCATCATGGTCCATCTCGCGATCCAATCACGGTCCGTTGCGCGATCAAATCATGAATCATCTCGCGATCCTGATGACGGTCCTTCTGATCTAGCGCCGAACGAACGACACCTCCGCGTTCAGGACGCATACGGCTCGATGACGATCTCCGCCTTCTTGATCTAGCAAGAGGGAGAGGAGAGGAATATGAGTTCTCCGGCAGCACAATGACGTGGTGGCGGTGGTGGTGAACTAATTCGGCAGGGCTTCGCCTAAGCATTGCAGAACTAATCTAGAGGAGAAACGATCTGGAGGAAGAAGTGGGAAGCACGTGGCAATTAGGGTTAGCTCTCCCCTCTAAATCCTCTAGTATATATACGAGGGAGGAAGGGGAGGAGGCAGCCTCAAACCCTCATGGTTTGGCCGAATTCGGAGTTGAAGGAGTCCTACTCCAATCCTACTAGGAGTAGGATTCCTCCTCTCCACTTGGAAATCCTTTCCACCTTTTCCACCTTTGGGTTTTTCCCACCCCTAGCCACATGGGCCTTAGTGGGGGTTTCGGCCAGCGGACTAGGGGCTGGTTTGACTCCTCACACAGCTCATGAGGTCCTTTGAGTCGAGACACGCCTCCCGATGGTCCCCCGTACCCTCTTGGCACTCCCGACACGCTACCGATAAGCCCGAAACTTTTCCGGTGACCAAAACAGGACTTCCTATATATCAATCTTTACCTCTGGACCATTAAGGAGCTCCTCGTGGCGTCCGGGGATCTCATCATGGACTCCAAACAACCTTCAGTCAACACCATAAATAAGTCTATGCTATCGAAACGTCACCGAACCTTAAGTGTGCAGACCCTGCGGGTTTGAGAACTATATAGACATGACCGATACTCCTCTACAGTCAATAACCAATAGCGGGACTTGGATTCCCATATTGGTTTCTGCATATTCTACGAAGATATTTATCGATTGAACCTCTATGTCAAGGATCCAGTTAATCTCGTATGTCGTCCCCTTTGTTCATCGGTATGTTACTTGCCCAAGATTCGATCGTCAGTATCTCCATACCTAGTTCAATCTCATTACCGGCAAGTCTGTTTACTCATTCCATAATAGAAGATCTCGTGGCTAACACTTAGTCACATTGCTAGCAAGGCTAATTGTGATGTTGTATTACCGAGTGGGACCATACATACCTCTCCGTCACATGGAGTTACAAATCCTAGTCTTGATCCATGCCAACCCTACAGATACCTGTAGAGCACCTTTATAGTCACCCAGTTATGTTGTGACGTTTAATATAAACAAGGTACTCCTCCGGTGTCAGTGAGTTGAATGATCACACGGTCATAGGAACAAATACTTGACATGCAGAAAACTGTAGCAATAAACTGACATGATCATATGCTACGTTTATAGTTTGGGTCTTGCCCATCGCATCATTCTCCTAATGATGTGACCCCGTTATCAAATTACATATCATGTCCATGGCTAGGAAACCTTGACCATATTTGATGAACGAGCTAGTCTACTAGAGGCACACTAGGGACATAGTGTTGTCTATATACCCACACATGTATTTAGTTTTCAAATCAATACAATTATAGCATGGATAATAAATGATTATCACGAACAAGGAAACATAATAATAACCAATCTATTATTGCCTCTAGGGCATATTTCCAATAGTCTCCCACTTGCACTCGAGTCAATAATCTAGTTCACATCACCATGTGATTTACATTGCTATGAATTGAACACCCAATGAGTTCTAGGGTTCGATCATGCTTTGCATGTGAGAGAGGTAATTAGTCAACGGGTCTGTGACATTCAGGTCCGTTAGTACTTTGAAAATGTCTATGTCATACTGTAGAAACCACTACCACACTCCACTTGGAGCTATTCCAAATGGCTGCTCCACTATATGTATCCGGATTACTACTCGGAGTCATCCGGATTGGTGTTAAAGCTTGCATCGACATAACCCTTTACGACAAACTCTTTATCACCTCCATAATCGAGAAGTATTTCCTTGGTACTCTAGCTACTAAGGATAATCTTCACCGTTGTCCAGTGATCCACTCCTGGATCACCTTTGTACCCCTTAACAGACTCATGGCAAGGTACACAAAGGTGCGATACACAGCATGGAATACTATACATAGCCTATCACTACTAGGGAAAATCTTATACAAAGAATCTAAGCAGCAGCACGGGATAGGTAGAGGTGCTATTGCTAATTACTAGTAGCGCGGTCCGTGAGCACGTGTTACTGCTACAAACTTAGTAGTAGTGGGGCTCGGTAGAACAACGCTGCTACTAAAATTGACCTACCGTTCCAGCCACGCTAGGTTTAGCACTAGCGCGCCCATAATAACCGTGCTACTGCTAATGTAGTAGTATTAGCGCGCTTTTCTTTCATGTCGGTACTGCTAATTCTGAAACTGGCCACATGAAGGGCCCCTCTTAGTAGTAGCACGTGTGTCGGAGGAGCGCTACTACTAGCTTATTAGCATCAGCGTGTTTTGGGCCCCCGCTACTGCTAAGCCGCAGCCATACAACCTTGTCCCTGCCCCTCCCCTCCTCTGTTCCTCACTTTCCCCTAGCTCCCACCTCTTCTCTCCCTCACTTTGCTTCTTCCTCACTACTTCTCCCCCCATTACTCTCCTTCTTCTACCTATCTTTCTCTCTCTTTATTACTCCTAGCTAACTACTCCAACCTCCATTAATGCATGTCCTTTCTCTTTTTCCTTCCCCCTCCACTAGTTGAACTTGTCTCCTCCAAACCTAGCAAGCTAGGTAGATCTAGCTAGCATTTAGTGAAGTGACCTATGCACCTCCCCAACTAGATCTATAGCCTTGTCAAGAAGAGATTTGTCCACTTTTGATCATTCCATAGGTGTGTGTGGTGACACCTATCGACATCATCATCACCATGCCCGATCTCGAGATAGGTGATTAAAAATTTATGCTTTTGCAAGAATGGAAATATGTGTATGTGTGCGATATGACATAATCCGGCGATATGATGGAAATTGTGTGTGTGGCATGAGTTGCCACGGGATTGTGCTTGTGAGTTGCCTATGTTTTGCTGAAATGTCGATTCATTTCCGTTTCGGCGAACCGGGCAAACTCTATGTGTCCTATTTTTAGGGAAGGTCATGCCGAATTTTTGTATGAGTTTGATGCATGCATGCATTTTTGTAATCAAATTGTTTATTATTACCATTCAGGCGTTCATGCTGGTCAGTGGAATGGTGGTGGACAGGTGGTTGCAGTCGGTGGTGCAGGACATGAAAGAAAATAACCTGACAAGGGTTTTATATCCGTGTCGACGATGCAAAGGACGAGCTTGGCTCGACCACTACGACGATGGTCGTGTGATGGCGCACCTGCTCATGACTGGTTTCATGAATGGCTATACTCAGTGGATAACTGGAGATGAGGATGATGATGTTAAGGATACCGATGGGGTAGGCAATGACGACACGGGTCAAGACGAATAGATGATCGATAATGGCGGCGGAGAAAGGGGTGGACATGGCGGCGAGGAAAAGGCCGGACATGGTGGCAGGGAAGAGGCCGGACATGGCGGTGGATAATGGGCCGGACATGGCGGCGGAGAAAACATGGACTCCATGCCGCAGAATTCGTCGGTACTAAGTTCAATCATGCGGGACCCTCATGTTCAAGCACTGCTTCATTAAGGAAATGAGTACTAAGAGAGCTGCTTCTAGAGAGGAGGCCAAGGTGTAGCAATTGCTGGTAGACTTGAACACTCCATTGTATTATGGTTGCAATCCCGAGGTGACCCGCTTGAGTTTCATACTTGAACTCCTGAAGACGAAGGCTAAAATCAAATGGACCGACACTAGTCTCGATGAGCTTCTAAAGTACCTAAAGGATGTTCTTCCCACGGGGAGTCTATGTCCTACTAGTGTGGATGAGGCCAAGAAGATCGTGTGCCCTCTTGATCTGCCGCATGTTAGATACCATGCATGCATCAACGATTGCATAATTTATAGAAAGGAGAACCTGGAAAAAACAAGCGGTCTGGTGTGCAATGCTTCTCGATACAAGAAGGCTGGGAAGAAATCTCCCTAGAAAGTTGTATGGTACTTAACGATCGCTCCTTGTCTCCAGCGGTATTTTGTAGATCCCAAGGAAGCAAAGCTCATGCGTTGGCACGCTAAGAGGAAGAAGCCCGACGATGGAGATGATCCAAAGCTGAGACACGTCGTGGATGGAAGCCAGTGGAGAGTGTTCAACGGCGAATATCGGTATTTCGCATGTGATGCAAGGAACATCATGCTCGGCGCGTGTACCGATGGCATGAATCTGTTTGGTAACCAGAACACCAGCCATAGCAGATGGCCCATGTTTGTATGTATGTACAACCTCCCCACTAGTTATGCATGAAGTCGAAGAACATACACATGAGCATGCTGATTCAAGGGCCAAAATAACCGGGAAATAATATTAATCTGTATCTGGGGCTACTCCAAGAGGAGTTCGACACTTTATGGAAAACACCGGCCAAGACATGGGACGCCAGCAAAGGCGAGTATTTCTATATGAGAGCCGTGTTGATCACGACGGTGCAAGACTATCTCGGTTACTGATATGTTGCAGGACAGGTGTGCCATGGATATTGCGGATGCATGCGGTGCATGGATGATACGATGTCTCAGCAGCTAACATCAAAGAAATATGGTGGATTTGGGAAAATTGTGTACATGGGGCATCGAAGATGGCTCGAGAAGGACGACCCATGGAGAAACCATGGAGATCTATTCAATGGTGAGGCTGAGCATCGAGGACCTCCACGTAAGCGGAGCGGCACCGAAATCACTGAGCTGTTGAAAAACTAGGAACAGTTCCGCGCGCCGAGAAAGACGATGAAAAAGGCGCTAGAGCCGGTACTAAAGGTATGGAAGACGAGGTCTGTTTTCTGGGACTTGGAGTGTGGCACAAACTCGACACGCCTCATTGCCTCGATCAAATGCATATCTATAAGAATGTCCTTGAGAGCTTGCTTGCGACGTTGATGAACACGTCGTATAAGACCAAGGATGGGACGAAGGCAAGAAAAGACTTGCAAGAGGCGCGGGAGAAGAAGGGAAAAAAGTAAAGGAAGAGGATTATTGCCCCCCTTCTTGCTTCACCTTAAGTCCAGATGAGATCAATCAATTCTTCAAATGCCTTATCGGAATCAAAGTTAGTTTTGGTTGCGGTGGCAAGATAAGTATATATCTACTCACAAAGAAGAAGAGGTTCAGCGGTATGAAGTCACATGACTGTCATGTGATAATGACGCAGATACTACCTATTTCCCTTAGAGGGATAATGGACAAGCACGTCCATGACACACTTATTGGTCTCTGCAACATTATCGATGTCATCTCTCAAAAGTTGATCAGTATGAAGCAGCTCCGAAGGCAACACGAAGAGATTGTTGACATACTAAATGAGCTTGAGATGTACTTCCCGCTCGCGTTCTTTGACATCATGGTGCATCTGTGTGTCCCTATTGTGGATGACATAATAGACCTGGGGTCGTCATTCTTGCACAACATGATGTCGTTTGAGAGGATGAATGGGATCATCAAAGGATTTGTTCGTAACATGTCCCGTCCGGATGGAAGCATCGTCTAGGGCTATCTGACACAAGAGTGCATCTCTTCCTGCGAGAATTTTCTATATGGCACAGACCGGCCGCCTGGTGTTGGTTATCCTGTTAACAAGCATGATGGGAGGCTCGAAGGAGAAGGTCAATCCAATGGTCGCAGGGAACTACATGTGGCCTACTCAGATCGACGCAACGACTTTGACAAAGCAAACTTGGTAGTGCGATAAAACCTACACCAGCTAGATCCTTTCACGACGCTGCAGAAAGAAACTACTGCAAAGAAGTATCGTGATCGGGGGGTATGCAGGACGGACGCCGAAGTTACTACACAACACAACTCCACTTTCCTTTGTTGGTTCAAATAGCATATCATTGCTAATCCCTCAGAAGAGGGATCTATGGACGGATTGCTCATATATGCCTTAGCACATGGCCCCTCGCCCAACCTCGTCACCTATCAGGCATACGATATCAACAGATACATGTTCTACACGGAGGCCAAAGATATGGAGAGTGATGATCAGAACTCAGGGGTGACGACGGAATGCATGACCGACAGTGACAATGGCACAACTGAGAGATTTTACGGAAGGGTCAAGGAGATCTGGGAGCTTGACTACTCTGGACTGCACAACACGACGATCTTCCTTGTCTGATGGGCTAAGAATGTCGAAAGAGAATACCGGTATTTCACTACCATGACTATACCCGACGCCAAGAGCGTTATAGTGAACGCGATCGCAAAAAAAAAGCCATGGGTACACACTAAGCACGTGACACAATGCTTCTTCATAACCGACCCGTGCAATCCCAGCCATGTTGTCAGGAGGAGAGGCAAAAGGAACATCATTGGAATGGATGGAGTCGCCAACGAGGAAGACTATGACCAGTACGGCAACCTAATGAGGGAAGATGACAATCACGATGAAGTATACATCAGAGAAGAATCAATACTACATTACCTAAGAAAGATCGTACTCCATGGAAAACAAAAATTCACAATGAGGGGCTCAATTATTGTTCAATGAACAAGAAGCGAAAGAAGCTTACTCAAAAACGAAAACATTGACACTGATGAACCGTTATCGGTCAAATGATGTAATATATATGTTCCTATTTGGTGTACACACTTAACCGTTATGCATTGGTTGAATTATGTAATCTATATGTTCCTATTTTGTATACATACTAAACCATCAAATAATGCAATATATATCGCCTTAGTTATATACATTGTATCACCCTCCCTTCGTTCCTGCTCTTGGAAAAAAGGAAAAGAATGGGAAAAAATAAGACGAACAGAAAATGAACAGAAAATAAAGGAAAAGACAATAGAAGAAACAAACAGGACTGCTATAGGTATTGGTTATAGTAGTAGCGCTTGGCCGAAAAAGAGCTATAGCTAGTCAAAATAGCAGTAGCGCAGTCTCTAGAAAGGCGCTATAGCTACCTATGATAGTAGTAGCGCTTCTTTGATAAACGCGCTATAGCTACCTGTCATAGCTATAGCGCATTTTTAGGAAACACGCTACTGCTATGTTGACTTAACCCCCAAATCTGCTTCCCGCCTCTGCTTCTTCCCCCAAATCCCCACTCTCTCTTCTCCCCCTTGTTGCCACCGGAGCCCATGCCCTTGACCTCGCCGATCCCCTGCCTCAAGCACCGGAGCGCTGCGCTCGCCCTCGACCTTGCTGGAGTCCTGCCCACGTCCCCGACCCAGGCGCTCGCCCTCGACCCCAGCACTCGCCCTCTCGCCCCCGACCCCGACGACCTCGCCCTCGCCCCCGACGCGCCATGCCTCCCCCTCTGCTTCCTCGCCTCCCAACCTTGGCCATCGTCGGGCCTGCCTCCTCGCCCCTACACCCTCTGTTATCCCCCCACCACTCCTCCTCTCTCTGCTAGCTAGAGTTCTTCGGTTAATTTACTTAGGTTTTAGTTAGGGCAGTTTGTTAATTAGGTTATCTATTTAGTTATGAACCCTACTTATCAAACTAGTAGGTTAATTTGGCTATATTATGAACCCTAGTTAGCATGAACCCTAGTTAGTTAGGGAAGTAGGTTAATTAGGTTCTTCGTCAAATCAGGACACAAATTTAGGGTTAGGTGTTTTAGGTGTAGTTAAAAGAAAAAACATAATTGATTATATAGGCTTCTTGCATTTTTTATTTTAAGAAATTGTTGCTATTTAAATTTTATAGTGATAGTTAGTTAATTAGATTTAGTATGAAACCTATGACAGATTAGTTAAAGCCATTGTTGCTATTTATAAAAATAGAATTTGAAGTAGATAGATTAGTTAAAGCAACCGATGCTATTTAAAAAAATAGTTAAAGCAATTGTTGCTATTTTTAGTTGCAAATTCAGGAAGGCTGAATTTAGTTTCAAATATTGTGAAGAAAAATGACTTCTTGCCTTTTTCAAGTTCTATGTTTTTCTTCATTTTATATGCAAATTTGAAGTGGACACGTGATATGTGGACATGTGATTTGGACATGTCATATTTGGAGTTTGGACATGTCATATTTCGACATATGATGTTTTGGACATGTCATATTTGGAAAATGATGATTATGTGCAGGGTAAATGATCCGAGTGGCCTATGTTTTGCTGAAATTTTGATTCATTTCCATTCCAGTGAATTTCAAGCGCTCGATATGTCCACTTTTTAGCAAAGGTCATGCCGAAATTTTCCGTGAATTTTGGCATGACTTGTGCTACAAAGTAGGCATATCGAGTGCCATGATTTGCTGCGAAACGGTATTCCGGCAAATATAGATCTTTTTTATGTCATTTCTATTTTTTCATAGTTTTAGAATTAAACGAGGAGACTTAATCATAGGAAACATGTCGAACAACGAAGAAACCGGGCCTTCTGACCAAGATGCAGACGAGATGGATTATGAGGGTGAACAACAGTACCTCGACTTTTTGCCTGCTAAGCACGGTCAAGGTTTGTAGGTCACACTCGATGATGGTACTGACGCCGACATCGACAACGACGGTGCTGACACTGATGGCGGCGGTGAGACCGGCGGGGAAGATACCGGCGGGGAAGGTACCGGGGCCGATGCCACTACCGAAAAGAAGAAGCATAAGAAGCAGAGGATATGAAAACCTAACAAATTCAGCATCAGACGACTGGTGATCACAAAGATAGCCCCTGGTAAGTTTGAGCCATTAGAGCTGAAAGAACCTCAAAAGTGCTATGGTAACCAAGTAGGATGCATCCTATGGGAATGCGTGAGCATCAACGATGATGTCTTAAGGAGTAAAGAACATTTGAGACAACTGCTCCTGACGAAGTTGCACAAGAGATTCAAGTTCCCTGACCGGGATGATCGCATAGAACAACCGTGGGATGATCTGAAGATGAAAAAGATTAACAATCATTCCATGGGCATGTTCAGCAATGATTTGGCCTCCTGGAAAGGGAGGGTGAAATGAGCTATTGAGGCTGGGGAACCACTGTCCAAGATTCTGGAGGAAAATCCGACACTTAAGGAAGAGGAGTTCGAGAAGTTCAAGGACACTTGCGCTACCGAGGCAGCCAAGGCTAAGGATGTGAAATTCAAGAGCTTTCAGCAAAGGAACACTGGGAAGCATCGCCTCAGAAACCGTGGCTACCTTGGGAAAAGGCCCATATGGGATAAGGAGGATGTGGAACATGAAGCCGCGGGTCTCCCAGACCCCTTCGCGAAGTTCACCAACCCCTTGGAGCATGACTTCGTTAGGGCTCGCTACAAGTGGGACAAGGAAAAGAAGGTGTTTTACACAGACCAGATCATGAGGAAATTGATTAGAATACTGGTAATTATTCTTTTACCACCTTACATTTAGCTTCTGATCAAGTCGACTACACATTCGTAAACAGTTCACGTTTCTTCTACAGGAGAAGCAACACAAGCTTGAAGTCGAAAGGCCTACTTTGCCGATGAGGCCCAAGTGGAAGCCCTACACCCCTCTCAACCGGGCCTTGAACGAACTTAAGGGACTCCCTTTGAGCCAATGACCGCAATATGGACGTGTGCACGGCGCCGGAGACGGTGCCACGTGGAAGGTGTTTTACAACGAGGGCCCGGAGGCCAAGAAGCAGAAAAAGAAGTTTAGTCAGACAGACATCGATGAAAAGGTGTAGCTTGCATTCGAGAAAAAAGCAGCTGGGGATGCGGAAAAAGAAGCTGAGGAGAAAAATGAGTTGCTACAGCAGGTAGTCGATGCAGCTGTACATGCCTACAGAAATGATTTCACTACTAACTTGATCCCGACTATCATCAACTGGACGAAGGAAAATCCAGAAAATACGGTAGATGATTTCCCCATGCCCAGTTTTGTTAGGAGCAAATCGGTGAACAACACCATCGCACCATCACCTTGTCACGCAACCGGGCCTACTCTCTCACCGTAGCCGCACCCGCACCTCCTCATAGTAGTCTGTCCTCAGTCTTTGGTGCACTAGGCTGGCTTCTTCTTTGGCTGAGATCGACGACCTCACGGTAATTACATGTCGCACCAACATATATCTAGAATATTCCATTTTCTTTGCCTTTTGGATGTTTTACGCCGCAGACATGTGTTTGCAGGCCGACGAAACCCCGTGCACCATACTCTCCTTGATCAAAGGCCAGAAGGTGGACGTGGGAAAGGGGGTGATAACGAAGCCCTTGGAACTCACGTTCCACGACCAGCCGATGCCAGGTGGGCACTTCAGGGTTACCTTGTCGAGAGTGAAATCGGGGCATGAGGATTTGCCTCCTCCAGTATGGCTAGGGGGATAGGACGATGAGACCCTGTCACATATTGGAAGCTGCAAGGGTTGGCTGCTGCTATGGGCGAAGAATCTTCTTCGTTTGGAGCCGGCCGAGAGCACACCAATAACCACACATCAGCAAGAAGATGTGGACACGACCACCCTGCCTACACAATTACCAGCGCTTGTAGTGTCGGGTGAGAGCGGCGGACGACGTGATTGTCACAACCCTAGCAAGTGTCTAGGCTAGCATTGTGTTTGCATCATCATCATCATCATTGCATAAATATGAAATGGGGAGAAAGAAAGAAACCCTAAGCATTTTATGAATTAAAGGAATTCCAAACAAATGAAATTTCAACAAATCCAAAATGCCCATAAAAAATGTTCCCTATGTTTGATAATTAAGGGCATGGATATACCAGGGACCATTTCAATTATTTGAACATTTCAAATATTTCAAATTATTGAATTAAGTCTGTGAAAATGACAAATAAAAACATTATCATTATCACTGCTTTCAAAATAATCTGAAACTTTTGATACAAGTTTGAAATATTCAAACTTGAAGTTATAAAAAGTTTTAGAATTATTGAAGGGGTATTTGGACCTGCAAAGAAAATCAAACAAATGTTAGAAAACAGAAAACAGAAAATAAAAATAAAAGGGAGAGGCTTACCTGGTCCAGTGGAAGGCCCAGCCCAGCCCACAGGGGTGGAAGGGTCATCTTCCACCTCGCACCAGTAGGCGTCGAGGTGGTGACCGAGCCGTCGCCGGCCTCCACCTCCTGCTTCCACGCAGCAGGCTGCATCCCTGCCTCCCCCACGCCTGGAAGACGCGCGAGCCCTCTCCCCCGAGCTCATTCTCCCCCTCCCTCTCTCCTTTGCTCTCTCTCCCGATCCCCTGCCGAAGGCCACCGTCACCGGACGTCGATTCGTCGCCGTCGCTGCCTCCCCGAGCCCGCTCACCAGCTCCCTGGATCCGCAGTGAGCCCCTCTTCCTCCCCCCTGACTTTTCCCTCTCTCTGGCGTCCCCTAGCTAGCTGTGTCGCCGGACCCGAGAACCTCCCGCCGCCGTCGATGGTCGCCGCCGTGCATAGAGCCCTCCAAGCTCACGTGCGCGTGCATGGTTGAACTCCTGGAGTTCCCAGGAGCCCGTAGAGACCATCGTAGCATCGCCCCGTGCCCTGTGTCACGTTTGCGTCCGAGCCCGAGCTCCGAATGCCGCCACAAGCTCGTTTTCGGCGAGCTCCGGCGACCCCATGACCTCCCATGGCCCTAGATGGATGCGGTCTCAGCGCGCCAAATAACCCCGTGTAGGAGAAACCCGATGGACGCCACCGTCCCTGATGGTCACCGGCGTCGAACCGCCGGCCAACTCCGGCGAGTTGACCTCAGGTGGGCCCTGGCTTGACTCTGTGAGTCAATGACAGGTGGAGCCCCGACCCTGATTAGTTTAGGATAATTTGTAATTAGTTTAGTTGTTAATTAGGTTAATGTGTCACTGACAGGTGGGCCCAGTTAGTTAATTAAAACAGAATTAGTTTTAATTAGTTAGTTAAGTTAACCAGTCACTGACATGTGGACCCCACATGTCAGGTTTGACACCGGGCCGAGTCAGCTGACCAGCTGATGTCATCATGATGTCATGCTGACATAATAACTCAATTTCCTTAATAAAAATAAATCAGGAAATTCCAGAAATTATTTAAACCTTTGAAAAATCATATAAAATAATGTGTAAGTCAGATGAAAATAATTTATATATGAAAATTGGTCAGAAAAATCCAATGAATCCAAAGGTGCTATTCTCATGCATGTTAGAGCAATCTAAATAGGTGAACATGGACATTTTAGCATTAGGTCAATGTATAGAATTTGAAATGAGAACAACTTTGAACCTATATTCAAACACATTTCAAATTGACATGACCAGTAGTTACATTAGCTCATCCATGCACATCATTATGCCATGATCATGCATCATATTGTTGCATCTGCTTGTATTGAATGTTTTTATCTGCGTTGCGGTAGGCCCTAATTCGGAGGATACTACCCCGTACCCCGACAAAGGAGAGAACTCTTCCGCAACCCAGCAAGGCAAGCAACCTCATTGATCATTCCGATAACATCCCACTCTCTCGCTCCTGCTCTCTTTTATTGCATTAGGACAAACGATCACATGTCAGTTATGCACGGTAGATGATCCTATCCTTATGCATGACATGATCTTGTCACAGTAAATAGCTAAACCTTGCAACCTAGCATACCTGGTAGATGCTTGGGCCATGATGTGCTTAGCTTACTTTGCCTGCTATGCTTGCTATGCTTAGAGTTGTGTCAAGTCGGATTTATCTGGGTGATGAACTGAGTGAAACAGTGTTGTCCGATGTGATGAGCTTATAATGAATACGATTTGGTAAAGGTAGTGATGAGAGGCTATGTAGGAGTACATAGTGGGTTGTCTCATTGGGACCGTTCTTAGGAACTGAGTTCCGTGTTTGTGATCCAAGACTAGATACTACCACACGTTGGGATACTTAACTGACCCTCTCGACTTATCAGTCGCTTAGTCTTTGGTCCAGGTATTGCAAGTAGTTTCTGGTGTTTATAGCATGCTGGAGGCCGTGCGTAGCGCTGACCCTCAGGGTGGGTTATGACGCGGTAGGCAGTGGCACGGTGTACCAAGGGTCACCTGAATGGTGGGCTTGGGAACCCTGCGCACATCGTTTGGGACCGTAGCGGAAACTTCGGCCGGACTTCCGTGCGGGTTCAGTCTCAAATAGGCGGTAGCCTGGACCAGAGGTCTTATGTGAATGACGGTCGTGGCCGACTCCCTCGCTGGGCATCCGCTTGAAGGTTGCCGAGGTGCATGGTTTTATAAGCACACAGCGATAAGTGGCGAGAGCATGTGTGACGAAGTACACCCCTGCAAGGTTATGAAACTATTGGAATAGCCGCGTCCTCGGATATGGACTCCTTGGAGAACTTATGCTGTTCATAGATAATCAAATGGAGACTTCTAAAAATCTCAAGACAAGTGTGAGTACCGTGGATGGCACACTTCCGGAAGGGGAAGGTGAATCCATGGTAGTGTATTGTGATGGAGGTAGTGGACTCGTGTGCGATAACTAAAATTGTAACAAAGAGTTTAAAACTGAGTAGTGTAGGTTAGCCATGAGTCAAAGCTGGCTTTCTGCATAAACTCCACCAACCCTTTGATGATACATGAGCATAAATAACTAGGTCTGTTTTAAGGACTTGCTGAGTACGATTGTACTCATCCTTGTTTAATTAATGTTGCAGAAGAAAACTAGGACCCATCAGGTGGGTTCTATCTAGACGTTGACGATGCCGAATAGCTGGTGTCCCAGCTACGATCTTGCCCATGTGGTGGGCTGTAGATAGTCAGGCCATGTGCCTCTTTTATATTTTTCTGTCTGTACTCAGACAGCTTAAGTTTCCGCTGGTTTGTATGACTATGTTTGTATGACTTGAGTGCCGGGTCATGTGACCCCTATCTGTAAGAACATATTATGCAAGGCTCGTCTGAGCCTCTTAAATAAAAGTTATGTTGTTGTATGGTTATGTTGTGATGCCATAGCTGTATCTATGCATATTGGGCATGTCGTGCGTACGTGTGACGTGCAACGGTATGTATGGGATCCGACACCTAGTCGTGTGCCTTCAGTAGTACTCTTTACGGGAAACTGCCTCTTTGTGCTTCCACCGAGCCATGGTAGCTTGCTACTGCTCCGGACACATTGATTGACCGGCATGTATCCTTCTTTGCTGTTGTGTCTGTCCCTTCGGGGAAATGTCTCGCAGTGTAATGGATTCCCTGTAGCCTGTTACGACTCATCTACGTGCAGTGATGACATTCGTGTCTCGCGACGTAATGGAGTCCTTGTAACTTGCTATGACTTGTCTACACACGCTTGAGGCCGACACCTGCATTGCTGGGTTATGTATGCTTGTTTCTGTACGGATGTGCCACTTGGGTTCTATGACTTGTTATGTCGGCCCGAGTTCTTTGTTGTGTGATTGCCAGCGACTGTTCACATACGTGAGCCAAAAGACGCAAACGGTCCCGGCCAAGGTAAGGTGGCAGCCGTGGAGTACCGTGCGTGAGGCCGCAAAGTGATGTGGCTTGTTACAGTATGGAATCATATGACTTAGGATCGGGGTTCCGGTAGCGCTGGTATCAGAGCCTGACTGACTGTAGGACTACCAAGCCAAACCGGTCGAAGTTGAGTCTAGAAACACTATAGATAAGTAGGGGAATTGATTGTGGAAGGGAACGTAAGGCTCTTTTTACTCCTCTTCCCAAGTTATTCTATGCTGGGTCATTCTCATCTTTTCTACGGGGATAGGAACTAGGATTCTCATCTATTGCTTAGGATGACGAGTTACTAGCCATGGACCAATAGCTAGTTTGCTTGTGAATAAGTGCAGTTATTTTAGTGTTGTTGGTGTGACAAACAGATGGAGAAGAGATTTGAGTCTAGATAGTCGAGTGGTTATGCCTTTCCAATCTCTTTTCAATTGTCTCAAAAAAATTCTTGAGCAATTACAGCCGTTATGCTGTCCAATTTGTGCTAGGATCTAATGTCTTTGCATCATTCTCTGTTTCAGATGCCATCCCGTCCTTTCCGCCAGGTGGTCCGTCTGACCAGGTGCATCGATGTGCCGGGTCACAGGGCCATGTTGGTTAGAGTGATGATGGAGGCTGGATATCGTTGGTACCCGGAGTACACAGTGGAGGAGCAATACCGATATTTCAACCAGAGTCAGTATTTGTGTACTGTTAGGATATACCCTTCATATCCTGGAGCTGCAGAGCTGCTTCACTGGACTCATGGATTGGGAGTTACCATAGATATGGGACTTCAGGAAGCCGCTTACACTATGCTGACTATTATGAGGTTTCACCATGGTCTGCTTCAGAACACGGAGTTCTGCTATGTTCCTGCTTCCATGGGAGGAGAGGATGGATATCTCAGTGCAGCCTACTCTGATCATCCTCATGAAGACCCTAGATTGCAGGTGACCGCTCAGATGTTGTAGAATAGGGATCGTGATGCACGTGCCCTTCGCATGGAGCTCTATGCTACCCGTGCCCGTCTTTGGACAGACTTGACGCAATTGGCACCTGTCGTGCAGACAGGTTATGGAGATTTGGAGATGCTGACTCCATCGCGGACTCATTTGCCAACACACGTAGACTGGCCTAATGTTGGAGGCATCACCCCTCTTCGAGGACCGCTGTTGCCGCCGACAAGGGGACCAAGGCCACACCCGTGTCCTTATGGTTTCCAGGGATCCCAGGCTAGAGTGTTTCCAGATCCTCAGGTTCAGCTCCCAGGTCACGAAGGTAACCTGTACGAGGCATTCTACGGTGATGTTTGAGTGCGTGGATGTTAGACCTAGTATGGTAGTAGTTGTATCGCCACAGTCCTGCGTGTCTTGTGGGATATGATTAAGGTCGAGAGTTGAGGTCAGGAGGTGTAGATAGATAATGTATAGGAAGCTTGTAATGCCTCCGATGAGTTGTGTCATCTCTCCATAGTTGTTTTCAGCTTGGGTTTGTACTGAACTAAGGCATGGTGTGTATGAAACCTAATGTTCATATGGTAGTTGCTTTACCATGTTGATTGGTGTTTATCTTACCTGCCATGTTGATTAGTGCATTCCTTAATTCATGCCCTAGAGTTGTTGTTCCCCATGTCTAAGCTATGGATTGTTTTCCTCAGGATGGTGTCAACCAGGAACAACCCCGTGCATGCTCATGCGCAAGGCGAGAGTAGCCAGCCAAGGCAAGAAGAGCTGCCACGAGCACCATCTCTAGCGGAGGTGATGCTAGAAGCTGAAAGGAATAAGAGGGAGACCAACAGGCTGTTGGAGAGGATTGAACAGAACACCGCTCGTGCTCCCCGCAATGATCATCATGATGGAGTGTCACTTGGTGACTTCATTAAACTGTGTCCGCCTAAGTACCATCACTCGATCGATCCCCTCGATGCGGATGATTGGCTGACCAGTATGTCATGCAAGATTCGAGCTGCAAATGTTTCAGAGGCCAACAAGGTGACCTTTGCGACATACTTCCTGGAGGGACCTGCCAACCTATGGTGGGAAAGCTATGAGGCTATGCGTCCCCAGGGACCTGCACCAACATGGGCAGAGTTTAGCGCCGCATTTCGTCTCCATCACATCCCGAAAGGGCTGATGGACCGCAAGAGAGAGGAATTCTGCGCCTTCACCCAGGGCAGATTGTCAGTGGATGCATACAGCCGCGAGTTTGGAAACCTTGCTCGCTATGCTCCAGAGGAAGTCTCAACTGATGCCAAGAAGCAGGCTAGGTTCCGCAAGGGACTTAATGCTGAGCTTCGCCGAGATCTTCGCTTGCATGAGTGCACCACCTTCCAGGCTCTTGTCAATAAGGCCATCAATGCTGAGTCCGAACAAACTGACTACGAGGCTACGAGGAAGCATAACCGTGACTTCAACCCTGCATCGGGTTCACGCCCCAATAAACGCCGAGTGTGGGTGCCCAATGCAGCTTTGCCGCCAAGATACACTGCAAGGCCATCTTTCCAGGCACCTCGCCCAGTTCAGTCCAACCCTCCACCCAGACCATTTGGAGGACCGCCAACAAATGTTGCAGCTCGTGTTACAGTGGTATGCTACAAGTGTGGAGAACCGGGACATTATTCTCGTGAATGTCCCCAAAACAATGCCAAGCCCGCTGGACGCGGAAAACCAGGGAAAGCCTTCTATGTGAAGCCAACTCCTGCCCGTGGGCGAGTTAATTATGTGTCTGCTGAAGAAGCTCTTGAAGACCCTGATGTCATTCTAGGTATGCTTCTTGTTAATAGCCATCCAGCATCTGTTCTATTTGATACTGGGGCATCTCATTCATTCATCTCAGAAAGTTATGCACAGTTGCATAACATGTCTTTCTGTGACATGCCCACTCCTTTAGTAGTTCAGACTCCTGGTTCAAAATGGCAAACTTCTAGAGTGAGCCATGATAATGAAATTCTGCTGGATAGACTAGTATTCCTAGCATCCTTGATAGCTCTGAAGTCTTCGGACATCAATATCATTCTAGGTATGGATTGGATGAAAGCCCAATATGCCAAGATTGATACTCATTCTAGGAATGTTCAACTTACACATCCCTCGGGTGAGATAGTTAATGTCTCTACTCGAACAACCAAGCACCAACTCTATTCCCTAAATGCTAGCCATCTCCCCGAGCTAGAAGATATTCCGGTAGTCCGTGATTTTCCGGATGTCTTTCCAGAAGAACTGCCGGTATTCCACCTGTCAGAGATGTTGAGTTCGTGATAGAACTTATTCCAGGGACAATTCCAATAGCCAGAAGACCCTATAAGATGGCACCCTTAGAACTAGCCGAACTAAAAACCCAACTCGATGAAGCTTTGAATAAAGGTTTCATTCGTCCTAGTTCTTCTCCTTGGGCTTGCCCCGTCCTATTCGTCAAGAAGAAGGATGGATCGGATCGGATGGTTGTGGATTACCGACCTGTGAACTTGGTCACTATCAAAAACAAGTATCCGCTCCCCAGGATCAACGATTTGTACGATCAACTCGCTGGATCCTCCGTCTTTTCCAAAATGGATTTGAGGTTGGGATACCATCAAATCAGAATTAGAAACGGGGACATTCCAAAAACGGCTTTTGTCACTCGTTATGGCCAATACGAGTACACCGTCATGTCCTTCGGTTTAGCCAATGCCCCAGCTACCTTCTCTCGTCTGATGAATTCGATCTTCATGGAGTATTTGGATAAATTTGTCGTGGTTTACCTTGACGATATACTCATCTACTCTAAGAACGAACAAGAACATGCCGAGCATCTAAGGTTGGTACTGATGAAACTTCGAGAGCATCGCCTATATGCCAAATTCTCCAAGTGTGAATTCTGGTTGCCGGAAGTGACCTATCTGGGCCACGTGATCTCTGGCAGAGGTATTTCTGTCAATCCCGAGAGAGTTCAGGCCGTCCTTGATTGACTCAACCTGAATCGGTTAAGCAAGTTCGGAGTTTCCTTGGCTTAGCGAGCTATTGTCGCTGCTTTGTTGAGAATTTCTCCAAGGTTGTGAAACCTCTGACTGAACTCCTCAAGAAAGATAAAAAGTTCGAGTGGACCCCACAATGTGAGCATAGTTTTCAAGAGTTGAAAAGACGACTGACCTCTGCTCCCATTCTGGTGCCACCAGATTTTTCTAAGGACTTTATTATCTACTATGACGACTCGCGACAAGGATTAGGTTGCATTCTTATGCAAGATCGTCATGTGATTGCATACACATCTCGACAGTTGCGTTCACATGAGGATAATTATCCAACAGATGATCTTGAACTTGGAGCTGTAGTCCATGCACTAAAGACATGGCGACATTACCTTCTGGGTAATCGTTGCGAGATATACACCGAACACCAAAGTCTGAAATATATCTTCACCCAGCCGGATTTGAATCTCAGGCAAAGATGCTGGGTAGAGTTGATTACAGATTACGATTTAGAGATAACTTACACCCCGGGGAAAGCCAATGTCATGGCTGATGCACTAAGTCGTAAGTCTTATTGTAACAATTTGATGTTACAACAAGGTCAACTGCTTCTCCATGATGAATTCAGGAAGTTAAACCTTCACATTGTTCCGCAAGGATTCCTATCCAACTTGGTGGCGAAACCTACTCTTAAGGATCAAATAGTAGCTGTCGAGAGATATGACAAAGGGATATCTCGGATTAAGGAAAATAGCGTTAGCGGAAACGCTAAGGATTTCTCTAAGGATGATGGAGGTGTGGTGTTCTTTCAGAATCGGTTGGTGGTTCCCAAGAGCACCCGTCTAAGACAGCTGATTCTTAAGGAGGCTCATGATTCTCCTCTCACAATTCATCCGGGTAGTACCAAAATGTATCAGGACCTACCCGAGAGGTTCTGGTGGACCAGGATGAAGAGAGAAATTGCTCAGTATGTTGCTAATTGCGACATTTGTCGTCGTGTGAAAGCAGAACATCAAAGGCCTACTGGCACCCTTCAACCTTTAGCTATTCCTGAATGGAAATGGGATAAGGTCGGTATGGATTTCATCACCGGTTTTCCCAGGACCAAGAGAGGGAACAATGCTATATTCATAGTCATTGATTGCCTCTCCAAAGTGGCTCATTTTCTTCCTGTTTGTGAAAGCATTACTGCTAGTCAGCTAGCAGAGTTATATGTTTCTCGAATAGTTTCTCTTCATGGTGTTCCTTTGGAGATTAACTCAGACCGCGGAAGTATCTTTACTTCTCGTTTTTGGGAAAGTTTTCAAACCGCTATGGGGACTCATCTATCCTTTAGCACTGCTTTCCACCCTCAATCAAGTGGTCAAGTTGAGCGAGTCAATCAAATTCTTGAAGACATGCTCCGAGCTTGTGTTATATCTTTCGGTATGAATTGGGAGAACTGCCTTCCATTTGCTGAGTTCGCATATAACAATAGTTATCAATCAAGCTTGGGAAAAGCCCCTTTTGAAGTTCTCTATGGACGAAAATGCCGGACACCTCTTAACTGGTCAGAAACCGGAGAGAGGCAACTCTTTAGTCCGGACATGATCCAAGATGCAGAGGAGCAAGTTCGCGTTATTTGTGAAAAGTTGAAAATAGCCCAATCCCGTCAAAAGAGTCAATATGACCGTCATCATAAGTCTGTGACATATGAAGTTGACGAGAAGGCTTACCTTCGGGTTACACATCTGAAGGGTACCCATCGATTCGGTATCAAAGGCAAGTTGGCTCCTCGTTACATTGGACCTTTTCGCATTCTTGCTAAACGAGGAGAAGTTGCCTACCAATTGGAACTTCCTTAGCATCGTTCCAAAGTTCAAGATGTCTTCCACGTCTCTCAACTCAGGTGTTGCTTTTCGGACCCTGTCCGAGAAGTGGACCACGAAACGCTTGATCTCCAAGATAACCTTTCATACCGAGAATACCCCGTTCGTATTCTCGACCGAGCTAAGCATACCACTCGGCGTTGGAACATCAAGTTTCTTAAGGTTCAGTGGTCGCATCATTCTGAAAAGGAGGCGACATGGGAAAGATAAGATCGTCTTCGACTAGAGTACCCCGCGCCTTTTCCAACGACTTCAAAATCTCGGGACGAGATTCTTTTGAGTGGGGGTGAGTTGTCACAACCCTAGCAAGTGTCTAGGCTAGCATTGTGTTTGCATCATCATCATCATCATTGCATCAATATGAAATGGGGAGAAAGAAAGAAACCCTAAGCATTTTATGAATTAAAGGAATTCCAAACAAATGAAATTTCAACAAATCCAAAATGCCCATCAAAAATGTTCCCTATGTATGATAATTAAGGGCATCGATATACCAGGGACCATTTCAATTATTTGAACATTTGAAATATTACAAATTATTGAATTAAGTCTCTGAAAATGACAAATAAAAACATTATCATTATCACTGCTTTCAAAATAATCTGAAACTTTTGATACAAGTTTGAAATATTCAAACTTGAAGTTATAAAAAGTTTTAGAATTATTGAAGGGGTATTTGGACCTGCAAAGAAAATCAAACAAATGTTAGAAAACAGAAAAACAGAAAATAAAAATAAAAGGGAGAGGCTTACCTGGTCGAGTGGAAGGCCCAGCCCAGCCCACAGGGTGGAAGGGTCATCTTCCACCTCGCGCCAGTAGGCGTCGAGGTGGTGACTGAGCCGTCCCCGGCCTCCACCTCCTGATTCCACGCAGCAGGCTGCGTCCCTGCCTCCCCCGCGCCTGGAAGACGCGCGAGCCCTCTCCCCCGAGCTCATTCTCCCCCTCCCTCTCTCCTTTGCTCTCTCTCCCGATCCCCTGCCGAAGGCCGCCATCGCCGGACGTCGATTCGTCGCCGTCGCTGCCTCCCCGAGCCCGCTGACCAGCTCCCTAGATCCACAGTGAGCCCCTCTTCCTCCCCCCTGAGTTTTCCCTCTCTCTGGCATCCCCTAGCTAGCTGCGTCACCGGACCCGAGAACCTCCAGCCGCCGTCGATGGTCGCCGCCGTGCATAGAGCCCTCCAAACTCACGTGCGCGTGCATGGTTGAACTCCTGGAGTTCCCAGGAGCCCGTAGAGACCATCGTAGCATTGCCCCATGCCCTGTGTCACGTTTGCGTCCGAGCCCGAGCTCCGGCCGCCGCCACAAGCTCGTTTTCGGCGAGCTCCGGCGACCCCATGACCTCCCATGGCCCCAGATGGATGCGGTCATGCACGGGCTGCACGCCGGTGGTCTCAGCGCGCCAAATAACCCCTTGTAGGAGAAACCTGATGGACGCCGCCGTCCTTGATGGTCACCGGCGTCGAAACGGCGGCCAACTCCGGCGAGTTGACCTCAGGTGGGCCCTGGCTTGACTCTGTGAGTCAATGATAGGTGGGGCCCCGGCCCTGATTAGTTTAGGATAATTTGTAATTAGTTTAGTTGTTAATTAGGTTAATGTGTCACTGACAGGTGGGCCCAGTTAGTTAATTAAAACAGAATTAGTTTTAATTAGTTAGTTAAGTTAACCACTCAATGACATGTGGACCCCACATGTCAGGTTTGACTCCGGGCCGAGTCAGCTGACGAGCTGATGTCATCATGCTGTCATGCTGACACAATAACTCAATTTCCTTAATAAAAATAAATTAGGAAATTCCAGAAATTATTTAAACCTTTGAAAAATCATATAAAATAATCTGTAAGTCAGATGAAAATAATTTATATACGAAAATTGATCAGAAAAATCCAATGAATCCAATGGTGCTGTTCTCATGCATGTTAAAGCAATATAAATAGGTGAACATGGACATTTTAGCATTAGCTCAATATATAGAATTTGAAATGAGAACAACTTTGAACGTATATTCAAACACATTTCAAATTGACATGACCAGTAGTTACATTAGCTCATCCATGCACATCATTATGCCATGATCATGCATCATATTGTTGCATCTGCTTGTATTGAATGTTTTTATCTGCGTTGCGGTAGGCCCTAATTCGGAGGATACTACCCCGTACCCCGACGAAGGAGAGAACTCTTCTGCAACCCAGCAAGGCAAGCAACCTCATTGATCATTCCGATAACAGCCCAATCTCTCGCTCCTGCTCTCATTTATTGCATTAGGACAAACGATCACATGTCAGTTATGCACGGTAGATGATCCTATCCTTATGCATGACCTGATCTTGTCACAGTAAATAGCTAAACCTTGCAACCTAGCATACCTGGTAGATGCTTGTGCCATGATGTGCTTAGCTTACTTTGCCTGCTATGCTTGCTATGCTTAGAGATGTGTCAAGTCGGATTCATCTGGGTGACGAACTGAGTGAAACAGTGTTGTCCGATGTGATGTGCTTATAATGAATACGATTTGGTAAAGGTAGCGATGAGAGGCTATGTAGGAGTACATAGTGGGTTGTCTCATTGGGACCGTTCTTAGGAACTGAGTTCCGTGTTTGTGATCCAAGACTAGATACTACCACACATTGGGATACTTAACTGACCCTCTCGACTTATCAGTCGCTTAGTCTTTGGTCCAGGTATTGCAAGTAGTTTCTGGTGTTTATAGCATGCTAGAGGCCGTGCGTAGCGCTGACCCTCGGGGTGGGTTACGACGCGGTAGGCAGTGGCACGGTGTACCAAGGGTCACCTGAATGGTGGGCTTGGGAACCCTACGCACATCGTTTGGGACCGTAGCGGAAACTTCGGCCGGACTTCCGTGCGGGTTCAGTCTTAAATAGGCGGTAGCCTGGACGAGAGGTCTTATGTGAATGACGGTGTGAGTACCGTGGATGGCACACTTCCGGAAGGGGAAGGTGAATCCATGGTAGTGTATTGTGATGGAGGTAGTGGACTCGTGTGCGATAACTAAAATTGTAACAAAGAGTTTAAAACTGAGTAGTGTAGGTTAGCCATGAGTCAAAGCTGGCTTTCTGCATAAACTCCACCACCCCTTTGATGATACATGAGCATAAATAACTAGGTCTATTTTAAGGACTTGCTGAGTACGATTGTACTCATCCTTGTTTAATTAATGTTGCAGAAGAAAACCAGGACCCATCAGGTGGATTCTTTCTAGACGTTGATGATGCCGAATAGCTGGTGTCCCAGCTACGATCTTGCCCATGTGGTGGGCTGTAGATAATCAGGCCATGTGCCTCTTTTATATTTTTCCGTCTGTACTCAAACAACTTAAGTTTCCGCTGGTTTGTATGACTATGTTTGTATGACTTGAGTGCCGGGTCATGTGAACCCTATTTGTAAGAACATATTATGCAAGGCTCGTCTGAGCCTCTTAAATAAAAGTTATGTTGTTGTATGGTTATGTTGTGATGCCATAGTTGTATTTATGCATATTGGGCATGTCGTGCGTACGTGTGACGTGCAACGGTATGTATGGGATCCGACACCTAGTCGTGTGCCTTCAGTATTACTCTTTACGGGAAACTGCCTCTTTGTGCTTCCACCGAGCCATGGTAGCTTGCTAATGCTGCGGACACATTGATTGACCGGCATGTATCCTTCTTTGCTGCTGTGTCTGTCCCTTCGGGGAAATGTCTCGCAGTGTAATGGAGTCCCTGTAGCCTGTTACGACTTGTCTACGTGCAGTGATGACATTCGTGTCTCGCGACGTAATGGAGTCCTTGTAACTTGCTATGACTTGTCTACACACGCTTGAGGCCGACACCTGCATTGCTGGGTTATGTATGCCTGTTTCCATACGGATGTGCCACTTGGGTTCTACGACTAGTTATGTCGGCCCGGGTTCTTTGTTGTGTGATTGCCAGCGACATGTTCACATACGTGAGCCAAAAGACGCAAACGGTCCCGGCCAAGGTAAGGTGGAAGCCGTGGAGTACCGTGCGTGAGGCCGCAAAGTGATGTGGCTTGTTACAGTATGGAATCATATGACTTAGGATCGGGGTCCCGACAGTGATGAAGGGGGTCCAATAGTGGTTGATGTAATTGCCTCCGTAGAACAAAGAATGGATGATGAGATGGAGGAGGACCCTCTTTGGTTCATCAATACAGGTGCCTGTGACAGTGACTTTGATATGATGAGTCAGCCATATGATGACTCGGTCTATCAGCATGCTAGTGAGGATATGGATGATCTGCCCAGGCAGGAATGTCCTAGGAAGGATTGCAAGAAGTCTCTCTTCATGCAATCCTCGCAGGACATGCCTGAAGATGCCGCCTCAACACAGGCTAAACTAGTCGGGGGTATAGTGCTTAGCCCGACAACACCGGGGCAGGGTTTAAGGAAGGGTCTGGAAGGTCAGCACAAGATAAAGGGGAAGAGACCGGGGAAGAAAGGCTCAGCTGCCTACAAACAAGCTAGAGCACATAGTGCCAGACGGCAGATTTTGAAGAGCGTGTACCCATCAAAGGTGCGGCCATGTTCCATGTCACGGGCGAGCCGATGATGATGATGATGATATGTGTCGGTTGAACTTGTATATACTTTCTGTAGCGATGACACTTTGTGATGTCCATGGTCCCTACTAAACTTGCGTAAAGCTATTTTATTAGTTTGGGTATGATGACCTGCGTACCTCTAGTTAATTAGGTTGCGTACGATGAAACTGTGTTGATTATTTATGTTTAGTATATGTTGCATCTAGTTGCTAACCCTTTCTTTTTTGTGTTTCTCAAGTATATTTTGTTGCATATGGTTGTACATTTTCTTGATGAAGATTCATCTCTAACAGGTACCTAGATTCTTGATGGCAAAGTACAAGTGCTATGTCGTGTACAAAGGAAAGGTTCCGGGAGTATACGACGAGTGGTCCGAGTGACAGGTGGAAGTGGAGGGGGTCTCGGGCGCCAGCCATAAAGGCTTCAAAAGCAGACAAGAAGGAGAAGCTAGTTATGTGAGGAGGCTCACGCTAGCACGCGAGAGAGCTCATAACCACCGCCTCATGTACTACATAGTTTCGCTCTCACTCATAGTGATAGCTCTTCTCGCGTATATCATTGTTTAGATGTATGACGATATAGTTGCAAGTATTCGAGACTTGTATCGCTATTTTCAATATGATGACAAGAGATCACTTTGTGTTGGATGATGATTATGATGATGACATGACTTGATGAGACTATTTGTATGTATATGCTATGATTACATTCGTGGTCTCGCAGCCATTTGTATGTGTATGATGATGACATTTGTATGTGCTAAAGATTCTAGCATATAGCCTGTTCAAATACAAAAAAAATATGCAGAAAAAAATCAGAAACTAATAAAGTTAGCAGCAGCGCGTGGAGTAAAGTTAGCATGAGCGTGCCATTACCAGTAGCGCATTATAATACAAGGCTCTACAGATATTAGCAGTAGCGCTCTTATTTGGAGCTCGCTACTGCTACGTATGTACAGCAGCAGCACGGGCCAACAAGTGCTACTGCTAAAGTTTAGTTGTAGCGCCGTCTAAGTAGCACCGGTGCCCACGCTACTGATATACATAAAACCCGTGCTACTGCTAGGCTTTTCCCTTTTAGTGTATGGATAAGGCATAACGGACGACCTTCGTCCTTCTCTTTCTTCTGCGGTGGTCGAGCTTTGTGTTCTACTCAACTTCACACCCAACAAATCAGGCAAGAACTCTTTCTTTGACTGATCCATTTTGAACTCTTTCAAAATCTCGTCAAGGTATTCACTCATTGAAAAATCTTATCAGGCGTCTTGATCTATCTCTTATAGATCCTGATGCCCAACAATTAAGTAGCTTTATCCAGGTCTTCCTTTGCAAAAAAAATTCAAGCAACCGTTTATCCTTTCCAGAAATTCTACATTATTTTCGATCAAAAGAGCTTGCACACCTTTTAGCATCCTTAGGACTGACAAAACCTTCTGGTTGTATCTCATACAACCTTTCCTCATGGAAGGTAACGCTGTTTTGACATCCATATACCAGATTTCATAATTGAATAACGCAACAACTACTAGCATAATTCCAACAGACTTTCACATTGCTAAGGATGAGCCAGTCTCATCGCAGTCAACTCCTTGAACTTGTCAGAAACTTCTTTGCTTCAAGTCGACCTTTTAAATGGTGACATTAACCATCATCGTCAGTCTTCTTCTTAAAATCCATTTGTACTCAACGGCCTGCCGTTCAGCTGGCAAGTCTACCAAAGTCCATACTTGGTTTTCACACATGGATCCTTTTTCACATTTCATGGATCCTAGCTATTTGTCAGAATCCGGGCCAATCATCGCCTCTCCATAGCTTGTAGGCTCATCATTGTCCAACAACATGACCTCTAAGATAGGATTGTCGTACCACTAAGGAGCAGTACGCGTCCTTGTCTACCTACGAGGTTTGATAGTAACTTGAGCTAAAGCTTCATGATCATCATCATTAACTTCCTCTTCAACTAATGTAGGATCCACACAAACAACTTGCTGCACTGCGCTACTCTTTGGTTGAAACAAAGGTTTAACAACCTCATCAAGTTCTATCTTCCTCCCACTCAATTGTTTTGAGAGAAACTTTTTCTCGAGAAAGGACCCGTTTTAGAAACAAACACATTGCGCTTGGATCTAAGATATCAGTTTTATCCAACTGTTACGTTAGGGTGTTCTATGAAGAAGCATTTGTCCGCTTTGGGTTCGAGCTTATTAGGTGAAAACCAGTTTTCACATAAGCGTCATAGTCCCAAACATTAAGAAATGACAGCTTAGGTTCCTGCCAAACCATAATTCATATGGTGTCATCTCAACGGACTTAGATGGTGCCCTATTAAAGCGAATGGATTTGTCTCTAATGCATAATCCCATAATGATAGTAGCAAAATGATAAGAGACATCATAGTATGCACCATATCCAATAGAGCACAACTACGATGTTCGTACACACCATCACACTATGGTGTTCCAGGCGGCACGAGCTGTGAAATAATTTCCACATTGTCTTAAGTTGCATACCAAACTCGTAACTCATATATTCACCTCCACAATCATATCATAGACATTTTATCTTCTTGTCGCGATGATCTTCAACTTCACTCTGAAACTGCTTGAATCTTTCAAACATTTCGGACTTGTGTTTCATTAAGTAAATATCCCCATATTTACTCAACTCATCAATGAAGGTAAGAAAATAACAATATCCACTATGTGTTTCAACGCTCATTGGAATACATACGTCAACATGTATATTTTCCAATAAGCCACTAGTCTGCTCCATCATACGCGGAAAATGGGTTCTTAGTCATCTCGCCTAAGAGGCATGGTTCGCATATATCAACTATTCTAAATCGAGTGAGTCAAAAGATCCATAAGCATGGATTTTCTTCATGCACTTTACACCAATATGACCTTCGCGGCAGTGCCACAAGAATGTGGTACTTATCATTACTAACTTGCGTCTTTTGGTATCATTATTATAAATATGTGTATTACTACCATCGAGATTCAATAAACCATTCGCATTGGGTGCATGACCATTGAAGGTATTATTCATATAAATAGAATAACCATTATTCTCTAACGTAAATGAATAACCATATTGCCATAAACATGATCTAATCACGTTCATGCTTAACGCAATCACCAAATATTTATTTTGGTTCATCACTAATCCCGACGGTAGGGAGAGCGTGCGATGGTGATCACATCAACCTTGGAAACACTTCCAACACTTATCGTCACCTCACCCTTAGCTACACTCCGTTTATTACATAGCTTTTATTTCGAGTTACCAACATTTAGCAACCGAACCGGTATCCAATACCCAGGTGATACTAGGAGTACTAGCAAGGTACACATCAAAAACATGCATATCAAATATACTTATGTCGATGTTGCGAGCCTTCTTATCTACCAAGTATTTAGGGTTGATCCACCTCAGCGACAATTCTCCTCATAATATAAGCACTTAGTCTCGGGTTTGGGTTCAACCTTAGGTTTCTTCACTAGAGCAGCAACTGACTTGCCATCCATGAAGTTTCCCTCCTAGCCCTTGCCCTTCTCGAAACTAGTGGTTTCACTTACCATCAACACTTGATGTTCCTTCTTGATTTCTACCTTCGCGGTGTCAAACATCGCGAATAGATCAGGGATCATTATTTCCATCCCTGCTATTTTATAGTTCATCACGAAGCTCTAGTAGCTTAGTGACAGTAATTTGAAGAAATATATCAATCACTATCTTATTAGGAAGATGAACTCCCACTCGATTCAAGCAATTGTAGTACCCAAACAATCTGATCACATGCTCATCGATTGGGAAATTCCCCTTAATCTTGCAGGCAAAGAATCTTTTTGGAGGACTCATACCTCTCAACACGGGCACGAGCCTGAGATCCCAATTTTAGCTCTTAGAACATCTCATATGTTCCATGATGTTCAAAACGTAATTCAAAGTCGTAATGCATGATACACTGAACTATCAAGTAGTCATCAGAAAGTGCCTGTGAGATGTTCACAACATCTACAGACGATGCTTAAGGGGGTGGCGCACCGAGTGGTGCATCGAGGACCCAAGCCTTCTGTGCAGCAATGAGGACAATCCTCAGATCACGGACCCAGTCTGCATTATTGCTACCATCATCTTTCAACTCTATTACTTTAGGAACATATAAAAATTCAAGCGATCTACAGCGCGAGCTAGTAATCTACAACATAATTTGCAAAGACATTTTGACTATGTTCATGATAATGTGTTTAGTGACTCAGATTACTTAAAAAAAACCTCAAATTGACATCCCTCGGGTCATTCGAGTGACACATGATCCAAATCCACCAACTCAAGTCCGATCATCATGTGAGTTGAGGTGGTTTAAATGGTGAACATCTTCATGTTGCTCATATATCCTATATGACTCATGTTCGACCTTTCGGTCTCTTGTGTTCCGAGGCCATGTCTGTACATGCTAGGCTTGTGAAGTTTAACCCGAGTGTTCCGCACGTGCAATACTGACTTTTACCCATTGTATGTGAACGTAGATTCTATGACACCTTATCATCATGTGGTGTCTCCACAAGACGAACTTTCGCAATGGTGAGGGATCACCTTAGAACTTGTGCATTTGATCTTCATTTTGAAACCACCACCATGATCTCCATCGTCACCGACATGACACCATGATCTTCATCATCTTGATCTCCATCAACATTTTGCCATCGGGGTTGCCACACCAACTGTTGCTTCCATGACTCTTGCTAACTCATAGCGATAAAGTAAAGCAAAAAACAACAAAAATAATGAAAGATAATCCTATGGATCCTTCTGGTTGCCGTACTCATCGACATGCAAGTCATCATATTCTATACAAAACATGATCATCCCAAAGATCGCATATATCTCATCATGTAATTGGCCATATCACATCACAACATACCCTGCAAAAACAAGTTAGATGTCCTCTGATTGTTGTTGTAAGTTTTACGTGGCTGCTACGAATATCTAGCAAGAACAATTCTCACCTACGCATAAACCACAACAGTGATACCCAAATTGCTATTCAACCTTCTCAAGGACCAACCTTTTCGAATCTGATCCAACTAGAGTAGGAGAGACAGACACCTGCCAGCCATCTTTGTGCAACAAAGTTACACGTCGGTCGATGGAACCGGTCTCTCGTAAGTGTACGAGTAAGGCTGGTCTGGGCCGCTTCATCCCACAATACTTCTGAATCAAAACACGACCAAGGGAGGAAGCTATCTAAGCATCAACGTCCACAAACTCCTTTGTGTTCTACACGTGATCTCATCTACACATAGACCTAGCTCATGATGCCACTATTGGGGAACATTGCATGGGAACAAAAAAAATCCTACGCACACGCCAGATCTATCCATGGTGATGAGCATCAACGAGAGGGAGAGTGGACCTACATACCCTTGTAGATCGCTAAGTTGGAAGCGTTAAGAAACGTGGTTGATGTAGTCGAACATCTTCATGATCCAAATCGCCGGGCATCTCGCGATCCCATCACGATGCATCTCGCGATCCAAATTGCCGAGCGTCTTGCGGTCCCATCATGATGCATCTCGCAATCCAATCATGATCCATCCCGCGATCCCAACACGATCTGTCACGCGATCAAATCACGAATCGTCTCGCGATCCCAATCACGGTCCTTCCGATCTAGCGCCGAACGGATGACATCTTCGCGTTCAGCACACGTATGGCCCGATGACGATCGCCGCATTCTTAATCTAGCAAGAGGGAGAGTAGAGGTATATGAGTTCTCCGGCAGGACAACGGCATGGTGGCGGTGGTGGTGAACTAGTCGGACAGGGCTTCGCCTAAGCACCGCAGAACTAATCTGGAGGAGAAACGATCTAAAGGAAGAAGAGGGCAGCATTTGGCAATTAGGGTTAGCTCTCCCATCTAAATCCTCTAGTATATACAGGAGGGAGGCAGGGGAGGAGGCAGCCTCAAACCATCAAGGTTTGTCCGAAATTGGAGGTGAAGGACTCCTACTCGAATCCTACTAGGAGTAGGATTCCTCCTCTCCACTTGGAAACCCTTTCCACCTTTTCCACCTTTGGGTTTTTCCCAACCCTAGCCATGTGGGGCTCAGTGGGGGCGGGGTCAATCAGACCACTAGGGGCTGGTTTGACTCCTCCCACAGCCCATGAGGTCCTTTGGGTCGAGACACCCCTCCCGATGGTCCCCCGATACCCTCCCGATACTCCCGGTACACTACCGATGAGCCCGAAACATTTCCGGTGACCAAAACAGGACTTCCTATATATCAATATTTACCTCTGGACCATTCTGGATCTCCTCGTGATGTCCGGGATCTCATCTAGGACTCCGAACAACCTTTGGTCACCACCATACATAACTCTATACTACCGAAACGTCACCAAACCTTAAGTGTGCAGACCCTGCGGGTTCGAGAACTATGTAGACATGACCAATACACCACTACAGTCAATAACCAATAGCAGGACCTAGATGTCCATATTGGTTCCTACATATTCTAAGATCTTTATCGGTTGAACCTCTATGTGAAGTATTCAGGTAATCCTGTATATTGTTCCCTTTGTTCATCGGTATATCTATACATAGTTCCATCTCGTTACCAGCAAGTCTCTTTACTCATTCTCTTATACAAGATCCCATGGATAACACTTAGTCACATTGCTTGAAAGGTTTATTGTGATGTTGTATTACCAAGTGGGCCCTGAGGCACCTCTCCATCACATGTAGTAACAAATCCCACTCTTGATCCATGCCAACCCAGCAGACACCCTTGGACATACCTGTACAACATCTTTATAGTCACCCAATTATGTTGCGACGTTTGATACACACAAGGCACTCCTCCGGTGTTAGTGAGTTGCATGATCTCATGGTCATATGAACGGAACTTGATATGAAGAAAACTTTAGCAATATGACACGATAATATGCCACTTTTATAGTTTTGGATCTTTTCCATCACATCATTCTCCTAATGATGTGACCCCATTATCAAATGACATCTCATGTCCATGGCTAGGAAATTTTGACCATCTTTGATCAACGAGCTAGTCTATTAGAGGCATACTGGTGACATAGTGTTGTCTATATACCGACACATGTATTTAATTTCCAATTGCAATTACAACATGGATAATAAATGATTATCATGAACAAGGAAATATAATAATAACCAATTTATTATTGCCTCTAGGGCATATTTCCAACACGTCAATGTTCCTTTCCAGGAGGCGGAGGAGCAATGCCTACCTTCATCGGATCAAGCCCCGACGAGTGAACTTTCGCCTTTGCAACGGCCATCCGAGTTCTTTCAATGCAGGAGGAGTGCTTCAGTGCAGTGATCCGGGTCACGGCGTGGACCAGCTTTTGTACCAGTCCAAAGTAGCTGCCCGGTAGTGGCTCGTTGGGCCAGAGCCGGATGCAGAGATCCTTCATGGCCAGTTCCACCATCTGGCGCAGCTCAGCTGCTTTAGCTGCTCAGTAAGGAGAGGAGAGCACTCGGGGGCTTCGAACTAAGCCCACAATACACAACCTTCGTCTCCTTCTTCTCGCAAAGCATAGAGATGTTTCGTGTCTGCCGTGCTCTTGTGAAGGTTGGAGTAGGTACCTGAGGAACGCCACACCCGGGTAAGCAACTTGAACTTGCTATCCCGGAAGACACACTGCAATAAGTATGTCTTACCATTTTTTATAGACTTTGCCTGGCGAACTTGCTCTTCAAAAAACCTCCTATCCACCAGCTCCTTTTGGAGTTCGGTTTTCATGGTGGATACTTCAGCAGCCCGCTCCTTGACTTTCTGCTCAACGGCCTCACACTTGTGGCCGACATCCTTGATCTCCTGTTGGATCTCCTCCACTCGAGCCTCATGCTTGTCGCTGGTGGCCCTTAGGGCTGACAACGCCGAAGCCGCTTGTTCAGCCATCACCATCTCAATTGTAGCCTCCTGCTTCACATTTTGTAGCTCCGCCCTCAGCTTTTCCAGTTCCTCCGCCGAGGTTGTGTAAGCATCAACAATAACAATACTGCATTCACAGTAGGATAACCACATTTTTTGCATACTGAGTATGGCTTACCTTGTGCCTCGTTGAATCTCTTGTTGAGAGTATCAAGCTCGTCTTCGGAGCTTTTGAGCTTCCGATTCAGCTCGTCCAGCTCGGTGTGATTTACAGCCGCCACCAATGACGAAGCCTGCGACACACAAATCCTTGTTAGGTTATATGGGTTATGAACTTCCGAACTATTGACAATCTGATCTTATGTCCGAACCTCTTAAAGGCTATTAGAACATTCCAACCATACAGTTTCATGTATAGTCCGGATAATTATCCATGATTGACCCCTAGGTAAGTCTTTCAAACTCACTTAGGGCCGGGGGGCTTCCATGTATACAATTATAACAAAAAGAAATTAATATTTTGCAAATAAATCGTCGTGTGGCTCACGTGAAAGCCCGTCAGGAGACCCTTGAAGGCCTCCTTCAATCCATTTTATCGACGGACTGAATGCTCTACAGTACCACACCCGTAAGAGTGTGGTGCTCCTCGGAGATGTAGGCGCTCGGCATAGCCTCCCCCATGACCGGCCACCCATTGGTCGGTGGCGCCGGTGGTGCTCGGACGACCCGATCATCGACCGGCGATTGAACCGGAACCCCCGGAGGCGTGGTGCACTCCGGAATAGTCCTCGGAGGAGACTGGACGTCTACACGTCCGGTCTCCTCCGTATCCAGCTGGGGTCCCTCCCCCAGTCTTCGGTGGCCGAGGTGTTAGCCTTGCCCATGATATTATCTCCCCCGCTGCTGGTGCCCGGCTCCATAGGAGCATGCCGGGACGACACCTCCACTCTACGCTAGATCAGCGGGCAAGGTCTCCCCATCCGAAATCTGGTCGATGGGGAGAACACGCGGTGGGGTGCATAATGAGAAATGCTCGCATGTAAGTAACCCTAAAAGCCTATCAGAAACAACCAAGGAAGTATTCGGATCCTTACCTCTGAGTTGGGGGCTTCACCCTCAGGCTCCTTCGTGGAACCCTCTCGAAGTCATCGGACTCGGTATCCGAGTCTGAACAGTCGTCGGACAAGATTACAAGTGTGCTACATGCTTTCTTCGGGGAAGGAGGGGGTACCTTCTCTGCGGTGTCCGATGACGCAGCCCTCTTTCTTGCGAGGGGGGAATCACCCTTCCCCTCGCCTTCGTCCTCGTACTCATGCTCCTCTTGATTCGTGGAGGCATGGGTTTCTTCGGACACAGCCTTTGGCTGGTCCCTGATGCACAAACCTTCTTGTCCAGGTTTCTACTTCTTCTCTTTCTTCGCAGGCGCCTCGTAATGCGCCTCGACGAGCACCTCGCCAACAGCCGGGACCTGATGTCTTTGGGCTGAGGTGTCAGGCAATCGATGCCCATGGATTTGCTCAACCATTTCTGCAAAAGTGATCGGGAGTATGTTGTAGATTTTCTTTAGGGAAAATGAAACCGATCAGATAAAACTATATCATACCTCGGTAGGAGGCTTGTCGGCATGCAGACCCCGATCCTCCTCCTCAGCTAGCCAATCTTTCTACGCCTTGAAGAGCGCTTTCCACAGCTTTTCCCGAGTAGTGCGGAAGAGGTGCTGAATCGTGGGCTCATCGTCGAGCCGACGAGCCCACAAGGGCGAATCTCGGCACTGGCAGGGGAGGATACGCCTTCGGAGCATAACCTGGACCATGTTGGTCAGCGCGATGTTGTTTCTGACCATGGAGTCGATGTGCTTCTGCAAGAGGTCCACCTCCTTGTCTACCCCCAGCTGAGGCCCTTTCGGAGCCAGGAATCCAATTTGGTGGGGGTCCTGATCTGAATTCGGCCGGTTCATCTCGGCCTTGCTCCGTTGGCTTGGTGATGTAGAACCACTCTCTCTACCATAATTTGACAATGTCGATGAAGGTTCCGAATGGCCATCCGACATCGGAGATTTTGCCGATGACAGCACCAGTGCAGTCCGTGTGTTCACCTGCAACACACTTCGGCTTGATATTAAATACCTTGATCCAAAGTCCAAAGTGTGGTTTGACTCACAGGAAGGCCTCACAGACGATGATGAAGGCTGATATGTGCATAAAGGAGTTTGGCGAGAGGTCGTGGAAGTCAAGGTCGTAGAAGAACATCAACCCTGTGACGAAGGGGTGTAGAGGGAAGCTTAGTCCCTGGATGAAGTGGGGAATAAAGACCACCCTTTCGCCAGGCTTGGGGGTGGGGATCACCTGGCCCTTCTCCAGCGCACGATGGAAGATGTTGGCAGGGAGGTAACGAACGTCTTTGAGGTCCAGAATGTCCCAGTCGGTGACCCTGGAAGCCTCCCACTTGCCGTTGCAACCGGAGCCCCCATGGATTATGCTTGGAGGAGGTGTGGTGGAAAACCTAGATCTTCGCTGAAGCTCAGAAGGTTCGGGAGGCAGAGGATGCGAATGGGAAGCAGGGTTAGGCCTTGCGGTTTTCTTTCCCTTTTATGAGGCTTATTGCTATGCGGCCTCCCTTTGGAGCACCCTAGATCCCTCTGCTTCCCGAGACGTGCATGCCTTTGCACACACATAATTAAACATATCCCGTGTAAAATGGGACATGATCTATGCATTGATGGATCGTGCTGGTGAAAACAGCCTCGAACCGCGAATCGAGTTTTGGTAACTGGTTTAATGGTCGTGGGGGGTCGTCACCTTTCATCAGAAGGGGTCATTATTCTACTATTTGACGCTTGGCCTTCAGGTCCGACCTATTCATGGTGTCCGGACGTGCCTCTAATTGGAATACTACACCAGAGGTCGAACTAAAATCGGCAGGAAGAACTCACCTCGCAAGCCGAAGACTCTGATTATGCGAAGCAGCCGAAGTTGAGACCCTTGGCGTTGGAGGCACGTTCGGGGCTACTGAGGGTGTCTTGGATTAAGGGGTCCTCGGGAGGCCGACCATTTCCTTATGGTCGGGACTATATGGGCCATTTGCCGAACTATGGATCGATCAAAGGCCCTGTCTCCAGGAAGGAAGCTCGGGAATTGTGGATTGTCCTCCATGTTTGATGTAGCGATTAGGCATGTTTATCCCTGTGGTGTTTAGCCGAGCATGTGTAAAACCCTAGGTAACCTCAGCGTCTATATAAGCCGGAGAATATTAGGTTATACAAGAGCACAACTCATCTAGGGTTTTGCTCTTTGATCTCGAGGTAGATCGACTCTGTAACCTATACACCATATATAGAATCAAGCAGGACATAGGGTATTACCTCCGTAGGAGGGCCCGAACCTGGGTAAGCATCGTATCCCTTGTCTTATGTTATCATTGATTCTAGTCTCACAGCTTGGGACCCCCTACCCGAGATCTGCCGGTTTTGACACCGACGTTGGTGCTTTCATAGAGAGTTCCGCTCTGATCGCCCAAGAAATCGATGGCTCACCTTGTCATCAATGAAGAGGTCCGCACTATGGACACTTTTGTCCCTAGATAGGTCTTTGCTTTTGGCAGCGTTGTGCTGCATGCCGATCTGACCGGCCATCTAGGCCATGTCAGAAGTTTCGCCCCTGATCAAGAGATCAGATTCGGGAACCCGGACTTCTTTGTACACTCTCGAGGTGACATGTCATTAATTGGGCTCATAGTATCGCCTGCCACATACGAAGACTCCAAGGCCTTAACTCCGGATTCTTCTTTCGGTCGTGCTCGTAGGGTTAGTCACGTCGATGACTCCACTCCTAGTCCGAATCCGGCCATAGCACCCGATGCTCGGATATTTGTTCTTGCCGAATACTCCACTTCCCCGGATGCGTCGGAGGTCATCTCCGAAGGCTCCTGGCAGGTTGACCCGATCAAGCTCTGAACACTCAACGAGTCCCTAGATTGGATCTCGTCGATGAGGATTCCCGATGACCCCACTCCGATCTATGCTCAGATCGGTCACAGGGCGGGTCAGGACGAATTTTTTGTCCCACCCACCACCCACTTGGTAGCCACAGTCGAAGATTTACCTGACATGTTGGATTATGCCTCCGAGGAGGCAGATTACATGGATGATGAGGATTGTGCGGCCACACCCATTAACACCAGGTGATGGGCCACCACCTCCACATAGGATGTCTACATTGAGGACACTCCTACCGCTAATGGCGAGAACATGCCTAATAACGACGGCGACAAGTCGGGTGACGCGTCGTCAAGGCGCCAGAAGCCGCATAAATGGTCTACACACAAGAAGGGGACTAAGATAGCCCGGAAGACCTCGGCGATCCAGATATCCCAGAAAAACCGCTAGAGGGTCAGGAGAGGCCTAAAGACCAGCGCGACCCCAATGACCTCAACGATTCCGAGGACAACAGCTACCCCCCCTGTCGAGGAAGAGGACATCCAGGAAGCCGATGACTTCGACATCCCTGATAATAAGGAAGATCAGGAATTGGTCAGGCAATAGCTTTTAGCAACAGCCCGCAACCCGGAAGCAAAAGAGCGACAGCTTAAAGTCGAACAACATAACCTCAATGATCGATGGGTGAGCGTCCTCGCAGCTGAGGAAGGACATGGTACAAGTCTGTCCGACCAACCGAAGAGTTACCCGTGTCGAAGGCTACTGCTGCAATTCAACAAAGAGCTCACTGATACACTGTCTCCTAAACAAACCCCATACGATAAGCTAGACCGCCCTCCTCGAGGACAAGACAGGATGGCTGGCGACACCAGTTATAGGCCGGCGATGCCCCGAAGACGGGGAAAGGAGCCATTAGAGCCCGAGGATATGTTTGACCTACGACATGACCTGGACTACTGAGCAGCTCATACAAGATCCATCTAGGGATCAAGAGAATACTCAGCCAATAGACAGGACGGGCACATGCCCTGGCTCAACCACAATGATAGAGGATGGGAGCGCAACCGGGCTAGAACAGACACCGAATACCGGCATGACATAGCTCAGGTTAGAGGCGCTGCCCACCCACTGTGTTTCACGGATGAGGTAATGCATCATCAGTTCCTAGTTGGGTTTAAACCCGTGAACATCGAGTAGCACGATGGGACAACTGACCCAACCGTATGGATTGAGCACATCCTCCTCCACATCCACATGGCGCGAGGAGACGATGTCCATGCCATCAAATATCTACCCCTAAAACTAAAGGGGCCAACTCAACACTGGTTAAACAACTTCCCCGAAAACTCCATTGGATGCTGGCAAGACCTAGAAGATGTATTCCGATCTAACTTCCATGGCACCTATGTTCGGACGCCGGATTCCTCCGACCTAAGGAACGTCGTTTAGAAACCCGAAGAGTCTGTGCGGCAATTCTGGAATCGATTCTTGACCAAGAAAAACCGGATTGTCGACTGCCCGGACGAACAGGCAATAGCGTCCTTCCAGCATAATATTCGGAATGAATGGTTGGCTTGCCAGTTCGGCCAGGACAAACCTCAGACTATGTCCGCCCTCACGTCACTCATTACCCTCTTTTGCGCAGGCAAAGATACTCGCAAGACGCAGCCACAACTGTGAAGAGCCCGGAACCTCTGAAGTTCGCAACGCTAACGGGAAACCAAGTGTCAGCACAACAACAATGATGCTGATGACATGACCGTTAATGCTAGCTTCCAGAATTCCCAACCCAGGCAGCAGAAGAAGCCTCCTAAAGGCAATCACGATGGAAAAACCCCACGGGAGAAGATCATGGAAAGGCCTTGCCAAATCCATGGCACTCAAGAGATACCCGCCAATCACATGCACCGCATTGCTAGGTGTTCAAACAGGCCGACAAACTCACGCCTGAGGATCAAGGCAAGAGCCCTCGCAGCAAGGATGAGGATGAGCCTCGGGGTCCGATTGGTGGCGGACAAAAGAAATTCCCTCCAGAGGTCAAAACAGTAAACATGATATACGCCACCCATATACCCAAGAAGGAGAGTAAGTGTGCCCTTTGAGAGGTCTACATTATAGAGCCTCTAGCCCCGAAGTATAATCGTTGGTCGGCATATCCGATCACCTTCGATCGACGTGATCACCTGACCAGTATCCGTCATGGGGGTTCGGCCGCCCTCACCCTAGACACCATCATAGATGGGTATCACCTCACAAAAGTCCTAATGGACATAGGAAGTAGCCTTAACCTGATTTACTCAGACACGGTGAAAAATATGGGTGTAGATCAGTTAAGGATCAAACCCAGCAACACTACCTTAAAAGGAGTAATTCCAACTGTCGAGTCTCGGTGTACGGGCTCTATAAGCCTGTAAGTAGTGTTCGGCTCCCCTGACAAGTTTCAAAGTGAAGACTTGATCTTCGACATTGTACCCTTCTGCAGCTGCTATAATGCCCTGCTCGGCAGAACAACGTTCGCTCGCTTTAATGCCATACCAGACTACACATACCTCGAGCTCAAGATGCCCGGCCCCAAGGGTCCATTACTACCAATGGGAACACAGAGTGCTCTCTCCGAATTGAGGAACATGTGCTAGCCCTGGCTGCCGAATTTAATTACAACGATGATCGGAAAGCTCCAACATCTATAGTAAAGGCACGCAGGGTGGGGAAGCGATCACGGCTTCAGTCCAAACTCTTAGAACCTTCCCCTCCCCTAAATAGGGATTCGCCCCCATCGCACAACCCTACGACCAGCAAAGTACGTGCTAAGTAAGCACAACTTTTCACTTAAAATTCCATGAGCAGTGGTGGGGAAAAAAGGGTAAGTGTTCAGCTCGAACGAACTATTAGCACTACACTTCGGCGACTTCTCAAGACCTTGTTCACAAGATTCGTTTGCCAAACAGTACCACCCATTGAGGTGCACCGAAGCGCAACAGTAATGAAGCGACAGGGCACATTGAGGACGTAAGGTCACCAATCAAAGACCGCCAGTACAACCACTCCTGTAGAATTTCTTCCTTTTTCACATACCTGTAATCAGTTGCTTCGGTAATACATCAAGAAGAGTTATTGAGAAAAATATATCATCATTATACATGTTTGTCACGTTGTCTTTTTTGGTACATATTTTCTTTCTCCCTCTTCTCGTGAAACTATTTTGGTATGTTGCGATGCAACCAACTAATAGACCGGGGGCTCGAGTTTAAAAAATAAAATCGCCTTACGAACATTTGCTTATACGTCCGGCATCTTGGAATTCGCTTTATATGCATTGGTTACTAACTATGTCTTGGGTCAATAGTTGGGTTGCCCCGCTCCTGTGCTTGCCCCTTTACGTTCCGGTAGTTCGGCTAAAAGGGCAAAGGGAGAACCTCTGCAATGGTGTTCCCGGCTAGTCTGGTAAAGCACCTTAGACGAGAAAGCCGAAAACTGATTGTCATGGTATGCGAGAACCGGTCTGCGAATCCGAGCCTAAGTGTTATACTCACGACCTCGTCAGAGGTCATCCCGTGTCATACGATTGCTTTGCTACTCGGACAAACCATGTGATATCGGCTTTAGCCGCGGATCGTCTGACTATCACAAGTAACCGGTGTCTAGTCACCAGCCTCCCACGGCCCTTTTTGCGCCCCTATGGCTGAGTGAAAGTAGTAAAGCACTATGGTTTGATTGCCTATTCTGCCGCACACTACCGTCTTTGGGTACCGATAGTTCGGCTAAGGGTTATAGTGTGTAATTAGAGACACCCCACGTAGTATCTACATGGGTTCTAAAGCCAACGAGTTGGACCTTTCAGTTTAAACGGCTACAAAGGAGTTATAAAGGAATGCAAAACATTAAAAACATTATAACCTAGGCATAAGAAATATACAAGCGTTTACAAGCCTTCGGACATATTACAATGCATCTAATCATACATGTTCTCTTTCGAACACTATGACTCTATTGCGCGAGCACCCTCCATTACTCCGGAGAAGTACAGCTCGGGCGCCGATGTTCCTTCCCAGGAGGTGACGAGGCGGTGGCTATCTTCATCGGATCAAGCCCCGACTAGTGCACCTTGGCCTTTGCCAAGGACATCCGGGCTTCCTCGATGCAGGAGGAGCACTTCATAGCATCGAGTCAGGGTGAGGCGTCGATCAGCTTCTGCACCAGGCCGAAGTAGCTGCCTGGCAGTGGCTCGTTGGGCCATAACCGGACGCAGAGATCCTACATGGTCGGCTCCGCCATCCGGTGCAACTCCATCAGTTGCTTCAGGTGCTCGACAATAAGAGGAGAGCGCTCGGTGGCTTCAAACTGTGCCTAGAATAAACGATCTTCATGTCCTTCTTCCCATGAAACATAAAGCTGACTTGCGTCCTCTACGCTCTTCTGAAGGTCGAAGCAGGTGCCTGAGGAACGCCAAACACAGGTAAGCAACTCGAACTTGCTATCCCCAAAGACACACTGCAATAACTATGGCCTACCATCTGTTATAGAATTTGCCTAGCGAACTGGCTATTCGAAAAACTTCCGATCCGCCCGCTCCTTTTGGAGTTCGGTTTTCACGGTGGATAGTTTGGCAGCCTGCTCCTTGCCTTTCTGCTCAAGGGCCTCGCACTTGTGGCCGGCATACTTGGGCTCCTATTGGATCTCCTTCACCCGGTCCTTGTTCTTATCGCTGGTGGCCCTTAGGGCTGACAACGCGAAAACCACTTGCTCGGCTACCGCCCTCTCAACCGAAGACTCCTGCTTCACATTTTTTAGCTTGTCCCTAAGCTTTTCTATTTCCTTCGCCAAGGCTGTGTAAGCATCAAGAATAAGAATACTGCATCGATAGTAGGATAACAACAATTTTTTGGATACCGAGTAAGGCTTACCTTGTGCCTCGTCAAATCTCTTGTTTAGAGCATCAAGCTCCTCTTCGGAGCTTTTGAGCTTCCAATTCAGCTCGTCCAGCTCGGCGTCATTCACAACCACCGCCGATGACGAAGCCTACAACACACAAATCCTTGTCAGGTTATACGGGTTCAGTTTTATGTCCTGTGGGGACCCTGACTCGTAAGTCATGATCACCGAATGTACGTGCATAGTGATCCCAGAGATCAATGCTCACTGAACACACTAAAACTGAATAACAAGAGTCTTACATCCAATACATACTGGTTTACTGAAATATGGTCTTTATGACCAAGTCTTCATATGATTGCGGCAGAAGTCTTCAACGATAGCGTGAACCAATGCCACCTACCTTAACGCTCTTGGCATTCCGACTGGGAAGCATCCTAGCTCGCATGTCCGTCACCAAGGTAATCTTCATCATAACCTGATCTTTCATGCCTGGCCAATGAAATAACCAATGGCAAGCCAATGAGTACTTTGAATGTACTCGCAAGCAACCCATGTTTGGAACAAGGCAATAACAATGCATGATATAGCACTAATAGGTAAGTTTTGCAGAAAGCTAGTTTTGAGTGCAGTGACATGATCAAGTAACTTAAGTAAGCATGCAACAACCATAGACAGGTGTTCATAAGAACACGTCAAAGTCATCATCATAAGCAGGGGTTTGGACATCTCATGTTCAACCATCACACCAAGTCCTCAGACTTGTCTCATGTATCGTCTGAGCATGTCATGTTTAGTCATCATGCCTAGTCATCCGACTCAACTCAAGTATCATCCTTGTCACCACACACACACACACACACCAAGTTTTGAGGAAACATCTGGACATAGTCTAAGAAGTACCACCCAACTGTCCTTGACCGTGGACACGGCTATTCGAATAGTTTTACACTCTGTAGAGGTTGCACACATTACCCACGAGACTCGGGGAACTTCCGTGTCATCCACGACTCGCAGTATATTACATACCCGAGGTAAGCACCCGAACAATGCCTTTCCCCTAGCAATACTAAACAAAGAGTCCACTCGATTGGTACCAAGCCCACATGATGTACAGCACCCGTATCATCCATGCAGGGACCAACGGTGTGCCCGATGCCTGTGAAGACAACGCATGATCGTCCATACCGACACGACCCCATAAGGGGTATCGTGGTTGCGCATGTAAGGATGGGACGGTCGACAAATCTTAAATCTAATCCGTTTTCAAAAACACACCCTCAACTTGTTCCGGCACACCACCTCTTTCTCAAGTGGTCACCCAACTTGCCATCATCTCCCTCGGGCATTAGTGGCACCCGACAGGGTTTTCGAAAAGTCTTTGAAATCATTGCCTCATCTCCACCACCACACACAATCCCCATCCCACATGCGTAGCATCTACTAGCATCCTATCTACACCCACCCGCACAACCCTCATATGAATGGTAGGGTCATGCATGATGCAAGTATCAATGAGAGAGTATCGGAAGCATCCAACCGAAGGGGGAACACCACATCATGATCAGTCATCGAACCAAAAAGTGCTATATGTCATGCATGAAAAAGTTTCTTAACATGGTCAAAGGGCTACTTGCCTAGCTTAGCAATGTCTTCAAGATCTTCACACACTTCTCGTCCAAGTCCGAGCACTCCGTCTATTTCGTCAACTATCGCCGGAAACAATCATAATAAGCAACACCACAAGCAGAGAAATAAATTTGCTCTATAAATAGGAGTTTATTTTTTCATGGACGCCTTTGTTCATAATAAAAATAACCAAGGAGGTTTCATTAGATGTGTATCAAGGGGGATTTTTGAATGGTGGGAATGAATGATGCGATGATCCTGTAAGAAGCCTACAGGAAATGTTTTAATAAAAAGGAGATGAGGCACCCAATAAATAAGGCATGATTTTCGAAACAATTAGAAAGTGGTCTCGCCGGTTTGGGAGTTGGGACGATTTTCTTATGAATTTCCAAAGCGGAAATAAATGGGAAAAGCGAGCATTTATTAGTTCAAGCAGAATAGGGGCATGGGAAAAATGTTAACCATGCCTAGATAAATAGGGAATGATATTTAGGACATCTGGAATTTTGAATCATTCCATTTGGAGTTGATTTGAATTCTCTATGAATTTTAAAATGTGTTTTTCCATAGTTCAATTTCAATTTTTAATTTGAAATGTACAAGAAGACTTGCAGGAAAAATGTGCATTGCACATATTTGGATAGATCTTGATTTTAGTGATCTATAGGAATTTGAATCATCAAAATTGGAGGTCATATCAATTTATTATGAATTTTACAATTTTCTGGAAAAATAGAAATTGGAAAAGGGGGTTACCCCATGGGCCATGCACGCACTGGGTGCAAGATAGCCATTGGGTGCACTGGGCCGGCCCAGCCACGCACGCCAGGTGCCACGTAGATGGCGTATTCGTTGAAATGCGCCTTCGGTCAGGGGAAAACGCCAATACCTGGCGCTGTCTCCACTTAAACCGCCGGTCCTGACCCTTGGGTGGCTTATAGGTGGGCCCGGCCAAGCGGGCTTCTCCCACCTCCTGCCAGGGCGAGATAGGGGAGGCCGAGCCGAGCGCTCACCGGTGTTGCCTCAGTGGCTCAGACTACCCCTGGCGAGGCTTTGGGCACTAGCGAGATCAGGGCGAAGGGCCTCACACCCCAAGGGTCCTTTCCTTTGCCGGGAAGCATCGGGGCAAAGGAACCTCAACCGTGGCAAAGGCCTATAATGGCGGCTATGGTAGCAATGCTCCGGCCATCGAGGGAAGGAAAAAGGGGCGTGAGGAAGCTAGTGGAGATGCTGGCGGTTCCCGGGTGATGCCTAGATGAGGAGAGTGTCGCCCGAGAAGCTCAAATCCGAACGAGACTATGGCGGAAGGCTCTGGCCATGGCATTGGATGGGGGACACGGGAGGGCAAAGGGGTCGGTCCAGGGGGTCTATGGGAGAAAGAGGGGGCTAAGGGGTTGAGAGGGGCACTCTAGGGGGGCTCTTATAGCCTATACGAAGCGCACCATGGACCATGTCCACAGGGGTGCTCTGGCGCCCTGCCAGGGAAGGGAGGAGGGCAAGGGAGGAGGGGCCCGACAGTGTGGCGTGTTGAGGATGTCGAGGCAACCTCGGAAGACAGCACCGAGAGGCCCAAGGCTGTCGGGGGCATGCATAGGGCAGCGGCTACATTGCGGTCGAGCACTGTTGCATGCTCTAGAGTGCCCATATGGCATGCCATTGGCCTCTTGGACGTGTCCATGCATGTCTAGAAGTTTCAGGGAGGTAAAACAAAGGAGAAATTTCAAAGGATGTTGTGGGGGTTCCATTAGAATAGGAAGGAAGTGGACAAGAAGGTAAAACATTGTTGTCCAGGGGTAGAAATGGGGCTGTTACCCCACAAATCATTGAGCTGGGGGGCTGGGTTTCTTACTGCAACTATAAGGGGTCAAGTAGGTACTGTGGTAAAAATTGTGGGTCAAGGAGAATAAGTTAAGAAGGGAAAACAATGACTTTTAGAGGTGACATCAAGGTGTTTGATGATGATTTGGACAAGTAAATGAATACTACTTGCCTTGAGACATAATAGAGATAAATGGTGGTTAAAAGTAAAGGCTTTCCACCAAGTTTGAGATTTGTTGAGGAAAGTTGCCGATGTCACTTTGGCAAACCCTAGGAATTGGCAGAAACTCATTTCTATAGATCTACTCATTTAATTATATTCCCCTTGATGCACCACTCCTTGTGGTGGCTTTATTTGGTCACTAGAGCATTTCCAAAAAGTTAGGGATCAATAGGAGATACTTCACAATGAAGATTTTCTCAAACTTGGCTCTGAACAGGAATAGTTTTAGGATATTTTGGTGAACCAAAACAATTGGTATTGAGATGAAACTTGGCAAGACGAACACATATATCATATGTGACATGCTAGAAATTTCCTGGATTTAATTGAGAATATTTCTTATAGAAATATTTGAAATGCTAGGAATAGACAGAAATGGTTTTGCAGGATTTTGTCCAATATGTTGAACACGACCATGTGTTGACACCCTTATTTATGGCAATATATGTCCACTAAGTTTTCCTAAATTTTCTCAAATATTTTTAAAGCATTTAAATAATTTTTCCCTACAAAAGACCATTTCTAGCCTTAAGAAAAAGCCTTTAAATAAATATGAACATAATCTTTAAAAATAATATTTTGTGGTTTGGGGAATTTATATATATAGTAGGTTCCAAATAAAGCATTTAGGGAAAAAGGATCCACCCAATTTGGGGACTTGTAGTGCAAATCTCAAATCAGGGTTTTTTGAAAACCTAATTTAAATAAATGCTTTTTGGCCAAAAATAATATTTGATAAAAATAGTTTGGGTTACTATTCACATGGCATGATCATTGGGCAAGAAGTTTGGATCAAGGAAAAGAGCTTTGAGAGTAGGAGGGAGTTTTATGAGTATAGAGCACTAGCAAGCAATCAAACAATCAGCAATCACGTCAAGCATAACAAGCACACACAAGTTTTAATTGGGCCTAATTATTGAGTTATGATACATTAGTCATGAGCCAAATCACAGGGGGTGACATGTCCGGACCTCTTAAGGGCTGTTAGAACATATCAACCATACAGTTTCATATATAGTTCAGATAATGATCCATGATTAAACCCTAGGTAAGTTTTTTCAACTCACCCTGGGCTCGGGGGCTTCCATGTATATAGTTATGAAAAGAAATAAACAGCTTGCAAATAAAGCTTCGTGTAGCTCACCTGAAAGCCCGCCATGACACCCTTGAAGGCCTCCTTCAGCCCATTGTCGACGGACTGAATGCTCTGCAATACCGCACCCATAAGGGTACAGTGGTCTTCGGAGATGGAGGCGCTCGATAGAGCCTCCCCCATGGTCGGCCACCCATTGGTCGGTGGCACCAGTGGTGATCTGTCAACCCGACCACCAACCATGGATTTAACTGGTACCTCTGGAGGCGTGGTCGGCTGCGGAGATGTCCTCGGAGAGGACTGGATGTCTGCCCATCCGGACTCCTCAGTTGCCAGATGGGGACCCGCCCCTCGGTCTTCGGTGGCCGAGGTGTTAGTCTCAACCATAATGTCGTCTCCCCCCTGCTGGTGCCCTACTTCACAATGGCATGGTGGGACGACACCTCCGCGTTGTCCTTCGCAGTGTCCGGGGGAGTGGGATGCGACGTATTCCTGCTCTCCCGTCCGAAATCTGGTCGGTGGGGAGGACGCACGGTGGGCTTCATAATCAGTAAATGCTCGCATGTTAGTAACCCTCAAAGCCTATCAATGATAGCCGAGGGAGTATTCAGATCCTTACCTTCGAGCGGGGGGATTGACCCTTAGATTCCTTCGCGAAACTCTCTTGAAATCATCGAACTCGGTGTCCGAGTCCGAACTATCGTCGAACAGGATTACCTATGCCCGACGCGTTTTCTTCTGGGCAGGAGGGGGGACTTCCTCGGTTGCTTTCGATGAAGCTACACTCTTTCTCGCAGGGGGGAATCGCCCTTCCCCTCGCCTTCGTCCTCATATTCATGGTCCTCTTGATTCGAGGAGGCATGGGTTTCTTCGGACATGGCCTCTTGTTGTTCCCTGATGCGTAGGCCTTCCTAGCCTTGCTTCTTTGTCTTCTCCTTCTTTGCGGGCACCTCGTAAGGCGCCTCAACAAGCATCTCCACCAATAGCCGGGACGCGTTGTCTTTTGGCTAAGGCGCTGGGCAGTTGATGCCCGTGGCTTTGCTCTGCCATTTCTGCAAAGGTGATCGGGTGTATATTTGAGATTTTCTGTAGGGAAAAAGAAACCGACCAAACAAAACTATACCATACCTCTATAGGAGGCTTATCGGCGTGTAGACCCCGATGTTCCTCCTTGGCTGGCCAATCTTTTGGCGCCTTTAAGAGCGCCTTACACAGCTTCTCCCGCGTAGTGCGGAAGAGATGGCTAATTGTGGGCTCATCGTCGAGTTGATGAGCCCATAGGGGAGAATCTCGGCGCTAGCAAAGGAGGATGCGCCGCTGGAGCATAAGCATGGAGGCAATGCGCTTCTGCAAGAGGTCTACCTCCTTGTCCGTACCCCAGTCGAGGCCCTTTTGGAGCCACGAAGTCAACCTGGTTGAACGACCAGATCTGAATTCGACCGGTGTAGTTTGACTTTCCTCCCTCAGCTCGGTGATGTAAAACCACTCCTTCTGCCATACTTTGATGGTGTCGCTGAAGGTACCGGAGGGCCATACGATGCGGGTGATCTTGCCAATGATAGCCCCGCCGTAGTCTATGAGTTCGCCTGCAACACACTTTAGCTTGATGTTAAACATCTCCGACCCGTAGAAAAGCTTCACAGATGAGGATGAAGGCCGATATGTGCATGAAGGAGTTTGGCGGGAGGTCATGGAAGTCAAGGTCGTAGAAGAACATGAGCCCCCTAACAAAGGGGTGGAGCGGGAAGCTTAGTCCTCAGTTGAAATGGGGGAGAAAGACCACCCTTTCGCATGGCCTGGGAGTGGGGATCGCTTGGGCCTTCTCTGGCACGCGGTGGGGGATGAGGTAGTGTTGGAAATATGCCCTAGAGGTAATAATAAATTAGTTATTATCATATTTCCTTGTTCATGATAATCGTTTATTATCCATGCTATAATTGTATTGATCAGAGACTTAAATGCATGTGTGGATACATAGACAAAACCATGTCCCTAGTATGCCTCTAATGGACTAGCTCGTTGATCAAAGGATGGTTAAGGTTTCCTAGCCATGGACATGAGATGTCATTTGATAACGGGGTCACATCATTAGGAAAATGATGTGATGGACAAGACCCAAACTGCAAACGTAGCATATGATCGTGTCAGTTTATTGGTATTGTTTTCCGCATGTCAAGTATGTGTTCCTATGACCATGAGATCATGCAACTCACAGCTATCGAACGAGAGCCTTGTGTGTATCAAACATCGCAACGTAACTGGGTGACTATAAAGGTGCTCTACAGGTATCTCCGATGGTGTCTGTTGAGTTGGCATGGATCGAGACTGGGATTTGTTACTCCGTGTGACGGAGAGGTATCTCGGGGCCCACTCGGTAATGCAACATCACAATAAGCCTTGAAAGCAATGTGACTAATTGTTAGTTGCGGGATCTTGTATTACCGAACGAGTAAATAGACTTGCCGGTAACGAGGTTGAACTAGGTATGGAGATACCGACGATCGAATCTCGGGCAAGTAACATACCGAAGAACAAGGGGAACGTTATACGGGATTAACTGAATCCTTGACATAGAGGTTCGACCGATAAAGATCTTCGTAGAATATGTAGGAACCAATGTGGACGTCTAGGTCCCGCCATTGGTTATTGACCATAGAGGTGTCTCGGTCATGTCTACATAGTTCTCGAACCCGTAGGGTCTGCACACTTCAGGTTCGGTGGCGTTTCGGTAGTGTAGAGTTATGTATGGTGGTGACCGAAGTTTGTTCGGAGTCCCGGATGAGATCCCGGACGTCACGAGGAGCTCCGGAGTGGTCTGGAGGTAAAGATTCATATATAGGAAGTCCCAGTTTGGTTTCCAGAAAAGTTTCGGGCTCATCGGTTGTGTACCGGGAGTGCCGGTAGTGTACCGGGAGTGCCGGTAGTGTACCGGGAGGCCTCCGGGAGGGGTATTTCGACCCCAAGAGGTCCATGGGCTGTGGGAGAATAATAACCAACCCTTAGTGGGCTGGGAAAACAGCCACAAAGGCCCATGGCGCAGGAGAGAAAGTCCTAAAGCAAAAAGTGGAAAATCAGCCAATAGGAGGCAATCCTACTCCAACTAGGATTGGTGGTGAAGTAGGATTGCTTCCCACCTCCTATTTCGGCCGACCCAAAGGCCTTGGATGCCTCTCCTCTCCTCTCCTCCTATATATACTAGTGGATTGGGTGGTTTTTGGACAGAATTTCCGGCCACGTGCTACCCGTTACACCGGTGAATAGTTTCTCCTCTAGATCGGTTTTCTACAGCGCTTAGGCGAAGCCCTGCCTGAATTGCTCCACCACCATCACCAGAGCACCGTCACGCTACCGGTAAACTCTCTATCCTCTCCACCTCCTATCGCTGGATCGAGACGGTGGAGATCGTCATCAAGCTGCATGTGTGCTGAACGCGGAGGTGCCATTCGTTCGGCGCTAGATCGGAAGGACCGTGATCGATATCACGAGATGGTTCATGATGTGATCACGGAATGGATCGTGATGAGTTCGCGGGACAGATCATGATCAAGAGCGTGAGACGGATCGTGATGTGTTCGCGGGACGGATCATGATGTGTTCGCGGGACGGTTCGTGATTGGATCGCGGGATGCTCGGCGATTTGGATCGCGAAGAAGTTCGACTACACCAACCGCGTTTCTTAACGCTTCCCTCTTAGCGATCTACATGGGTACGTAGATGCACTCTCCCTCTTGTAGATGCTCATCACCATGGATAGGTTTGCGTGTGCGTAGGAAAATTTTGTTTCCCATGCGACGTTCCCCAACAGTGGTATCAGAGCTAGGTTGATGGTTCGATGAGATCTCGAGTAGAACACAAAAGGTTTGTGGGCGTTCATGCTTAGATTGCTTCCTCCCTTGGTCGTATTTTGGTTCAGCGGGATTGTGAGATGAAGCGGCCTGGACCAACATTACTCGTACGCTTACGAGAGACCGGTTCCCTCAATGCAACTTGTTGCTTAGATGGCTTGCGGGTGACAGTTTCTCTCACTTTAGTTGGATCAGATCCGACAAAGGCGGTCCTTGAGAAGGTTGAAAAGAAATCTATGTATCACCGTTGTGGTTTATGCGTAGGTGAGAATCGTTCTTGCTAGATACCCGTAGCAGCCACGTAAAACATGCAACAACAATTAGAGGACGTCTAACTTGTTTTTGCAGGGTATGTTGTGATGTGATATGGCCAATTACATGATGAGATATATGTGATGTATAAGATGATCATGTGATGTATAGAATTTCACGACTTGCATGTCGTTGAGTACGGCAACCGGCAGGAGCCATAGGGTTGTCTTTAATTATTGTATGACCTGCGTGTCAATCATTAAGCGCTATGTAATGCTTTACTTTATCGCTAAGCGGTAGCAATAGAAGTAGAAGCAGGGCTGGCGCCACAACCCCAATGGCAACACATTGATGGAGATCAAGATAATGGAGATCATGGCGTTGTGCCGGAGACGATGGAGATCATGCCGGTGTTTCGAAGATGGAGATCTTAAACACAAGTTCATGGCCATATCATGTCACTTATGAATTGCATGAGATGTTAATCCTTTTTTTGCACCTTGTTTTGCTTAGGTCGACAGTAGCATTATAAGGTGATCCCTCACTTGAATTTCAAGATGAACGGTGTTCTCCCCGAGTGTGCACCGTTGCGAAAGTTCGTCGTGTTGAGACACCACGTGATGATCGGGTGTGATAGACTCTACGTTCACATACAACGGGTGCAAGCCAGATTTGCACGCGCAGAACACTCAGGTTAAACTTGACAAGCCTAGCATGTACAGACATGGCCTCGGAACACAAGAGACCGAAAGGTCGAACATGAGTCATATAGTAGATTTGATCAACATAATGATGTTCACCATTGCAGCCACCTCAACTCATGTGATGATTGGATTTGAGTTGGTGAATTTGGATCATGTATCACTCGAATGATCGGAGGGATGTCAATTTGAGTGGGAGTTCTTAGGTAATATGATTAATTGAACTCATTATCATGAACATAGTCAAAGTGTCTTTGCAAATTATGTTGTAGATTACTAGCTCACGCTGTAGCTCCCTTGTAGTTTTATATGTTCCTAGAGAAATAGTATTGAAAGATGATGGTAGCAATATTGCGGACTGGGTCTGTGATCTGAGGATTGTCCTCTTTGCTGCACAGAAGGCTTATGTCCTTAATGCACCGCTCGGTGCGCCACCCCCTCTAGCATCGTCTGTAGATGTTGTGAATATCTGACAGGCACATTTTCGATGACTACTTGATAGTTTAGTGCATCATGCATTACAGATTAGAATTGAGGCTCCAAAACATTTTGAACGTTATGGAACATATGAGATGTTCTAGGAGCTGAGATTGTGATCTCAGGCTCGTGCCCGTGTTGCGAGATATGAGATCTCCAACAAGATTCTTTGCCAGTAAGATGAAGGAGAATAGCTCAATCATTGAGCATGTATTCAGATTGTCTGGGTACTACAATCGCTTGAATCAAGTGGGAGTTGATCTTCCAGATAAGATAGTGATTGATAAAGTTCTCCAAGTCACTGTCACTAAGCTACTAGAACTTGGTGATGAACTATAAGTTGCCAGGGATAGAAATAATGATTCCTGAGCTGTTCGCGATGTTTGACACCGCGGAGGTAGAAATCAAGAAGGAGCGTCAAGTGTTGATGGTTAATCAAACCACTAGTTTTGAGAAGGGCAAGAGCAAGGAGGGAAACTTCATGGATAGCAAGTCAGTTGCTGCTCCAGTGAAGCAACCCAAAGTTGAACTCAAACCCGAGACTAAGTGTTTCTATTATGAGGTGAGAAGTCGCTGAAGCGGAACAACCCTAGATACTTGGTAGATAAGAAGGCTGGCAACATTGACATAAGTATATTTGATATACGAGTTATTGATGTGTACCTTGCTAGTACTCCTAGTAGCACATGGGTATTTGATACCGGTTCGGTTGCTAAATGTTAGTAACTCGAAATAAAAGCTACGGAATAAACAGAGAACTAGCTAAGGGTGAGGTGACGATGTGTGCTGGAAATGTTTCCAAGGTTTATGTGATCAACATCGCGCGCTCTCTCTACCTTCAGGATTAGTGACAAACCTAAATAAATGTTATTTGGTGTTTGCGTTGAGCATGAACATGATTAGATCATGTTTGTTGCAATATGGTTATTCATTTAAGTCAGAGAATAATAGTTATTCTGTTTACATGAATAATACCTTCAATGGTCATGCACCTAGTGAGAATGGTTTGTTGAAATCTTGATCGTAGTAATACACATGTTCATAACATTAATGTCAAAAGATACAAAGTTAAATAATGATAGTACCACATACTTGTGGCACTGCCGCAAAATGTCATATTGGTATAAAGCGCATGAAGAAACTCCATGGTGATGGATATTTGGACTCATTCGATTTCGAATCGGTTGAGACATGCGAACTATGCCTCTTGGGCAAGACGACTAAAGGACCCCGTTGGATGGAGCGGGCAAGTGATTCATTGGAAATGATCCATGTTGATGTATGCAATCTAGTGAGTCTTGTAGCGTGCAGTGGATATCGTTATTTTCTTACCTTCACTAATGATTTGAGTAGATATAGTGTATATTTACTTAATGAAACACAAGTCTGAATCGTTTGAAAGGTTCAAGCAAATTCAGAGTGATGTTTAAAGATCATCGTGACAAGAAGATAAAAATGACTGTGATATGATCGTGGAGGTGAATATCTGAGTCACGAGTTTGGCATACAACTTAAGACAATGTGAAAGTTGTTTCACAACTAAACGCCACCTGGAACACCATAGTGTGATGGTGTGTCCGAACATCATAGTTATGCTCTTTTGGACATGGTGCGTGCTATGATGTCTCTTGTCGTTTTACTACTATAATTTTGGGGTTATGCATTAGAGACAACTACATTCACTTTAAATAGGGCACCATCTAAATCCGTTGAGATGACACCATGTGAATTATGGTTTGATAGAAACCTAAGCTGTCATTTCTTAATACTTGGGGCTGTGACACTTGTGTGGAAAATGTTTTCACCTAATGAGGTCGAACCCAAGGCGGACAAATGCATCTTCATAGAATACCCTAAGATCAGTTGGGTGAACCTTCTATCTCAGATCCAAGTGCAAAGTGTTTGTTACTAAAACTGATCCTTTCTCGAGGAAAAGTTTCTCTCGAAAGAATTGAGTGGGAGGAAGATAGAACTTGATGAGGTTGTTAAACCTTTGTTCAGCCGGAGAATAGCGCAGCGTAGAAAGATGTTTCTGTGAAGCCTACGTTAGTTGAAGAGGAAGTTAATGATGATGATCATGAAACTTCAGGATCAAGTTACTATCGAACTTTGTAGGTCGACAAGGATGTGTACTGCTCCTAAGCGGTACGACAACTCTATCTTGGAGGTCATGTTGTTGGACAACGATGAACCTACGAGCTATGGAGAAGCGATGATGGGCCCGGATTCTGACAAATGGTTGGAGGCCATGAAATCCGAGATAGGATCCATGTATGAAAACCAAGTATAGACTTTGGTAGACTTGCTCGTTGGACGGCAGGTCGTTGAGTACAAATGGATCTTTAAAATTAAGACAGACACTGATGGTGAATGTCACTATTTGTAAGGCTCGACTTGTTGCAAAGATGTTTGTGACAAGTTCAAGGAGTTGACTATGATGAGACTTTCTCACTCGTAGTGGTGCTAAAGTCTGTTGGATTATGTTAGCAGTTGCTGTGTTTTCAATTTTGAAATCTGGCAGATGGATGTCAAAACATCGTTTCCTTAACGGTTTACTTGAGGAAAGGTTGTATGTGATACAACCAGAAGGTTTTGTCAGTCCTAAGGATGCTAAAAGGTGTGCAAGCTTCGGTGATCCTTCCATGGACTGAAGCAAGCATCTCGGAGTTGGAATATACGCTTTGATGAGTTGATCAAAATTTTTGAGTTTATACAAAGTTTACGAGAAACTTGTATTTGCAACAAAGTGAGTGGGAGCACTATAGAATTTCTGATAAGTATATGCGGATGACATATTGTTGATCGGAAATAATGTAGGATTTCTGGAAAGCATAAATGGTTGTTTGGAAAGTGATTTTCAAAGGAAGACCTGGATAAAGCTACCAAATTATTGAGCATCAAAATCTATGGAGATAGATCAAGATGCTCGATGAGACTTTCAATGAGTGCATACCTTGACAAGATTTTGAAAGAGTTCAAAATGGATCAGTCAGAGAAAGAGTTCTCGCCTGATTTGTAAGGTGTGAAAGTTGAGTGAGACTCAAAGCTCGACAACGGCAGAAGAAAGAGAAAGGACGAACGTCGTCCCCTATGCCTTAGCCATAGGCTCTATATTATGCCATGCTGTGTACCGCACCTGTGTGTGCCTTGCCATGAGTCCGTCAGGGGGTACAAGAGTGAACCAGGAGTGGATCACTGGACAACAGTCAAGATTATCCTCAGTAACTAAGAGACTGAGGAGATGTTTCTCGATTATGGAGGTGATAAAGAGTTCGTCGTAAGGAGTTACGTCGATACAAGCTTTAACACTAATCCGGATGACTCGTACTAGCAATCTGGATACGTATAGTGGAGCAGCCATTTGGAATAGTACCGAGCGGAGTGTGGTAGCAGTGTTTACGGTTTGACATAGGTATTTGCAAAGTGCACACGGATCTGAATGTCACAGACCCATTGACTATAAGACCTCTCTCACATGCAAAGAATGATCGAGCCCCAGAACTCGTTGGGTGTTAGATTCATAACAATGCGAATCACATGGTGATGTGAACTAGATTATTGACTCTAGTGCAAGTGGGAGACTGTTGGAAATATGACCTAGAGGCAATAATAAATTAGTTATTATCATATTTCCTTATTCATGATAATCGTTTATTATGCATGCTATAATTGTATTGATCGGAGACTTAAATGCATGTGTGGATACATAGACAAAACCATGTCCCTAGTATGCCTCTAATGGACTAGCTCGTTGATCAAAGGATGGTTAAGGTTTCCTATCCATGTACATGAGATGTCATTTGATAACGGGGTCACATCATTAGGAGAATGATGTGATGGACAAGACCCAAACTGCAAACGTAGCATATGATCGTGTCAGTTTATTGCTACTGTTTTCCGCATGTCAAGTATGTGTTCCTATGACCATGAGATCATGCAACTCACAGATATCGGAGGAGTGCCTTGTGTGTATCAAACGTCGCAACGTAACTGGGTGACTATAAAGGTGCTCTATATGTATCTCCGATGGTGTCTGTTGAGTTGGCATGGATCGAGACTGGGATTTGTTACTCCGTGTGACGGAGAGGTATCTCGGGGCCCACTCGGTAATGCAACATCACAATAAGCCTTGCAAGCAATGTGACTAATTGTTAGTTGCGAGATCTTGTATTACGGAACGAGTAAAGAGACTTGCCGGTAACGAGGTGGAACTAGGTATGGAGATACCGACGATCGAATCTCGGGCAAGTAACATACCGAAGAACAAAGGGAACGTTATACGGGATTAAGTGAATCCTTGACATAGAGGTTCGACCGATAAAGATCTTCGTAGAATATTTAGGAGCCAATGTGGATGTCCAGGTCCCGCCATTGGTTATTGACCGTAGAGGTGTCTCGGTCATGTCTACATAGTTCTCGAACCCGTAGGGTCTGCACACTTAAGGTTCGGTGACGTTTCGGTAGTGTAGAGTTATGTATGGTGGTGACCGAAGTTTGTTCGGAGTCCTAGATGAGATCCCGGACGTCACGAGGAGCTCCGGAATGGTCTGGAGGTAAAGATTCATCTATAGGAAGTCCCAATTTGGTTTCCGGAAAAGTTTCGAGCTCATCGGTAGTGTACCGGGAGTGCCGGTAGTGTACCGGGAGGCCTCCGGGAGGGGTATTTCGACCCCAAGAGGTCAATGGGCTGTGGGAGAATAATAACCAGTCCTTAGTGGGATGGAAAAACAGCCACAAAGGCCCATGGCGCAGGAGAGAAAGTCCTAAAGCAAAAAGTGGAAAATCAGCCAATAGGAGGCAATCCTACTCCAACTAGGATTGGAGGTGAAGTAGGATTGCTTCCCACCTCCTATTTCGGCCGACCCAAAGGCCTTGGATGCCTCTCCTCTCCTCTCCTCCTATATATACTACTGGATTGGGTGGTTTTTGGACAGAATTTCCGGACACGTGCTACCCGTTACACCGGTGCATAGTTTCTCCTCTAGATCGGTTTTCTCCAGCGCTTAGGCGAAGCCCTGCCGGAATTGCTTCTCCACCATCACCGAAGCGCCGTCATGCTTCCGGTAAACTCTCTCTTCTATCCACCTCCTCTCGCTGGATCGAGACGGTGGAGATCATCATCAAGATGCACGTGTGCTGAACGCGGAGGTGTCGTCCGTTCGGCGCTAGATCGGAAGGACCGTGATCGAGATCGCGAGACGGTTCGTGATGTGATCACGGAACGGATCGTGATGAGTTCGCGGGACAGATCATGATAAGATCGTGAGACGGATCGTGATGAGTTCACGGGACAGATCATGATGTGTTCGCGGGACGGTTCGTGATTGGATCGCGGGACGCTCGGCGATTTGGATCGCGAAGAAGTTCGACTAGACCAACCGCATTTCTTAACGCTTCCCGCTTAGCGATCTACAAGGGTACGTAGATCCACTGTCCCTCTCGTAGATGCTCATCACCATGGATAGGTTTGCGTGTGCGTAGGAAAATTTTGTTTCCCATGTGACGTTCCCCAACAGGTAGCCGACGTCCTTAAGATCCCGGATGTCCTAGCCGATGACCGTGCAAGCCTCCCACTTGTAGTTGGAGCCAAATCCCGCCAAAGATGAGCTCAAAGGGGGATATGGAAAACCTAGATCTACGCTTTGGAGGCTTAGACGAATGGGGAAGCAGAGGAGGCGAATGAGAAGTCTGGTTAGGCCTTGGGGGTTTTCTTTCCCTTTTATGAGGCTTATAGCTGATTAGCCTCCCTTTGCTGCGTCGTAAATCCCTCCACTTCCCAAGATGCATGTGCCATTGCACGCACATGATTAAACATATCCCATATAAAACGGGGCACAATCTATCCACTGACATATCGTGCTGATGAAAACGGCCTCAAACCGCGAATCGAGTTTTCACAGCTGGATTAGCGGTCGTGGTGGGCCATGTCCTTTCGTCAGAAAGGTCATCAGGGACGCTATTTTATCCTTTGGCATTTTTCCTTTAGGGTCGACCTATTCACGGTGTTCGGACGCGCCTCTATTCGGAAAACTACATATCATCGGAGGCCGAACTGAATTCGGCGGGAAGAACTCACCTCGCAAGCCGAAGACACTAATTATATGAAGCAACTGAAGCTAAGACCCTTAGCGTTGGAGGCATGTTCGGTGGATACTAAGGGAGTCTTGGATTAATGGGTCCTTGGGAGGTCGACCTATTTCTTATGGGCCGGACTGTATGGTCCGCTTAGCAAACATTGGATCGATCGATGGCCCTGTCTCCACGAAGGAAGCTTCGGGAATTGTGGCTTGTCCCCCACGTTTGATGTAGCGATTAGGCATGTTTATCCATGTGGCAGATAAACGACCCTGTGTAAAACCCTAGGTACCCTTGGCATCTATATAAGCTAGAGGGTTTTAGGTTGTAGAGCAGGACAACTCATCTAGGGTTTAGCTCTGTGATCTCGAGGTAGATCAACTTTGGAACCTATACACCATCAATACAATCAAGCTGGGCTTAGGGTATTAACTTCGTAGGAGGGCCTGAACCTGGACATACAAGTCAAGAACCCTTGGCAAATCGCTCTGCCGAGGGAGTCTAGCTGACGGTGATGGTGCGACCGATGATCAGCTCCAGTCTGAGTCGCCGTCCTTTGACTTAACGGCCAGGGGATCGATGCCGTCGTCTTCACCGACACTGTCCTCCTCATCACTATCGCTCGAGGAGGAGCTTTCAATGTCGCTCGTGCTCTCTTCGCAACAGCCGACATGAGCACCCAAATGCCCATAGATCTTGACGAAGAGCATGTCAGCCTCCACCAACTTGAAGTGGGGGATATGCGCACCCGTGAAGCTGTGGGCGCGCGCAAAGGTTTTCCACCCACAATTGAGGGACATGACGCGACGCGCCTGAAACTCAACGTCAGCCCGCACAGCGCCATAACAGCAGTCGTGCACCCGCGGCCACATCGAATGCGGCTTGTCGACCTCCATCACCTTGGCAAAAGGGCAAGGGAGTCGCAAGCGGCTGCGGGGAGTGCCGCGTAGCTTGACAACGAATTCCAGCGTCGTACCTTCAGTATGTCCTACCAGAGGAGGAGGATTCGTCGGTGAAGGAGGATCTGGTGCAGCACTTTGCCTCCCCTGGTCACAAGCCTGCGCCTGCCTCAATCTCTTCCCTTGCTCCCACCGCGCATGCTGAAACTACCCTCCGCCACCGCGGCTGTAGCGGCGGCAAGATACCGAAGGGAGGCTCTCGTCACAGCGGCAGAATCTAGGGGTCTTGCTCTCCCTTGGTCATGTTGGTGGTTGGTGCGACCAATGGCTGAAGGAGAAGGGGATGGATAAGCATCGCCTGTGGTGACCTCTCAATTTATAAGGGAGGGCATGGGGCTGGCTCTCCTCTGCTCCAAGGGGGGCGCCCATCTCCACCAATCCCACTACCCATGTTTACGGGCGAACAGGTAACCGCCCCATTGCTCCAATACATGGCGCTGCAGTTTCCGCCACTCCCACATCTTTAAGAAATGTGCACCCACCACAAACTCGCTGCAATGCATGCGGCGCGCATGGTGGAAACGGCTTGAGGTAGTGGGTAAGTGCTGGCTGGAAAGTTGGCAGTTACTCCCTCACATTATGCGCGTGTGCATAAATTTTGGGCCTGGCCCAACAACGTTGGGCGAGTGCGTTTGGGCCACATCCAAGGGCTCCTGTCGGTGCATTGGGACAGGGGTACCCAATGCCCTTGACTTATGCACAGGCAGTAGTATAAGAACCCATGAATGCAAGTGCAAACAAAACCAGTATCCAAGACCAAGACTTCGGTAGAGGCAACCTACGCTGACAAAGAGACGCCGGCAAGGTCAATGCAATGGCCCATGATGGGCCCATACCACGCCAAGAACATCCCCTGGTTCTTGACGGGGACCGAGGCACATGCATCTTCAAGAAGACCAGCAAGCCATACCTGGCAGGCGCGAGTCGATCGGTCACCGCTCCATAACATCGCAATGCCAGTCACTTGTCGATGCGGTGTCGATCTCCCAGGTGGCTAAGTGGCTCTCCCTAAGCATGTGGCGACGTGCTGGAAGACAGATTATGCACCCTTGATACCCGTCCAGAGGCGTGTCAAGATGTGGTGCAATAGTTAGCTAAAGACATGGTAGAAGCCTGTCGGAAATGCATCCCCGCACGCCACCTAGACTACCATTTATGGCATTTTGTCCTAAGTGCCAGAGTAAAGTATGATAGCACTCTTAGCTATCTAATCATTAGACAATGTCTGTTTTGCCACTATGGTTGCCCCTTGAGCTATAAAAGTAGGCCCATGGCAACCTAGCTAAAGATTCGGATCTTCGGACACTTGTACTCATGTAGAAGCTCCCCCGAAGGCAACTCTTGTCGGGTTTGAGCGTTGTGTGTGCTTCATTCTCCTCTGATCAATCGACCAAACCAAGAGTAGGGTTCTACGCTTCGTAGTGTCCCTAACCTGGGTGAAACACTAGCGTCCCCATCGTCGTGTTGTCTCACTACCTCTGCTCTTTTTGCATCCTACCTCACCCATGCCAAACCACAAAGGGGCCCGTGGCCCCACAGGTGATGGAGTGCATCATGCCCCGACACCATATGTGGGTGTGCATCATGTGGGAGTGCATGTGTTGGCAGCTTTGTCAAGAGGAGGGGATGGGATCGAGTGAGAGAGGCTGGCTAAGGATAGGATTTAGAGGGGGTGCGGTTGGGGTCTTGGGCTGGCTAGAACAAGCCGTAGGTGGACTACGCCTGAGCTCCATATCTCACTAAACGCTCTCTCTTTCTCAACCATTTATAGAAAATAGAAATGAAAGAAAGGAAAGGAAAAAATGAAGGGTTAGAAAAAGAATTTGAGCATGGGTGAAATTCCTTGGGATCACAAAAATGAATTTGATTAAGGATAAAAAAAGAAGTGGAGATGTTTCTATTTTGAAGGAAAGCGGTAGGGGAAGCCCCCCACAGCCAGTCTTTTTAAGTGTAGATGCTGGGGCTTCAAAGTGAAACTCCTTTGAATTTAGTTCAAATGGGTTTGAACTAGTGGTGGGGATTAGAAGTGTCCAAAATTAACGAAATTTGGTGGAGCTTGGGAAAGGTTACAAAGGAATTTATGGGCAATGTTTCGGGACCAAACTTGAAGTAGAAAAGGAAAAGGAATTGAATTCCAAGTGTGTTGTGGGTAATTCCATATTAATGCAATCTTCCTTGTAGCTCCATAAAATATTCGAAGTATATTTTATAAGTTATAAAGAGAAGTTACCATATGAATTTCCCTCTATTTAAATGGATCAAAGATCCACACAATTTATTTATTTCAGTTTAAAAAATGATATGATGAATGCAATAAAAATCATAATATGATAATGAAAATACAAGGAATGCATCTGAAGCATCGGTCTTGGACTATTAAACCCTTGCTTCACTCAAAAAATTAGGATCACACTAGTATTTTGGAGCCTCACAATGTCGGTGTGACCGGAGTTTTGTTCTTGATGCCTCTTATATATGGGTGGTGTCCAGGGGAGTTGAGCTTCAAGGGATTCTTATCACACACGCTATAGTTCAATTTTCATAGTATCTCAGGACAAAGATGTTGGAAATCGCTTCAATATTATTTGTGGGTAGAGGAGTTTTGCGTCACCCGGGACTAGGGAGAGCCTCTAGATGTCCTACCATGTTTAGTATCATTGTGATTATGAGGCTCCGAGGTAGATGAGTTCCCGAGGTTGCTCTCATTATGTGTTGACGGATGTGATACATCATAGAGTAGTATTATTGCTAGGAGTTGAGTGATTTATTATATAATTGCTCCATGTATCCGTTGGACCTAATTGCTTGACCATAAAGATTTTGGGAGTTCTCGGTTGGGAATTCAAGAAGTTACCTAGGATTATACTTCCAACGAATGCATAATAGGTTATGTATTTGTTTTTGGCTCAGTTGATAAGTCTGATCCTTTCTTTTGTTGGAGTATGGTAAGTCGAGTTGCTTTGACGCTAGGTGTTGATTACATATCTTTGTTAAGCGGTGTTCTCATATTCCGATGGGAATGCTAATCCTGATCAAGCGGAATTGTCATGCAATTATTTTCATCCGGTGTGCTTCTCTTCAAGATAATTAATTATTTGACAATATTTGGAAGACCAATCCTCGTATTTCTTGCAGAAATTCTTTTCATCCTCCCTAATTTTTCTTTGTTTCCCACCCTTCGCCCTTTTCCTTCAACAATTAAATTATCTTCGAAGTGCCTTTCTTTTCATCGATGCTTCTGCTATCTTTTCTTATGTATTGTATCTGGTGATTCGTTGTGGAGATGCTCAAGACAATTAAGTTCTTCATTATTCGTTCTTTCTTTCTTCCTTGGTGGATTCTATTCAACCTCTCGATGTTTATCATATCCTTTTCATTTGCTAAATGCATTACCATGTAGGAATTTTTTAGCCAAGCCTCTTTCTATTCTTATCAAGTGTTTTTAGCATATCTCAGAAGACTTGTGATTCCCTTCAAATCAGCTTAAGTTATTTAAGGTTCTCACGTCACCAAGTTCTTAATTTTTACAAGTGCAATCTTTCTTCACAAGCAATCGTTTCAATTGTGTTCTCTTTGGTGGGCCCATAACCCATATTTTCTTCTATAGGACCCTATGTGGCTTTTCTAATATTTTCCCAAAGATCTCCTCGGCTTGTTTGAAAAGTGTGATGTAAGAATGAATTTCATTAATCATATTCCTTGTCGATGATCGCTTCCAAATATTTTCATTGTTATCCCAACCTTTTATATTCTTATTATTCCGGAGTATCTCAGTAATTCTTGGTGGTATTCCTCATCACCATATTTAGCTTGGAAGACCGAAGGAGTGTTTCCTCTGAAATCCTTCTCCGTTCTCATGAAGATTAATGGTTAATGTTTCTCCAATCAACTTGATTTTTTCATTCGTGAGAATTTCTTTTCTTGTCTATTTGGAACATTTCATAGTTGTTTTCGTTCCCTGTCCTCCAAAGGCTATATTTTTCTGAAGAGTTCTTCATTCTCGGCTTTCAGCTGTGATCTTAAATTCTTCTCAATCCATGTATCTTCGTTCATTCAGGTTTTCCCCCTTCGTTGTCAACTTTTGCAGGCGGATCATTCTACTTTTCTTTAGTCGAGATCGTGATCCCTTCATTCACATGTATATTCCTTCTCTCCAGCATCCTCTCCCATTCCCATGTTCATACCGGTGTTTAGTTCAAGACATCTTCAAGGTCGTGTTATCTATCTTCAATCAGGTTTCAAGAAGAATAAGTAGTATGCCCAATTCGCTCCTTGTCATCAATTTGAATTGATGAAGGATAGGCATAACATAATTCTTATTCTTATTTCATCAAGGTGATTTCAATCCATCTTCGGAGTTGTTCATGATATCAAATTATTGGTTCTATGTTGTTCATCTTCTCATTTTTGGAGTTCCAAGAGTTCTCAATGGCCTCATCTTGAAGCTCTATCAAATTTTTTGCAATGCTTCTATCGTGTTCATTTCAACAAAATTTATTTTGATCATCCTTTTCAATTTTGGAGCTCTTACAAAAGGTTCTTGATGGTGGTTCATGAAGGACTTAGTTCATTCTCGAAGTGTTCTTCAAGATTCTCGTTGGAGGATCTCAAATATGCACTCTATTGCATGTCAAAGTGCAATGCATTCTCCCTTATGTATTGAGATGTTGTTATCACATTCTTGATTCATGAGGAGCTCTGAAGAGAATTTGTCAACAATGGGATATTTAAACACATCACTTTCTTTTTGGGAAAAGGAGTTTTTCATCTCTTGTCGGTCCCAAGCAATCAATTGTTAACGTTAGTGGCCGGTTGTCACCTCATAATTTTGAGATGGTTTCCATAAGACCACAGTTAACTTATTCTTCTGTTGTTGACTTTCCAACAACTCCCTTTAATTATTCTTGGTAAGTATGTTTTTCAAACTCAATTGTTGTAGAAGTTGTCATTTTATTCTCCGTTCATTATTTTGAACTGACTAGCTTCTAATCTTTTGTTCTAGAGGAATTGTGATGTTGCTCTCTTTGAATCATCATCTTGTTTTATCAAGATCATGTTCCTTTCATGCTTATCCATTTAACAGGAGTGTTGTGTCCTCTTTTCAAGTTATTTCCATCTTATGAAGTTTTGGCCTCTCCTTTCGAACGGAGTGTTGTCCAAATTATTTATTTCGCATTCTTTATGTATCTCGTTTCAACCATTTTAGTTTCAACTTTTTTTTCCCTTGTGTTCTTTCATCTCGTTGCAACCTCCCAGATTCATGGGGTTCACTCGTTTGTCAAAGAAGCAACTTAGTTTACCTCCTCCATTTCTTTTCTTTTGATTGAATCACTGAAAGGAGAAGACCACATTAAAAATGTTGAGTTGCTCTGATATGCATTATTGTTGATGTAATAGAGAGCCAATATTACCTGGTATTCTCCTTTGTATAGAACTTTCTTGTAGATTCCACCTTAGTCCATGGCACTCTTGCATTATTATTATTACCACATCATTCGGTTGTGGAAGTGAAAGGAAATAATGATGATATTTTATGAAATGATCATGGAAAAGGAAGCTTGTATGAACTCTTCTTGTTTTCCATTTTTGTAAATATTTTTAGTTTGTTTGATCTTCATTCAGAAGATGATGAGTAAACATGTTTATGACGACAATTAGAGATTATAGTTTCTCATGCCATGCATAAGTAGCTAGGAGTGGATAATGATTTATATTCTGTGTCAACATGCATTAAAATGGTTATGATATGGTATGTTAGTATGGTATTTCACGATAAGTAATTCAGGCGGCTTGACTTGGCACCCGTGCAAACATGTAGTTGCTTCAAAACCAATGTAGACTTCATGATGTTTAAACTCAGAGTGTACATTTCCTACTCGTTCTAATGTTCAATGTTGATTATTCGCAATGCATGATTATTGTTCGCACACGAACACGTCACCATGTACCCTCGATGCCGAGGGTGATGCACCGCAGCTCACGTCAAAGGAGACCTGTCTGGAAGGACAGTACACAAGAAGTCCGGCAAGTGCTTTTGAGGACCCCAAATCCCACACACCTGGGAAGGACCCCTTGAGGGCACGCGACAGCTATGGGAGGCACTAGGTCAGCCTAACTTCCCTAGGGCCTCGTGGATCGCTGCCCTCCAAGCGAATAATGAGGAAGAAGAAGAACGAGGGAGAGGGATAAAGGTAAAGGTAAAATATGATAGATTGGTTTTTCGATTGTGTGTGGTTTCAATCGGCCATCACCTGCACTATACATAAGAGGCGGTAGGACTTGCCGTACAAGCAAAGGATTCATCTAGGTTTTCCTTACAAGAAAATTGCATTAATTCACATCCTAGCACTACTAGGAGAAACCTTATAGGCAGGACACTAGCAGTAGCGCTGGAAATTAACAGGCATTGCTGTAATTACTAGTACCATTGGATTTCAGCAGCGCTACAAGTAAAGACTTAGCAAGAGCACTGGAAACAAAAAGGGCGCTACTGCTAAGCGGGACCCGACGAGCCCACTGACACTGTTGGTAGTAGCAACGCTGTCCAAAATACAGCGCTACTACTAATATTTAGTAGTAGTGTTTTTTTGTAGAACCACTACTTCTATTGGGCCCCATTTAATAGTACTGCTCTTTCTGCAAAGCGCTACTACTAAGTAACACAACAATAGTGCTTTTTGAAAAACAACGCTACTCCTATTCATGGCTGGTGCCACCTTTCCACCCCCTCCCCCTCCTCCCCCCTTTGCCCTCTCCACCCCTCCTTTCCCCTCTCCCCTCACCATTGTTTTCCTTCTTATCTCTTCCTACTAACTATCTTCTCTCCCCATTAATGCCCCCTCCACGATAACTCTCCTCAATAAATGGCCTTCTCATCTCTAGCTAGCTCCATAAATGCCCCCTACCTATTTATTTGGATCTGCCTCTATTCCATTAGATATAGATCTAGCTATCTCATCTCTCTTTCTCTCCATCAGTTACCTAGAGTCATCTCTCCTCCCCCAACAATTAGATCTAGCTAGCTATTTAGCCATCCACACCTTCAATCCCTATAGGTAGCGAAAGGCCTCATCCGGTCGATCGGCCTCTCTCCGGAGATAGGTGAGTAAAAAGTTGTTCATTTCAAGAATGGGAATATGTGTGTGAATGGGAATATGTGTGTTTGGGATATGGAGAGATTTGTGCGAGTGACGTGCCCCCGAGTTGCTTATGTTTTTCCGAAATGTCGATTTATTTCCGTTTGGTGTATTTCGAGCAAACTCGATAGTTCCTATTTTTAGGCAAGGTCATGCAAAATGTTTATATGACTTTGATGCATGCATGCATTTTGTTTATAACCCTTTTTCTTGTTATACCGTGCATGTAGTCGGTCATGAAGGTGACTGGATGGAAGGTGGAGCGATACATAAAAATCCGTGGTGATGGACATGTATGCAAATAATCAGACTAGGATTAGATGTCAGTGTACAAGATGCAAAGAAGGTGTCATTTTGGACCCTTTTGATCGTGTAAGGTTGAAGGCGCACCTGCTGATGAATGGTTTCCTGGATGGCTATACTCAGTGGATAAGTGAAGATGATGATGATGAGGACATCCAAATGGCAGGGAATAACGACATGGGGCTATACGAAGAGATGATTGATCGACACGAAGATGATGGCGCCGGACATGGCGACAGGGAAGAGTTAAATGACGGCGGCAGAGAAGATTCCGGACACGGCAAAGAAGAGTACGGATATGGCAAAGAAGATGCGGCAGTCACGCTACAGTCATGCAAGACCCTCATGTTCGAGACCTCCTTCGCAAGAGTATGACTAGCGAGAGAGCTGCTTCTAGAGAGGAGGCCAAGATGGCCTAACTTGAAGTAGACTCGAAGACTCCATTGTATGACAATCGCGATCCTGAGGTGATCCACTTGAGGTTCATGCTAGAACTTCTAAAGACGAAGGCCAAAACGAAATGGACAAACAGAAGCCTCGATGAGCATTTGAAGTATCTACATAATAAAGTTCTTCCCATGGGGAACCAGTGTCCTACTAGTGTAAATGAGGCCAAGAAAATCGTTTTCCCTTTTGATATGACACACATTAGGTACCACGCATGCATCAACGATTGCATCATTTATCGGCAGGAGCACGCAGAAAAAAAGCTCCTCCAAAAGTTGTATGATACTTTCCGATCACTCCCCGTCTGCAGCTATATTTCGTAGATCCTAAGGAAGAAAAACTCATGTGCTGGCACGCAGAGAGGAAGAAGCCCGATAATGGTGGTGATCCGAAGCTGAGACACCTCGTAGATGGTGACCAGTCTAGAGAATTCAACACGGTATAATAATTTGCTGCAGAAGATCCAAGGAACATCGTGCTTGGTGCGAGTACCGATGGCATGAATCCGTTTGGAAACCAAAACACCAACCACATCACATGGACCGTCTTTGTATGGATGTACAACCTCCCCCCATGGAAGTGCATGAAGACAAAGTACATACACATGAGCATGCTGATTCATGGGCCGAAACAACGGGGAAATAATATTAACCAACATATGGGGCTTCTAATAGAGGAGCTACACACGTTATGGAAAACACTTGCATGGACATGGGACGCCAGCAAAGGATTGTATTTCTATATGAGAGCAGCGCTCATGATGACGGTGCATGACTATCTCGGTTACGGGTAAACCTCATGCCAGGTGTGCCACAGATAATGCTGATGTACGAGGTGCATGTATGATAGAATGTCTCAGCAGCTTTCATCAACAAAAGATGGCAGGTTTGGGAAAATCATGTACATGGGGCATCATAGATGGCTCGAGAATGATGACCCATGGATAAAGGATGGAGATCTATTCAATGGGTTGGCTGAGAATCGATGACCTCCATGTAGGAGGAGCGGCACCGAAATCAACGAGCTGTTGACAAACTAGCAACCGTGCCCTGCGTCGGGAAAGATGGAAAGGCGTCTGAGCCACTACTGAAGTTATGGAAAACGGGGTCTGTTTTCTAAGAATTTGGGTACTGGACCAATCACGCCACGCCTCATTGCCTTGATCAAATGCATATCATGAAGAAATGTCCTCGAGAGCTTGCTTGGCACACTGGTGAACATGCAGGAGAATACCAAGGACAAGCCAAAGTTAAGGAAAGACTTCGAAGATTTGAAGATCGAGAAAGATCTCCACCGTAAAAAGTCGATGGAGGAGACAGAGACGGAGATGAAGGAGGGGGAAAGGGCAGAAAAGTCAAAAAGAAGGAGGAGAATTATTGCCCCCCTTCCTGCTTCACCTTAAGTGTGAAGCAGATCGATTACTTCATCAAGTGCCTTATGGGAATGAAAGTCAGTTCCGATTACTGTGGGAAGATAAGAAGATTTCTAGAACCCAAGAAGAAAAGGTTCAGTGGCATGAAGTCTCATGACTGTCACTTGATGATGATGCAGATACTCCCGGTTGCCATTACAGAGATAATGGACAAGCACGTCTGTGACACTCTTACTGCTCTCTGCAAATTCTTCGACGTTATCTCTCGAAAGTCCATAAGTGTGAAGCAGCTCCGAAGGCTACAGGAAGAGATCATTGTCATACCATGTGAGCTTTAAATGTACTTTCCGCCCACGTTCTTTGACGTCATGGTGCATCTGTGTTTCCACATAGTGGACGACATCATCGACCTTGTGCCAACACTCCTTCATAGGATGATGTCGTTCGAGAGGATGAATGGGGTCAGCAAAGGATTCATTCGTAACATGTCCCGTCCCGATGAGAGAATCGTCTAGGGGTATCTGGCGCATGAGTACATCTCCTTTTGCAAAAATTATATAGGCATCGGAGACCCTGTTGTTGGTTAGCCCGTCAAGAAGCATGATGGGAGGCTCGAAGGAGAAGGTCACATCAACGGCTGGAGGGAATTTCACATGGACCACTCAGATCGACGGAACGACTTTAACATTGCTAACTTAGTAGTGCTACAACACCTAGATGTGGTAGATGATTCTGTGGCACGGCACAAAGAAACCATCGCAAATAAGTACCGTGATAATGGGATGCTCAAGAAGGACGACGAAGTTACTGTAGAGCACAACGCCACTTTCTTGTGTTGGTTCAAAGAGAAAGTTCTCGAAAATACCCTGGAAGAGGGCAGTTCGGACGGATTGCTCATACACACCTTAGCACATGGCCTCGCGCCCAAACTCGCGACCTATCAGTCATACGATATCAACGTGTACACGTTCTACACGGAGGCCAAAGACATGGACAGTGATTACTAGAACTCCGGGGTGATGATTGAATGCGAGACCGACGCCAACGACACAACTGAAAGATTCTATGGAAGGGCCGAAGAGATCTGGGAGCTTGACTATGCTGGAATGCACGCTGGGACGACGTTCCGTGTCAGATGGGCTAAGGACGTCGTAAGAGAAAACAAGTATTTCACTACCGTGTCTATACCCGATGTGAAGAGTGCAATCGTGAACGTTAACGACATCGCCAAAACTGAGCCATGCGTACACGCTAAGCATGTGACACAATGCTTCTTCATAACCGACCCGACCAATCCCAGCCATGTTTTCGTGAGGAGAGGCAAAAGGAGCATCGTCAGAAAGGATGGAGTCACCAACAAGGAAGACTACGACCAATACTGCAACCCGATGAGGGAAGATGACGATGACGATGAAGCATATGTGAAAAGAAGAATCAATACTACATTACCTAAGAAAGATCGTACTACATGGTTCTGGAAAAGTCACAAGGAGGTGCTCAATTATTCGGCAACGAAGAAGAAAGGGAAGAAGCTCAATGTGAAATGTTGTCGATGCAGCTGAGAAGCCATCATTTATAGATATGTATCTGTTTTGTGTACGCACTTAAGTAACCGTTATCGGTAAACTGATATATATGTTACCACCATATGCATGGTTCTAGTGATATTCGCACAGTGTGGGAGGGATACGCCGTCGTAAACAGAAAGGGTGAAAGCAAAACAAAAGAAATACAAAAGGGAGAAATCAATACAAAAAAAGGGAGAAAGCAATACAAGAGAAAAAGAAAAGTAAATAGAAAAGAAAAGGAAAATAATAAAAAGAAAAGAAAACATATCAGCAGTGCTGGATCCTAACATAACGCTACTACTATGTGTAATTTAGAATTTCGAAACTAACAATTAAAATAGTTAGCAGTAGCGCTGGATTACCACCCAGTGCTATAGCTAATTTAGCTATAGCGCTGGATCCTAACCCAGCGCAACTACTATTTTGAGTTAACCCACCGCACAGGCTCAAATTTCACCAAGTCCCATTCCCCCCCACTCTCTCACCTCTCCCCCTCATCTCTACTATCGCACGCTGCCATCGCCCTTGCCCACTGCCGTCACCCCTGCCTGCTGCTAGGACCTCCTCCTTGTCTGCACCGATGCCCAAGCCCTCCCCCGACATCACCATCGTCGCGTGGGCCTGCCCTCGACCTCACCGCCGCTGCCCTCTCCCCTGGCCTCTAGCTCAACACCGATGCTCTCCCCCCGCCCTCGATCTCACCGCCACCCCGTAAGCCTCTCCCTCTACTTTCCCCTTCCATCCTCTCTCTCTTCTCTCTGCTCCCTCTCTCTCTCTCTTAGCTAATATGAACCCTAGATAGGAGTTGGATGCATGAAGCCTATGGCAGTAGCAATTTTTATGAAATTTTTAGGGCAGTAGCAAATTTGTTTAATTAGGGTAGTAGAAAATTTGTTTAGGGCAATAGCAAATTTGTTTAGGTTTTTGGTTTTTGAAAAGACCACTTTTTTGCAATGTTTAGTGAGGTCATTTCAATATGTGCTCCCATGATGCTCATATGTCATTAATTGATGTTATATGATATATGTCATTGATGTTACATGATTTTGTTGGGGACCCCGACTCATAAGTCGGGATCACCGAATGAACGTGTACAGTGATCCCAGAGATCAATGCTCACTAAACACACAGAAGCTGAATAACAAGAGTCTTACAACCATACTTATCGTCTTACACAAATACTAACCCAAGGGTATTAGTCTTACATAGATAGGGCCATACGGGCCAAACACTTAAATAGAACAAGCAGTGGAAATCTTGGTCGAAAGCGTGAACCCATGCCATCTGCCTTAACCTGTAGGCATTCTGACTAGGAAGCGTCCTAGTTCACATGTTCGTCTCCAACGAACTCTTCAACATACTCCTATTCTTCCATGCCTGGCCAATTAAATAACTAGTGGCAAGCCAATTAGTACTTTGAATGTACTCGCAAGCAACCCAAGTTGCGGAACAAGGTAACAATGATGCATGGTATAGCACTAAGTAGGTAAATTTGCGGAAAGCTAACTTTGTATGCAAATGACATGATCAAGTAACTAGTGAGCATGCATCAACAACTAGTAGGTATCCATGTGAACAAATTACAGATACCTTCATATGTATCGGTTGAATATCTCATGTTCACGCTAAGTCATCGCCCTTAGATCATGTGACCTCTTGTCACCACCACATCCATACTCATGCCAAGGGTTATGAAAACATTCGGACGTAGTCTAAGAAGCACCTCCAATTGTCAATGACCGTGGACGCGGCTATTCGAATAGTTTTACACTGTAGAGGTTGCACACTTTACCCACAAGACTCGGGGAACTTCTGTGTCATCCATGGCTTGCAGTATATAACATACTCGAGGTAAGCACCCGAACAATGCCTTCCCCACAGCGATACCAAATAAAGAGTCCACTCAATTGGTACCCATCCCTCATGATGTACATCACACGAGCCTCTCTCTAATCGTACCATCCATGAGGGGACCAATAGTATGCCCGGTGCCTGTGAAGACAACGCATGATCGGACATACCGGTATGACCCCTTATCGACAGTGACCACGCCACTCCCGCCACTGGTAATGCGGGCTCCTTGCCACTACCCACCAAGGTAATAAACAAAGCCCCGTCCCATAAGGGGTATTGTGGTTGCGCATCTAATGTTGGGACGGTCAACAGGCCTTAGAACTCTTTGTTTCGAAAACACATACTCATTTGCTCCGGCACACCACTTATTTCTCAAGTTGTTACCCAACTCATCATCATCTCACTCGGGCTTTAGTGGCACCCAACGGGGTTTTTGGAAGAGCCTTTCAACTCATTTCTTTCTTGCCGTCACTATGCATAAGTCCCATCCCATTTGCGTAGCATCTATTAGCAACCTAACTACTCGCATCCGCACAACCCTCATAAGGTGGTCGGGTCATGCACGATGCAAGTCTCAACGGTAAAGGTAACGGAGGTATCCCACTGAAGGGGGAACACCTCATCATGATCATTTCATCAAATCAACAAGTGCTATATGACATGCACGAAAAGTTTCTTAGAATGGTCAAAGGGCTGCTTGCCTCTCTCAACAAAGTCTCCGGGGTCTTCGAAGTCTTCGGGTCCAACTTATTCATCAACTGCGCAATCGATCATCGTGAAATAAAGCGATAAAAATAAGCAATCACACAAAATAGAGCACACAATCTACTACCAAAAATGTTAACCTACTCTGATAAATACTAAATGTCATACTAAAAAGATTCTCCCAGAGTTTTGTTGTGAAAAATATTTTAGTAATTAAATAACAGAGGCAAAAAGGTGCCTAAATATAGGTTTTAAAATAAACAGTACAACAAATATTTACAAACATTTTTATAAATGGCACTATTTAATTCTATAAAATATTCTAACATTTTTGGTGGAAGAAATATTGTCATTGGATAAATATATAAGTCTGTGAGATTTTTACAAAGTCCATAGAAAATAGAAAAACAAAAGGAAAGAAAAAGGCCACTGTGACCTGGGCTAGAGGCGTCCAGAGGCTGGGTCGGCCCAGCTGGCCAGCCAGCCGGCCTCGCACGTCATCAGGTTCAAACCTGACGCGTGGGACCCGATCGTTAGCGACACGAGGGGGAAGAGAGAGAGCACAGGAGGGAGGTAGAGAGGACGGCAAGTGGGCCGCACCTATCGGGTCCTTCTCCCACCTCGGGACAGGGAGGGGGGAGAGCTCACCGGCGGCAAGTGGAGGCTTGGTGAGGGGATCTGGAGGCGGGAGCAGGCTTGGCTTCGACCCGCTGGTCCTCTGGAGGTGGAAGGGTTGCTGGTGGTGGCCGGAGTTGCTGCGGGGAGGTGGCTGCGACGGAGGAGATTCGGGAGGGGGTCACCGGTGTTTCTTGTAGCAGCAAACTGGTCAGGGTGGAAGGGGGGGAGCAGGAGCTCACTGTGGGCTCGAAGGAGGACAAAGGGAGGCCGGACCAAGCCGGTAGCCCGAGATCAACGAAGGCCCGACGCGGCGGTGCCTCAGTCGATCCCAAGCATAGGGGCTCCGGGCGTTCTCTAGGGTGGCTTAGGGGGAAATTGGGAGTGGAAGAAGGCTAGGGAAACAAAGAGGGGGTGCTCGGGTCCCCTTTAAATAGGCGAGGCGGAGGCAGGGGAGTGGCGAGCGCAGGGGTGCTCGAGCGCTCGCTGTTGAGCCATGGCAGGTGAAGGAGGGGTGACAGCAGGGCTAGGGGCCCACGAGGGATGCCCTAGAGAGTGCGGACAAGCAGAAGGGGGCCAAAGGCATCACGCGTGCGAGCGAGACCACTGGCCGGTTTGGGTGGTGCCGCGCGCACATGAGGGAGGAGAGGAGAGAGAGGGGAGAGAGGGGGATGTTTCCCTGGCATGTTGCGAACGTCGAGGTGCATCGACTGGTGCGAGGAGAAGGCCCGAGGTGGTCGGGTATGGGCAGGAGAGGGAGGTCAACCGTCTAGAGCACGGCTGCGCCCTCTAGAGCGCGACTTTGGCCAGCATGCTAGAGCTTTTGACGCTCTCTGGCGTGTCCACCTGTGTCCCGCAGCTGAAGGGGGAATAAAGAAAGTGGGAAAGATCCTTGGATTCTCTGGAGTAGCCAAGAGTGAGAGAGGGAAGTGAGAAAGGAGAGAAAGATGTTGTCCAGGGGGGTGCAACTGGGGTTTTTGCCCCCTCAATCATGGAGCTAGCCATTGGTCTTCCTCCTGGAGGTGCTGGGGGTCTAGGTGGAGCTCTGTTAAAAATTTGAGACCAAGGGGAAAAGTAGAAGTGGTGGAAACAGTAACTTTTAGAAATCCCCAGATGGTGTTTGTGTTGTGTTTGGGCTAGCAGATGGAGTTTGTTTGCCATGATGTTTAACAGGGGCAAATGGTGATTAGAATTAGGCTTGATAACCAAGTATGAGCTTGATTGAAGAAAGTTTACTATGTAACTTTGTGAAACCCTAGAAATCAACAGAATCTGGTTTCTGTAGATCCATTGATGCTAGGCCTTTACCATTGATGCACCACTTAGTGTATCATCACTATTTGGCTATTAGAGAATGCCCACAAAGTCTGAGGCCAAGGGGGAACACTTCACAATGTAAAGGTTCTCAAATTTGATTCTGGACAGGAATGGTTTTGGAATGGTTTGATGAACCAAATCAACTTTGATTGGGATGAAACTTTGCAAGATCATCGCCTATGATAGTGTTGTCTTGCTGAAATTTTCTTCGAATTTATTGAGAATATTTCTTATAGAAATATTTCAAAAGTTTGATCTGAACAGAAAGGGTTTTGAGGGGTTTTGCCAATGATTTTATCATGTCCTTGTGTTGAAACTCATATATATGGGGTTTTGCCAATGATTTGATCATCTCCTTGTGTTGAAACTCATATATATGGAAAATATATGTCCACTGAGTTTCTCTAAATTTTCTCAAATATTTTCAAAGCATCTAAATATTTTTTTCCTAGGAAAAACCATTTTTGGCCTTAAGAAAAAGCCTTTAAATAAATTATAAAAATAATATTTGGTGGTTTTGAGAGGTCATATATATAGTAGGTTTGAAATAAAGCTTTTGGGAAGGAAGGATCCACCTAATTTGAGGACTTGTAGTGCAAACCTCATTCTAGGGGGTTTTGAAAAACTAATTTGGAATAAATCATTTTTGGTTAAAACAATATTTGATAAAAAACATTTTGGGCACTATTCACATGGCATGATCATTGGGCAAGGGTTTTGGGACATGGAAGACGAATATGAAGTGGAACAGAACCTACTAGTGCCATAAAACACAATCATCAAGAAAGAAAACAATATAGCAAACAAGCACAAGCACTTAGAAAAAGTTTTAGTTGGCTCCAAACTTTATAAACCGAAACATAACAATGTGCTACAAACATAGGGTGTGACAGACCTTCCCCCCGTACAAGAATCTTGTCCCCAAGATTCCTAGGCTAAGCACTGAAAAGATAAGGAAACTCAGATCTAAGATAATCTTCACGCTCCCAGGTTGCTTCAACTTCAGTGTGGTTTCTCCACTGGACCTTGAAGTACTTGATGGTGTGGCTCCGGGTGCAGCGCTCGGCTTCATCCAAAATGCGAACTGGCCTCTCACGATAAGTGAGATCCGGCTGAAGATTGATGGCTTGATGGTCGATGTCCTTGTAGAGGTCGGGGCGGTTGGGAACTTGCAAACACTTCCTGAGTTGAGACATTGTGCACATCTGACAGTTCGGGAGGTAGTTCCAGCTGGTAGGCAACTTCTCCACATGTAGCGGTGATCTTGAAGGGACCGGTCTATCTTGGTGCGAGCTTTCCTTTGATGTGGAAGTGCTTGGTTCCCTTAAGAGGCGTGACCCGGAGGTAGACATGGTCACCGACACAGAAGTTCACTTCCCAGTGGTAAGAGTCGGCATGGCTCTTTTGTCTTGATTTGGCGGCCTCCAGACATTCTCGGATGAGATAAACTTGCCCTTCTGCTTCGCGGAGGATCTCTGGTCTGATAATTAATCCTTCTCTGGTTTCTGACCAGTTGAGGGGAGTACGGCACTTGTGTCCATACAACACCTCAAATGGTGCCATCTGAAGACTCGACTGATAGCTATTGTTGTATGATAACTCAGCAAAGGGTAGGCAATTCACCCACTTGGCTCCATATGCCAAAACACAAGCACGGAGCATATCTTTGAGTATCTGATTTACTCGTTCCGTTTGGCCGCTGGTCTGGGGGTGAAAAGCAGTGTTGAAGGAGAGCTTGGTTCCCATTGCTTCTTGAAACATCTTCCAGAATCTTGAGGTGAACTGGGTGCCTCGATCTGACACAATCTCCTTTGGAAATCCGTGAAGGCTCACGATACGCTTGATGTAGAGGTTGGCTAACTTGTTACCGTCATAGGTGGTCTTGACGGGAATGAAATGGGCTACCTTGGTCAGGTGGTCGACAATGACCTAAATGGAATCATGTCCCTTGCTTGACCTTGGTAAACCGGTGATGAAATCCATCCCGACTTTATCCCACTTCCATTCAGGCACTTTGAGAGGTTGCAATAGTCCAGCGGGTCATTGATGCTCAGCTTTAACTCTCTGGCATATGTCACACTTAGCAACAAACGGGCCTATCTCCCGCGTCATGCCATGCCACCAGAATCTTGCCTTGAGTTCTTGATACATCTTGGTCCCTCCGGGATGGATGGAGTAGGGAGTGTCATGAGCTTCTTGCAAGATCAGGTTCTTGAGTTCTTCCTTCTTGGGTACGAAAATGCGAGTCCCGAACCATACAACTCCTTGTTCGTCAACCGAGAATCCTGGGGCCTTGCCTGCCTTGATCTTCTGCTTGATGCCTTCAATGCTCTCGTGTCCCTTCTGGGCTTCCTTGATATCATCCATCAAGGTAGGCTTTGCTTCGAGGTTGGCGAGGAATCCTAGTGCGACCAGTTCCAAGCCGAAGCTCTCAAGTTCTTCATACCAGGTGGATAGCCTTTCCTTAATCATAGCATTCAAGTAACAAGCCTTTCTGCTCAAGGCGTCTGCTACCACAATGGCTTTTCCGGGTTGGTATTGAACACCGAGGTCGTAATCCTTGATCAATTCCAACCAACTTTGCTGCCTCATGGTCAACTCCCTTTGAGTGAAGATATACTTCAAACTCTTATGGTCTATGAATATCTCGCATCGCTTCCCCAGAATGTAATGTCGCCATGTCTTCAAGGCATGAACCACAGCTAGCAACTCGAGATCATGAGTTGCGTAGTTCTCTTCATGGGGTCGTAGCTGTCTGGATAGATATGCTACGACTCTTCTTTCTTGCATCAGACCACCTCCAGGTCCGGTCCTTGATGCATCACAATATATCACAAACTCCTTGTGAATATGACGGGTGGCCAAAACTGGGGCCGTGGTCAATCTCTTCTTGAGCTCCTGGAAGCTTTCATCGCACTTAGTTGTCCATTCAAACTACTTGTCCTTCTTCAAAAGCTGGGTCATGGGTCGAGCAATGCTTGAGAACCTTCCACGAACTTGTGGTAATATCCCGCGAGTCCGAGGAAGCGCCTGACTTCCTTCACGGTGGTTGGGGCCTGCCATTCCATCACGGCTTCAATCTTGGCAGAATCCACCGATAATTCTTCCGCAGTCAACACATGACCCAAGAATCCAACTTCATGCAGCGAGAATTCACACTTGCTGAATTTGGCATACAGCTGGTGCCCTCAAAGCTTCTCTAGGACCAATCTCAAGTGTTCCTCATGTTCTTCTTCATACTTGGAGAAGACAAGTATGTCATCAATTAATACAACAACAAACTTGTCCAAGTACTCCATGAAGACTTTATTCATGAGGTACATGAAATAAGAAGGGGAATTAGTTAACCCGAATGACATGACCGTGTATTCATACACGCCATACCGGGTTACAAACACCGTCTTCGCAATGTCTTGGGGTCTGATATTCAGCTGGTAGTACCCAGACTTGAGGTCGATCTTGGAGAACATCTTGGCTCCATTCAACTGATCCAACAGGTCTTCAATCTTGGGGAGTGGGTACTTGTTATTTATCGTGACTTCATTGAGAGAATGGTAATCGATGTAAAGTATGATAGTTCCGTCCCTCTTTGACAGAAATAGAACAGCCAATCCCCAAGGAGAGGCACTGGGGCGAATAAATCCTTTTCTGAGCTGCTCTGCTAGTTGCTTCTTCAACTCATCCAACTCTTTGGATCCCATCCCGTAGGCCTTCTTATAGATGGGCCTTGATCTGGGCATAAGCTCAATGATGAAATCAATGTCGCGGTCAGGAAGCATTCCGGGCAGCTCATCAGGAAACACATCCGGGTACTCACATACCACTGGCACTTGCTCTAACTTAACTCCCGATAGGCAGTTAGCCTGAGGGGCTTGAGTGGAGGCAGGGTTGGGAACAAACTTGACTTCCACTCCCTGGCTATTGGTCATGGTGACGATCCTTTTGGCATAGTCCAGCATGCCTTGGTGCTTGGTTAACCAGACCATGCCTAGGATCACATCCAATCCTTCTGACTTCAGGATGGTAAGGTCGGCTAGGAAGTCTACCCCGTTGATGTTAATCTCAACTCCCTTACAACCTATCCCGGACTTCATAACTAATCCCGGGGTTTGTATCAACATACGGCTACCCAGGGGTGTAGGCTTCATACCACTCTCTAGTGCAAAATTTTGAGTGAAAAAAGAATGTGAAGCCCCACAATCAAAGAATACTGTTCCTGGGGTTGAGTTGACGAGGAATGTACCCAGTATGACGTCCGTGTCTTCCTGGGCTTCCTCTGCGGTGACGTGATTCACACGACCCTTGCCATTGTTGGGCTGGTTGCGTGGAGCGGGGTTCCTTGGTGGTGCTCCCCGGGCTTTACCTTGAGCTGGCGCATTGGGGTGGGGTGCATCTGGCTTCTTGTTGGGGCACAACCTAGAGATGTGTCCTAGCTGGCCACATCCAAAGCAAGCAACTTGCCCAAGGTTGTTGTTGAAGTTTCTACCATCGTTGTTGTTATTGGTGTTGTTGTTGTAGGATAGCGTAGGATTGGCGTACTGGTAAGGCTGGTAGCTCGGATGAGGTGCAGGAGGTATAGCCTGCTGCGGCTAATAGGTTGGTTGGCTGGAGATGGTTGCCAGGGGCGAGGCTTCTAGTTGCTTGAGCTTCCCTTGCTGATCATCTTGTGCCTGCGAGTGTCGTCAATGGCACAACGCTTCTCTTCCAACATGAGGGCCTTGTTCACTAGGTCGAAGAAGGTACGACAGTCGCAGATGATGAGCTGATACTGCAGGACCTGTTGAAGTCCTTCGATGAAGCGTTCCTTCTTGGCAGCCTCTGTGTTGACGTCTTCAGGTGCATACTTGACAGCAGGATGAACTTCTGCAGGTACTCCTTGACAAAGCCACTTCCTTGCTTCAGCGCTCGGAATTCTCTCTTCTTTATAGCCAGGATACCAGAAAGAATATGGGCAGTACGGAATCCTTCCTTGAAGTCATTCCACGTGATCACACGTTCTCCTTCCATGACCTTGAATCCATCACACCTGGCTTGGGCGGTACCTCTAAGGCAGTGAGAGGCATAAAGCACCTTCTCACGATCCTCATTGCAATTGACTAGGGCAAGGAGGTCCTCGATGGTACGGATCCAGTCATCAGCATCCAACGGTTCAGCAGTCTCTGTGTAGGTTGGGGGCGAGTTCCTCATGAACTCAGACAACATGGAGCGGCCAATGTCGTTCCTACCTTGTTGCTGGTTGTTCACAAGGGCCTGAGCCATCTGCCGGATAGGAGCATTGTTGGCCTGGCGCTCCTCCCGGAGAACTTGAAGAAACTGAGCTATGGTCATGTTCTCCCATGGAGGTAGTGGTGGGGGAATGTCGCCCTGTGGCTACTCCTGGTGTCCTCCAGCATGAGCAACCCCACCACCTCCCTATTGTTGCCTTGAGTTGCCGGCTTCAGGGTTGGTGAAGCAGCTGTTGTGGGTAGCAGTCACCATCCTGTTTCGAGCAGCCAAGTCAAACAACTGGGATTGACAAGCGGATAAGCAATAACGGTAAAGCGCGCCTAAGGGGTCGGTCAAGTGCAAGTGTGTTGAAACAAAGGTCGAAAGACCAACATATATTAAGATAGAGGATGCAATCACTTACATGCTTCCTAAGGCAAAAGCGCGACTTGCATCGGAACAGAAACAACAAAACAAACAACAAGCACACATGGTTTCATATGAACCATTACATGGAATCGAATTCACATGAGGGATACATGACTGATCCTACCCTAGGGGTTCTCAGACTCAGGTGGTGGAGTGCTCGGTCTCGTAGTCACGCTCCTCTGGCTCCTCCTCCTGTTCATCACCTCAAAGGGCATCGTCCCCGGTCGAAGGGGTCGAGGAACTAGGACGTCCATCCCGACGACGCTTTGTTGGCGTGTCGATGAAGATCTCACGATACTCCTTCGCACTCATGCGACGACGACGTGTGGGTGTATCACTAGCTGGGGGTACTCCTCCTCTATAAGTGACAGCTGGTCGTCCCTCGGGGGCTCCATCCTTCTTGATCTTGTCTAGCTTCGTCTTGGCTTGCCGAAGTAGCTCCCGGGTGTGGTAAAGTTCCTCACGGAGCTTCACGGACTCCTTCATCAGGTTATGAACCAGGCTATCGACGGAGAGGCTCGAGTAGGTCTGGAACCTGAGCGGCGTTCCATCCTCCTTGGTCGGAACCAGCGTCCAACTCTCTCCAAAGTCATCCTTCCTGAAGGGAAGGTAGCGAGTAGCTAGCTCGTCAGCCATCTCTGGAATGATGTCTTGAAGGTGTAGGAGTGCCTTGCGTGTAGCTGTCTCAACGGCTGACATCATGGTATCCGTCCCTGGTCCTTCAAAGAATAAACTGGTCGGGGAGTCGTTTACCCTCACAACCACATCTACGTTGTACTCCTTCATGACGGCATCGACCAAGTGCTCATGGTAGAGGAAATGGGGTGGTTGGTGAAGCTAGCACTTCTCCAGGCTATCCCCAAGGAGTAAGAGAAAGCCGGATGTCAGGAAGGCTTTGGGTAGAAAGGGTAGAAAGGAGGAGAGTCAGCAGAGTGTTGTGTGAAGATAAGAAGAAGTAAATAGTGCAGAATTCCTAAGTTCTAGTGCTAGGTGTAATTTTGAAAGTCAGTTTTATCCTAACTAACGTTCATGCTAACTAAGGGCTTACCAAAGTCAGGTTGGATCTGATACCAGGTCTATGGGGACCCCGACTCATAAGTCATTATCACATATGAGTAGCGCTGGATCCGAACAACGCTACTACTATGTGTAATTTAGAATTTAAAAACTAACAATTAGAACTGTTAGCAGTAGCGCTGGATTACCACCCAGTGCTATAGCTAATTTAGCTATAGCGCTGGATCCTAACCCAGTGCTACTACTATTTTGAGTTAACCCATCGTGCGGGCTCAAATTTCGGCCAGTACCATTCCCCTACACTCTCCCACCTCTCCCTCTCATCTCTACTGCCGCCGTCACCCCTGCCTGCCACTCCGACCTCCTCCTTGTCCACACCGACGCCCGAGCCCTCCCTCAACATCACCATTGCCGCATGGGCCTGCCCTCGACCTCGCCGATGCCCCCCCGCCATCGACCTCACTGCCACCCTGTAAGCCTCTCCCTCTCCTCTCCCCTGTCCTCCTCTCTCTCTGCTCTCTGCTCTCTCTCTCTCTCTTAGTTAATATGAACCCTAGATAGGAGTTGGATGTATGAACCCTAGGGCAGTAGCAATTTTTTATAAATTTTTTAGGGCAGTAGGAAATTTGTTTAATTATGGTAGTAGAAAATTTGTTCAGGGCAATAGCAATTTTTTTTAGGTTTTTGGTTTTTGAAAAGACCATCTGTTTTGCAATGTTCGGTGAGGTCATTTCAATATGTGCTCCTGTGATGCTCATTTGTCATTAATTGATGTTATATGATATATGTCATTGATGTTACATGATTTTGTGTGGGGACCCCGACTCATAAGTCGTGATCACCGAATGAACGTGTACAGTGATCCCAGAGATCAATGCTCACTGAACACACAAAAGCTGAATAACAAGAGACTTACATCCATACTTATCGTCTTACACAAATACTGACCCCGAGGGGCTTAGTCTTACATGGATAGGGCCCAAACACTTAAATGGAATAAGCAGCGGAAATCTTGGTCGAAAGCGTCAACCTATGCTATCTGCCTTAACCTACAGGCATTCTGACTGGGAAGCATCCTAGTTCACATGTTCGTCTCTAACGAACTCTTCAACATACTCCTGTTCTTCCATGCCGGGCCAATTAAATAACCAGTGGCAAGCCATTGAGTACTTTGAATGTACTCGCAAGCAACCCAAATTGTGGAACAAGGTAACAATGATGCATGGTATAACACTAAGTAGGGAAATTTGCAGAAAGCTAACTTTGTATGCAAATGACATGACCAAGTAACTAGTGAGCATGCATCAACAACTAGTAGTTATCCATGTGAACAAATTGCAGATACCTTCATAGTATCTGTTGAACATCTCATGTTCACACTAAGTCGTCGGACTTAGCTCATGTGACCTCTTGTCACCACCACACCCATACTCATGCCAATGTTTATGAAAACATCCGGACGTAGTCTAAGAAGGACCTCCAACTGTCCATGACCGCGGACACGGCTATTAAAATAGTTTTACACTCTGCAGAGGTTTCACAGTTTACCCACAAGACTCGGGGAACTTCCGTGTCATCCACGACTCGCGATATATAACATACCTGAGGTAAGCACTCGAACAATACCTTTCCCTAGCGATACTAAACAAAGAGTCCACTCGATTGGTACCTAGCCCTCATGATGTACATCACACGAGCCTCGCTCTAATCGTACCATCCATGAGGGGACCAACGGTGTGCCTCATGCCTGTGAAGACAATGCATGATCGTACATACCGGTACGACCCAGTATCGAGAGTGACCATGCCACTCCCGCCACTAGGATTACGGGCTCCTTGCCAGTACCCACCGAGGTAATCAACAAATCCCCATCCCATAAGGGGTATCGTGGTTGCACATGTAATGTTCGGATGGTCAGCAAACCTTAGAACTCTCCGTTTTTGAAAACACATACTCACTTGCTCCGGCACACCACTTCTTTCTCAAGTGGTTACCCAACTCATCATCATCTCCCTCGGGCATTAGTGGCACCCGACGGGGTTTTCGAAAGAGTCAGTGAAATCATTTCTTTCTTGCCATCACTATGCTTAAGTCCCATCCCATTTGTGTAGCATCTATTAGCAACCTAACTACTCCCATCCACATAACCCTCATAAGGTGGTAGGGTCATGCACGATGCAAGTCTTAGTAGTAAAGGTAATGGAGGTATCCCACGGAAGGGGGAATACCTCATCATGATCATTTCATCGAATCAACAACTGCTATATGACACGCATGAAAAGTTTCTTAACATGGTCAAAGGGCTGCTTGCCTGGCTCAACAAAGTCTCCGGGGTCTTCGAAGTCTTCGGGTCCAACTTCTTCGTCAACCGCACAATCTATCGTCACGAAATAAAGCAATAAAAATAAGCAATCACACAAAATAGAGCACACAATCTACTACCAAAAATGTTAACCTACTCTGATAAATATTAAATGTCATACTAAAAATATTGTCCTAGAGTTTTGTTGTGAAAAACATTTTAGAAATTAAATAACAGAGGCAAAAAGTTGCCTAAATATAGGTTGTAAAATAAAACAGTATAAAAAATATTTTCAAACATTTTTATAAATGGAGCTATTTAATTCTATAGAATATTCTAAGATTTTTGGTCGAAGAAATATTTTCGTTGGATAAATATATAAGTTTGTGGGATTTTTACAAAGTCCACAGAAAACCGAAAAATAAAAGGAGAGAAAAATGCCAGTGGGACCTGGGCCAGAGGCGGCCAGAGGCTGGGCCGGCCCAGCTGGCCAGCCAGCCGGCCTCGCACGTGGTCAGGTTCAAACCTAATGTGCGGGGCCTGGTCGTCAGCGACATGAGGGGGAAGAGAGAGAGCGTGGGATGGAGGAAGAGAGGACGACAGGTAGGACCCACATGTGGGGTCCTTCTCCCACCTCGGGACAGGGAGGGGGGAGAGCTCACCCGCGGCAAGGGGAGGGCCGTTAAGGGGATCTCGATGCGGGAACGGGCTTGGCGTCGACCCGCTGGTCCTTTGGAGGTGGAAGGGTGGTCGGAGGTGGCCGGAATTGCCGGCGGGGAGGTGGGTACGGCGGAGGAGATTTTGGAGGGTGTCGCAGGTGTTGCTCCTAGCAGCAAACCGGTCGGGGAGGAAGGGGGAAGGATGCAGGAGCTCACTAGGGGATCGAAGGAGGAGAAAGGGAGGCCGGAGCGGGCCGGTAGCCCGAGATCGACGAAGCCCCGACGCGGCGGTGCCTCAGTCGATCTCGAGCACAGGGGCTCCGGGCGGTATCTAGGGTGGCTTAGGGGGGAAATTGAGAGTGGAAGGAGCTCAAGGAAAGAGAGATGGGGTGCTCGGGTCCCCTTTAAATAGGCGAGGCGAAGGCAAGGGAGTGACGAGCGCGGGAGAGCTCTGGCGCTCGCCGTCAAGCCACGGCAGGGAAAGGAGGGGGCGACGGCAGGGCTGGGAGGCCACAGGGGATGCCCGGGAGAGCACAGAGAGGCAGAGGGGAGCCGAGGGCGTCGTGCGTGCGAGTGTGGCCACTGGCCGGTTCAGGTGGTGCCGTGCACGCATGAGGGTGGAGAGGAGAGAGAGGGCAGAGAGGGGGCCATTACCCTGGCATGTTGCGGACACCGAGGTGCATCGACTAGCGCGAGGGGAGGGCACAAGGTGGTGGGGTATGGGATGGAGTGGGAGGTCAACCCTCTAGAGCATGGCTGCACACTCTAGAGCACGACTTTGGCCGGCATGCCAGAGATTTTGACGTGCTCCGGCGTGTCCACTTGTGTCCCACTGCTGAAGGTGGAATAAAGAAAGTGGGAAAGAGCCTTGGATGCTGTAGAGTAGCCAGGAGTGAGAGAGGGAAGTGAGAAAAGAGACAAAGATGCTGTCCAGGGGGTGCAAGTGGTTTTTTTCCCTTAATCATGGAGCTAGTTGTTGGTTTTCCTCCTGGAGGTGCTGAGGGTCTAGGTGGAGCTGTGGTAAAAATTTGAGACCAATGGGAAAAGTAGAAGTGGTGGAAATAGTAACTTTTAGAAATGTCCAGAAGGTGTTTGTGTTGTGTTTGGGCTAGCATATGGAGTTTGCTTGCCATGATGTTTAACAGGGGCTAATGGTGATTAGAATTAGGGTTGATAACCAAGTTTGATCTTGTTTGAAGAAAGTTTACAATGTAACTTTGTGAAACCCTAGAAATCAACATAATCTAGTTTCTGTAGATCCATTGATGCTAGGCCTTTACCCTTGATGCACCACTTAGTGTATCATCACTATTTGTCCATTAGAGCATGCCCACAAAGTTTGAGGCCAAGGGGAAACTATTCACAATGTAATGTTGCTCCAATTTGATTTTGGACAGGAATGGTTTTGGAATGGTTTGATGAACCAAATCAACTTGGATTTGGATGAAACTTTGCAAGATCATCACTTCTGATAGTGTTCTCTTGCTGAAATTTTCTTGGAATTTATTGAGAATATTTCTTATAGAAATATTTAAAAAGTTTGATTTGAACAGAAAGGGTTTTGAGGGGTTTTGCCCATGATTTGATCATGTCCTTGTGCTGAAACTCATATATATGGAAAATATATGTCCACTGAGTTTCTCTAAATTTTCTCAAATATTTTCAAACGATCTAAATAATTTTTCCCTAGGAAAAACCATTTCTAGACTTAATAAAAATCCTTTGAATAAAGTATAAAAATAATCGTTAAAAATAATATTTGGTGGTTTTGGGAAGTTATATATATTAGGTTAGAAATAAAGCTTTTGGGAAGGAAGGATCCACATAGTTTGACGACTTGTAATACAAACCTCATTTCCGGGGGTTTTGAAAACCTAATTTGGAATAAATCATTTTTGGTTAAAACTATATTTGATAAAAATAGTTTTGGGCACTATTCACATGGCATTATCATTGGGCAAGGGTTCTGGGACATGGAAGATGAATATGAAGTGCAATAGAACCTAGTAGTGCCATAAAACACAATCATTAAGTAAGCAAACAAGCACACGCACTTAGAAAAATTTTAGTTGGCTCCAAATTTTATAAAACCAAACATAACAATGTGCTACAAACATAGGGTGTGACATTTTGCAATGCTGGTTGAATGTCGAAGAATGTCCGAGTGGCCTATGTTTCGCCGGAATGTTGATTCATTTCTGTTCCGGCAGATTTCAGGTGCTCCCTATGTCCACTTTTTAGCCACGGTCATGCCGAAAATTTCCGTGATTTTTAGCATGACTTGTGCTAGAAACTAGGACATATGGAGTGCCCGAGATTTGCCGGAAGGGGAACGACTCAACATTCTGACCAAATATAGGCCCCTTTTTCCTCTTCATCATATATTTTATTTATAATTGTCGAATAGGAAACATGTCTAGCCACACCTTAGACGGGGGTTCTGCTCCCCTCGAAGAAGACCCCATCGAGGCAGCAAATTACTATTTCGATTACCTAGATGAACACCAGAGGGGGTGCATGGTGGCGGCTATGGCACCAACCTTGACATTGGCACCAGCATTGGCACCAACACCGACACCACCCCCGATACCAGCAATGGTGTTGTCCTCGATGGTAAAGCACCAAAGAAGAAGAGGACACAAAAACCAAACGAGCTCGGCATCAGACAAATTTTGGTCATGGAGATTCACCACAAGAAATTAGAGCCAATGGCACCGGAGGAAGCGTGCTCCTGGGGCAATCAACTAGGATGCATTCTCAGGGAAACCGCCAACATCAACGATGAAAAGTTGAAGAAGATACCACATATGGAGCACATGCTCCTAAAGAGGTTGCACAATATGTTCATGTTGCCCGGCCACAAAGAAAGCAAAGAACCGTGGGACAACGATGCCATGACAAAGATAAATAGCAAGGAGATGGTGGCGTTCACCAATGAGTTGTCCTCCTGGAAAGTTCAGGTGAAAAAAGCGATTGATAAGAATGAACTGTGGTCCAAGATTCATGCTAACAATCCGATACTTACAAAAGAGGACTTTGAAAAATTCAAGGAGACTTGCGCTAAAGATAAAACGACAAAAAATTCAGAGAATATGAAGGCGCTGCAGGCTAGGAACACGCCTCCCCACTGCCTCGGAAGCCGTTGTTACAAGGGGGAGAGGTATGTATGGGCCAAGGAGGATGCTGAACGTGAAACTCATGGAATCCCAGACCCCTTGGCGGAGTTCACCCACCCGCTGGAGCGTGACTGGATCAGGGCCCGGTACAAGTGGGACCGCGTCAAGAAGATCTTTCAGACGGACCCGAACATGAGGGAGTTCGTGAGACTTTTGGTAATTGTTATATTACAACATTATCATCCTAGCTTCTAATCAATTCGACTACAAGTTTTTTCACATGATTAGTAAACGATCCACGTTCCTTTTGCAGAAAGAGCAGCACCAAAAGACAGGCAAAAGTGATCAGTTGTCACAGTCGTTGGCGAGGACCAAGTGGGACACCCAATTCAACTACGCCCCGAACATAATAAAAAAGGTCCTGGAGGACAAACCGCCGTCCTATGGACATGTGCACGATGTCGGAGATGGTGTCTCGTGGAAGACGTGCTACCACGGGGATCTAGAGGAAAGAAGGAAGAGACGGTTGCTTATTCAACAGACCATCGACCAGAAGGTCGTGCTTGCGGTCAAAAAGTCCAGAGCAGAATTGGAATAGATAGTCGATGCAAGGGTCAGTGCAACGGTAGTTGGTGTCACGGCTGATTTCACATCTTCCATTTCCAGCTTGCTTCCGTCATTTTTTGAATGGACGAAGAAAAATCCAGATAAACGGCCAACGGACTTTCCCCTTCTCAGCTACGTCAGGAGTAATTCGTTGAACATCGCACCACCAGCACCTGCTCACACCACCGTAGATTCTCCCATACCTGGTCCCACTACTATTCATAGCACCCTGTCCTCCATCTCTGGCCTACTCGGCAGGGCTTTGTCTTTGGTTGATCTCAATGCCCTCACAGTAATTACGTGTCATACTCTCTTCACCAATATATCTATAGTCTTCTATTTCAGTTGCCTTTTGGATGTTTGACATCACAGACGACATGTCCTCGCAGGTTAACGACACCCGTGCACCCTACTGTATGACATTAAGGGCCAGAAGGTGGCCGTGGGAAAGGCATAGATCGTGAAGCCCAAGGACCGCATGTTCCACAACCGAGAGATGCTCGATCGCGTATTCAAGGTTAACATGGCCAGTGTCTTAGCGGGCTTTGAGGATTCGCCTCCTCCGGTACAAGTCGTTGACGAGGAGACCCCTCAACGGATTGGCGCATGCAAGAGCTGGTTCTTGCCTTGGCCGAAGACTCTTCTTCCTGTCAAGGCACCCAGTATCACACCAACGACAGCTTCTCACGAAGGTATGAACACAACCCCACCTACCAAATTACCTACACCTGTCCTAGTGGGTTATAGCAGACGACGCGAGCGAGAGCCTCCATTTGTGCCAGATGACGTCACCCCCGTTGTCGAAGAAGGAAATGTTGATGATGACATGGAGGAGGAAGATGATGAACCATACAAGTATTTCAATACCGCCTGTGATGATGGAGGATTGATGGCTCAGGACGACAAAGACTAATGCTATGACCGTGGAGGTGATGACTTGATGCTTCCTAATTTGCCGGAGCCAGAACATCCTAAGGTAGAATGCAAAAAGTCTCTCTTGATGCGATCCTCGTAGGAGACGCCTCCAAATGCCGCCTCTACTCAGCAAGAACAACGCTAGGGTCGTGCACTGTTAGCCCGACGACACTAGGCGTGATGGTTAGGGAAGTTATGGCGGCCCACTCACTACCTCCACCCCCAAGAAGCAAAGGAGGAGACCGGACAAGAAAGGCCCTAAAGGCGCCAGAGCTGCTTCAAGCAGCTAGCCGCCTCTAAAGCCCCGGGTGGTAGACAGAATAGTTGTCGAAGGTGCGAAGCGTTTCCATGTCACCGGTGACCCGATCCTACTCGCGAAAGCGCTAGAGCACATACTGAACAATGATCTAAGAAGACTCCATGAAGATGTGTTGGCCAAAGAAAAAAGCCTTCTCATCTCAGAAAAACTAGGGTACCCGCTTTTCATGTCTCAGGTGCCGGGTGGGAAATTGTACGTCGAGCGATGGCCTGCGGATAAGTTCCTCCTACGATTTGACTACATCTATGACATGTTCCACATGACGAAGCTAGATTTCCAGTTCATCCGCATGTTTGCGTTATACATCAACTACATCATCAGGATGGAGAACATGAAACATATCTGCATCGCGGACCCGTACCATATGCATGAGAGCTTCTTAGATGTCTGCAAACATCATCGTGACTATTGGATTAAGTACATTGGCGGCTTCATGGTCGCTAATGAGGACAAGGAAGCGATTTTCCTGCCTTACCATCCCACGTCAGTCATACGCGCGTATCCTTTCATAAGTGTTAATCATTCCTTTGCAAGCATGGAGGCTAATTTGAGGTGTATTTAATTTGCGCAGCGGGGGGCGTCCTCATTGTTCTATACCCAGAATACTCCCATGCTATATACTTGGACTCATAAAAGAACATCAAGAAAAAGAAATTAAAACCCCTAATGAGTGTTCTCGATACTACCCTGTTTACCTTCAGCCTGTTTGGTGGATATATCAAGGTGAAAAAGTACAGGAAGAATGGGCTGGTTTTCAGCCATCAGACCGACTTCCGCTGCATCCAACAACCGCATACCAGTAATGCTGATGGATTCTACCTCATGCATCACCTGCTCGAGTTCAAAATGGATAATCAATGCCTTCGCATGTCAGCTACTACCAATGATGACAAGATTGTTAACTGGTCCACAAGCATAGGAAAGACACGGGTCATCGAATCCGAGCTAATTTTTTTCATGTACAATAAGAACTTGCCCAAGTGAACATGAAGAAGGTCCTCGACCCAACAGGGATGTTCTACCATGGGCAATCACGCGGGATGATGTCTGAGCACTGCTAATCGCTCAACGTCTAGACCTGAAGCCTTTCAACAAGCTTGGGTGCTTCCTCCCTGACTATGAAGATTGGACCGCCGACATGGAGGACTGATTATCGTTGACAATATATGGGTCACTAGTGTCCAGAAGAAACTATGTGATGTAATTAAACCGTGGTCCTAAACTAGCATAAATCGCTCTAGTTACTTAGTTTGGGTATTAGGAACTTCGTCATTTATGTTTTCTATAGGTTGCTTGTATTTTGCTAATTATGCCTCGTTATTTTCTTAAGTACATTATGTTGCATATTATGGTTGAGTTCATCAACTGACAATGCAGGTACATAGATCAGAGATGGCGAAGGACTGCTATGCCCTTTTCATTGGGAGGGTTCTAGGAGTCTATGACCACTGGCCAGACGCTCAGGCCCAGGTGGACAAGTACCCGGGTGCTAGCCATTGAGGGTTCGACAGCAGAGCTGAAGCGGAAAGTAGTTAGTTGAGGTGGAAGCTCCAGCAAGAGCGGGGGCGGAACCGTTGCTGCCTCAAGTACTACATAGTCGCGGCCTTGCTCATGCTGATTGCTCTTCTCTTCTACATCATGGTTTAGATAGAGATGATGAAACTTCTGTGTATGCCATGACCATGTAGTTGCACTTATTCGAGACATAACATGACTTGTGTATCGCCATTGTCGATATATGATGATATTTGTGTTCAATGATGATGCTGATGTTTTGACAAGACTATTGTATGTGTATGATATGATGAGAATATTGTATGATTATTGTGATATGATGAAACTACTATATAAAGAAGGTACAAATTCATCACAAATACGTAGAGGGGGAATGAATCTTTGAAAGCAAGAATAGTAGCAGCGGCACTGGAAGGCGTCTAGCAGCAGCGCTAGATTAGTAGCAGCGCTTGCGTTTATACATCGCTATAGATAGTTATCGGTAGCACTAGACGAACAAGCACTACTGCTACAATTTAGCTGTAGCGCTACTGCAACCGTGGCATGTCCTCCAAGTTGTCGACCATAGATAGGCATGTTTTTCCTTCGGTGTGTAACCGACCATATGTAAACCCTAGGTACCCTTGGTGCCTATATAAGACGAAGGGCTTTAGGTTGTAGAGGAGGACAACTCATCTAGGGTTTAGCTATTTGATAACGAGGTAGATCGACTCTATAACCTATACATCATCAATACAATCAAGACGGACGTAGGGTATTATATCCATAGGATGGCCCAAACCTAGGTAGACATCGTCTCCCTTGTCTCTTGTTACCGTTGATTCTAGTCCCATAGCTCGGGACCCCCTACCCGAGATCCGTCGGTTTTGACACCGACATTGGTGCTTTCATTGAGAGTTCTGCTCTGATCGTGAAAGGAATCGATGGCTCACCCTACCGCAAGCCACGAGATCTGCATCCAGGGGATTCTTGCCCCTGATCAGATTCTCACAGACGATGACGCCTTGTTGCACACCGACCCGATTGGCCACCTTGGCCAGATCGGGAACATTTCCCCCGATCAGAGAATCAAGTTCTAAACTTTAGAGTTCGACGCCGATTCACGGGGAGAACTTACCTTGCTGGACCCCTCAACTCTCGAGACGGAGCCTGTAAGTCTCGACGCCTCGACGCCGAAGACGTTGGGCCCCACTTCCAACAAAGTTGCCACCTCCGGGCAGTATAGAATGCTCAATCTCATCGATGTGACCGGATCCACCACGGTTAAAAAGAACCCGGATCCTCTCTTGTGCAGCTCTGGAACTGCAACGCCTACCATCGACTCCACTCGCCTCAACGACACGCGTCCTACCATCACCTAATTTTTACACTAGCTGTTCAATCAGATTGAAACCATGAATATGTCTGATGACTAGGTTCTGGTCTATGACCGGCTCGAGCTTTGAACCGACGATAGGGAAATTCACATCCCCACGGTTACCCACCTAGTCGAGTGTCCGGCTGGGGGCTCGTCCACCCAACGACCGAAATTAAAAATAGTTTATACCCATTCTGCGCTCATCGATACCTCGTTTGTAACCCCACACACCGGAGTTTGTTCTGGATATGGACCGGTGCTGGTCCCTAATCCGGCACACAGTTCGGAGCCGGCAATTCCGAACTCACAACATGGTGTGGAATAAAAAAAATCCTACCCACCACCCAAGCCGATCATCCTGATATCGCACCAAAACCCAACTCTTCGGACTTACGAGATATTACTCAATTACAAGGAGAGTTAGTTCATCAATTTTGGGCTAGACTCTTGTTTCCTAGAAGTAGAGAAAAAAGTCTTAGTGATCAAGTGAGAATGGCAACGTTTGAACGCAATTGCCATGATGAAGGGACTCCTAACGCTCTGGCTGGCCGACACGTTCGTGGCTCGCTGACACATCCGATTTGGTACAGAAATATTGTGCCATGGAAAGCGCTTGGCAAGCCGGATGGTTATTTTGGAACCAACCCTTACCGAACACCCGGGAGGAGATTGGAAAAAGAGATACCTTTTAAGCGGCCAGCCAGATTCGAACCCGCCAAAAAGAGGAACAGGCCCCTTATGGGGGTCAGTACTGTCCTTGACGGTTTGTTGGACATGCCATGCTCTATACATTCCATGTTGCTAAACACAAACCTGACTTACCACCTTAGAGCTTGCTGGGTCCTCAAGCAGGTCACAAAAAGCAGTGAGGCCATTCTTGAGGCGCCACCGCCAAATAAGCGCCCCACATCATCATTCGAATACAGTTTCGAAGTCCTGACAATCTACGAAACGTTACCCTTGAGGAAGAGGAGGAAAACAGCTCTTAAAGAACTCCAAGAGGTCTATCACATGGCAACAATAAGTGCATGGGCAAACATACCCATTACCTTCGGAGATACTGACCAGCTAGCCATTCTTTCCGGTCATTCACTGGCTACACTAGTCCTGGACCCCATCATCGATGGCTACAGGTTTCACAAGGTGCTAATCGATGGCGGAGTGGTTTAAACCTGATCTACGAGGGAACCCTAGAAACAATGCATTTCGACCAATCTCGCATTGAGCATAGCAACACGATTTTCCGGGGAATCATTCTGGGGAAAAGGCACGATGATTAGAATGTGTCGTCCTGGACATAGTGTTGGGTGTGCCCGAAAATTACCGATCCGAACAACTCCTCTTCCATATCGTGCCATTCCCCAGCGACTACCAGGCCCTATTGGGACGTGACGCCTTTACAAAATTCTAGGCTATACTCCATTACGAGTATATGAAACTCCAAATGCTAGGAACCAATTGAGTAATCACAATTGCCAATAATCCGAATATAGCCCTTCGGTCTGTACTCAAAACAGCAGCGCTCGCCCTTGAGGCGTCAGCCAAAACATTCATTATAGAAAAACTGACCGCACTATGGTCAATAGTTGACAAAGACGACGTGATCCTTAGCAACAGACCCAAGTCCATGTCCTTCAAACCTGTAGATGAAATCAGTAAATTTTGAGTGCACCCGACGGACCCCAACAAAACAGCGTCCATCGGACCTCAACTCGATCCCATAGTGGACAAAGCACTACGGACATTTTTACGGGAAAAGTGGGATATCTTCACCTAGCATGCTTCCGATATGCCTGGAGTCCCGCGGTGGTTGGCGGAACATAGTCTGAACGTCATTTCAGGTTTCAAGCCCGTTAAGTAGAGTCCATGCCGCTTTTCTGTACCCAAACGCCAAGCTATGGGTGAAGAATTAGCTAAACTGCTAGAGGCTGGATTCATTCGGGATACTATCACAATGCCCATGCGTTGCTATGAAGCAATAATAAACAAGGAATTAACAAGGGCTTAGGACATCATCATAAGATCATGGTGTTTGGCGGCTGTTGCAAGGTTCACCATTAAATAGAGAGCGTGAACATAACAAAAGATCATGTTGTAGTTCTGAAAGAGTCTCGCGCGACCATAGCAAGTCCTCCATAAGATTTGTAGTGAGATAGATTTTGAATTTTGAACATAGGAGAATGGGCGTGAGTAACTTAAATCGCCACATTGAATTGTAATTTGTTTGCCCTCGTCTTCTATGACATGGAACCGAAAGAATTGGCTGCGAGGAGAAACTAAAATCAAGACCATGATTTTGAATTGGAGTCATACTTGAATTTTTTTTACAAGAATGTTATTCCCAAATTAGGATAGCAGTGTATTGGTTTAATTGTGATAGGTGTCACACATGGTAAAAGTATCATTTGTTTATTTGTCTCTTGGAAGGTTGCTAGTCTAGCATGTGGGTAGTGTATTTGTTTATTTGTGTGGTCCCACATGTGAACTCACCACCAACTCCAACCTTTATAAATAGGAAAGATTAAGCAGCCCGAATGGTTGGCGAACCTTGTGATGGTACCAAAGAAGGATAAATCCTGGCGGATGTGAGTCGATTTCAAAGACCTTAACAAGTCCTGCCCTAAGGATCCTTTGCCCTTTCCACGCATAGACCAGATCGTTGACTCCATAGCCGGACACAACTCGTTGTGTTTCCTCGACACCAATTCCTGATACCCTCAAATCAAAATGAAGGAATCCAACCAAGAGGATACCACATTCATCACACCCTATGGGCCACTCTGCTTTAACATGAGGCCCTTCGGGCTAAAAACGCTGGGGTTACGTATCAGCGCATAATAAAGACTTGTCTCGCGAAACAAGTCTGTAAAAGAGTCGAGGAGTACATGAACGACTTGGTAGTAAAAACCAAACACGTCAGCCAGTTGATCGACAACCTACGATAAACCTTTGCTAGCCTATGCGAGTATGACATACGACTCAATCCAGAAAAATGTGTATCCGAAGTTCCCGCTGGTAAACTGCTTAGATTCATCGTCTCCCATAGAGGAATAGAAGCAACTCTGGCTAAGATTTGTGCTCTATCAGAACTTGCAATTCGCACGGAGCTAAAGCATGTCCAGAGGTTGGCTGGTTGCATAGCGACGTTAAGCCTCTTTATCTCCCACCAAGGAGAAAAGGCTTTACCGCTCTATAAGCTGCTCAAATGGACCAACAATTTCGAATTGACCAATGAAGTAGCGGCTGCAATAGAGGAAATTAAAACACTGCTGGCAAGCAATCCCATACTCACAGCACCAGGCGTCGGTGAGCCTATATTATTATATATATCGACTACAAACAAAGTCGTTAGTGCAACGCTCATCGTCGAACAAGAGGAGGAGGGACACACATTCCAGACTCAGAAGTCGGTCTATTACTTGTCAGAAGTACTAATGAAGTGCAAGTCCAGCGACCCGCACTACCAGAAGACAGCCTACACAGTATTTATAGCATCATGGATACTCAGACACTACTTCCAAGACTGTGTGGTAACGGTGCCATCCGAAGTACCCCTGAATGACATAATCAATAACAGGGATGCCACCGACTGCATGGCCAAGTGGGATATTGAGGTCCTTCCTTTTGAAATAACCTACAAGCCATGCCGTGCCGCAAAGTCTAAGGTACAGGCAGATTTTTTGGCTGAATGGACGAAGGCCGAGCTCCCCAAGGAATATAGTACATACTCCCATTGGATAATGTACTTTCATGGATCCAAAACCTTGGTTGGACTGGGGGCTGGAGTTGTCCTCACATCTCCTAGAGGCGACAATGTGTGAGACCTATTGCAGGTCATGTATGTTGACTCCAACAATGCAGCCCAATACGAAGCACCCTTACATGGTCTTCGGATGGCAATATCAATGGGCAAATGATAGCTAGAGGTACAGGGAGACTCCAACTTGGCCATCTCCCAAATCAATGGGGAATGCGATGCCAAAAACCCGAAGATGGTGACATGCAGAAATGACGTCCTAAAAACATCTGCAAGATTCGAAGGGTTGGAATTCCACCACGTCGGTCCCTGACATACTGGCCTGCATGGGGGATAAGTGTGACCCTATCGCAAAAAACACCTTCTTAGAACAGCTCTTTAAGCCATCTATGGTTTGGCAGGACGATCATAAGGGTGCCAGTCTAAATACGATGGAAGAGGTTGTTTCCCCTATAAATGAACCAGACGACCAAATCATCGGCGGCTCCGTAATGGATGAAACGCCTTCGGCTCATGAATTCATGGCAATAATCACGCCATGGACCGAGCCCTTCCTCACCTACCTTCTTCGTAAGGAACTCCTGGACGATCAGATAGACGCGCGACGCATAGTTCGGCAATCCAAAGCCTAGAAAGTGCACGAGGGGGAGTTATACAAGAAAAGAACAACTAGAATATTACGAAGGTGCATATCTAAGGAGGAAGGACGAGAGCTCCTAGCCTAAGTCCACAAAGGCATGGACGGCCACCACGCCGCACCAAGAGCCTTAGTTAGCAAGGCCTTCCGAGCTGGTTTCTTTTGGCCCACTGCCCAGGCGGATGCCCAGACACTTATCAAACACTGCGTGGGATGCCAACTTTTTGAAAATCAACGTCACATGCCCCTAACAGCTCTTCGGACTATCCCGATTACCTGGCCTTCCATGGTCTCACGGCTGGACATGGTTAGACCCCTCAAAGGGGGGACCAAGAAGAATAAATACCTACTTGGCATGGTTGACAAGTTCACCAAATGGATAGAGGCAAAACCTATCAAATCGGCCAAGTCCGGAGCAGTAATCGTTTTTATCTCTGGTATAGTACACCGTTACGGTGTCCCGCACAGTGCAATAACGAATAATGGATCCAACTTCATGTCCCAAGAGGTCAAAGACTGGTGCGCAAAGATGGGTATAAAGCTTGATTACGCATCGGTTTATCATTCGCAGACCAACGGAAAAGTCGAACGTGCAAACGGCCTCATCATGAGCGGCATTAAGTCACGTTTGGTTTGATCTCTTCACGAGTCCGACTATCATTGGGTGGAGGAGATTGACTCCGTTCTATGGAGCATGCGCTCCAACCCGAACATGTCAACATGATACACACAATTCTTCATGGTCTGTGGGGCAGAAACAGTCCTCCCCCGTGACATTATTCACGATGCACCAAGAGTGCGTATGTACGAGGAAAAGGAGGCTGAGTTAGATCAGCAGGACGACATGGATGCCTTAGAAGGAGAGCATGACATAGCTCGGGCTTACTCTACTTTTTATCAATAGCAGGCTCGATGTTACCAGAGCAGGGAGGTTACGGCAAAAGCATACAACATGGGCAAACTTGTCCTACGGCTCACGGAGAACAAGAAGCATAAACTTAAGCCCAAATGGGAGGGCCCCTTCATAATCGACGAAGTACTCGCGGGAGGAGCTTACCACCTTGGGAACCCGTCGAACAACTGCCTTGTACCAAACCCATGGAAAGCAGCTCGTCTTCGGCGCTTCTACGGATAAACCTGTGTCATCACACTCTTTACCCTTTAGTTTTTTCCTTTTTTCTCCTTTTACCTTTGCCTCCCACTCTGTTGTTTGGTAGGATCAATTTTTTTCCCTTTTCTCCCTATGTTCGACTCATCCGATCTTGTACTGAGATTTTTGGCTTACACCATTAAGTGTCAAATCCGAACACAGCACGTGGGGGCTTCTTTCCGAAGCCAACGCATTTATATTATAAGCATTCATTCACACTTATTGTGTACACATGTTTCCTTTCTGGCATTTTATGCCATCATATGCATCAATTCAAACTAAGACTTTGACAAGCTAGGTCGCCTCGCTCCTGTGATTACCCTCTACGTTCCTGATTGTTCGGCTAGAGGGTAAAGGGAGCACCTCTGCGATTGTTCGACCGGGTCATCCGGACACGTACCTTAGATGGGTGAAGCCGAAAGGTAGCTATCTTAAGTAGAAAATTGGTCGGCTGTGACAGAAGCAATTTATACTACTATGGTTGTTATCACCACTACCGGGGCTTCTCCTCTCTAAATAGCCCTTAGCCACATACTAGCAGTACGAGGCCTTGTACCTACGATCTTCGTAGAACCCTGAAGGAAGGTATTGATAGATGTACTATTTTCTTCAGCAGATGTTTCTTACGCTTAGAAGTAATATAACATATCTCCCTGTGTGCTTTCTATCTGTTCGCACCAAATGGTCAGATTGCCTAGTTCCCCAAACATAATCCACTCCTCTAGGGTGATAAATTAAGAGGAATAATTCTGAGCTCTTAGCACAGGAGGCAGAAGCCGATGGCCGGTTGGGACAAAGTTTACAACACAGATGGAGCAACTACTCGATTATTAGTACATAGTTACATATGATCATACACTCGGTTGTTGATCGAGATTGTCGATTATAGCATCTAGGGAGCGGTCTTCTTGCGACAAATGGGCGGCAGACATAACTTGATCGTACACCAGGTGGAGTGTAAATTCTTCTCCATCTGACGCTATTGGCCTTACCCAATCCATACACTCGGGGTTAAGTCCGATATATTGGGTCTTGATCATCGTCTAAGCTTGCCTTACTCCCTCCTAGCAAGACTATGTCTTCCACAACTCAAATCTACTTGAGGCTCCCTTGAATCGACCGACTAGCTCGGTTATTCCCTCTAGAGGTTGCTTGGCAGGCCACAATGCCTTTACCATGATTTTCATGGCCTTCCGAGCATGCTCACAAAGAGCGGAAAGCTTCTTCAGATGGTTCCCCCGGTTTGGTCTGATCTCTTCTTCAGGTCGCCCAGACAGGAGACCTATACACGAGACAAAGACATACTTATTATACTTCATCAATAAGAAATACTTGGTGATGTTAGAGTCACACATACAGAACATGCCCCTTTGTAGTTTCTGGTTCTCTTCTTGAGCCTGGGTCAATTCAGTTTTCAAACTCTCAATTTCTTCAGCCTGTTTTTTTTCTACGCCTGGAGACGGTTCAAAACATGACAACCAGCTTCGTGCTGGGATTCGGCGTATCGCTGAGATTCTCGGGCTGCATCCAAATCTTTTTGAAGTTGCCCTATTGATTCAGCTGCTAAAGAGTATCCTTCCGTCAACACAGGGCACATACTAATATCAGTAGCACATATATACTCACCATGTGCCTACCAAGTAAATCTCTTTACTTGCTCCAGTTTGGCCTTCACAGATTCCACCTGTGCTCGGCTGTCTTCTAGCTCCTTGTCCAGTTGTTTTCTCTTCTTCTTTGAGGCCTGCATTAGCACTAAAATAGCACAAGGACCCTTAATTCGGTCGATCTTACCAATATAAGGCTCGGGAGCTACTACGGTTTACGTGAGTGTCCGGACTCTATGAAACCGATTATTTACGTGCAGGTTAGACGATATTAACTTCATAGCTTCCCCCAACCTAGCTTGGGCAACACCAATGTGCGTGTCCGCTGTGCGTAGAGCACCGAACTCCTATTCGGAGAACACTAGGTGACGCAGGGCCTCTCGACGCCACTGACGATTTATGACGCTTCCTACTTCGGATTTTGTAACGGACATAGCGTCAGCAGAATCGGCAGGGGCCGGATTGGCCATAGGAACCTCTGTAGCAGGTTCAGTATGAGTCGAAGCTCTGGAATTTTGAGCTTCCCTAGACACACTAGCAACCTCCTCAACAGGGGAAGGCTGAGTTTCTCGCCTGTAAATTTTGATATAAAATCTGCTTCGAGGATCTATCAGTTGTGATAATAAATGAAATAGCAGAACAAAATACCTTTGGGTTGAGCGAGTAGACGGACTCGTCCTCGTGACGGGCTCGTTCGTTCGAATCCAAGCACTTCTGTTGTTGCTGATGTGTGACACATGGATCAATGATGCTTGGGAGGAGGAGGCGGCACGCCTGGGGTGTTGGAGGATGCCTCCCTTTTGCGGTACGAGCTTTTCTTCTTCTTGTTCGTTGCAGGAGAAGGAAAAGATCGAGGATAATCGGCTATGATAGCCACCTTGCACCGGTCGACATTCTCCTGTTAAAAGACCCTGTCTTCAAACTCAATTGAAAGAACCGAGTCCTCATGAAAGCCCGGATTGAGAATATTCTTCAGGCTGAGGAGCCAGATAGTTGACTGTCTCGACGAAGCTTTTCCAGTCCTAATCACATGAAGTTGAGGACTTTGGTCAAAGAAGGGACAAAATCGAACCCAAACTGTGTTCATAAAGATGATAGGCTTACCCATTTGATGGGGTTGTGGCTTGAATATCCCTTCTTGGTCGACCGCCGAATAAAGTCGTCTTGCTCCCGTGTGTATAGGTAGGCAAATGCAGTGGCCAATGCTGGCTGATTGGCAGGGCCCAATCTTCGGGAGCGTGTGGTGTCCCTTGTCCCGTTGTAACACCACAAGGGGTGTATCCTCTGTTGAAGAGGCTGCACACACAGGGCGATTGCGGCGGCCATTTTGTCGACCATGGACAGGTTGTGATTGACAAGAATCCTCACCTGGGCCGCCAAGCGTTGCACTTCAATGCTATCCTCTTGGGACGAACTCTTTGGCCGCCAGTTGTATCTTTTCTTCAAGGGGGCATCAACGTACTCGGGCAGACCCATCCGAGCTGGGCCGAACCGGGGGGCATCTTCTACATAAAACCATTCCAAAGACCATTCTTCGGACTACTTCAGTGTTCCCACCGGATACCCCGTCCCCGCTATGTGACATACTTCGGCTTCACCGACCTCAAAGATTGTCTTGTCCCGAGTTCGAGGGACAAGGCAGAAATCCTTCCTCCATAGGTCAAAATGCCCTTCGCAGCCTAGGAACATCTCGCAAAGGGCTGGATCCCATAAAATTCCAGTAAAATTCTAGTAATCTTCTCAAGAACGGGTGAATGGGAAATCCAAGACCCTGCAGAAGAAAGGGTACGATGGATATGTGTTCCCCCCTTTGTGGATTGGGGAACATCTCTACGAAAACTTTGTTGTTGTAAGAAGATAAACCTGTGCGGGTCACCGCCAGTTCCGAAGAAGGGAGGTACCTAGGATGTTCAAATTGCATAGTCATAGGAGCAATACGGAGCAGCTGGTCAAGTCCTCGGGATGGGAGCCGTAGGGGCGCGAGGAAGAGCTGGGGGTACTCACCATGTTGTTCGTGGTGATCTTCCGCTAGGAGTTTTTTCCAGTGGGGACGAGGAGCAGGATGTGGTCTAAACCACGATTATACTTGGTTAAATGGGTGGTGCCTCCATTGCGGAAGGGCAGCATTGTAAAAAATCACTAAACCGCTCGTCTCCCCATGACACGCGAAAATCAAGAAACGTTGGTGGTTATTATAATGGACCTAGCGAGCTCGTGATGCTTGGGATTTCACCGATGACTGGTCGGTTGCTGAACAAGAGGGAGTAGGGGACTCGCCTTGCAAGCTGAAGATTATCTGGATATACATCGGCCTTGAGGGATAGTCCGAGGCCTACTGATGGACTCCTGGATTATGGGGTCCTCGGATAGCCTACCTATTTCATATGGTCCGGACTGTATGGGCCGCGAGGTGGGCATTGGATGATCAAGGGCCCAGTCGCCAGGGTGGAAGCTTCAAGGAACCGTGGCCTGTCCTCAAAGTTATCGACCGTAGATAGGTATGTATTTTCCTTCAGCGTGTAACCAGCCATATGTAAACCCTAGGTACCCTCGGCACCTATATAAGCTGAAGGGTTTTAGGTTGTAGAGGAGGCAAACTGATCTAGGGTTTAGCTCTTTGATCTTGAGGTAGATCGACTCTATAACCTATACATCATCAATACAATCAAGAAGGAAGTAGGGTATTACCTCCATAGGCGGGCCTGAACCTGGGTAAACATCATCTCCCTTGTCTCTTGTTCCCATCAATTCTAGTCTCACAACTCGGGACCCCCTACCAGAGATCTGCCGGTTTTGACACCGACACCCGCGCTACTGCTATAGGTATTTCAAGCGCTACTAGTAGGCTTTGTCCTAGTAGTGTAGAGTCCTAGCCCTAGTCGAAATCGGATTCAACCCGAATCTGGCCCAAACTCATGTCTTGCTCCTTGCGCGAACCATGAAATCTGCGTATGATCTCCGATTGAGAAAGTGTAATATCAAAATCAATCACTTCGATGATACGAACAATTCTTATGTTGATAAAGTTTACAAATAAGGCCATATTCAAGACTCCATGAGGTCATCTTTAACTTCCAATCACATTCGGTCCTACAGTTGACTAGGCTGTCCGACTTTTGTAGATATTTTGCAGGTCGTATATTGTCTCAAATGATGATGACACTAATGTAAAGTTGATCGTATCGAAAATACACACTACTTTCATGTAGACCCCTTTTCGATATAAGGTAATCCAGATAGTCACTTGATCCTGTCTTTAGCTTCTGGTCTGGAAAGCAATCAGTGGTGCTACCTATCACACATGTGTCTGATTGGGCGCGCCACTTTTGGCCTCGTGGTAGGGCCAAACTCCGATGGCTCAAAATTTTGCATACGACCTCAGATTGAGACGAGTTTTATACGAAAATTGATCATTTCGACGAGACAGAGACAATCCATGCTGAACATTTTCTCATATGAAGTCGTCTTGCAGGCTTAATCGGCTGAACATTATTTTGAATACGAAATCCTAGTACTTTGAGCACAGTTTCGGCCTTAAAGATGAGATCGGACGACGATGGCCCTAACTTCAAAGATGGTCATGCCGACTATACCAAACTTTTTCATGTAGATCACTTCGGCAAAATCTGGTGTCAACACATGCCCCCCTATTTTTCGACAAAACTTGTGTGCCGAAAAATTAATTTGAAAAGAGTTTGTTCAAAGGACGGCATCAGCACTCTATCGGCCATTTGCATGTTTCAACCTCATTATGCAAATTTGGGTGAAAATTTCTCAACTTCTATAACAATCCGGTGATAAAGTTCTTTTGATGTGTATCTCAAAACGATCCTTCGAACCATATTGTTCACCCTTTTTCTAGGATTTTGCAGATAATCATGAACGATCTTCTTCCAATCCTTGCTTCACCCACAAAATTTTTTCATTAGTGGCTGAAGCTATGAGATCCAATTTGGCCTTACCTACGTTAGTGAATATAAGCATCTGTCGGATTTTGGGCTCTACAAAATCCTCAAGTTTCAAACACAGGGGCGTGTGCGAAGATCCCCTGTAGCCTATCCTACCTAGCTCGCTATGCGATGGTTACCACGGAAAGTTCGCATGATGACGAGGACGAAGATGGACACGGCAGTTTACCCAGGTTTGGGCCGTTGGGAAGCATAATACCCTACTCCTACTTTGGTGGATTGCCTCTCGGGGAGGTGTGGTGGGTGAACTAGTACACTGGTCTCGAGCCTTGTGAGGGTGCCCAAGTGGTGTTCTTGGCTCACTCCTTGTCTTGTGGTGCGGTGGGTGGCTAAGTCGTGGATCGGATCCTCTCCATAGTGTCACCTAGTCTCAATACATAGCAGTGACACGTGTCCTCTTCCCTTATCACATTAGGCGGAAGGGATCCCACAATGGCCAAATTTGAAGGTGGGCAGGAGTACATCAATGCCCTGTCCAAAGGTGGTCAACGGCCAAATTCGATGATGCAGCGGTGGGATCGAAGATGACATCCGCCCTGCGGGGCTCGTGGTCATGGTCTTGGTGCACTGGAATGGAAACCTATGGGCGGCGCTTCAGGAACCCGCCTACATCCTTGCTCCCTCTGTACTAAAGGGGACATTGCACCGCCTGGCACGCTGCCGCTCGCCTGTCCTTCCTTTCGTCATCTTTTACTCCTAAGGCCAGGTTCTGCATGGAGATCTCCGCCTCTCGGGAGGGGCCTTGGGGAGGCCCACTCTTGCTGGTCTTGGTGTCATTGTTCCTCGCGAGCCTAGGGTTCTCACAAGGGCCTTGTCTTCAGCATAGCCATGCCAGGCCGTGCTTGGCTGAAGGGGTGGGCCATGTGTCGGGCCACAGGCAGGCAGGTCTGGGTACCCACGTTCCCAGAATGCAGACAGTAGGCCCTGGGTCAAAGGCGCGCCCGAGCTGGCTTCTTGGCGAAGCCGCCGATGGTGGCGTGAAGCATTGTGGGTCGCAAACGCCCTGGCCAGGCTCTACACGCATCGAATGCCTGAGTGCGCGATGCCCCTGAGGGAGTCCTAGATTAAGGGGTCCTTGGGAGGCTGACCTATTCCCTATCGGCCGGATTGTATGTGTCGTTTGCCGAACATTGGATTGATCGACGACCTTGTCTCTAGGAAGGAAGCTTCAGGAATTATGGCTTGTCCTCCACGTTTGATGGAGCGAATAGGCATATTTATCCCTTTGGCGTGTAACCGACCATATGCAAATCCTTGGTACCCTCGGCGTCAATATAAGCCAGAGGGTTTTAGGTTGTAGAGAAGGACAACTCATCTAGGGTTTAGCTCTTTGATCTCGAGGTAGATCGACTATGTAACCCATACATCATCAATACAATAAAGCAGGACGTAGGGTATTACCTCCATAGGAGGGCCCGAACCTGGGTAAACATCATCTCCCTTGTCTCCTATTACCATTGATTCTAGTCTCACATCTCGGACCCCCTACCCGAGATCCTCTGGTTTTGACACCGACATTGGTGCTTTCATTGAGAGTTCCGCTATGATTGTTGTCGTGGTTTTGTCATGGCATATGTGATAGGTAGGCTTGGCGAGAGGGGTTGAAGGATGCCGGCGGGCTCGGGGAGCGGGATGAGGCACAAGCGTTGGCTAACACACGATGTACCCAGGTTCGGGGCCCTCCATGGGAGGTAATACCCCTAGTCCTGCTCGGTCTAGTTGAGACAATGGTCGGGTTACAATGGTGCTCCTTGAGCTGTATGGATCGAGGAGGAAGAAGGAGCTAGCCTGCTTTTCCGCCTCTCTATGTGTGTTTGTGTGGAGTGGACGTGGGGAGAACTCAGAGAGCAGCTGATCGATCGTCCCCTGCATGGGGGTGGCCCGGGGGGGTTTATAGGCCAACCTCCCGGAATACAAAACAAATAGAAGGTCAAAGGGGGCCCCAGCCGGTAGCCTCTCTGGCCGTCTACGGGGGCCTGGCCGTGGGGTCTTGTCGCCGGTAGGTCCCGCCGGCTGAGGGGTCCCATCAGGAACCGGCAGGGCCCATGCGGTGGGCCCTGACACTGATCACGTCACGGCACAGGCCGCCCCTCGTGGTGTCGTCTTTCAGCGGCCGGCCGGGGTTAGCGGTACGGCCAGCCACCCTGTAGCCATGCCGGGGCAGGTAATGGAGTGGTTGGGGGCGTGCCAGCAGTGTTGGAAGCCCGGTCACCATCCGCCAGGGTCAGAGGCCCTGACGCCTTTGTTGTGGCCATACCGGCGCTGACCCCTGATGGGATGGGGGCCACTGTTGCCACGCACGCCCTGAAGACGGTATCCAATGCGCAGCCGACTGGGCGTAGCTGGCGTGCTTCTTTCGGTAGGGCGTAGCCGGACCGCAGGGGGAGGCGCCCCGCACTTTGGTTGTGTTAGGAGGCTCGGGAAAGGGGGCGCTTGAGCGTACCGCAGGGTCATCCCCCCGTTAGTAGTCCCCGAAGCCGGGGAGGACCCGCCGACGGGCCGCGATGGTGCTCGCCGGCTTGAAGATCATCCTTTTGGCGCGGGCTGCCTTGAGAGTCGAGCGAATTGGCCGATGCTTCGCGTGCCGCCTCGGGTTCCCCGCTGGGTTGAGGAGACACGCCATGCGGCAGAAAAGACCGGGCGGTGGGGCGGGGTCTTCCGCGACCGCAGCCTCGGCCCGTAGGCAGCAATCCTTTACGTCGCGGGGCAGACGGTTCGCGTTCCCGAGCGCCATGATGTCCGCCCCGAATGCCGCAGGAATCATGGGGTGTGTGCGCAATGTATCCGGCCCCCACGATCGCCCGCATGTGGTTTAAATGTCCAGAGGGGGGAGGCAGAACAGCCCATTCGCTCCCTCTCCTGCCGCTGCATCGCCCTTGTCGCCTCCCTCCCCTCGCCATGAGAGAGAGAGAGAGACCAAAGCACGAGGGCAGGCCGAAGAGAGCCCGGCCCGCCGCCGAGCACCCACGCCCATCGTCGCGACCGCACGCTCCCTCGGCGACCATGGCGGGCAAGGGCGCCTAGGACGACAGCGACATGGACGAGACCTTCATCGAGCACCTCCGCCACCGCCGCAAGCTTCCGGCGGAGGAGCACTTTGTGGCGTGCCCAGCCGGGCCGGAGAACTCCCCGGCCCCGTGGGAGGGCGAAGTGGTTGTCTTCGCCGACTACTTCCTCCGCAGGCTTGGGCTACCAGTGAGCGCCTTCTTCCATTGCTTTCTGACGCGGTTCGGCCTGCAGCCGCACCACCTCGCCCCCAACGCCGTCCTGCAGCTGGCGGCATTCGTCACCCTTTGCGAGGGTAATTTGGAGTCGGGCTGAGGCTTGACCTCTAGAGCCAGCTCTTCTTCCTCAAGCGGCAGACGGTGAAGGACCCAGTGACGAAACAGATGGCGATAACCGCCTGCAGAGGCGCCCTGATCCACATCCGCAAGGGGACCGGCTTCCCGAAGCTCCCGCTGCACGAGTCGGTGAAGCGATGGCAGCGGGGGTTCTTCTACGTGAAGAATGCAAAGCCAGAGGAGGACTACATAAACCTCCCCTCTTTGGCGCATGAGACGGCGGACCGGCTCTGCGAGCGCCTGCTCGCGATGACCGGGTCGGAGGAGCTGGATGCCATAGATCTAATGGCCACGATGGTGGCGCGCCGGGTGCAGCCGCTGCAGCACCGGCCGCACCTCATCTTCCAGATGGGGGGATGCCATGACCCCTGCCGGCTCTCTACCAAGGAGATGAAGCCGGCCTATGTGGCGAGGAGGGTGAACGCCATCTCGACGGCGAAGATGGCGGAGGGCGAATGGCAATGGGGGAAAACCCCGTACAGCCGGAGCCGCCCGGCACCGCGGGTAAGTGTCAAGCCGGCTCCTTCCCTCCATCTTCTTTTAGAGGCAGTACCCCTCCCCCCTTTATTCTGACAGCATGCCGCCCGGCTCGCCCGTAGATTTTCCTGTTGCTGCAGAACTACGGGGAGCCAGCCCCTGACACGACAGAGTCGGACCCCAAGGAGGTCGAGGATGCCGACGACGTGGAGCCACCTGACTCCGAGCGAGACGGACCGTCTGGAGCCCGTGATGCGGAGATGGAGGTGGAGGGGGCCGAAGAGGCCGAATCGACGGGAGAGTCTCCTCCCCAGACGCGTGATGCTGAGGCTCCGGAGGAGCTCGAGGCTTCGGAGGACGAGGTCACGGCGCCGCGAAGGCACCAACCTCGAGCTGGCGGTGGCTCCAACCGGGGAGTCCCGGTCACGGGCGACAAGGGGAATGGTCTGGCTGCCACCAAGCTGATGCCCAAGCGAGCGGCGACCACGCAGCCGGGCGGCAGCCGCGGAGGCGGAGGGAAGAAGTAGAAGGTAGCCTAGGCGGGACCCATGAGGAGGGCGTTCGCCGTAGTCGCCTGGTAAGTCCGTCTTTTCCTCCACCTTGGTCCGTCTTGCCCTCCCCCCGTCTCTTACTTCTTCGTGACCAGGGAGGCACACGCCCTTGGGAGGACCCCGGGTGGCAGGACGGAGAGGGCGGCGCGGTCGATGGCTGTCGAGCAGAGGGAGCGCCAGGCGTGGCTCGACTTCGAGGCGGCCGAGCGGGAGCGGTGTGTCCTGGAGCTCCACCCTTGGGAGGAAGCGGCAAAGAGGCAAGGGGGAGCCAACGGGGAGGCTGCTGGCGGAGCATGGGAGCCGTTCCCCCTCCTCCGAGGAACCGACGGGGAGTCCGCGGGCCGAGCATGGGAGCCTTTCTCCCGCAGCCAGGAGAAGAGGTCGAAGGGCCACCACGGCTCCGGGCGAAGGGCGGAGGTGAGTGCGAAGGCCGCGGAGGACGAGGCGACAATGGGTCACGATGCCGCCCAACTGGTGGCGGGCGACGTGCCGCTGGGGGCGGAGGTACCGGGCCCAGAGGTGCCACCACCGGACGTGCTGGCTTCGGAGGCGCCGGCATCGAAGGCGAGTCAGGCCAGAGCAGCCAGAGGTGGAGTGCCGGAGGTGGGAGCGGTGATGGCCGGGAAAACGGCCGTCGCAAGTGTGTCGACGGCGGCCTCGGCGAGGTGGTTACAGAAGGGGTCGGTCCCATCAAGGTCTCCAACAAGGGAGGACCCACAGACGGAGGTCAGCCACAGCAGACCTGAGCAGCGGTCGGGAGCCCGGCCCCTGGCGGACCATCGAGCGCCCTCGGGGCGGCGGTGGCCACCGCTGTCGAAGCGTTTCCCGCATGCCGCGCCCAGGCGACGCAAGACGCTCGGGCTGCCAATGACCGGCTGGTGAGCTTGGAGCAAGCGGTCGCGGTGAGTTTCTTCTTTCCTTCTTCTCTGGATTTGCGTTTTTCTGTCTTTTTCGGTGGGGGCATGCCAGCGCACCCACTGGGTGTAGCCACCGAGGCTCGAGCCGGCTGGGGTGAAGGCGGGTCGAGCCTAACACTCTTATTATTTTGCAGGCAGCGCATGACCGTCGGGTGGCTACGTACAACACCCTGCTGGGGTTGTATCGGGGAGCTAAGAACCGACTCGCCGTCGTGTCCACGGACCTGCGAGGTATGTTGCCCTTGCGATCTTAGTGTCTTGTGATCTTCCAGTGGGAGCGCGCAAGCGCACCCACTGGATGTAGCCCCCCGGAATCAGGCCGGCTTCCCCGGAGGCAGGCTGAATCCTTTCGGACTCCCGTGGCTTCTCATGCAGCCACCCATGCCGAGACGGTCTGCCTCCGGTGCCAGGTGGTGCGCCTCTACGAGGAGCGGGAACTCCTGACGACAGAGCGTGAACGGCTCCGTGGGGAGGCGGACCAGGTGAAGGCGGAGCAGGAGGGCCACGAGGCGGTCGACCGCCAAGCGTTGGCGGACCGAGAGGCGGCCCTTCGTCGGGAGGCAGAGGAGCGGGAGAAGGCGCTCCGCAAGAAGCTGGAGGCCAAGGATGCCACCCTAGCCAAGGTGGCCGAGGACGCGCATGCGGCCCGGGATGGTGCATAGTAAGTATCCGTTGCCTTGTTCTTCTCGCGCCTTCTGGGTTTTCTGTCTTGCCTCCCCACTCAACCCTTGTCTTCTTCTTAGGGATTTTCCCCGGCACACGGGAGGTCGCGGAGGCGGCCGTGGAGGCCGACCGTGAGGCCTGGCAGGCGCAAGGAGAGGTTGTCGGGCCGCTGGCCCCCTAGACCCTGGACGAGGTGGGGATCGCCGCCGAAGCGCACCTCTCGGAGGTGGTCCGTGCCCTGAAGCAGCTCCAAGCGGCCAGCATGATGCTGGTCCGCACGCTTAGGCCCGGCGCGGTGGAGCCGGGCTCCATGAACCGGCTGTTGAGGTGGCTGGAGTTCGGGACCGCGCGGGTGAACGCCTGGAAGTCCTCCGCGGCATGTGCCGGCGTGGGCATGGCGCTCTGCATCGCCAAGTCGTGGTACCCCGAGCTGGACTTGGGTTTGCACACAGCCTAGCACGCCGACACCGACGCGAAGTTGGAGGCGGTGGCCGACGAGATGTTGGCGAGGGCGAGCGACCTTGCGTCCTTTGCCGCGTGGGACGAGTATGTCCCGGAGTGCGGGGCGGATGGCATCGTGATCCCGGAGGACCAGTTCGGGCTCGCCCTGGACGACCCGGAGGGGAGCGCCGCCGAAACGACCGATGAAGAGTCCGACACCGACGAATATGCCGAGTCCAAGCCGGCTCCGTCTGCAGGGGCTTCTACCTCGGCCGCCCCGTAGGTGCCGGCGTTGGAGGCGCCAGCACCGCCGGCTCCTGGGGCATGAGCACCACCGGCTCCAGGGGCGTCGGCACTGGAGGAGGGCCAGCCCGAAGTTGTCATAACTTAGGACTTTCTTTCCTGCATTTTTTTAGGCTAGAATTCCACCAACTCGGGGTGTATATGTAATGAACTAGTGTCCATGGGCCTTTTATTGTTATGACTTAGGCCATTTATCTTAAAAAGAATGTGCGTTCCGGCTCTTCTTTCACCTTTTTCCTTTTGACTTGTGTTCACGCGCCACGATTGCTTCCGGCTTCCGCCCCGCCTGCCAGCCAGCCGGGGGCCGATCTGGGACAGGGACGGGGCTTCACCCTTGGGGACAAATAGCGGGCTCTTAAAGTCAACCGGCTAGGGCTAGGTTGAGCCAGCGGAGGCCGGTTACTAGGATTAACATATCTCGGTCGGGCCAGTCCGGCTGCCGCGCGCATCGGCTGACTTTCGTGTGAGAAGTTCCTTCGTACCCCGTGGTCCCTTCAGTCAGACAGCCGGGAGCCGGTCTGTAGCTGGTTAGGGGAGGGGAGGCGAAGGGTTACTTGTTCACATTATTTGTCCGGCTCGGCGGGGAGCCGGACCCGGTTGATGTGCCTTAAATAACAGAACTTTGGAGGAATCGAAAAAAGGGCGTGGCCCCAGTGCCGGCTGGGGTCTCCGTCGCATCCATAAGCCCAAAAGGGGAAGCATACATACAATGGTTTTCAGCAATATAATGGATGGAGGAGCGCCGCGTTCCACGGGCGCTCTATCTCCTCGCCGGAGGCGTCTCTCTTGCGCTTCTGCGGCTTCTGGGCGTCTATTAGATAGTATGCGTTGTTGTGCAGCGCCCGGATGATGATGAACGGGCCCTCCCATGGGGATGACAACTTGTGCTGGCCAGCGGTTCACTGGATCTGCCTGAGCACCAAGTCTTCTTTGCGGCAGCAGAGCGGCCGGATTCGCTTGCTATGGTAATGCCGGAGCTTCTGCTGGTAGATGGTCGTCCGGCTCAAGGCCAGCTCGCGGGCCTCCTCGAGGAGGTCGATGCCGTCTTCCCTTGCCTCCCTCGCATCCTTCTCAGTGTACAGGGTGACCCGAGGTGAATCGAACTTGATGTCAGTGGGGATGATTGCCTCGGACCCGTAAACGAGAAAGAACGGAGTGTACCCGGTTGACCGGTTGGGCGTGGTTCGGAGGTTCCAAAGGACAGCCGGAAGCTCCTCGACCCAATAGCCGGCCGGCCGGACCAGTGGTGTCACGAGCCGGGGCTTGATGCCGGACAGGAGCCGGCCATTCGCCCTCCCAACCTGGCCGTTTGACTGCAGGTGGGCGACGGACGCCAAGTCGAGCCGGATGCCCCGCCTCGAGCAGAAACGTTCTAGCGCGCCCTTGGCGAAGTTTGTGCCATTGTCGGTGATGATGTTGTGTGGGACGCCGTAGCGTACCGTGATGTCTTCAATGAACCGGACGGCCGTGGGGCCGTCTAGTTTCTTGATTGGCCGCACCTCGATCCACTTGGTGAATTTGTCGACGGCTACAAGCAAATGTGTCATGCCGCTCGTGCGGACTTGAAGGGTCCCACCATGTCAAGACCCCATGGCCACGAAAGGGGGATGGTCTAGAGCGCTCTAGCCAGAAGATGGCTCTGCGTGCTGAAGCGCTCGCAGCCCTCGCACTTGTCAACCAGTTCCGTGGCTGCCTCCAAAGTAGTCGGCAAGTAGAATCCATGACGGAATGCTTTGGACACCAGGGACCTAGAGGCGGCATGATGCCCGCACTCGCCCTGGAGGATGTCGAGGAGTATTTCTTGCCCTTTCTCCAGCTCGACGCTACATTGGAAGACGCCAGTGGTGCTGCGATGAACTAACTCGTGGTTGATGATGTTGTAGGTCGGGGCCCAACGCTGAATTTGCCTTGCAATGGCTTCATTGGAGGGGATCTTGCCGCTCTAGAGGAACACAAGGATGGGTTGGTCCTACGAGGGAGCCGAGATAGGGGCCGGCCCAGCCCCCGGGACCGGCTCGTCAGTCCCGGGACCGGCTGACCAGCCCCCGGGAGCGAGGCGACGGTGGGAGCGTTGACCGTCATCATGACGGCGACGAGGCTGGTGCCGGCGTGCGTAGACACGGCCGGCTCAATTGGCGTGGCAAACTGCGCCGGACTGACGGCTGGTGCTGGCATGGCCGGTTGGGTAGCCGGTACGAAGATGGACTCCGATTCGGGAGAAGGCTTGATCGAAGGCTTCATGAGCCACTCGAGGGAGACGTCGGCTGGGATGGCCTGCCGGGTGGAGCCGATCTTGGCCAGCACATCGGCTGCCTCGTTGTTCGCATGGGAGATGTGGTGGAACTCGCGGCCCTTGAAGGAGCCGGTGAGCTGCTGGACGAGGAAGCGGTAACTGGCCATGTTGGCGTCCCTGGCGTCCCATTCGCCAGAGACCTGTTGCACCACGAGGTCAGAGTCGCCGCAGCAAATGAAGCGTTGGATGCCGATCTCCTTGGCGAGCCGGAGGCCATGGACGAGGGCCTCGTATTCGGCCACATTGTTGGAGGCGGCGAAGTGGATCTGGAGGGTGTAGCGGGGCTAGTCTCCTCTGGAGGACGACAAGACGATGCCGGCTCCCAGGTTGGCTCGCATCTTCGTGGCATCGAAGTGCATGCGCCAATGCGTGGAGTCGGGCGAAGGCGGCACGAACTTGGTTTCGGCCCAGTCGACGAGGAAGTCGGCCATTGCCTGGGACTTGATGGCGGTGCATGGCTCGTACCGTATTTCGTAGTTGGCCTCGGCGATGGCGCATTTGGCGATCCGGCCGGTGGCGTCCTGGCCAGCCATGATATTTGCCCAGCGGCGCCGCGCTCACGATGGTGATGATGTGCTCCTGGAACTACTGCTTGAGATTCTGGGTGACGAAGTATACGCCGTAGCACATCTTCTAGTAGTGGGGGTAGTGTTGCTTGGAGGCGGATAGGACCTCGCTGAGGTAGTAGACAGGACGCTGCGTCGGCAACGCCTTGCCTTCCTATGGCCGCTCCACCACCAGGACGATGCTAACGACGTGTGTGGTCGCCGCAATGTAGGCGAGCAAAGGCTCTTTGTTGGCCGGCGTGGCCAAGATGGGCGCACTGGTGAGAGCCCGCTTGACTCTACGGAAAGTCGCGTCCGCCTCATCAGACTAGTCGAACATGGCCGGCTTCTTCGAGAGGTCACGGCCCGGCTCGACCAAGGCTGACTTGCCTAGGGGCCCGTAGAGGGGCAAAGCCTTCTCGCCCAGCCGGCTTATTAACCGGTTCGGGGAGGCGAGGCAGCCGGTGAACTTCTGGACGTCGCGGGGCCGGACCAGCTTGGACATGCGCTCAATCGCCCGGATCTTCTCAGGGTTAGCTTCGATGTCGCGGGCAGACACGAAGAAACCCAGGAGTTGGCCGGCTGGGACGTCGAAGACAAACTTCTCTGGGTTGAGCTTGATCTTGTATTCACGCAAGTTGGCGAACGTCTCCCGGAGCTCGCCGAGGAGGCTGAAGTGCTTCTTGGATTTGACGATGATGTCGTCCACGTAGACATGGACATTCCTGCCTATCTGAGGCAGAAGGCACTTCTGCATGCATTCTTCAGGCCGATGTACATGGTGATGTAGTAGTAGGCCCCGAAAGGTGTGATGAAGGAGGTCTTTAGTCGGTCGGCCGGGTCCAGCTTTATCTGGTGGTAGCCGGAGTAGGCATCCAGGAAAGACAAAAGATCGCAGCCGGCCGTGGAGTCGATGACTTGATCGATCCGCGGCAGGGCGAACGGGTCCTTAGGGCACACCTTGTTCAGGCTTGTGTAGTCGATACACATGTGCCAGGTCTTGTTTTGCTTCAGCACCAGAACTAGGTTCGCCAGCCAGTCCGGTGTAATACCTCCATGATGAAGCCGGCTGCGAACAGCCGGGTGATCTCTTCTCCTATAGTACTCCGCTTCTTCTCGGAGAAACGGTGCAGGGGTTGCTTGACCGGCTTCGCATCCGGCCGTACGTGTAGCTTGTGTTCGGCAAACTTCCTCGGACAACCCGGCATGTCCTTGGGGGACCATGCAAAGATGTCGTGATTCTGACGGAGGAAGTCGACGAGCTCGCTTTCCTATTTGCTATCGAGGTAGGAGCCGATGGTCACGCACTGGGTGGGGTTGGCCGGATCGAGTGGCACCTGCCTGGTGTCCTTGGACGGCTGGAACGAGCCTTCGTTGACCGACTGGGACGGAGGTGCCGGCACGGCCGGCTGGGCAAAGGCGAGGGCCACCAGCCGGTCGAGCTGTCGCTTCTCCTCCGCTATTTCCAGGGCCTCGGCCAGCCGGCTGCCATCTCGCGCGCACACCATTGACATCTGGCATTTGCCAGCGACTGTGATGATGCCCTTGGGACCGGGCATCTTGAGCTTGAGGTAGGCATAGTGGGGGATTGCCATGAACTTGACGAGAGCCGGCCGGCCCAGCAACGCGTGGTAGGGACTGTCGAGGTCCACTACCTCGAACAAGACCGGCTCGCGGTGGAAATGACTGGCGTCGCCGAAGAGGATGTCGAGCTTGATCTTGCCGACAGGGGTGCAGGACTTTCCCAGCACGATGCCATGGAAGACGGTCCGACTCGTTTTCAGGTCCTCCACCTTGAGCCCCAGCTTGAGCAGGGTGTCGAGGTAGAGGATGTTGATGCTGCTGCCTCCATCGATCAACACCCACGAGAAGCGGCACGAGCATTTCTCGGAGGCGATGGTAGGATCGAGGACGAGGGCGTAGCTGCCGAGGTTTGGCATCACGACCGGGTGGTCCGCCCGGCTCCAGGTGATCGGCTTCTCAGACCAATGCATGAACAGGGGAGTCGCGGGCATGGTGGTATTCACCTCGTGGTGGAGCTGGCGCTGGGCGTGCTTGTCCGTCTCTTCGTTGGTGAAGACGACGTAGCAGTCATCGTGTTCGGGGAACCGCTCGTGAAGCCGGCCGTCGCCGCCAGTCGGGGCCGGGTCTGCCTGACCCGGGCTGGGGACCGAAGCCCGAGCCGGGGCTGGTGCCGAAGCGCGGGCTGGCTGCACGGGGGGAGCCGGGAGGCCGTCCCCTCGGGCCAATCGCTACGAGAAGTTGCACTGCCGGAGCGTGTGCGTGGCCGGCTTGGCACCGGAGTGGTTTTTGCAGGGGAGGTCAAGCATTTGCTCGAAAGTCAGCTTGGGCTGCCAGGCGGCCTTGCCGGTGCACTGGCGCTGACCGGAGGCCTGGCCAGCCGGCTGCTCCTCCTCGATGGAGGCGACCTGCAGGCTCACGTAGCGGGAGTTGGGCTGGTCGTTCTTGCACTTGTCGTTCTGCTGCTGCCGGTTGTCGGCCGCCGCCCGCGGCGCGGCGGGGGGCGTAGCCGGCTTGGCTGGTGCCATAGCCTTCATCGTCATTGAGGAATCGGACGTGGCGTATTTGTCCGCTTTGGACATCAGGTCCGCCAGGGAGGTTGGCTCGGAGCACAAGAGCTTGTGCTTGCGGGGGGTGCCATCGCAGCAGCCTTCGATGAAGTACTGGATGGCCTATACCTCGTGTACTCCTTCACAGGAGTTGCGAAGCTGGGTCCAGCGCATGAGGTAGTCACAGAGGGGCTCGTCCGGCCCCTGGACGCACATGGCCAGCTCGCGGGGCCGGCCAGGCCGTTTGTAGGTGCCGGTGAAGTTGCAGACGAACGCCTCCTCGTAGTCCGTCCAGGTGTTGACGCTGCCGGCGGCCAGGCTGTTCAGCCAGGTGCAGGCTGAGCCAATTAGCATGAGGGGGATGTAACGGATGGCTACGCGCTTGTTCCCCTTGGCGATGCCGATGGCGGTGGTGTAGTCGATCAGCCAGTCCTCCGGCTTGGTGGCCCCGGTATACTTCGAGGTGTCGCGGGGGAGCTTGAACCCGGGCGAAAAAGGCTCGTTGCGGATCCACTGACAAAACAGGCTGGGCCAATTGAGCCTTCCTCCTCGAGGAAAGCCGACTGCGCCATCCGGTCAAGGGACGCGCGGCCCGAGCCGGGCGGCGATCTCGGGGCGGACGGCCGGCGGGATAGACCGCGCGGGTTCTTGCCGCGCGGGCAGAGTATGCCCATGGGTGCACCGGCTACCACAAGCCGGCGCCTCGTCGCGGCGATGGCTGCCTGCCGGATTGTTGCTGTGCCGGCTGTTCACAGTCAGCTGCTCGTTTCCGCGTGATGGGGCGTGCTGAGCATTTCTTCCCCGAGCGTTTCGGTTGGAGGGATGAGGGGTGCTGGAGTGCTGGGCCGGCCGGCGGTCAGCGGCCCTAGTGTCCTCGCACTCGGGACGGGGAAACTTGGAGACGGCCCCACCGGTGGTGAGGACGGCCTGTTGTGCGTTGGCGGTGTCAATGAGGTCCTTGATGTGCTGCTCGCGTGCGGACCGCTCCTCGCCCTCCAACGTTGCCAAATCATCATAGGCAACCTTGGCGGCGCGCAGGTTGGCCGCTGGGGTGTTGTAGACGAAGAAACGGCCACCGAGGATTTCTGCAACCACGCGGCCGCGTTCTCGCACAGCACGACGCCGGCTAGGTTCAGGGCCAGCCGGGGTGAGACCGTACGCGAAGTTGTATTCCCGCTGTGCAGCCTCCATCCGGCGTCGCTCGGCAATGAGGGCGCTAGTGTCTTCGAACAGCAGGCGACGGGCCGCCTTCAGCTCTGCTCTGGCGGTGGCCGGGTCCGCCGTCGTAACGATAGGAGTGCCCAGCCCCCGGAGGGTGGCGGCGAGTGGGTTGGAAGGGCCGGCGCGAGCGGCGGCTGCGTCGGGGTCGGCCACTCGCGCACGACCTGAAGTGGTGGAGGAGACGGTGACCATCACTCCCATGCGGGTGTGGGGGGACGATGACCTCGCCCGTTTCGAGCGTGCCCATGGACAAGGGCAGGTCGGTGCAGTCGAACACCCAACTAGGGTAGTCGTCGGCCTCCGGTTCTTCGGCAAGGCTTAGCTTGCTGAACCACCCGGCGAGTGTGGCGACGTCGAGCACGAGGTCACGGCCGGGGCATTCGTCAGAGATGTCGGCCGAGCTCCCCGCAAGGCCCGCCAGAGCAAGCCCCACGAGCATGCGGTTCTTCCCGGACGTGAGGCGGTCGGGGGAGGTGGTGAAGGGTCTCGCCCGGAGCGTGACTCTGGCCGGCGCCGCGGCCCGCCCCATGGTGGGCGCCAACTGTCGTGGTTTCCTCACGGCAGATTCCATAGGTAGGCTTATCGAGAGGGGTCGAAGGACGCCGGCGGGCTCCGGGAGCGGGATTAGGCACAAGCGGTGGCTGACACATGATGTACCCATGTTCGGGGCCCTCCATGCGAGCTAATAAATCTAGTGCTGCTCGATCTAGTTGAGACAGTGGTCGGGTTATAATGGTGCTCCTTGAGCTGCATGGATCGAGGAGGAAGAAGGAGCTAGCCTGCTTTTTCGCCTCTCTACGTGCGTGTGTGGAGTGGATGTGGGGAGAACTCAAAGAGCAGCCGATCGATCGTCCCCTACATGGGGGTGGCCTGGGGGGTTTTATAGGCCAACCCCGAAATACAATACAAATAGAAGGTCAAAGGGGGCCCCAGCCGGCAGCCTCTCCAGCCGGCTGTGGGGGCCCGGCCGTGGGGTCTTGTCGCCGGTAGGTCCCACCGACCAAGGGGTCCCGTTAGGAACCTGTGGGGCCTGCGCGGCGGGCCCCAACACCGATCACGTCATGGCACGGGCCGCCCATCGTGGCGTCATCTTACGACGGCCAGCCAGGGTCAGCGGTATGGCCGGCCAACCTGTACCCATGCTGGGGCAGGTAACGGAGTGGTTGGGGGCATGCCGGCACTGTTGGGAGCCTGGTCACCATACTCCAGGGTCAGAGGCCCTGACGCATTCGCTGTGGCCATACCGGTGCTGACCCCCGATGGGATGGGGGCCACTGTTGCCACGCACGCCCTGAAGACGGTATCCAATGCGCAGCTGGCTGGGCCTAGCCGGCGGGCCGCTTCCGGTAGGGCGTAGCCGGACCGCAGGGGGAGGCGGCCCACACTTTGGTTGCATTAGGAGGCTGGGGAAAGGGGGCACTTGAGGCTACCCCAGGGTCATCCCCCCGTCAATTGCCCAAGGAATCGATGGCTAGCCTTGTCATCAACGAAGAGGTCTGTAACACTGACACTTTCTTCCCCGGACAGATCTTTGCCTTCGGCAGTGCTGTGCTGCATGCTGACTCGGCCGGCCATCTAGGCCGTGTCGGAAGTTTCTCCCCCGATCAAGATGTCAGATTCGGGAACCTAAGTTCTACGTAGACTCTCGGGGTGACTTGTCCATAACCGGGCTTGCAATTTTGCCTGCCACGTCCGAAAACTCCGAAGCTTTAACTTCGGATTCCTCTTTTGGTCACACCCACAGGATGAATGCCACAGATGACCTGACTCTTAGTCCGGATCCGACCATAGCTATCGACATCCAGACACTTGTTCTTGCCGAACACTCCACTGGCCTCAAAGAGTCGGAGGTAAGCTCCGAAGGTTCTGGACATGTTGATCCGATCAAGCTCTCGACACTCAACAAGGCCCTGGATTGAATCTTGTCAATGAAGATTACCGATAATCCAACTCTAATATATGCTCAGATCGGTCATTGGGTGGGTCAAGACGAATTTTTTGTCCCACCCACCACCCACTTGGTAGCCATAGTCGAAGATTTAACCGACATATTGGACTGTGCCTCCGAGGAGGCAGATTACATGGATGATGAGGACTGCCCTCCCCCCATTAACACTGGGCGATGGGCCGCCACCTCCACATACAACGTCTACATGGTAAACACACCTTCCGCTAATGGCAAGAACATGGCCAATAACGATGGCGACAAGTCGGCCAAATCACCATCAAGGCGCTGAAAGCTACATAAACGGTCAAAAGGCAAGAAGGGGAGGAAAGCCATCATTGGCACCGAGGACAGAGTTGCCCCAGAAGACCTCGATGATCCCGATATCCCCGAAAACCCATTAGAGTGGCGGGAGAGGCCTAAAGACCAGCACAACCCCGGTGACCTCAACGATTCCGAGGACGACAACTACCTCTCCCTTGCCGAGGAGGAGGACATCCCGGAAGCCGATGACTTTGACATTCCTGATAACCATGAAGATCGGGAATTATTCAGGCAGCAACTTATAGCCACATCCCGCAGCTTGAAAAAAAGAACGGAATCTTAAAGCCGAACAAGATAACCTCAATGATCGATGGACGAAAGTCCTTGCAGCTGAGGAAGGATACGGTACCGGTCTGTCACACCAACCTAAGAGCTATCCACGAAGAAGGCTACTGCCGCAATTCAACGACGAGCTCACTGATACGCTGTCTCCTAAACATACCCCATGCAATAAGCCAGACCGACCTCCTCCAGGACGAGACAGGTCAGGTGAAGACAATGGTTATAGGCCTACGATACCCCAAAGACGGGGAAAGGAGGCACTAGATCCCAATGATAGTTTCGAGCTACGACACGACCTGGACTACAAAATGGGATGTACGAGTGCAATGATAGAAGGGTACTCACCCGACAGACGGGACGGGCACATGTGCTGGCTCGACTACAATGATCGAAGCCGGGAACGCAACTGGGTGATAACAGACGCCGAATAACGGCGTGACATAGCTCGGGTCAGAGGCGCCGCCCACCCACTGTGCTTCACGGACGAGGTAAATGCAGCATCAGTTCCTAGAGGGGTTTAAACCTGTAAACATCGAGCAGTACGATGGGACAACTAACCCAATCGTATGGATTGCGGACTTCCTCCTCCACATCCACATGGCGCGAGGAGACGATCTCCACGCCATCAAATATCTCCCCCTAAAACTCAAGGGGCTAGCTCGGCACTAGTTAAACCCCCCCCCCCCGAAGACTCCATTGGATGTTGGGAAGACCTAGAAGATGCATTCCGATCTAACTTCCAGGGAAGCTATGTTCAGCCATCGGATTCCTCTAACCTGAGCAACGTCGTTCAGAATCCTGGAGAGTCAATACGGCAATTATGGAATCGGTTCATGACCAAGAAAACCCCGATTGTTGACTGCCCGGACTCTGAGGCAATAGCCTCCTTCCGGCACAATATTCATGATGAATAGTGGGCCCGCTAGCTCGTCCAGGATAAACCTTGGACTATGTTTGCCCATACATCACTCATGACCCGCTTTTGCGCGGGTGAAGCCAACTGGCTAGCAAGATGCAGCCACAACTCCGAAGATCTCGGAACCTCCGAAGTTCGGGATGGCAACTGGAAACCAAAAGGCAACAAGAAAAAACATCGGCACAACAATAGTGATGTCGATGACACGGCCATTAACGCCGGATTTCGCAATTCCCGACCTGGGCAGCGGATGAAGCCTCCTAAAGGCAATCGCGATGGACCCACCCTGCCGGAGAAGATCATGGAAAGGCCTTGCCAAATCAATTGCACTCAAGAGAAGCCTTCCAACCATACACATCGTAACCGTTGGGTGTTCAAACAGGCCGGCAAAATCACACCCGAGGACCAAGGCAAGAGCCCTCGCAGCAAGGATGAGGATGAGCCTCGGGGTTCGATGGGTGGCAGACAAAAGAAATTCCCTCCAAAGGTGAAAACAGTAAATATGATATATGACACCCATATACCCAAGAAGAAGAGGAAGTGTGCCCTTCGAGAGGTCTACGCCATAGAGCTTGTAGCCCCAAAGTATAACCCATGGTCGGCATACCCGATCACCTTTGATCGACATGATCACCCGACTAGTATCCATCATGGGGTACAACAGCCATCTTCCTAGACCCTATCATAGATGGGTATCACCTCAGAAAGGTCCTAATGGACGGAGGAAGTAGCCTTAATATGATTTACTCAGACACGGTGAAAAAGATGGTTATAGATCCATTAAGGATCAATCCCAGCAACACTACCTATAAACGAGTGATTCCAAACGTCGAGGCTCGATGCACGGGCTCTGTAAGCCTGGAAGTAGTGTTCAGCTTGCCCGACAACTTTAGAAGTGAAGACTTGATCTTCGACATTGTACCCTTCCGCATTGGCTACCGCCCTTCTCGACCGAATAGAGTTTGCTCGCTTCAACGCCGTGCCACACTACGCATAACTCAAGATCAAGATGCCCAGCCCCAAGGGGGTCATTACTATTAACGGCAATACAGAGCGCTCTCTCCGAACTGAGGAACATGCATTGGCCCTAGCAGCCAAATTCAACTACAACTATAATCGGCAAACGCCGATATCTGTCGTAAAAGCACCCAAGGTTGGGAAGCGAGCACGACTTCAGCCCGAGCTCTTAGACCCTACCTCTCCCCTTAAATAGGGACTCGTCCCCCATCACACAACCCTAGGACCAGCGAAGTATGTGCCAAGGAAGCGCAATTTTGCACTTAAAATTCCATGGGCGGCGATGGGGAAAAAGGGTAAGTGTTTGGCTGAACCGACCTACTACCATCAAATGTCTTCGAACACACTACAGCTACCATCAAGGGCCTGCTAAAGGGTAAAGCTTATGCACACTTTGGCGACTTGTCAAGACTTTGTTTGCAAGATCCATTCGCCAAACAGTACCACCTATCGAGGTGTACCACTTCCTAGGAGGCACAAGAATAGACAAGCGATAGGGCGCATCGAGTACATAAGGTCACCAATTGAAGACCCCTGGTACAACCACTCCTGTAAAATTTCTTTTTATAAATACTTGTAAACAGTTGCTTCGGTAATCCGAGCAATAAGAGTTGTTGAGAAACATACAACATCACTATACATGTTTATCTCACTATCCTTTTTGGCACATATTTTACTTTCTCCCTCTTCTCATAAAACTGTTCAGTATATGATGACGCGACTGGCAAATAGACCGATGGCTCGAGTTTAAAAAAATCGCCGTATGTGCAAATGATTATGCGTTCGACGTCTTGGAATTCGCTTTATATTCATCGGTTCCGAACTATGTCTTGGGTCAATAGTTGGGTTGTCTGGCTCATGTATCTGCGCCTTTACGTTCCGCTCGTTGGGACAAAAGGGCAAAGGGAGAACCCCTGTGATTGTGTTTCCGGCTAGTCTGGTCAAGGACCTCAAGCGAGAAGGCCGAAAACTAACTGTCATAGTATGCGAGAACCGGTATGTGAATCTGAGCTTAAAGTGTTGTACTCAAATCCTAATCACAGGATACTCCATGTCATACGAGTGGTTTGTTCTTTAAACAAATCATGTGATATTGTCTTTAGTCGCAGTTCATCCGAACATCACAAAACACCAGGGCTAGTCATCAACCCCCCGGTCCTTTTCGCGCCCCTAGGGCTAAGTGAAAGCAATAAAACATTATGGTACGATTGCCTGCTTTGCTGCATTCCACCACCTTCGGGTTCTGATAGCTCAGCTAAGGGACATGTGCATTGGTAGATACACCCCAAGTAGTATCTACATGTGGGCTGAAGCCGACGACTCGCAGCTTTCAGTTTCAACAGCCACAAAGGAATTATAAGGAATGTAGAACATTGAAAGCATGATAAATTATAACATTAAAATGTGAAACTGTCTTCGGATACATTACCACCTACTCATACATGTTCTCTTTCAAACACTGCGATTCTATCACCCAAGCACCCTCCATTACTCCGGAGAGGTACATCTCGGGGCGCTTATATTCCTTTCCAGGAGATGGAGGAGAAGTGTCTATCTTCATCGGATAAAGCCCCGGCCAGTGCACCTTGGCCATTGCAAATGCCATCCGAGCCCCTTCGATGCAGGAGCAGCGCTTCAGCGCGTCGATTCAGGGCAAGGCGTCGACCAGCTTCTGCACTAATCCGAAGCAACTGCCCGACAATGGCTTGTTGGACCATAGCCGGATACAGAGATCCTTCATGCCCGGCTCCACCATCCAATGCAGCTCCATCAACTGCTTCAGCTGCTCAGTAAGAAGAGGAGCAAGCTCGGGGGCTTCAAACCGTGCCCAGAATAGACGAGCTTCATCTCCTTCTCTTCATGAAGCATAGAGCTGATTCGCATCCACTATGCTCTTCTACAGGTCGGAGCAGGCACCTGAGGAACGCCACACCTGGGTAAGCAACTCAAACTTGCTATCCCCGAAGACACACTCCAATAAGCATGGCTTACCATCCGTTATAACCTTCGCCTGGCGAACTTGCTCTTCGAAGAACCTCCTATCCATCCGCTCCTTTTGGAGTTCGGTTTTCAGGGTGGATAGTTTGGCGGCCTGCTCCTTGCCTTTCTGCTCAAGGACCTCACACTTTTGGCTCGCGTCCTTTAGCTTCGACACTCGTTGTTGTCGCCGGTGGCTCTTATGACTGACATCGAGGAAGCCGCCCTCTCGACTGAAGCCTCCTGCTTTGCATTTTGTAGCTCAGCCTTGAGCTTCTCCATTTCCTTCGTTGAGGTTGTGTAAGCACCAAGAATAAGAACACTGCATCGATAGTAGGATGACCAATTTTTTTTAGATACTGAGTAAAGGCTTACCTTGCACCTCGTGGAATCTCTTGTTAAGAGTGTCAAGCTCGTCTTCGGATCTTTTGAGCTTCTGATTCTGCTCGGCAGCATTCATAGTCGCCGCTGATGACAAAGCATGTACAAAGCAAATCCTTATCAGGTTACATGGGTTCAAAATTACCGAACTGACATCCATTAATGTCTAGTCTTCCTAAGGGCTGGTTAGAACGTTCTGAATATATAATTTGGTATATAGTTCGGAAAATGATCCATGATTGACCCCTAGGTGAGTTTTTTCAAACTCACATAGGGCTTGGGGGCTGCCATGTACATAATGATAACAAAAAGAAATTAATATCTTACAAATACAGTGTCGCGTGGCTCACCTGAAACCCCGCCAGGAGACCGTTGAAGGCCTCCTTTAGTCTGTTGTTGACAGACTGAATGCTTTGCAAAACCGCACCCATAACAGTGTGGTGATCCTCGGAGATGGAGGCACTCGATAGAGCCTCCCCCATGACCGGCCACCCACTGGTCGATGGTGCCGGTGGTGATCGTATAACCCGATCACCAACCGGGGATTGAACTGGTGCCTCCGAAGGCGTGTTGCGCTCCGGAGAGGTCCTCGGAGGAGACTGAACGTCTACTTGTCCGGTCTCCTCGGTATCCGGCAGGGTTCCCACCCCTGGTCTTTGATGGCCAGGGCATTAGCCTCGACCATGATATCGTCTCCCCCACCGCTGGTGCCCGGCTCCAAAGAAGCATGCTAGGACGCCACCTTAGCGGTGTCCTTTGCAGTGCCCAAAGGGGTAGCATGCGACGCATTCCCGCTCTTCGCCAGATCGGTGGGTGGGGTCTCCCGATTCGAGAACAGGTCAATGGGGAGGACATGCGGCGGGCTGCACAATCAGCAAATGCTCACATGTTAGTAACCCTCAAAACCTACCGATGATAGACACAGAAGTATTTGTATCCTTACTTCCGAGCTGGGGGCTTGACCCTTAGGTTCCTTCGTGGAACCCTCTAGAAGTCATCGGCCTCGGTATCCATGTCCGAACGGTCGTCAGACAGGATTACTCGTGTCCGACGCGCTTTCTTCTCGGCTGGAGGCGACACGTCCTCCATGGCATCTGATGACGCCACCCTCTTCTTTGAGAGGGGGAATCACCCTCCCCTCCTCCTCGTACTCATGCTCCTCTTGATTCGAGGAGGCATGGCTTTCTTCGGACACAACCGCTGGCTGGTCCCTGATTCGAAGGCATTCCTGGCATGGTTTCTTCTTCTTCTCCTTCTTTGCAGGCACCTAATAAGGCGCCTCGATAAGCATCTCCGCCAACAGCTTGGACCTGACGTCTTCGGGCTCAGGCATCGGGCAGTTGATGCTTGTGGCTTTGGTCAGCCATTTCTGCAAAGGTCATCGGAAGGATGTTTCAAATTTTCTTTAGAGAAAAATAAAACCAACCAGTCAAAATTATATTGTACCTCGATACGAGGCTTATAGGCGTGTAGACCCCATTCGTCCTCTTCAGCTGGCTAGTCCTTCTACACCTTGAACTGTGCCTTCCACAACTTCTCCCATGTAGTGCGGAACAGGTGATGAATCGTGGGCTTATCGTCGAGCCGATGAGCCCATAGGGTCGTACCTCGGCGCTGGCAGGGGAGGATGCTTCGCCGGAGCATAACCTGGACCACGTTGGTCAGCGCGATGTCGTTTTTGACCATGGAGGTGATGCGCTTCCATAGGTTGTCCACCTCCTTCTCTGACCCCCCAGTCGAGGCCCTTTTGGAGCCACGAAGTCAATCTGGTGGGGGGACCGCACCTAAATTCGGCAGCGCAGCTTGGCCTTCCTGCCCTGGCTCGGTGATGTAGAACCACTCCTTCTGCCATAGTTTGACGGTGTCGATGAAGGTGTCGGATGGCCATCCGACGTGGGAGAGTTTGCCGATGACAGCCCCACCACAATCTACGTGTTCGCTTGTGACAAACTTCGGCTTGATATTCAATATCTTGAGACAATGTCCGAAGTGTGGCTCAACTCGCAAAAAGGCCTCGCAGATGATGATGAAGGCCAATATGTGCATGAAGGAGTTTGGCGGGAGGTCATGGAAGTCGAGGCCGTAGAAGAACTTGAGCCCCCTAACAAAGGGGTGGAGCGGGAAGCTCAGTCCTTGGATGAAGTGGGGAATAAATACCACCCTTTCGCCTGACTTGGGAGTGGGGATCACCTGGCCCTTCTCCAGCGCACGGTGGAAGATGCTTGTAGGGAGGTAGCCAGCATCCTTAAGGTCCCGAATGTCCTGGTCGATGACCATGGAAGCCTCCCACTTGCCATTGGAGCCAGAGCCCTCCATGGATTAGCTTGGAGGAGGTGTCGTGGAGAACCTAGATCTGCGTTGTGGAGGCTCAGAAGATTGGGGAAGCAGAGGATGCGAATGGGAAGCAGGGTTAGGCCTTGGGGTTTTCTTTCCCGCTTTATGAGGCTTATCGTTCTGGGGCCTCCCTTTGCTGCACCATGAATCCCTCCACTTCCTGAGACATGCATGCCGTTGCACGCGCATGATTAAACATACCCACATAATATGTGGCATGATCTATGCATTGATGGATCGTGCTGATGAAAACGGCCTCGAACCGCGAATCGAGTGTCAGCAACTGGTTTAGGGTTCGTGGTGGGCCATGACCTTTCATCAGAAAGGTCGTCAAGGGACACTATTTTACTTCTTGACACTTGGCCTTCAGGGCCGACCTATTCATGGTGTTTGGACGCGCCTCTAATCGGAAAACTACATCGGAGGCCGAACTAAACTTGGCGGGAAGAACTCACCTCGTAAGCCAAAGACTCTTATTATATGAAGCAACTGAAGCTAAGGCCCTTGGCATTGGACGCAAATTCGGGGGCTACTTAGGGAGTCCTAGATTAAGTGGTTCTTGGGAGGCCGACCTATTCCTTATGGGCCAAACTATATGGGCCATTTCCCAAACATTGGATCGATCGAAAGCCCTGTCTCCAGGAAGGAAGCTTTGGGAATTATGGCTTGTCCTCCATGTTTGATGTAGAGAATATGCATGTTTATCCCTTCGGCATGTTACCGACCATATGTAAACCCTAGGTACCCTTGGCGTCTATATAAGCTGAAGGGTTTTAGGTTGTAGTGAAGGACAACTCATCTAGGGTTTAGCTCTTTGATCTCGAGGTAGATCGACTCTGTAACCTATACATCATTAATACAATCAAGTAGGACAAAGGGTATTACCTCCATAGGAGGTTCCGAACCTGGGTAAACATCGTCTCCCTTGACTCCTGTTACCATTGATTCTAGTCTCATAGCTCGGGACCCCCTACCCGAGATCTGCCGGTTTTGACACCGATAGCCCGCGCTCCCCGAATGCGTCACGAACCGCCCCAAGTCAAACTGACGCGACACGCATGTGCAAAGCCGGCTATCATTACCCTTCCTTCAGTACTGTCGCTCCCTTGGACCTCTAGCCATAGGGTCGCGCAGATGTGACCCGACAGTGTCAGGCGAGCCGACGTGAAGCAGGGCTGCACATTGATCGAGCCGACCCTTTTGACGCCTGAGGGGTGCACGTCGCCTGCTCTCCCACGACACATCGTGGCCTCGGCCAGGCCTATAAATCCTCCTTCCCTAGGGGAGCCTTGCCATCTCGAAGCGCCCATCTGCTCCCGTAGATCCATAGAAAACCCTCTCCCTCTTGTCGGCTTCTCCTTTTCTCATGGTGTCTAGAGGAAGCTTCAGTGGTGTGGTGGAGCGCATGGGCCATCAGCTCCCTTGCCCTCCTCCAGAGGTAGTGGTTGGGGGCCTCGTGTTCGGCATAGGTCCGCCGGCGCTGGGCCTTGGTGAAAGAGTAAGTGCTTTGCCATCTCCCTCTTCCTTTGTTTATATGTTTGATGTGCCAGGACCGATCATCTCGTCCTTCCAGGGCGCCGACAGCCAAGAAGCACAAGCGCGGAGATCTCTAGGAGGAGGTGGATGCGATGTCGTCCCAGCTGATGACCGTTGATGCCGCCTTCCAGGCCGCCCTCAGGAACGAGGCGGAGGCCAGGGTGGAGCTGGCGCCTCTCTAGCCCCAGGTCGAGGAAGCGGCCGACACCGTGAAAGACACGTAGGATGAGGCATCCTAAGACAAAATGCTGGAGTCCCTGCGCACCAAGCCGTACCTCAACAATGCCCACCGCACGGCCGGCATGGTGAGCCGGTTCGTTGGGGAAGCCCCTGCTCTCCCCAACGTGTAGGGCGATGGGGCTACCTTGACTTCTTCTGCCGGGTGGTGGAGACGCTAGAGACCGGTGTCTCCCGCATGAACGCAGACAGCAAGGCCGACGTGCGGGACCTCATGGAGCTTGCCTTGACGCACGTCTTCTCCAATGTGCGCCGCCTCACCCTGGAGTTCAACCTCCAGCATGTTGTGGAGTGGGTGCCTGAGGGGCTGCGAAGGCCCCTCCGGGACAAGGTGCACCCACACATGGAGTACCTGGTCGAACGGTTCATCTAGGTACCCGCTCCCGGAGGGGTGGGCGGCCCTCACGCCGTGGCGACCGATGACTCGGACGGCGATAGTGACTCCTACGCCTAGACTCCCCCTGCACCTCCTTGCTCGTACCTATAACATTTCAAGAAGAACCCGACCCTGGCGGACATTAATCTTTTTTGCATTACCTTTGTCTCTGTTTCATGTCCATGAATCATTGGGTGGCTTCTTGTAATGACGCAACTTAGTTTTCTTGCACGGGGCTTGGCGTCTCCGCCGATTAGGTCCGGCGATGGTGGTCGGCTGGGCCCTCGCGAGGTGCTCTCTCCTAGGGGGCAGTCCAGGGCCGCCAGCCTTGGGTTCATGGCCTCTCTACTCGTTGTTGTCGGGTCTCTATCCTTGCGTTGTTTCCCCTGGCGCTTCAGGCCTCAGGAGTTTCAGTAGTCGTGTGTAGTGGCCTGTAGTACCTACATTCTCATATTAGTGCGCACAACCCTAGTCCCGTCTCCGAGCCGTTGTTGAGTTAGTGGGCTCTTGCTTGGTTTGGTAGTTTACTTAGCTTTATGGGTTGTTGACGATTTCATGCGCTGCGAGGCGATGCCAGGCTGTCGATTGCACCGCCTTGGGTGCTTCTTCCTTGCCTTCGAGTGTCGTGGGTCAGGAGCTCTTTCAGTGCTTTGTGTCTACATGTCCCAGTCCCGTGCATTTCCCTAACACCGTAGTGTATGGCCGGATCACCAAGGATGCAACTACGAGGTGAGGTCCCGACACCCTCGACACCGATCGGATCACCAAGGATAGCATCGAGGGTGCTGAGTAGCTTTACGACTGGTAAGGATCCTCAGGCGTGCTGCTTAGGAACCCCTTTGACGCTCAAGCAGCTCTATGTCGGCTTGTCCCAGTCCCGCACATTTCCCTACCACCGTAGTGTTTGACTAGATCAGAAAGGATGCAACGACCAGCTGAGGCCCCGACACCCTCGATGCCGACCTGATCACCAAGGACGGCATCGAGGGTGTTGAGTGGCTTTATGACCGGTAAGGCTCTTGAGGCATGCTTCTCAGGATCCCCCTTGACGCTCGAGTAGCCCCCATTCCACCATGCCGGGTTCTGCCTCGGGAGTCCTAGACTGGGGCCTCCCGAGGCTCTATGCTGGGGTGCCGTGTTGTGGTCGGAGCCCCCGAGCATGGGCCGACAGCCCAAAGGTGCAAGTCCCTGAGGTCACAAAGCCTTCTCATCAAGCCCCGAGATGCCTTGGGGAGGGCTAGAGTGCACGGCCCCTTGCGAAACTTGAATCCAGAAAAGGTAGTTCAAGACCGGCAAAACAAGAGAGAAATGCGCGAAAAGTCCCCGTCCCTTTTTCTTTTAAATTTAGAGTTTTGAACTCCTCAAACTTTGTTCCAAAAAGTGGCAATTCGAACACAAAAAGAAGCAAGCAAACGCCACATCCGGCACCTAGGCTAGTTTTTGTCTTCTCCAAGCACTGAGCGTAGGGCATCCACGTTGCATGGGCATAGCCATTGAGGGTGCAGTGTTGACTTCTCCGCCAGCGCTACGCATGCGGCTCCCACATTGCGTGGATGGGAACCCCTCCGCGTCCTCGGGGGGCTCCGGGCGTATATAGCCCACTCATTAGTACGTGAGAGTGTCATGGACGTAGATAGCTCAGCAAGCCCCAAGGCGATCGGACCGGTAGCTCCCAACTCCTTCAAGAGCCACCCACACATTTTTGCTCGGTTGCGTGCCTCCATGACCCAAACCCAAATGCATTGTTCCCCATGTAGCCGCAGGATGGCACTACTGTGGCCCAAACATGAGCACAACACACCCGACGCAGCCATGGGGGTGTTCTGTCGATGAAGTCGTCCTAAGAGGTGTCGGGGCACCAAACGGACAAGGCCTTGGGAGACTCATGAGGCCCAGCCTCCTAAGGCTATGTCAACACTCTCGTTACCGCGGGTGCCCCGCGTTACCTATGTCTTGTCGCCCCTCCCTCAGGCCATCACTGGAGAGGCCTCGGGTTTTGGCTTGGCATCACTTGCCCGTGAGGACGACAACTTGCGCCGCACCCTGTGGGCCCGTGGCCGTCCAAGCTTGGTGCTTCGTCAGGGGAAACCCCCAAGCATGGCTCGAAGAGGACACCCTAGGCCTTCCCTATTCTTGTGGGGCATTGGCGCCTACGGCAAGCACCTGACCCGGGCTGGTGCCCTAGGTATGACGTAGCATGGTACATAGGGCTCCACATAAGGGCACGGTTCTCCTCCTAAGCCGCCTGGCGGAACGCCGGGAATGGTCCTGCCAGGTGGCGGTAGGGCACCGCCCCGCGCGCGTAGCCCACAGACCCTCATGCATAGAGCCTCAGAGCGAAGTTGCTTACCTCTGCCACCGCCATTGTGTGGGCCATGCGGCTCCTAACGTGGCTCGCTCCCCCGGCGACCTGATACACCTTCACTGTTGTTGCTTGTTTGTCCGGACGCTTGCACCACTTGCCCCCAGCGCAAGATGGAGCGCTCTCGCGCGGTCAATCCAGGTTGTTGAAGGTCCATCGGATCATGGGGGCGCGTGCGTTTACACGGGCGTCGGGCACCCCATAGCTTCCTTCGCACTCTTGGTCATCGAGGCCAGGCTGTGCCCCGAATTCGGTCACCGGAATTCGAAGGAGGATGAGCATAGCACGCGGTGGGCCCCCCTCGGACTCGCCCGGGGATGGAGGGGGCGCACCATCCTAGGGGGGTCGGCGCTGCGAAAGATCCCCAATGCCTGAAGAAGGGTGAGGAGCCACGACCCTCCGCACGATGGCGATCAGCTCCGTGACGTGGTCGGCCCACGTGTCGAAGCCCCCGTGCATTGGGCGGTGGCGAAGCATCCCGCTTGCCAGCAGCAGCGCATCATGCACATCGAGGTCCTCCACGTAGGTGCATTGCGACACCGATGCTAAAGGTGTCGCCCGCCCGTCGTGTGCTTGGGCGGCGCGAGGTTTCGCAACGGCGGAGGCGATACTGGCGGCCTGATACTGTCTCCCTAGCACTATGTTGTTGGGGCGTAGGTCTCTGGCAGCAACGGCAGGATTGACGGGAGCTGGTCTGCTACGGCGGGTGAATCTTTTTGGCCCGCCGGCCATTAGAGAGGCGGAGCGGGGGAGGAGCGAGGCTTGAAGAAGACTCTGCCACGCCCCCTACCTGGCATGCCAAATGTCGGATTTCGGGCTCCACAAAACCCTCAAGGTTCGAACACAGGGGCGTGTGCGAAGATCCCCTGCAACCTCGCCCTACCTAGCTTGCTATGCAATGGTGACCAGGGAATGCTCCCATGATGACGAGGAAGAAGATGAACACGACAGTTTACCCAGGTGCGAGCCGCTGAGAAGCGTAATACCCTACTCCTCCTTTGGTGGATTGCCTCTTGGGGAGGTGTGGTGGATGAACTAGTTCAGTGGTCTTGAGCCTCGCGAGGTTACCCAAGTGGTGTTCTTGGCTCTCTCCTTGTCTCGTGGTGCGTTGGGTGGCTAATTCGTGGATCAGATCTGCTGTATGGTGTGACCTAGTCTCTCTATATAGCAGTGACGCATGTCCTCTTCCCTTATCACAATGGAGGGAAGGGATCCCAAAACAGCCAGATTTGATGGGGGGCGGGAGTAAATCCATGCCATGTCCGAAGATGGTCCTCGCCTCCAAAGTGGCTGTCGATGATGCAGCGGTGGGCTCGGCGCTGACATCCACCCTGCGGGGCTCATGGTCGTGGTCTTGTTGCACTAGAATGGAAACCATTGGGCGGCGCTTCGGGAACCCGTGTACGTCCTTGCTCCCTTTGTACCAAAGGGGAAACTGCACCGCCTAGTGCGCTGGTGCCCGCCTATCTTTCCTTGCTTCATCTTTGACTCCTAAGGCCAGGTTCTTCATAGAGATTTCCGCCGCTCTGGAGGGTCCCTGAGGAGGCCCATTCTTGCTAATCTTGGTGTCGTTCCTCCTCACGAGCCTAGGGTCCTTGCGAGGGCCTTGTCTTGAGTGGAGCCATGCCAGGCCATGCCTGGCTGACGAGGTGGCCCATGTCTTGGGCCGCAGGCAGGCAGGTCTGGGTACCCCCTTTCCCAGCACGTCGACAACATTGCGTGTTGGTAGATATATGCAATACACAGTGATTAATATGGTAGCCATATGGTTGTTGTGCCAACTCATTTGCTCTTCAATTGTCATGTCTAGATATATGAGCAGTGTTAAAGCAACCCAAGGTAAGTTCTACATCTAGACATACCTCAAAATAAATTATAATTGATACGCCAAAACATTGATAACCCTTGGATATTTGTTTCTCTTCTCATAACGAATCACTGAACGCCTCAATATATGTAACATCTATGGCAACCAAAGGCTTGTCTCGCTTTCCAATCGTACTAAGGACGATGTTCGGATACTACATCGGACATGCTTTGACATATTCTTCGGATGATAGATAAATATTGTCCATTGACATAATGTACATGTAAACTTCATCCACCAAAGTAAGTATAGCCGAAATAAACAAATGAAATGACAAATCAAATATTTCGGCCCTCTGGACCAGCAATAAAGTTGTAGCTAATCGAACATATAGGGATTTGGTAATACCCTTTCATGATATAAGAAATTGTATTGCGTCCATGGATCTAAATAAGACCATGGAGGACGACCAATCGTACCTAGGGATGAATTCCATGGCAAAGACATCAATGACATGTTGGGCAAATATGGCTGATGTGCTAACCGAAGATTTTGATGAGGTGATGCAAACCTTCAACTTAATTATTTTTGGCTTCCATCCTTCTCTTTATTCACTTTTAAAACACTTTTTGCAATAGAAGTTTGCACAACATTTTTGTTTTGACTCCTCCTCTTGGGAACCCATGACATGCTCTTCTTTTCAGCTCTTGTGCACTAAGCTTTTGTAATTCCTTCTTTTTCCAGTATGATAAGCCGAGTGGCCAACTCGGTTGTGATTCTGCTTCAACCAATGGCAATTCCTTTTTGGCCTTATGCACCCTTAACTTCTTTTCTTCATATTTGGCACTTTTCTTTTTAACAATTGATTGCTTCTCTTCTTTGCCTTTTGTAGCCAATGTCAACACTTTAATTGGTTCCTTGTTATTTGAGATCAAATCTGAAGTAGCACACTTATGACCATCTTTCTTGACCCGATATACTTGCTTGACCACCCCTTTCTTCTTCCTTGAGATATAGACCGATTCGTTACGGTTGAAAGGTCTTTAACATGTGATTGTCCAAACGTTGATCTTCTCGGAGCTGTATAATATTGGTGAGATGGTCTAAAGTAAGATGGAGAATGTGACCTTGTATCATACCTATCCCATGATGGATATGAATCTACATGAGCATAGGGAGGCATCCACGGCATTGGCATTGGCGTCCCAAAATAAGGATATGAATATGTTGCACTAAAAATTTCATTTTGCTAATACCGATCCTCATATTTGCGCCTTGGGGGTGATCTTGGTTTCTTTGCATGATTTGGACGGTAAGCAGTCTTCTCTTCACTCTTCTTTTGATATTTATCCAATAGTTTAGTGAAGGTGATTTTTGATCTCTTACACTTGTGCTTATTTCAGCCTTTGTTTTCTTTTGGTTTGATTTTGTCGATCATTGGATTTCCTTGCTACCCCCAGTCCTTGGCATTTTCATTGTAGCTTCGATGGGTTTCTCACCCTCAAGAATATTTTCAATTTTTTCTTGAACGACTTCTTTACTTGAAAGCTTGATTCGATCACCTGCAGTTTTTAGCTTCTTGTGTTTAAATGTATACGCTTGAATCAGCCAATGCGAAAATCGTTTTCCATTGGGACCAATCAGAATAGACTGATCATCCCTTGATGTTTCAAAAAATTTAATCATCCTTTATCAATGGCCAATTTAACTATTTAACAAAACATGTTGTAGTCCTCAAAATTATGCTTGGACGAATCATGCAACTTACAATACATTCGTCCTTGGATTGATGGCTTGACATGGTGGTCAAGAATTCTAATATAATTATTTTTCAACAAAAAATCAAATATTTGATCACACATGCTTGAATTAAAGGTATACTTATTGTTTTCTCGCCAATCTTTGTGTATGAAACGGCTTTGGAGGTAAGCGAATGAATGGTTCTGATTTGGACTCCCCATTCGGCTATGCATTGTGTTTTGCACTCTATCTCTGATGTCTTTGGATAAGATATTATGTCAGCATCGGTTTTCTCATAAGAATTTAATCTTGGCTTTAAATTTTTTAAACAAAAATAATTAGAATACACGTGTCTTAGTTGAGACCAAGTGCAAGCCAAGTATGAAACAAGCAAAGATACACACTTCGATATCAGTTTTAAGCAAAGCAACGTAGAAAGCTTTGGCTGCAATAATAAGTTACTATCGGTCTCGTTAAATAGCCCAATGTGCTGACCGATATGCTTTGCAATGGTTTCATTGCTAACAAATAAACTACCCTTATTCACTGATCTTTTAAGATTTCTTATGATAATTTTTCTAATAGAAGCATGAACAATAAAGTTGCAACCAAATCGGAAAAAAGGTAAATCAATGGCTAGACATACCTCTTCAAATATGTTGGGAGAACATGATGGTTGTGTGATATGAACAATAGCTTGCTCCACTTTTGGATAACTCTCCAACACCTTGTAGTTTATTTTCTTGAGTAGATTTGGCACATGTACTATTTGATTCATCTCTTGCAATAACTGAATTGTCTTTGTTATATGAATCATTACTTTTTGCTTTTACAATTTGCAAGGCTTATCGATATTGTCTAATTTTCGCCAACATGTCAGCTTGGCGAGCTTTAAATTTTTTCGTCTCAATTTCGATCCACTCTTCATGAGATTGCCCCCAAATGCTTTGAGCCTCTTTCAGCAATGATTTCCTAAAACATTGCAATTATTTAGGGTGTACACTTGATGCTATAGTACTGGGTGAATGCATCATTTGCACAACTCTAGCTTTTACTAAAGCAAAATCATGAGGCTTGCCGCCTTCTATTAGTTCCTGGATAATAGAGTTGCACAAATCCCAAGACAATGTAACCTTGTTTTCAATTGCCCAGTCTGGATAAGGTTGCCACTTGATGCTTTTAGCCACTTTCGGCAATGAGATATTGCCAAAATTCTGTAATTGTGTAGGGGGGAACATGATATGCCACGGTAGTAGGTGAAGGCATTTGTGCTCCTAGAGAAGTTTCACTTATTCGGCCATGACCGTGAAGGTGTAGAGCCAAATTCTGAACATCAACTATTGCGTATGGTGCCAAACAATTAGTAGCATGACGCGTAGCATATGATGTTTGAGGGTAATTGGCCGAATAACTAGTAGTAGCATGGCTAATTCCCCTATCCATCAGCATGTTTGGATTAACATGTTGCAAGTTAGTTGTCGATGAATAAAAAGGTGAACCACTTTGTTGCATGGTATTGAAAGTTACTACATGGGATGTTTCAACTTGATTAACGGAAATCATCATGTTGTTCATCAGCATATGGATTTGTGGGGTTACCAATGTATGGGAGTTGGGATACATATGTTGCATGTTGCTAAAATTATATGACGTTGAAGTATGGAGATTATTCAGAATCTGTTATTGCACATAACTAGATGCATGATTCATAAAACTAGGGCTAGCAGATACAATATGGTCATTAAACAATTTAGTAACAACATATGCATTATTTTCATCTACATAAGTGAATTGGGTATTCATATTACCTTTATAGATTGCGAAACCTAGATGACGATCTCTTCATAACAAGAACAGGACAGAGACCGTTCAAAGCTTCATCCCTAGAGGAGTCACCTAAAAGTGCGTTCGCACACAAACCCATGACTGTGTACCCTCGATTCCGGGGGTGATGCACCGCAGCTCATGCCGAAGGAGACCCGTCCTGAACCATAGTACGCAAGCAGTCCGACGGGTGCTTTTGAGGACCCGAAACCCCACATGCCCGGGAGGGACCCTGTCAGGGCGCGCGGTGTCTATGGTCTGACCTAGGTCGGCCTGACCAACCCTAGGGCCTTGTGGATCACTGCACTCCAAGCGAAGAACGAGCAACAAGAAGAACGAGGGAGAGGGATAAAGGTAAAGGTAAAATATGATAGATTGGTTTATCGATTGTGTGTTGTTTCAATCGGCCATTAGCTCCACTATATTGTCACATCCCTAGCTAGATGTCCTAGGATAGCAAGTGTTTGCATCATGTTTCATCTTATTGCATCAACATGAAATGGTGAACAAAAAGAAACCCCAAGCTCACTATGAACCCAAAAAATTCAAACATGGTGAAAATTCAACAAATCCAAAATGCCCACTAAAAATGTTCACTATGTCTGGTAAATTTCGACATGATTAGAACAGGGATCATTTTAATTATTTGAACACCTAAAGCCATTTACAAATAAATGATAAAGCCCCTGATAATGATAAATAAAGCATTGTCATTATTTCTTATTTCAAATTATTTTGAAAGTTTTTAGATAAGTCTGAAATATTCAAACTTCAATATATAAAATGCCAGATCAGTTAACAGAAAAGAAAAAAAGAAAGAAAAAGAAGAAGAGGAGGCCCAGGTGGAGCTGGCCCGGTTGGCCTAGCCAGCCCCACCGTCTTCAACCTCCTGCCAGTAGGCAGGAGGTCGTGTGGCAGCGGCGCGCCGGCCAGCTCCTGCGTGCCTGGCTGCTGTGGAGCCCCCTGGGAGCGCCAGCGCCCTCCCCCCTCGTCGCTGTGGCCCTTTTCTCCTCCCTCTCTCTCGCCTGCCGCTCTCCCTCTCACTCCTCCTCTCTGTTCCTCTCTCCAGTCGGCATCCGAAGCCGTCGCCGCCGCCGATTCGTCACCCTGGCGCCTCCCCGAGCCCGCGAGCTCTGTCATCGGCTGCGCTGTGAGCCCTCCGTCAATTCCCGTCCTTCTCCTTGTCGTCTAGCTGCCGTAGCCGCCGTTCCTATCGCGCCCAAAGCTCCCCGCCACCGGCGTTAATGGCCATCGCCGCCAGAGCACCCGCCGTGCTCAGTTGAGCACCCCAGCGTGCTTGCGCGGGCCCGTAGGTGCCGCCCCGACCTCCAGCGCCCCCTCCCGTAGGCCCTAGCGCTGAGGCCTTCCTTGGCCGACCTCCTGCCCCCGCCTCCGGTGTAGTAGCCGTGAGCTCCGGCGTCCCCCGCGCCCTCTGCTAGCTCCCCTGGGAGGGGATTCGCCCCAGTGCCTCCAGCTGCCGCTCCCGTGGCAGGCAGCGGACGTCGCCGTGACTAGAGGTCGTGGGCGACGAGCTCGTCGCCTGAGCCCTGCAGGTGGGCCCCCTTGTCAGGTTAGTTACCCCCCCTGTGCCATTGATAGGTGGGCCCAGCCCTGCTAATTAGTAGTTACTTTAATTAAAAAAACTGTTAGATGCCTGTGTCATTGACAGGTGGGGCCCAGCCGCCAGGTTTGACCTAGGCTCGCGCCTTTGACCTGCTGACGTCATCATGACGTGAGGCTGGCATAATAAATTCAATTTTGGTTTAAAAATAATTCCAGAAATTATTCAAAACTTCAAAACTTCATATAAATTAATTTGTAAGTCAGATGAAAATAATTTATATCTGAAAATTTATCAGAAAAATCCAATGAATCCAATGGTGCTATTTTCATATATGTTAGAGCAATCTAAATAGGTGAACATTGACATTTGTTAATAGGTTAGTAAATAGAATTTAAAATGCAGAACAATTTTGAACCTATATTCGAATTCATTTCAAATCAACATGAACACTAGTTGTATTAGCTCATCTATACATGCTATCATGCCATGATCATGCATCATATTGTTGCACTTGCGTGTGTTGATTGTTTCTTATCTGCATTGCGGTAGGCCCTGCTCCTTAGGATACCCCCGAGTATCCCGGCGAAGGAGAGAACCTTTCCGTTTCCCAGCAAGGCAAGCAACCCCTTTGATCATTCCGATAACATCCTACTCTCTCGCTCCTGCTCTTGTTTATTGCATTAGGACAGTCGATCACATGACAGTCATAGATGGTAGATGATCCTATTCTGCTTCATAACCTGACATTGTCACAGTAAATGGCTAAACCATGCAACCTAGCATACCTGGTAGATTCTTGTGCCATGATGTGCTTAGCTTACTTTGCCTGCTATGCTTTCTATACTTAGAGTTGGGTCATGTCTGATTCATCTGGGTGATGAACTGAGTGAAGCGATGTTGTTCTAATGTGGTGATACATGATGAACTCGGTTTGGTAAAGGTAGCAATGAGAGGCTATGTAGGAGTACATAGCGGGTTCTCTCATCGGGACCGTTCTTAGGAACTGAGTTCCATGTTTGTGATCCAACACTAGTTACTACCACATGTTGGGATACTTAATTGACCCTCTCGACCTATCATTCACTTAGTCCTTAGTCCAGGAGTTGACAGTAGTTTCTGGTGTTTATAGCATGCTGGAGGCTATGCGTAGTGCTGAACCTAGGGGTGGGTTACGACGCGGTATGCAGTGGCACGGTCTACCAAGGGTCACCCGGATGGTGGGCTTGGGAACCCTGCGCACATCGTTTGGGGCCGTAGCGGAAACCTCGGCCGGACTTCCATGCGGGTTCAATCTCAAATAGGCGATAGCCTGGACTAGAGGTCTTATGCGATTGACGGTCGTGGCCGACTCCCTCGCTGGGCAGCCGCTTGAAGGTTGCCGAGGTGCATGGTTTTATGAGCACACAACGATAAGTGGCGAGAGCGTGTGTGAAGAAGTACACCCCTGTAGGGTATGAAACTATTCGATTAGCCGCGTCCTTGGATATGGACTACATGGAGAACTTATGTTGTTCATGGATAATCTAATGGATACTCATAAAAATATCAAGACAAGTGTGAGTACCGTGGATGGCACTCTCTCTGGAGGGAAGTGTATCCATGGTGGTGTATTGTTATGGAGTTAGTGGACTCGTGTGCGATATATAGAATGTAAACAAAGAGTTAAAATTTAGTAGTGTAGCTTAGTCATGAGTCAAAGCTGGCACTGAGTAGTGATACATGAGCATGAATAAACTAGGTCTGTTTTAAAGACTTGCTGAGTACGTTTGTACTCATGTTTGCTTAATAAATGTTGCAGATGAGACCTAGGACCCATTAGGTGGGTTCTTTCTAGACGTTGACGATGCCGAATAGCTGGTGTCCCAGCTACGACCTATGCCCTGTTGTGGGTTGTAGATAGTAAGGCCATGTGCCTTTTTATCCTTTCGTCTGTCTGTACTCAGACAGCTTATGCTTCCGCTTGGTTTGTATGAACATGTTTGTATGATTTGAGTGTTGGGTCATGTGACCCCTATTTGTAAGAACATATAATGTGAGGCTCATCTGAGCCTCTTAAATGAAAGTCATGTTGTTGTATAGTTATGTTGTGATGCCATGGTTGTATCTATGCATATCGGGCATGTTGTGCGTACGTGTGACGTGCAAAGGTATGTATGGGATCCGACACCAAGTCGTGTGACTTTAGTACTACTCTTTACGGGAAACTGCCTCTTTGTGCTTCCACCGAGCCATGGTAACCTACTACTGCTCCGGACACATTTATTGATCGACTTGTATCCTTCTTTGCTGTTGTGTCTGTCCCTTCGGGGAAATGTCTCGTGGTGTAATGGAGTCCCTGTAGCCTGCTACGACTCGTCTACGTGCAGTGATGGCATTCGTGTCTCCCGACGTAATGGAGTCCATGTAGCTTGCTATGACTCGTCTACACACGCTTGCGGCCGACACCTGCATTGCTGGCTTATGTATGGTTCTTTCCTTACGGATGTGCCGCTTGGGTTCTATGACTAGTTGTGTCGGCCCGGGTTCTCTATCATTTGATTGCCAGCGACATGTTCACATACGTGAGCCAAAAGACGCAAATGGTTTCGGCTAAGGTAAGGCTGAAGCCGTGGAACTTACCGCGCGTGAGGCTGCAAAGTGATGTGATATGTTACAGTCTGGATTCTTATGACTTAGGATCGGGGTCCCGATAACATTGGTATCAGAGCCTGACTTACTGTAGGACTACCAAGCCAAACCGGTCGAGGTTGAGTCTAGAAATACTATAGAAAAGTAGGGGAATTGTTTGTGGAAGGGAACGTAAGGCTCTTTTTACTCCTCTTCCCAAGTCATTCTATTCGGAGTCATTCTCATCTTTTCTACGGGGATAAGAGCTAGGCTTCTCATATATTGCTTAGGATGACGAGTTACTAACCATGGACCACTAGCTAGCTTGTTGCAAGTGAATGCGGGTATTCAAGTACTGTTGGTGTGACAAACAGATGGAGAAGAGATTTGAGTCTAGAATGTCGAGTGGTTATGCTTTTCTACTAGAGTCTCTTATGACTTTGCATCATTCTCTGTTTCAGATGCCCCCTCGTCCTTCCCATCAGGTGGTCCGTCTGACCAGGTGCATCGATGTACTGGGTCACACGGCCATGTTGGTTAGAGTCATGATGGAGGCTAGATACCGTTGGTACCCGGAGTACACAGTGGAGGAACAGTACCGAGATTTCAACCAGAGTCAGTATCTGTGTAGCGTTAAGATTTATCCTTCATACCCTGGAGCTGCAGAGCCGCTTCATTGGACTTATGGATTAGGTATCACCATAGATATGGCAGTTCTGGAGGCTGCTTACACTATGCTGACTATCATGAGGTTTCACCATGGTCTGCTTCAGAACACAGAGTTTTGTTATGTTCCTGCTTCTATGGGAGGAGAGGATGGTTATCTTAGTGTAGCCCACTATTATCATTCCCATGAGGACCCTAGGCTGCAGGTGACCGCTCAAATGTTGGAGAACAGAGATCATGATGCACGTGCCCTTCGCATGGAGCTTTATGCTACCCGTGCACGTCTTTGGACAGCCCTAACGCAGTTGGCACCTGTCGTGCAGATAGGCTATGGAGATTTGGAGATGCTAACCCCACCACGGACTCATCTGCCAGCACACATAGACTGGCCCGATGTTGGAGGCATCACCCCTCTTCGAGGACCGCTGTTGCCACCAACAAGGGAACCAAGGCCACACCCATGTCCTTATGGTTCCCAGGGATCACAGGCTACAGTGTTTCCAGATCCTTAGGTTCATCTCCCGGGTCATGGGGGTAACCTGTATGAGGCATTCTACGACGGTGCTTGAGTACATGGATGTTAGTTCTAGTATGGTAGTAATCGTATGGCCGGAGTCCTGCGTGTCTTGTGGGATATGATGAGGTTGAGAGTTGAGTTCCGGAGGTGTAGATAGATAATGTATAGGAAGCTTGTAATGCCTCCGAGTTGTGTCATCTCTCTGTAGTTGTATCTCAGCTTGGCTTGTACTGAACTATGTCATGGTGTGTATGAATCATGGTGTTCATGTGGAAGTTGTTTTACCATGTTGATTGGTGTTACCGTGCGTGCCATGTTGTCTAGTACATTCCTTGTCTCATGTCATAGAGTTGTTGTCCCCTATGATTAAGGTGTGGGTTTGTTTTTCCCAGGATGGTGGCCACTAGGAATAGCCCCACGACTGCCCCTAAGCAGGGCGAGGGAAGCCACCCAAGGCAAGAAGATCTGCCACATGCCCCTTCTGTGGCGGAAGTGATGCTAGAAGCAGAAAGGAACAATAGGGAGACCAACAGGCTATTGGAAAGAATTGAGCAGAACACAACACGTGCTCCCCGCAATGACCTCAATGATGGCGTATCACTTGGTGATTTCATCAGACTGTGCCCACCCAAGTATCATCATTCGGTCAACCCACTTGACGCCGATGACTGGCTGACTAGCATGTATCGCAAGATCTGGGCTGCCAATGTGACTGAGGCCAACAATGTGACCTTTGCAACTTACTTTCTAGAAGGTCTCACCAATCTGTGGTGGGAAAATTTTGAAGCCATGCGTCCCGCAAGCCCCGCACCAACTTGGGCAGAGTTCAGTGCCGCATTTCGTACCCATCACATCCCGGAAGGGCTGATGGATCGTAAGAGAGAGGAATTTTGTGCCTTCACCCAGGGCAGACTATCACTGGATGCTTATAGTTGTGAGTTTGGAAACCTTGCTCGCTATGCTCCTGAGGAACTTTCTATTGATGCCAAGAAGCAGGCTAGGTTCCGCAAGGGACTTAACCCTATGCTCCGCCGAGATCTGTGCCTGCATGAGTGCACCACTTTCCAGGCTCTCGTCAACAAGGCTATCAATGCCGAGACTGGACAGACTGATTATGAGGCCACGAGGAAGCACAACCGTGACTTCAACCCCACATCTGGCTCGGGCCTCAGTAAACGCCGGGTCTGGATGCCCAACGCAGCTCTGCCGCCAAAATACAATGTGAGGCCATCCTTCCAGGCGCCTCGCCCAGTTCAGCCCAACCCTCCAGTTAGACCATTTGGAGGACCGCCTGCAAATGTTGCTCCCCGTGCCACCGTGGTTTGCTATAAGTGTGGAGAACCAGGACACTACTCCCGTGAGTGTCCCCAGAATAATGTTAAGCCCGCTGGATGTGAAAAGTCAGGAAAAGCCTTCTTTGTGAAGCCAACTCCTACTCATGGAGGGGTGAACTATGTGTCTGCTGAGGAAGCCCTTGAGGATCCTGATGTTATCCTAGACACGCTCCTTATCAATAGTTATCCAACATCTGTCTTATTTGACACCGGGGCATCTCATTCTTTTATCTCAGAAAGTTATGCACAGTTGCATAACATGTCTTTTTGTGATATGCCTACTCCTTTAGTAGTGCAGACTCCGGGTCAAAATGGCAAACTACTAGAGTGAGCCATGATAATGAGATTCTAGTGGATAGACTAGTCTTCCTAGCATCTTTGATAGCCCTCAAGTCTTTGGACGTCAATATCATTCTAGGTATGGATTGGATGAAAGCCCACTATGCCAAGATTGATACTCATTCTAGGAATGTTCAAATTACACATCCATCGGGTGAGATACTTAATGTCTCCACTCGAACAACCAAGCGCCAACTCTATTCCCTCAATGCTAGCCCTCTTCCAGAGTTAGAAGATATTCCGGTAGTTCGTGACTTCCTGGATGTCTTTCCACAAGAACTGCCAGGAATTCCTCTTGTCAGAGATGTTGAGTTTGTGATAGAGCTCATCCTAGGGACTGTCCCAATAGCCAGAAGACCCTATAAGATGACACCCTTAGAACTAGCCGAACTTAAGATCCAACTCGATGAGGCTTTGAAGAAAGGTTTCATCCGTCCCAGTTCTTCTCCTTGGGCTTGTCCCGTTCTCTTTGTCAAGAAGAAGGACGGTTCGGATCAGATGGTTGTGGATTATCGGCTAGCGAATCTGGGCACCATAAAGAACAAGTATCCGCTCCCAAGGATCAAAGATTTGTATGATCAACTCGCTGGATCCTCTATCTTTTCCAAAATGGATTTGAGGTTGGGATACCATCAAATCAGAATTAGGAATGGGGACATTCCAAAAACGGCTTTTGTTAATTGTTATGGCCAACACGAGTACACCGTCATGTCCTTCGGTTTAACCAATGCCCCAGCCACCTTCTCTCGCTTGATGAATTCGATCTTCATGGAGTATTTAGATAAATTCTTCGTCGTTTATCTCAACGACATACTCATCTACTCGATGAACGAACAGGAACATGCCGAGCATCTAAGGCTGGTGTTGATGAAACTTCGAGAGCATCGCCTGTACGCCAAATTCTCCATGCGTGAATTTTGGTTACCAGAAGTGACCTATCTAGGCCACGTGATCTCTGGTAAAGGTATTGCTGTTAATCCCGAGAGAGTTCAGGACGTCCTTGATTGGACTCAACCAGAATCGGTTAAGGAAGTTCGGAGTTTCCTTGGCTTAGCAAGCTATTGTTGACGCGTTGTCGAGAATTTCTCCAAAGTTGTAAACCTCTGACTGAACTTCTCAAGAAAGATAAAAAGTTTGAGTGGACTCCACAATGCGAGCACATTTTTCACGAGTTGAAAAGATGACTAACCTCTCCTCCCGTTCTGGTGCCACATGATTTCCCTAAGGACTTTGTTATCTATTGTGACGCCTCGCGACAAGGATTAGGTTGCATTCTCATGCAAAATCGTCATGTGATTGCATACGCATCTCAACAGTTGCGTCCACATGAGGATAATTATCTAACACATGATCTTGAGCTTGCAGCCGTAGTCCATGCACTAAAAACCTGGCGACATTATCTTTTGGGTAATCGTTGCAAAATTTACACTGATAACCAAAGTCTAAAATATATATTCACCCAGCCGGATTTGAATCTCAGGCAAAGACGGTCGGTAGAGTTGATTACAGATTACGACTTAGGGATAACTTACACCCCGGGGAAAGCCAATGTCATGGCTGAGGCACTAAGTCGTAAGTCTTATTGTAACAACCTGATGTTACAACAAGGTCAACCACTTCTCCATGAGGAATTTCGGAAGTTAAACCTCCACCTTGTTCCTCACGGATTTCTATCCAACCTGGTGGCGAAACCTAATCTTAAGGATCAAATAGTAGTTGTCCAGAAATATGATAAGGGTATATCCCGGATCAAGGGGAATATTGCTAGCGGAAACGCTAAAGATTTCTCCAAGAATGATGAAGGTGTTGTGTTCTTCCAGAACCGGTTGGTGGTTCCCAAGAGCACACGCTTAAGACAGTTGATCCTTAATGAGGCTCATGATTCTCCTCTCTCAATTCATCCGGGTAGTACCAAGATGTATCAGGACCAATGCCAGAGGTTCTGGTGGACTAGGATGAAAAGAGAAATTGCTCAGTTTCTTGCTAACTGCGACGTTTGTCATCGCGTGAAAGCAGAACATCAAAGGCCTGCTGGCACCCTTCAACCTTTAGCTGTTCCCGAATGGAAATGGGATAAGGTCGGTATGGATTTCATTACCGGATTTCCCAGGACCAAGAGAGGGAATAATGCTATCTTTGTGGTCATCGACCGTTTTTCCAAAGTGGGTAATTTTCTTCCAGTTCGGGAAAGCATAACTGCTAGACAGCTAGCGGAGTTGTATGTTTCTCGAATATGTTCTCTTCATGGTGTTCCTTTGGAGATTAACTCAGACTGTGGAAGTATCTTTACTTCCCGGTTTTGGGAAAGTTTTCAAACAGCTATGAGGACTCATCTATCCTTTAGCACTGCTTTCCACCCGCAATCAAGTGGTCAAGTTGAGCGAGTCAATCAAATCCTCGAAGACATGCTCCGAGCTTGTGTTGTATATTTCGGTATGAATTGGGAGAAATGTATTCCATTTGTCGAATTTGCTTATAACAATAGTTATAAATCAAGCTTGGTCAAAGCCCCTTTTGAAGTTCTCTATGGACGAAGTTGCCGAACACCTCTTAACTGGTCGAAAACCAGAGAGAGGCAACTCTTTGGCCCGGATATGATCCAGGATGCAGAGGAGCAAGTTTGCATTATTCGTGAAAACTTGAAAACAGCCCAATCCCGTCAAAAGAGCCAATATGATCGCCATCATAAGGCTGTGACCTATGAAGTTGACGAGAAGGATTACCTTTGGGTTACACCTCTGAAGGGTACCCATCGATTCAGTATCAAGATTCAGTGGTCACACCATTCTAAAAAGGAGGACACATGGGAAAGAGAAGATCGTCTTCGACTGGAGTACCCCAAGCTCTTCCCGACGACTTCAAAATCTCGGGACGAGATTCTTTTGAGTGGGGGTGAGTTGTCACATCCCTAGCTAGATGTCCTAGGATAGCAAGTGTTTGCATCATGTTTCATCTTATTGCATCAACATGAAATGGGGAACAAAAAGAAACCCCAAGCTCACTATGAATCCAAACAATTCAAACTTGGTGAAAATTCAACAAATCCAAAATGCCCACTAATTATGTTCACTATGTCTGGTAAATTTGGACATGATTAGAACAGGGATCATTCTAATTATTTGAACACCTACAGCCATTTAGAAATAAATGATAAAGCCCCTGATAATGATAAATAAATCATTATCATTATTTCTGATTTCAAATTATTTTGAAACTTTTCACATAAGTCTGAAATATTCAAACTTCAATATATAAAATGTCCTGGATATTTTACAAAGTCATTTGTACCTGCAAACAAATAAACGAATGTTAGATCATTTAACAGAAAAGAAAAAAAAAGAAAGAAAAAGAAGAAGAGGAGGCCCAGGTGGAGCTGGCCCAGCTGGCCCAGCTGGCCCAACCGTCTTCAACCTATTGCCAGTAGGCAGGAGGGCATGTGGCAGCGGCGCGCCGGCCAGCTCCTGCTTGCCTGGCTGCCGTGGAGCCCCCTGGGAGCACCAGCGCCCTCCCCCCCTTGTCGTCGTGGCCCTTTTCTCCTCCCTCTCTCTCGCCCGCCGCTCTCCCTCTCGCTCCCCCTCTCTGTTCTTCTCTCCCGTCGGCATCCGAAGCCGTCGCCGCTGCCAATTCGTTGCCCTGGCGCCTCCCCAATCCCGCGAGCTCCGTCATCAGCTACGTTGTGAGCCCTCCGTTGATTCCCCTCCTTCTCCTTGCCGTCTAGCTACCGTAGCCACTGTTCCTGCCGCGCACGAAGCTCCCCGCCGCCGGCGTTAATGGTCACCTCGGCCAGAGCACCCGCCATGCTCATTTGAGCACCCAAGCGTGCTTTTGCCGTCCCGTAGGTGCTGCCCCGACCTCCAGCGCCCCCACCCACAGGCCCTCGCGCTGAGGCCTTCCTTGGCCGAGCTCCGGCCGCCGCCTCTGGCATCGTAGCCACGAGCTTCGGCGTCCGCCACGCCCTTTGCTAGCTCCCTTGGGTGCAGGCGAGCAGGGGCTTCGCCCCAGTGGCTCCGGCTGCCGCTCCCGTGCCCGGCAGCACGGACGCCGCTGTGACCAGAGGTCGCGGTGACGAGCCCGTCGCCTGAGCCCTGTAGGTGGGCCCCCTTGTCAGGTTAATTGACCGCCCCTGTGCCATTGACAGGTAGGCCCAGCCCTGGTAATTGGTAATTAGTTTAATTAAAAAAACTGTTAGATGCCTGTGTCACTGACAGGTGGGGCCCAGCCGCCAGGTTTGACCTGGGCTGGCGCCTTTGACCTGCTGACGTCATGACGTCAGGCTGGCATAATAAATTCAATTTTGGTTTAAAAATCATTCCAGAAATTATTCAAAACTTCAAAAATTCATACTAATTAATCTGTAAGTTAGATGAAAATAATTTATATATGAAAATTTATGAGAAAAATCCAATAAATCCAATGGTGCTATTGTCATGCATGTTAGAGCAATCTAAATAGGTGAACATTGACATTTGTTAATAGGTTAGTAAATGGAATTTAAAATGAAGAACAATTTTGAACCTATATTCGAATTCATCTCAAATCAACATGAACACTAGTTGCATTAGCTCATCTATACATGCTATCATGCCATGATCATGCATCATATTGTTGCACTTGCATGTGTTGATTTTTTCTTATCTGCATTGCGGTAAGCCCTGCTCCTGAGGATACCCCCGAGTATCCCGACGAAGGAGAGAACCTTTCCGTTTCCCAGCAAGGCAAGCAACCCCTTTGATCATTCCGGTAACATCCTACTCTCTCGCTCCTGCTCTTGTTTATTGCACTAGGACAGTCGATCACATGTCAGTCATACACGGTAGATGATCCTATTCTGCTGCATAACCTGACATTGTCATAGTAAATAGCTAAACCTTGCAACCTAGCATACCTGGTAGATGCTTGGGCCATGATGTGCTTAGCTTACTTTGCCTGCTATGCATGCTATACTTAGAGTTGGGTCAGGTCTGATTCACCTGGGTGATGAACTGAGTGAAGTGATCTTGTTCTGATGTGGTGATATATGATGAACTCGATTTGGTAAAGATAGCGATGAGAGGCTATGTCGGAGTACATAGTGGGTTGTCTCATCAGGACCATTCTTAGGAACTAAGTTCCGTGTTTGTGATCCAAGACTAGTTACTACCACACGTTGGGATACTTAATTGACCCTCTCGACCTATCATTCGCTTAGTTCTTAGTCCAGGAGTTGCAAGTAGTTTCTGGTGTTTATAGCATGCTGGAGGCCGTGCGTAGCGCTGATCCTAGGGGTGGGTTATGACGCGGCAGGCAGTGGCACGGTGTACCAAGGGTCACCCAGATGGTGGGCTTGGGAACCCTGCGGACATCGTTTGGGGCCGTAGCGGAAACCTCGGCCGGACTTCCGTGCGGGTTCAGTCTCAAATAGGCGATAGCCTGGACTACATGTCTTATGCGATTGACGATCGTGGCCGACTCCCTTGCTGGGCATCCGCTTGAAGTTGCCAAGGTGCGTGCTTTTATGAGCACACAGCGATAAGTGGCGAGAGCATGTGTGAGGAAGTATACCCCTACAGGGTATGAAACTATTCGAATAGCCGCGTCCTCGGATATGGACTACTTGTAGAACTTATGCTATGCATAGATAATCTAATGGATACTCATAAAAATATCATGACAAGTGTGAGTACCGTGGATGGCACTCTCCCAGGAGCGAAGTGAATCCATGGTGTTGTATTGTTATGGAGTTAGTGGACTCGTGTGCGATATATAAAATGTAAACAAAGAGTTAAAATTGAGTAGTGTAGGTTAGCCATGAGTCAAAGCTGGCATTGCTGCATAAACTCCACCACTCCCTTTGTTGATACATGAGCATGAATACACTAGGTCTATTTTAAAGACTAGCTTAGTACGTTTGTACTCACGTTTGCTTAATAACTGTTGCAGATGAGACCCAGGACCCATTAGGTGGGTTCTTTCTACACGTTGACGATGCCGAATAGCTGGTGTCCTAGCTATGACCTATGCCCTGTGGCGGGCTGTAGATAGTCAGGCCATGTGCCTTTTTAGCCTTTCATCTGTCCGTACTCAGACAGCTTATGCTTCCGCTTGGTTTGTATGAACATGTTTGTATGATTTGAGTGTTGGGTCATGTGACCCCTATCTGTAAGAACATATGTTGTGATGCCATGGTTGTATCTATGCATATCGGGCATGTGCGTCCGTGTGACGTGCAACGGTATGTATGGGATCCGACACCTAGTCGTGTGCCTTTAGTAGTACTCATTATGGGAAACTGCCTCTTTGTGCTTCCACCGAGCCATGGTAGCTTGCTACTGCTCCGGACACATTTATTGACCGACATGTATCCTTCTTTGCTGCTATGTCTGTCCCTTCAGGGAAATGGAATCCCTATAGCCTGCTATGACTCGTCTACGTGTAGTGATGGCATTCGTGTCTCACGACGTAATGGAGTCCCTGTAGCTTGCTATGACTCGTCTACACACGCTTGAGGCAGGCACCTTCATTGCTGGGTTATGTATGCCTGTTTCCGTACGGATGTGCCTCTTGGGTTCTATGACTAGTTATGTCGGCCCGAGTTCTCTATCATTTGATTGCCAGCGACATGTTCACATACGCGAGCCAAAAGACGCAAATGGTCCCGGCTAAGGTAAGGCTGCAGTCGTGGAACTTACCGTGCGTGAGGCCGCAAAGTGATGTGATATGTTATAGTCTGGATTCTTGTGACTTAGGATCGGGGTCCCGACATATATATAAGAGGCGTTTGGACTTCCCGTACAAGCAATGTATTCATCTTGGTTTCCTCACAAGAAAATTACATCAATTCATGTCATAGAGTCCTAGTCATAGTCTAAATCATATTCAACCCGAATCTTGCCAAACTCTTTTCTTGCTCCTTGTGTGGACCACAAAATTTGCATATGACCTCTGATTGAGATGACTTTTATATCAAAATCAATCATGTCGACGAGAGGAACAATTCTTATGTTGATCAATTTTCCAAATCAGGCCATATCGAATACTCCACGAGGTCATCTTTAACTACCAGTCGAATTCGGTCTTGTAGTTGACTAGGTTGTCCGAGTTTTGTAGAGATTTTGCAGGCCGTAAACTATCTTAAATGATGATGAAACCAAAGGCAAAGTTATCCATTTTGATGATATGCACAACTTTCATATAGACTATTTTTCTATAGAAGGTAGTCTAGATAGTCGTTTGAGCCTTTTTTAGCTTCTCGCCTAGCAAGCGATCGGTTGCGCTACCTATTAGACATGCGTCTGATTGGGCACGCCACTTTTTGCCTCTTGATAGGGCCACACTCCGATGGCTCTAGTTTTTGCATACGATCTTGGATTGAGATGATTTTTATATCAAACTCGATCATTTCGACGAGTCAAAGACAATCTCTGTTGAATATTTTATCATACGAAGTCATCTTAGGGGCTTCATCATTCGAACAGTATTTTGAATATGAAATCCTAATACTTTGAGCATAGTTTCGGCCTTCAAGATGAGTTCATACGACGATGGTCCAAACTTCAAATATGTTCATGCCAACTATACGAAACTTTGTCATGTAGATCACTTCTCCATTTGAGGCCATCTTAGTTAAGATCTTGACCGTCCCAAAATCAGGTGTCAACAATTATGACCATTTTCACTCTCTAGCTGGTCGCTTCTGAATCCACTTCTACCTTTCACATGTACTAAGCTGGAATGATGCTTGTGCATCTAACATGTTAAACCAAAAGTTGTTCCACATGTGTTGATCATACCTACCTACATGCGGTATTACCCTGCCATTCCAAATAAATTTTCATGTGCCACCTCTAATATTCAAGTAGACATATGTTTTGTGCGCTCGTACCACTCATGGAGCGATAGGATGGTTAGTATCTTACATGCTAAATGGGTTATTCTCAAGATGGGTGATTATTCGCATGTCACTTCACAAGAGAGTCTGGTAAAAAGGATGCCCGACCCTGCAAAATCAAAATAATAATTAAACAAAACTCATGGGATAGTTGATATATTGACAGGCACCCGTGGATTGGGTCGGCCATGGTTTGTGTATGTATGGTGAATAGGAGTAAACGTTACAATTCCGCTTGGGAATCGCCAATAATGTGTTTAGCATGGAAGATATTGAAATCATTTGTCGTGACATTGATAGGAAAAGCGCACCACCCAACATTATAATTTCAATTCTATTTTAAACCCTGAGCTCTGGCACCTCTGCAACTCAATGCTTCCCTCTGTGAAGGGTCTGTCTATTTACTTTAATGTTATTTCCGAGTCATCATCTTCTTACTAAAAGGACCAGACCGGAGAGCACTATTTCCATTCTTATGCATTGACTTTAGTTAGTGTTGGATGTGAGCATGAGTGGATCTTGTCTACCCTGAATTATAATATTTAGTCATTGCTTGAACCTTAGTGGTGCCCTGCATTTATGTTTTGCAATCTCAGAAAGGGCTAGCAAAATAACATGCCATCATATTATATCATGATTGTTCTGACAAACTGTTGGCATGTGAGATATTTTATTATTGCTCGCTAGTTCTTTATGTATTGTCATGAGTGAATATGATGTTTAATTGTTATCATGGATATGGTTATTTATGATTTATGCTGAAAACTGAACACTAGCTCAGCATATATATAGCAACGAGAATAAAAGAGTTTGTAAAAGTTTTCTTTATTACTTTTAGTTTATCAATTGAATTGCTTGAGGACAAGCAATGTGTTAAGCTTGGCGGAGATGATACGTCTCAAATGTAGCTACCTCTCCAAACACTTTTTCTCTAGTTTTGGACTCTAATTTGCATGATTTGAATGGAACTAACCTGAACTAACGTTGTTTTTAGCAAAACTACTATTTTTTGTTAAGATATATAAGTTCTCGTAATCGGACAAAACCTTTTGTGAATTATGTCTAGAATATAAAAAAATTATGGAGCAAAGTCCTGTCGGAGGGGGATGCATGTGGGCTACAAGCCAAGAGGGTGCGCCTGATACTTGTGATCTGTTTTACGTTTTCCGTGAGCACTATGTGGGTAAGTATTTCCCGCAGTTAGGAAACAAAGGTAGAATATCAATCCTCAATTATGTTCAGCGGCTACACACAAAATAACAAAAAACTTGCACCCACTCCAGATAGGAGGGTTGTCAATCCCCTTGGTCTCATTATTTGCAAGCAATTGAATTGTGTTGATAATTGTATATTGCAAAATAAAATAAAAGCAAGTAAATGGAAGAAAGGTTTTGAAGGTTCTGTAAATATACGGTGAATAGACTCAGGGGCCATTGTTTTCCCTAGCGGCATCTCTCATGAAAATAAACATATGGTGGTTAAACAAATTATTGTTGGGCAATTGATAGAAAAGTGTATAGTTATTTATATATTCACGGCAATGATCATATGTATATATGCATCACGTCCATAAACAAATAGGTCGACTCCTGCCTACACCTATTACTATTACTCCACTTCAAGAGCGCTTCTTTGCTTGCCTCTCTACGTATTAAGTTCATGACAAACAAAGTAATGCATGAAGAATCATGACATGGTGTAGATAGAGTAAACTCAAGCAATATGAATAAAACCCAACGGTTTATCCTTAGTGGCAACAACACATAGATGCATCTTCTCCCCTACTTTATCACTAGGATATTGAAACTCGTCAGGTTGAACCTACCAGAATGCACCTCTCTCACCGAAGAAATATCCTAGTTGGCCAAACTATTTCAATAGGTCAGATGGAATTACGAAGCTATGATGATCATGCACATAAGAATCATATTAGATTTCAGATAAGACTCAAATATTGATCACGAATAATTTGAACATAAAACCACAATTCATTAGATCCCAACAAACGCAGCGCACAAAAGGATTACATCATATGGAGCAAGGCGAAGTTGCGATGATCATTGTATTGAGCATCAAGAGAGAGAGAGAGAGGCAGATTGCTAGCTAGATACTATCTACAGACCCATAGGTCTATGGTGAACTACTCACACATCATCATGATGAAGAGGCCCTCCATGATCGATCCCCCTCCGGCAGGGTGACAGAACGGAGCTCCCGATGGCCTCCCGGCGGAACAGAGACTGGTGGCAGTGTAAAAAATGTTTCAGGACAGCCTTTAGGGTTTTGGCATATTAGTGAATTTATAGGCCAGAGAACGAGGTCGGGGGAGACACAAGGGGGAACAAGACATCAGGGTGCCCCACCAGGGCGCGCCCTATTGTCTTGTGTGGCCCTTGTGCGGCTCCCAGTCTCCTTCGAAGTTTCGAAGTCTTCTTTTGGTCCCGAAAAAATCATCAAAAAAATTCATGGCAACTCGAATTCGTTTGGTAGTAAATCTGAAAAGTGAAAAACATGCAGAAAACATCAACTAGCACTGGCACTGGGTCAATAGGTTAGTGCTTAAAAATAATATAAATTGGTAAATAAATGCCCAAAATGTATCCTAGAATGACAATATATCATCATGGATCATTAAAAAATTATAGATACATTGGAGACGTATCAAGCATCCCCAAGCTTAATTCTTGCTCGCGCCCGAGTAGGTAAACGATGAAAATAGAATTTTTTATGTGACATGCTACCAAAATATTATGCATGCATGCTCACTGAGAACCGATGAATTAATAAAGATTAACATAGTAATACTTATAAGTATAAACAACAACATCATTAATCTTTCAAAGTATACGATCCTCAAGGAATGTTTACCCTTGTTCATCTTATTATATTAGTAAGGCACGGGTCCATCTTCGCCGCATTAATACAAATGTCAAGTACCACGGTGCCAAAGTCAGGAAATTGGATCATACTTTTTCAATATGCATCAACTTTTTGTTCTTCAGGCAATACATGTGCGTGAACCGTTGGACATAGCATGTAGGTGGAATAGAATATGGTGGTAGGTATCAAAGGGGTAGAAAGTGGAGAAGATAGTCTCACATTAACTAGGTGTAGCAATGGGCTATGGATATGCCCTTCGATAGGTATCGATGCAAGGAGTAGGGATTGCCATGCAAATGATGCACTAGAGCTATAAGTGTATGAAAGCTCAAATGAAGCTAAGTGGGGTGTGCATCCAACTTGCTTGATCATGAAGACCTCAGGTATTTGAGGAAGTCCGTCATCGGAATATACAAGCCATATTTATAATGAAAAAGTTATTCCCACTAGCATATGAATGATTTAACATGAGACTCTCTGTATGAAGAACAGGGTGCCACTTTGAGGGACAAATGTGGTAAAGGATAGTAGCAAAGTCCCTTGTATCATTTTCTCTATTTCATTTCTTGTTCTCTTTTATTATGGTGGGATCATTTGTCCTCCTCCATTTTTGTTTCCTCACTGGGACAATGCTCTAATAATGATTATAATCACACTATTATTTACTTACAACTCAATATGAAGACTTATAGGATGGTGTGACTATATATGAATGCCTCTGGCAGTGTACCAAGATGTGCAAAGATCTAGCATGACATGTATCAAAAATACGATGAACGATGGATTTGCCATAAATACTATGTCACCTCTATATGATCATGCAAAGTATTATGATGATGAACAAACTAGTCATGTGAAGTGACGATGGAATTTTCATGGCAATATATCCCAGACTGGCTATGGAAATGACATGGAAGGTAGGTATGGTGGCTGTTTTGAGGGATATATAATGGGGCTTACGTGCAATAGAGTGTGTTGTGTCACGGGGTTTGGATGCACCGACGAAAGTTGCACCGCTCCTTGAGGTGGGAATGGGTAATGCACTGTACCAAAGAGGATAGCAAATATGAGAAGGTGAGGTTGCATATGTCCATGGTATCACATTAGTCATAAAGAACTCATATACTTATTGAAAAGTTTTATTACTTTTATCACAAATCAAAGTACTACTCGCATGACCCGAGGGAGGAGGTTGGTAGGAGTTAACCATTGCGCGTCCCCAACTCGAAAAAACACTAGGATTTCAAGGAGGAATAGAAATGCTCACACATCGTCACCATGCCTTTTTAATTTTTTAGACGAACAACAAGTTAACATCTCTTAATATCGACAACTTTTTGAATTAATAATAATGCACTCACACCCTTTTTCATATTACCACATCAATGTCCTACATGATGGTTTAATTATAACTCATTGAATACCTATTATTTTTGGAATAGTTTTATGACCCATGCAAATTACCGTCACTATGTATTAACTCTCAAGAAAATATAAGTCAAGAACAAGATCATATTATTTCTATAGAATCTACACGCTAACGTGCTCAAAAACATATACGTGAAGTATTAGAGCAACGACCAAGCTCAGGAGATATAAGTGAAGCACATAGAGTATTCTAAAAAATTATGATTATGGTGTGTCTCTCTCAAATAGGTGTTTCAAGAAAATGATGATTGTGGCAAACTGAAAGTAAAAGTAAACAAAAGCAAACGACGCTCCAAGCAAAACTCATATCATGACACGAATAAAAATGTAGCTCCAAGTGACATACCGATGGAAAGAGGGGATGCCTTATGGGGAATCCCCAAGCTCAGGCGATTGATTCTTCATTAGAAGATTACCTTGGGGTGGCTTGGGCATCCCCAGACCTAGGCTCTTGCTGCTCCTTATTCCTTTATACATCTTGATAACACCCAAAACTTCATCAAATCCGTTAGTATAAGCAACATATCAATTCATTTAGGTACTGTTATAAATTGATTCTTATTTTATTTTCGAATAAGGTACTGTATTCTAACTTATCCATGGCTTATATCCCCTAATACAATCCATATCATCATCAAACAAGCAAACTATGCAAGCAAAAACCAAATCTATCTAAAACGAAATAGTCTGTAATGATATGTAGATATCCCATACTTCTGTAACTCTAAAACTTCTGAAAAATAGTTAAACGTGAAGAATTTATATAGTAATATGTTTTAAAAATTCAGATCAAAAAGATGTCCCTGTAAAATTAGACTCGAGACTAAAGTTTCCATTTTTTGCACTGTATCAATTCTACTCATCTTGTGAGTCATCCCAAGGGTTTGACTTGGCACAGACACTAATTAAAATATAAAACATAATAATTACATATTAAAAAATCATGTTATAAAAATAAACAAAAATTAGCAAACAAAAATAAAGATAACTATTGGGTTGCCTCCCGACAAGCGTTATTGTTTTATGCCCCTAGCTAGGCATAATGCATAGTTTCATGTATTGTCATCTTTCACACTCCACCCATAAGTAGATCTCATGATTGATTCATAAGGTGGTTTAATTCTATTCCTAGGTAAGTGTCACATCCCTTTATTTAATGAGAATTGGGACCTTATGTTTCCCTCTTTCATGTCAATAATTCCACCTATAGTTCCTAGGAACGGTCTTCCAAGGATTATGGGACAAGAAGGATTGCAATAAATATCTAGCATAATGAAATCTACAGGCACATAATTTTTATTTTCAGTAATAAGTACAACATTAATTCTAACTAAAGGTTTCTTAATGGTAGAATCCGCAAGATGCAAGTTTAGAGAACACTCCTCAATATTAGTGAGACCACGCACATCACATAAAGATTTAGGTATAGTTGAAACACTAGCACCAAGGTCGCACAAAGCATTACATAAATATTTATTTATCTTAATTTTTATAGTAGGTTACCACTCATCATGCAACTTTCTAGGAATAGAACTTCAAGCTTAAGTTTCTCATCATAAGTTTTTACCATAGCTTGTACTATATGTTGAATAAAAGCTTTGTTTTGTTCATAAGCATTGGGTGAGCTAATAATGGTTTGCAACAAGGAAATACATTCTACTAAAGAACAATTATCATAATTAAAATCCATGTGATACAAGATGGTGGGCACATCACTAGTTAAAGTTTTGACCTCTCCAAACCAACTTTTTTAGTTTTAGCATCAAAATCATCACCGTCGAAGAAAACGAGACACTCCTTAAATAGAGTAGAATCGTCTCCAGCCCCGTTATAATTTATATTCATAGAAGTAAACAAAGATTCAATAGGAGAAGTGTCAATCATTTCAAGATCTTCATGATGATTTTGGTAATCACCGGGTGGAATAGCCTTTTTTAAGAATTCCCGCTTAGCTTCCAACTTAGCGGTCCTCTCCTTACCTTCATTAATAAAAACTTGAATATATTTAATAGTCTCATTAAAATCATGCTTGGGTGGCAAACCTTTACTTTTAATAGTTTCTATATCAAAAGCAATTCTATCCATGTTTTTAGCCAAAGAATGAATCACATGCAATTTTTCTTCTATCGTAGTATTGAAAACATTTTGATAATTAATGAATTCTTCAATTGTTTCATCAAGATCAGAGGGTATCATATTATAATTTTTAGAAGAATTTCGATAGGAATTACCATAAGAATTACCATAGTTGTTAGAGGAATTGTCGGGATATGGTCTAGAGTTGAAATTTCATCTATAAGCGTTTTTATTGAAATTATTTCGCTAGATAAAGTTCACATAAATAGCATAATTATTTTTAACTATCAAAGTAGACAATGGCATATCAGTGGGATGAACATGAGTATTTTTATTAGCAACCAAATTCATAAGAGCATCCACTTTTTGACTCAAAGTAGTGATTTCCTCAACAGAATTTACCTTCTTCCCAGTTGGAGCTAGTTCGGTTTGCCATTGAAAATAATTGGTCATCATGTTGCCGAGAAGTTTTTTGGCCTCTCCTAAGGTAACATCCATAAAGGTACCACCTGCAATAGAATCTAGAAGATTTCTGGACATAAAGTTTAGTCCATCGTAGATGTTTTGGATAATCATTCACATTTTAAACCCTGAGTAGGGCATTTTCTTATCATCAATTTAATTCTTTCCCAAGCCTATGCAACATATTCTTGATCTCGCTATTTAAATTCATTATTTGATTTCTAAAAGAGATGATCTTAGCAGGAGGAATATACCTGGCAATAAAACCATCTTTACACTTATTCCATGTTCCAATACTATTACTATGTAAGGATGAAAACAAAGCTTTAGCTTTATCTCCTTTTATTTTGCATATCATATAGTTCAACAAAGGTATTAAAATGTGATGCGGGATCCTCATTAGGACTTCAAAATTGATCTTTCATGACAAGATTTAGTAATGCAGCATTCATATCAAAAGCCTCCACACTAGTCGCGGGTGGTATGGGAGTACTAATAAAATCATTATTATTAGTATTTGAGAAGTCACACAACTTAGTAGTATCTTGAGACATGGTGACCGAGCAAGAAAAGTGACAAGCAGGACAAGTAAACTAGCAAGTAAAGCAAGAAAAGAAGTAAACTAGTAACTAACAAAGATAAATATTTTTTTATTTTCCATTTTTCTGAGACAAACTAAATATAACAACAAATAAATAGATGAACAAGTGAATGAAAATTGTGTGAAGTTACTTGATAGTTGGTGATGATATTCCCCAGCAATGGCGCCAGAAATCCTTCCAGATACTTTTTATCTGCGTTGGGTTTTCCATGAAGAGGAACATGCTATCTCAGCACAATATAGGTAAGTATTTCCCTCGGTTTATTGAACCAATAGGAATATCAATCCTCAACCTTCTTCAGCAGCTGCACATAAAAGAACAACCAACTTTGCCCCAACGCGGGCAAGAGGGTTGTTAATCCCCTTGGTCTCATTATTTGCATGCAAGTGAGTTGTGTAGATAATTGTAGATAATTGTAAAATACAAAATAAAATAATAGCAAGTAAAACGAAGCACGGCTTTGAAGTTTTTGTAAATATATGGTGAATAGACCTGGGGTGCATAGTTTTCCCTAGCGGCTTCTCTCCTGAAAAGAAGCATATGGTGGGTTAACAAGTTATTGTTGGGCAATTAATAGAAAAGAGGATAGTTATGAGATATTCATGGAAATGATCATGTGTATATAGGCATCACGTCCATAAACAAATAGGCCAACTCCTACCTGCACCTATTACTATTACTCCACTACAAGAGCACTTCTATGCTTGCCTCTCTACGTATTAAGTTCATGACAAACATAGTAATGCATGGAGAATGATGACATGATGTAGATAAAGTAAACTCAAGAAATATGAATAAACCCCATCATTTTATCCTTATTAGTAGAAACACAAAGACACATATTGTCCCCTAATTTGTCACTGGGATACAGAAACTCGTCAGGTTGAACCTACCACAACACACGTGTCTCACCGAAGAAATATCAATCTAGTTGGCAAACTATTTCAATAGATTGGAGAGAATTATGAAGCTATGATGATCATGCACATAAGAATCGTCTTAGATTTCAGAGAAGACTCAAATATTTACCATGAATAATCTGAAAATAAACCCATAATTCATCGGTTCCCCAAAAATGCACCGCACAACAGGATTGCATCATATGTATCGAAGCAAAGATGCGACGATCACTGTATTGACGATCACGAGAGAGAGAGAGAGATTTCCATCAAGGTACTAATTACGGGCACATAGGTGTGTGGTCAACTTCTCACACATCATACTGAGGGCAGTAAGTTTGATGAAGAGGCCCTTCGTGATTGATCCCCTCCGGCAGGGTGGAGGAACAGAGGTCCAGATGGCCTCTAGTCGGAATAGAGACTTGCGGTGGCGTAAAAAGTTTTTTCACACTGCCTCTACGATTTTTTTAATATTAGAGAATGTATAGGCTAAAGAACGAGGTCGGGAGAGACACAAGGCGGCCACAAGCTATCAGGGCGTGCCCTGTTAGCTTGTGGGTCCCACGTGGCTCCCCGACCCTAATTCCAGTCCTTTAAATTCACGTCTTTGGGGGGGGGGAATAGGAGAGAAGGTTTCATCCTGTTTTATGAGACAGAGCCGCCACCACCTCCTGTTCTTCCTCGAGAGGGCTGATCAAAAGGACTCTGTGGTGGTGGTTGTTGGTAATATGCCCTAGAGGCAATAATAAATTGGTTATTATCATATTTCCCTATTCATGGTAAACGTTTATTATCCATGCAAGAATTGTATTTATCCGAAACTCAGATACATGTGTGGATACATATACAACACCGTATACCTCGTGAGCCTCTACCAGACTTTTTCGTTGATCAAATATGGTTATAGTTTCCTAACCATAGACATGAGTTGTCATTTGATAACTGGGTCACATCATTAGGAGATTGTTGTGATGGACATTAGCCAACCGTAAGCATAGCATTTGATAGTATCACTAAGTTCATTGCTACTACTTTGTTCATGTCAAGTATTTTTTACTCAGGCCATGAGGTCATGCAACTCCCTGACACCGGAGGAATGCCTTGTGTGTATCAAACGTCACTCCGTAACTGGGTGATCATAAAGGTACTCTACATGTATCTCCGAGGGTGTCTGTTGGGTTGGCATGGATTGAGAGTGGGATTTGTGACTCCATTTGATGGAAAGATATCTCTAGGCCCTCTTGGTAATACAACATCACAAGAAGCTTGCAAGCATTGTCACTAAGGAATTAGTCACGGGTTCATGCATTATGAAATGAGTAAGGTAACTTACCGGTAATGAGATTCAACTAGTGTCACAGCCCTAGTTTCTTTATGATTGGAAGTGCATTCATTCATGCATTTTTATTTTCAAATGAAGATGAAATGAGGAATGATCAAGCCTCATAATTCAAAATTTGGTCAAATAAGAATTATAAAAATTGCTTCGAACAATTCTAAGAAAATGTTCCTGGTTCTCTAATAAAATATTGGATTGAGTTAAAATTGTCAACCAATATTTTGGGATCACAGAAATATTTTATATTGGGTTTTTGAATTAATTTCATCCTACTTGCATTGGATTTATATTTATTATATAAAAAATATAAGTTCAATAATCCTTAAATTAATGATGTGGCATTAATAAATTATACCTAGCTCATATAATAATTTCTAGGATTTTATAAAATGGTTTGATGTTTATTTTGAGCCAAAACATATGTCAAAAATAAAAACAAAAACAGAAAATAAGAAAGAAAAGGAGAAAGGCTTACCTAGCCCAGGAGGCAACCGGCCCAGCCCACCTTGCAAGGCGGTCGTCTTCAACCTCTCCCAGTAGGGAGAGGCGAAGGCGCCCACGCGGCCGACACCTCCACCCAGCCTGCCTGCCCCCTCTCGCTAGTTCGACGCTTCGAACGACCTCGCCGACGCCGTCCGGATCCCTCTCTCCCCCACATTCCTCTCCTCTTCCCCTACTCTCTCCTCTCTCCTCTGTCGAGAACTACCGTCATCGCCATTTGCAGCCTACGGCCTCGTCGAGCACCCCCTATCGTCTCCTAGAGCTCCGCCGCGACCCCCTCATCCTCCCCGTGGAGACAGAAGCGGCCGGGACCCCTCAACCCCGAGTCGTTGCCGTTCTTCCCCGCCGACCACCGGAGCTCGCCCTGTCGATTCGCCGCCGCTCCATCCTCCCCGAGCCCGCTGAGCCCCCCTGCAGCCTCCCTGTAAGCTTGCCGTCTCTCTGGCCCTCTCCTCGTGGTCTCCTCCGCCCTCTAGCCGTCACCTTCGACATGACCGTACGGGCGCCACCGCGAGAGAGCTCGTCGGCGAGCGTCCGGCAGCCCCGTGCCCTCCTGCCCCCTTCGGTGGACACGCGCGAGCACGGGCTCCTCCCGGGTGCCCTGCTCGCACAAAACCGAGCCCTCTAGCGCGTCTCCGGCCATTTCCGGCGGTCCTCTGCCATGGAATTGGTCGCCGCCGGCCCCGCTCCAGTGGACGCCGACGTGGCCAGCCAATTAGGGCCCAATCCCCCTGATTAGCCAGCCCCAGTCGCTGATAGTTGGCCCCAACTGCGGGTCAAACCCCGATCAGCGCGGGGATTAGCCTGTGTCATTGACGTGTGGGCCCTGGCTGTCAGGTTTGCCCTGGGCAGCCTTTGTTTACTCGTTGACGTCGTGGTGACGTTAGGCTGACGCCATAAATAATTTATAGAATAAAAGTAAATCAAAAAATTCCGGAAATTAATAAAAACTTCATAAATTCAAAGAAAATAATATGTAAGTCAGATTAAAATAATTTATATACAAAAATTTATCAGAAAAATCCAATGAATCTAATGGTGGCATTTTCATACATGATAGAGCAAGTTAAATAGCCAAACTCGGACATTTTGTTCAAAACACAATAGGCCACTTTTCATATGGAGTTGAAATTAAACCTTGCGTTAAAACCATCTTGATTTAACATGTTGATAGATGCATTAGCTCAAACTAGCAACATATTCCCATGCTATTATCATGCATCATTGTGAAGCATTTGCCTTGTCTAAATTGTACCTTGTTTGATCTTGTCGATAGACTTGCAAGACGTAGTTATCGACGACATCGAAGAACAACTTAGTTCTTCTGATAAATAGGCAAGCACCCCCCCCCCTTTGAGCATATTCGATACAATCCCATCTCTCGCTATTGCTCTCATCTCAATGCACTAGGACAATGTGTTCAACTGCTACTTGTGTTGCGATAGATGAACCCACTCCTTTGCATGACCTGTCATTATCACAGTAAATAGCTAAACCAAACAACCTAGCATACCTAGTAGAAATCATAAGCCATGTTTTGCTATGCTTAGAGTTGTGTCAGGTTTGATTCATCTGGGAGATGATTTGGAGTGAAACGAATGTGTCCGGATGATGTGAGTCAAGTGATGAACCTGTTTTGGTAAATGTAGCGATGAGAGGCCATGTAGGAGTACATGGTGGGTTGTCTCATTGAAACTGCTCACAGGAGCTAAGTTCCGTGTTTGTGTTCCAAGACTAGCTACTACCGCACATTGGGCTCCGATAACTCGAGCTCTCTCGGCCTATTAACCTACCCTGTTCTTAGTCTAGGAGTCCCAGTAGTTCGAATAGTTGATAGGTGTCGCACAACCTGCGAAGTGGATGAACAGCCCAATCGGGACAGGCTTGGGGCCATGCTCGCAACATTTGACGCCATGTTGGAAACCTCGGCCGGAGTTCCATTATGGGTTCCAACTCAAATAGGTGACTGCTTTGGACATGAGTCGTTGAAGGTTAATGTCCGTGTCCGACTCCCTCACTGGGCTTCCGCTTGAAGGTTGCCGAGGTGCCTTTTTACGTGCACATGGCGATAAGTGGCGGAAGCATGTGTGACGAAGTGAACCACTGCAGGGTAAATTTATCTATTCAAATATCCGTGTCCGCAGATATGGACTGCTTGGATACTTGCATTGTTCATAGACAACTTAAGTGGATACTCTAAAATGCACCAAACAAGTGTGAGTGTTATGGATGGCTTCTCGTAGGAAGAAGAGAGAGGATCCATAGTGGTGTATTGAGATGGTGAACATGTGGACTCATGTGTGCTATCTCGTAGGTAGACGAGAGAGTAGTGATACGTTGGTTACTTTGTCGTGGTCTAGGTTAGCCAAAGGTCAAAGATGGCATTCTGCGGTAAACCCCACAATCCCGTTCATTGATACATGATGCATATGTAGATAGTTCTGATGTAAGACTTGCTGAGAACCTTTGTACTCACTGTTGCTTATTTGCATTTTTGCAGAGTTAGACGTTGTGTTCAGTTATGTTCTCCTGATATTGACATCGACGTATTAGCTTAGTAACCCAGGCAGAGGTGTGCGTCGTATGGTAGGTTGTAGTTTTTCAGGCTCTTCTAGCCGCATTTGTAGATGTCTGTACTTAGACATGTAACTTCCGCTTGTTGTTTTTATGCTCTGAATGTTGGGTCTTGTGACCCCTTATGTTTGTAACATTATACTATGTTGGCTCCTCGGAGCCTTCTAAATAAATGTTATGATTGTAGAGTTTTGTTGTGATGCCATGTTGTATCTACCCATATCGTGCATAGTGCGTGTATGATTGAAATGTATTGGTATATGTGGGACTCGACACCTATTTGTGTTCCTTTAATAGCCGTCTTTATGGGGAAATGTCTCTTTGTGCTTCCACCGAGCCTTGGTAGCTTGCTACTGCTCCGGACACATTGATTGACCGGCATGTATCCTTCTTTGCTGCTGTGTCTGTCCCTTCGGGGAAATGTCTCGCGGTGTAATGGAGCCCCTATAGCCTGCTACGACTCATCTACGTGTAGTGATGACATATATGTCCCACGATGTAATCGAGTCCTCATAGCTTGCTATGACTTGTCTACACATGCTGATGACCGACACCTACATTGTTGGGTTATGTATGTCTATCCCTATACGGTTGTGCCACTTGGGTCTATAACTAGTCATCTCGACCCGGGTGCTTTGATGTGTGAATGCTAGCGACATGTTCATATTTGTGAGCCAAAAGGCGCAAACGGTCCTGGCCAAGGTAAGGTGGCAGCCGTGGGTTACCGTGCATGAGGCCACATAGTGGTGTGACGTGTTACAGGCTGGATTAATATGTCTTAGGATCGGGGTCCTAACAGCGTTGGTATCAACGCTGAATTGCCTATAGGTTTATGAAGCCAAACTGGTTGATTTTGAGTCTATAAATGCTTTAGTTATATAAGGGAATTGATTGTGGAAGGGAACATAAAGCTCTTTTTACTCCTTTCCTCCAGTTACTCTATTTTGGGTCACTCTCCTCCTTTCTACGGGGATTAAGAACTAGGCTCATCTACTTAACTGCTAGAATGACGAGTTACTAGACCACAGACTCATAGAATGGTTATTTCACAAGTTTGTCCCCTCAGAGTTATGAGAAGTGATGCCTATTATTCTCTCTGTGCCTTGAACCATGATGTTGAGCTGTTATGCTAGAAAAATCTTGTGCAGGTTGCCTCATATTTCATGCCCGTATAGCCGTTATGCTGTCCGAGTTCACCTAGGATTCTTTATTTGTTAGTATTCTCCCTTAATTCTGAACCCTGGTTGTTCCCTTCAGGATGTTGCCAGTCAATCAGAGATCTCTTGGTCATAGTCAGAACCATGGAGATGGCAGGGATGAAGAAGATCCTCCCAACCCACCTTTGTTTACAGAGGTCATGTTAGAAGTTGAGAGGAACAAGCGTGCCACCAATCGTTTGTTGGAGCATATCGAGCGGAATACCACGCATCATTGCAATGAGCTAGTATCCACGAGAGACTTCATCAAGTTGCAATCTCCCACCTTCCATCACTCCATTGAGCCACCAGACGCAGATAATTGGCTCCGAAGTATCAACAACAAGCTGTGTTATGCAAACGTGGCTGAAGGAGACAAGGTCACGTATGCCAAATATCACCTTGAAGGTTTTGCTTGTTTATGGTGGGAGAATTTCGAGGCCATGCGTCCTGTAGGCCAAGCTACATCATGGTAGGAATTTTGTGTAACTTTTCGCGAGCATCACATTCCACATGCCCTCCTAGATCGTAAGCAAGAAGTGTTCTATGATCTAACCCAAGGCAAGATGGTTATGGATGCCTATAGCCGTCAATTTGAACGCCTCGCGTGCTATGCCCCAGAAAAAGTATCCACGGATGCCAAGAAGCAAGCAAGGTTTAGGAAAGGCCTTAACCCGAAGATCCGTCTTGACCTCAGTCTGCATGAGTTCGGTAGCTTCCAAGTTCTTGTGAACAAAGCAATCCAAGCAGAGACGAGCAGGATGACCTACGAGGTATCTCGCAAGCACAGTCGTGATGTTGGATCATCTTCAACGTCTACATCCCAGAAGCATAGGATATGGATCCCGAATGACGCTCTTCCTCCGAGGTATGCACCGAGGCCATCCTATGTGGCGCCTCGTCTGCCGATGCCATGTGCTCCCCAGAAGAACCTCATCAACCGAGTGCTAACCTCGGATCCACGTCCCATTCGTGGGGCATGCTTCAAGTGCAGTCAACCTGGACATTATTAGAAGAATTGCCCTTTGCGAGCAAATGTTCCACCTTCTTCAACAAGTGGTGTTATTCGCTGCAGGCCGCCAACCAAGAAGCCCAATGTCAGCTCAGTTGTTTATACTCATGGATGTGTGCACCATGTAACTGCAGAAGAAGTTGAACATGATGCTAATGTCGTGCTTAAGACGCTTCTTGTCAACTCTCATCCAGCTTCAGTTTTGTTTGACTCAGGAGCATCCCACTCCTTCATCTCTAAACGTTATGCCTCTTTGCATAACATTGCTTTCGAGGATATGCCCTCTCCACTAGTAATTCAAAGTCCAGGTTCCAAATGGCAAACCAATGTAGTAAGCCATGGGAACCAAATCCTTGTTGATAGTTTAGTGTTTCTTGCCTCTCTGATAGCCCTTAAAACTTCAGACATCAATATCATTTTGGGGATGGACTAGATGATAGCTCATCATGCCAAAATTGATTGTTTCTATACGTATGTTCACCTTACCCATCCTTCTGGCCAGATAGTCAATATCCAAAACCACATTCCAGAGGGCAGGATTTATTCCCACAATGCCAATCCTCTTCCAGACCTTGAAAACATTCCGGTAGTCCGTGACTTTCCGTATGTATTTCCAGAAGAATTGCCAGGTGTTCCACCTGACATAGAAGTAGAGTTTGTCATAGAACCTGTTCTAGGAACCGCTCCAATTGCTAGAAGGCCCTATAATATGTCTCCCAAGAGCTAGCTGAGCTTAAGACCCAACTCGATGAATCTTTGAAAAAAGGTTTCAGCCGTCCTAGTTCTTCTCCATGGGCTTGTCCTATCCTCTTCGTCAAGAAGAAGGATGGTACGGACCGGATGGTTGTCGATTATCAGCCGGTTAATCTGGTCACGATAAAGAACAAATATCCGCTCCCCAGGATCAACGATCTGTATGATTAGCTTGCTAGATCCGCAGTCTTTTCCAAGATGGATTTGAGATTAGGTTATCATCAAATCAAAATCAGGACGGGGACATTCCAAAGACGACTTTTGTCACTCGTTATGGCCAATACAAGTACACCGTCATGTCCTTCGGTCTAACCAATGCCCCAACCACTTTCTCCCGCTTAATGAATTCCATCTTCATGGAGTATTTGGAAAAATTTGTCATGGTTTATCTCGATGATATCCTCATATACTCAAAGAATGAAGAAGAACATGCTGAGCATCTTACGCTGGTATTGATGAAACTCCAAGAGCACCACCTTTATGCCAAATTCTCCAAGTGCGAGTTCTGGTTGCCAGAAGTGACCTATCTGGGTCATGTAATCTCTACAAAAGGTATTGTTGTCAATCCCGAGAGAGTTCAAGCTATCCTTGATTGGACTCAACCTGAATCGGTGAAGCAAGTTTGGAGTTTCCTTGGCTTAGCGAGTTATTGTCGCCGCTTCGTTGAGAATTTCGCCAAAGTTGCCAAACCCCTAACTGAACTCCTCAAGAAAGATAAGAAGTTCGAGTGGACTCCAAAATGCGAGGAAAGTTTTCAGGAGTTGAAAAGACGACTGACTACTGCCCCGGTACTTGTATCCCCGGATTTCACAAAGGACTTTGTTATCTACTGTGATGCTTCGCAACAAGGTCTAGGTTGCATTCTTATGCAAGATCGTCATGTGATTGCCTACGCATGCCGACTGTTGCGTACACATGAGGAAAATTATCCAACACACAATCTGGAACTTGCTGCAGTAGTCCATGCGCTAGTCACTTGGTGACATTACCTACTGGGTAATCATTATGAAATATTTAGTGATCACCAGAGTCCCAAATATATATTCACCCAACCGGATTTGAATCTCAGGCAAAGACGATGGATTGAGTTGATTACGGACTATGACTTAGGAATATCTTTCACCCCAGGCAAAGCCAATGTCATGGTTGATGCACTAAGTCGTAAATCCTATTGTAACAACCTCTTGTTGCTACAAAGTCAACCACTTCTCCACGAGGTATTACATAACTTAAATCTTCACATTGTTCCTCGAGGATCCCTTTCTACCTTGATGGCAAAACCAACTCTTGAGGATCAGATCATAGCTAGCCAGAAGTAGGATACGGGAATTTCTCGTATCAAGAGCAACATTGCCAAGGGAGTTGCTCGTTCTTTCTCGGTAAATGATCAAGGTGTTGTTTTATTTGAGGACCGATGGTGGTTCCCAAGAAGCAACAACTTCGAGAACTGATTCTCAAGGAAGCTCATGAATCTCCTCTCACGATTCATCCTGATAGTACTAAGATGTATCAGGACCTACGCCAGAGGTTTTGGTGGACCCAGATGAAGAGAGAAATCGCTCAATTCATTGCTAACTACGATGTTTGTCGTCGCGTTAAAGCAGAGCATCAAAGGCCTGCTGGCACCCTTCAGCCCTTGGCTATTACCAAGTGGAAATGGGACAAGGTTGGTATGGATTTCATCACCGGCTTTCCAAAGACTAAGAAAGGGAAAGATGCCATCTTTGTGGTTATTGATCGCCTTTCAAAAGTTGCTCATTTCCTTCCAGTTCGAGAAAGTATAACTGCTAGTCAGTTAGCAGTTTTGTATATCTCTCGAATAGTTTCTCTTCATGGTGTTCTTCTAGAGATCAATTCTGATCGTGGAAGTCTTTTCACTTCTCAATTTTGGGAAAGTTTCCAGAATGCTATGGAACCCATCTCTCCTTTAGCACCGCTTATCACCCTCAGTCAAGTGGTCAAGTAGAAAGAGTCAATCAAATTCTTGAGGATATGCTCAGAGCCTGTGTTATCTCATTCGGAATAAACTAGGTGAAATGTCTTCCATTTCCGAATTTCCTTATAACAACAGCTTTTAGTCTAGTTTTGGCAAAGCTCCTTTTGATTTTCTATATGGACGAAGATGTCGAACGCCATTAAACTGGTCAGAAACCGGTGAAAGACAATTCTCTGGACCAGATATGATCCAGGATGTAGAAGAGCAAGTTCGCATCATTCGTGAGAATTTGAAAACTGCCCAATCTCGTCAAAAGAGCCAATATGTCCGTCATCTTAAGGATGTAAGTTACGAAGTTGACAAGAATGCTTACCTTTGGGTGTCACCTCTGAAGGGCACCCATCATTTCGGTATCAAAGCCAAATTGGCTCCTCGTTACATTGGTCCTTTTCACATTCTTGCTAAACGAGGAGATGTTGCCTACCAATTGGAACTACCCCCACAGCTTTCCAAAGTTCATGATGTGTTCCACGTTTCTCAACTCAGGTGTTGCTTCAAGGATCCTATCCGCGAAGTAGACCAAGAAACGCTTGATCATCAAGATGGTCTCTGTTATCGAGAATATCCTATTCGTATTCTTGATGAAACCGAGCACAACACTCGACGTAGTAGCATCAAGTTTTTGAAGGTTCAGTGGTCGCACCATTCTGAGGATGAAGCAACTTCGGAGCATGAAGATCGTCTTTGGCTTGAGTACCCTGCACTCTTCCCGACTACTCTTGAATCTCGGGACGAGATTGTTGTTTAGTGGGGGTGAGTTGTCACGGCCCTAGTTTCTTTATGATTGCAAGTACATTCATGCATGCATTTTTATTTTCAAATGAAGATGAAATGAGGAATGATCAAGCCTCATAATTCAAAGTTTTGTCAAATAAGCATTATAAAAATTGCTTCAAACAATTCCAAGAAAATGTTCCTGGTTCTCTAATAAAATATTCGATTGAGTTAAAATTGTCAACCAATATTTTGGGATCACAGAAATATTTTATATTGGGTTTTTGAATTAATTTAATCCTATTTGCATTGGATTTATATTTATTATATATAAAATATAAGTTCAATAATCCTGAAATTAATTATGTGGCATTAATAAATTATACCAAGCTCATATAATAATTTCCAGGATTTTATAAAATGGTTTGCTATTTATTTTGAGCCAAAAAAATGTCATAAATAAAAATAAAAATAGAAAAGGAGAAAGGCTTACCTGGCCCAGGAGGCAACCGTCCCAGCCCACTTGGCGAGGCAGTCGTCTTCAACCTCTACTAGTAGGCAGAGGCGAAGGTACCCACGCGACCGACACCTCCACCCAGCCTGCGTGCCCCCTCTGGCCAGCGCGACGCTTCGGACGACCTCGTCGACACCGTCAGGAGCCCTCTCTACCCCTCATTCCTCTCCTCTTCCCCTGCTCTCTCCTCTCTCCTCTGCCGAGCGCTGCCGTCGTTGCCGTTTGCAGCCGTCGTAGCCTCCGTCCTCGTCGAGCCCCCCTGTCGTCTCCCAGAGCTCCGCCGCGACCCCCTCGTCGTCCTTGTGGAGACAGAAGCCGCTGGGAGCCCCTCAATGCCGAGCCGTCGCCGTTCTTCCCCGCAGGCCACCGGAGCTCATCCCGTCGATTCGCCTCCGCTCCATCCTCCACGAGCCCGCAGAGCCCCCCTGCAGCCTCCCTGTGAGCTTGCCGTCTCTCTGCCCCTCTCCCCATGGTCTCCTCTGCTCTCTAGCCGCCCCCTTCGACATGACCGTATGGGCGCTGCCGCGAGAGAGCTCGTCAGCGAGCCGTACGGCAGCCCCGCACCCTCCTGCCCCCTTCGGTGGATGCGCGCGAGCATGGGCTCCTCCCCAGTGCCCTCCTCGCGTGAAACCGAGCCCCTTAGCGCGTCTCTGGCCATCTCCGACGGTCCTCCGCCATGGATTTGGTCACCACCGACCCTGCTTTGACGGGCGCCGATGTGGTTAGCCAATTAGGGCCTAATCCCCCTTGATTAGCCAGCCCCAGCTGCTGACAGCGGGCCCCAGCTGCGGGTCAAACCCCAGTCAGCGCAGGGATTAGCCCGTGTCGCTGACATGTGGGCCCTGGCTATAAGGTTTGACCTGGGCAGCCGCTATTGACTGGCTGACGTCGTGGTGACGTCAGGCTGACGCAATAAATAATTTTTTGAATAAAATTAAATCAGAAAATTCCAGAAATTAATAAAAACTTGAAAAATTCATAGAAAATAATATGTAAGTCAGATTAAAATAATTTATATATGAAAATTTATCAGAAAAAACCATTGAATCTAATGGTGGCATTTTCATACATGATAGAGCAAGTTAAATAGCCAAACTTGGACATTTTGTTCAAAACACAATAGGCCACTTTTCATATGGAGTTGAATTTGAACCTTGCGTTCAAACCATCTTCATTTAACATGTTGATAGATGCATTATCTCAACCTAGCAACATATTTCCATGCTATTATCATCCATCATTGTGAAGAATTTTCCTTGTTTAAATTTTACCTTGTTTGATCTTGTCGATAGACTTGCGAGACGTAGTTATTGACGACATCGAAGAACAGCTGAGTCTTCTGATAAACAGGCCAACAGCCCCCCCCCCACCTTGAGCATATTCGATACAATCCCATCTCTCATTCTTGCTCTCATCTGAATGCACTAGGACAATGTGTTAAACTTTTACTTGTGTTGCGATATATGAACCCACTCCTTTGCATGACGTGTCATTCTCATAGTAAATAGCTAAACCAAGCAACCTAGAATACATGGTAGATGCTTGAGCCATGTTTTGCTATAACCCATTTCTGCTTGCTATGCTTAGAGTTGTGTCGGGTCTGATTCAGCTGGGAGATGAACCGAGTGAAATGAATGTGTCCGGATGATGAGAGTTAAGTGATGAACCTGTTTTTGGCAAAGGTAGCGATGAGAGGCCATGTAGGAGTACATGGTGGGTTCTCTCACTAAAACAGCTCACAGGAGCTGAGTTCCATGTTTGTGTACCAAGACTAGCTACTACTACACATTGGGCTCCGGTAACTCGAGCTCTCTCGGCCTATTAACCTACCCTATTCTCAGTCTAGGAGTCGCAGTAATTCGAAACGTTGATAGGTGTTGCACGGCCTGCGAAGTGGATGAACGACCCAATCGAGACCGGCTTGGGGCCCTGCTCGCAGCGTTGGCCGGACATCCATTATAGGTTCCTACACAAATAGGCGACTGCTTTGGACATGAGTCGTTGAAGGTTAACGTCCGTGGCCGACTCCCTCGCTGGGCTTCAGCTTGAAGGTTGTCGAGGTGCCTTTTTACGTGCACATGGCAATAAGTGGCGGAAGCATGTGTGACGAAGTACACCCCTGCAGGGTAAATTTATCTGTTCGAATAGCTGTGTCCACGGATATGGACTACTTGGATACTTGAATTGTTCATAAACAACTTAAGTGGATACTCTAAAATGCAGCAAACAAGTGTGAGTGCTATGGATGGCTTCTCGTAGGAAGACGAGAGAGGATCCACAGTGGTGTATTGAGATGGTGAACATGTGGACTCATGTGTGCTCTCTCGTAGGGAGACGAGAGAGTAGTGATACGTTGCTTACTTTGTCATAGTCTAGGTTAGCCAAAAGTCAAAGCTGGCATTCTGCAGTAAACCCCACAATCCTGTTCATTGATACATGATGCATATGTAGATAGTTCTTATGTAAGACATGTTGAGTACCTTCGTACTCACTATTGCTTATTTACATTTTTGCAGAGTTAGACGTTGTGTTTAGTTATGTTCTCCTGATGTTGACATCAACGGATTAGCTTACTAACCCAGACAAAGGTTTGGCTCCTATGGTAGGGTCGTTGTAGTTTTTTAGGATCTTCTAGCCGCTTTTGTAGATGTCTGTACTAAGACATGTAACTTCTGCTTGTTATTTGTATTCTCTGAATGTTGGGTCTTGTGACCCCTTCTGTTTTTTAGCATTATACTATGTTGGCTCCTTGGAGCCTTCTAAATAAATGTTATGATTGTAGAGTTTTGTTGTGATGCCATGTTGTATCTATGCATATCGTGCATAGTGCGTGGATGATTGAAATGCATTGGTATGCGTGGGATTCGACACCTAGTTATGTGCCTTTAGTAGCCTTATTTACGGGGAAATGCCTCTTTGTGCTTCCACCGAGCCTTGGTAGCTTGCTACTGCTCCGGACACATTGATTGACCGACATGTAATGGAGTCCGTGTAGCCTGCTACGACTCCTACGTGCAGTGATGAAATTTATGTCCCACGGTGTAATGAGGTCCTTGTAGCTTGCTATGACTCATCTACACATGCTGATGACCGACACCTGCATTGTTGGTTACGTATGCCTGTCCCTGTACGGTTGTGCCACTTGGGTCTATAACTAGTCATGTCGACCCGGGTGCATTGATGTGTGAATGCTAGCGACATGTTCATATTCTGAGACAAAAGGCGCAAACGGTCCCGGCCGAGGTAAGGTGGCAGCCGTGGGTTACCATGCATGAGGCCGAAAAGTGGTGTGACGTGTTAAAGGCTGGATTCATTTGTCTTAGGATCGGGGTTCCGACAACTAGGTATGTTGATACCAATGATGACATCTCGGGCAAGTAACATACCGCGGGACAAAGGGAATTGCATGCGGGATTGACTGAATCCTTGTCATCATGGTTCTATCGATAAAGATATTTGTGGAATATGTAGAAACCGATATGGGCAACGAGGTCCTGCTATTGGTTATTTAGCGGAGAGGTGTTTCGGTCATGTCTACATGATTCTTGAACCTGTAGCGTTCGCATGCTTAACGTTCTATCATGCTAGAGTAGTATTGGGATATAAACGTTGGTGACTGAATGTTGTTCGGAGTCCCGGGTGAGATATTGGATGTCACGAGGAGCTATGGAATGGTCCGGAGGTAATGATTTATATATGGGAAGTCATATTTTGGCAACAGGGAAAGTTTCAGGTTTTGCCAGTATTGTATCGGGAAGGTTCCGGAGGCTTCCGGAGGAGTTCAAAAGGGTCCCTACAGCCCCTCGGATGTTCATGGTCTGTAAGGGGCGCCCTAGCCTTTTTGGTCTAGCCTGCAAGGGCCCATGCGGTTGAGACGGAAGAGTCCCTAAAGGGAAGGCACCCCGGAGGTGCCTTGAGGAGGTGGGACTCCTCCCCTATAGCGCCATACCCCTCCCTTTGAGGAGGGGTCAAGGCTGCCCCCCCTCCATTTCCTCTCATAAATAGTGGAGGGGACGGGAGGGGAGTGCTGAACATAACAAGTCCTCTTCCTTGGGGCAGACCTCTCCCTCCCATTTCTTTCGTTCTTCCTTGTGTGCAGTTTCGGAGGCACTTGGCGAAGCCCTACTATCACTGCTCCACCACCACCTCCACCATGTCATTGTGCAAGTTGATATTCCATCTACTTATGTCGCCCTCGCTTGCTAGATCAAGAAGGAGGAGACGTCACTGAGCCACACGTGTGCTGAACGTGGAGGTGACGTCTGTTCGGTCCTGGAATGGATCGCGATTGGATCATGGAGAATACGACTACATCAACCACATTATACATGCTTCCGCTTAGGGTATGTATACACACTCCCCCTCTCATAGCTATGCATCTCCACGGATAGATCTTGCATGCGCGTAGGATTTTTTTTGTTTCCCATACAATGTTCCTCAACAGGGTTTCGTCGCCGTCATCGTCACCAACCCTTCTTCATCAACACCACCATTATTCTCACCACCTAGAGTGAGTCATTCCTTTGTAGGCTTGCTGGAATGTGATGGGATTGTATGGGATTGATCATGTAATCGAGTTATTTTGACAGGGCTTGATCTCTATTATCCACTATGTTCTAAGACTGATGTTGTTATGACTTTGCTATGCTTAATGCTTGTCACTGGGGACCGAATGACATGTTTTCAGATCTAAACCTATTATGTTTTCATGAATATAAAGTGATTTGGATTCTATCTTTCAAGTTGTATGCACCTATTACGTCTCATGATCTGCGTACCCCAAGGTGACAATAATTTGGATTCTCTCCAGTAATTGTCGTTGTTTGAGGAGTTCATGTATTCACACCATGTGTTAATGCTTTGTTTTTGTTCTCTATTAAAAGGAGGCCTTCATATTCCTTAGTTTCCACTAGGACCCCGATACCACGGGAGGGCATGACAAAAGATGGCATACAAGTTCTTATCTTAAGCACGTATGACTATATACGGAATAGATGCCAACAATACATTGACTAATGGGTCTGACTGGATCGCGAATGGATCGTGGTGAGTACAACTACATCAACCACATTATATACGCTTTCTCTTAGAAATCTACAAGGGTATGTATACACACTCCCCTTATCATAGATATGCATCTACAAGGATAGATCTTGCGTGTGCGTAGGAAATTTTTTGTTTCCCATGCAATGTTCCCCAACAGTGGTATCATGAGATACGTCTATGTGTTGATGATATGCATGAGTAGAACACAAAGTGCTTGTGGGTGTTGATGTTCAGATTGCTTACCTCCTTAGCCTTATTTTGATTCGGCGGTATTGTGGGATGAAGCATCTTGGACCAACCTTACTTGTCCTCGCACAAGAGACTAGTTCCACCGACTAACATGCAACTTGTTTGCATGAAGGTGGCTGGTGGGTGTCCATCTCTCCCACTTTAGTAGAATCAAATTCGAGAGAGGCGATCCTTGTCGAAGGTTAAAAGGAAACTTGAATATCATAGTTGTGGCTTTGCGTATGTAAGAACGATTCTTGCTAGTTGCCCATAGCAGCCATGTAAAACTTGCAACAACAAAGTGGAGGATGTCTAGCTAGTTTTTGTAGGGCATGTTGTGATGTAATATGACCAAGACATGATTTGATATATCTGATGTATCAGAAGATCATGTTTGTGATAGTTATCAAGACTTGCATGTCGATGCGTACGGCAACCGGCAAGAGCCCTAGGGTTTTATTTATTTTATTTTATGCCATTTGCTTTACTTTATCGCTATGAGTTAGAAATAGTTTTAGAAGCAATAGTTGGCGCAAAAACTAGATGATGACATGATGATGGAGATCATGGTGTCATGCCGGTGACGATGGAGATCATAGTGATTTGGAGATGGAGATCAAAATACAAGATGATGATGTCCATATCTTGTCATTTATATGATTTGCATGTGATGTTTACCCTTTTATGCATCTTATTTTTATGAGGATGATGGTAGCATTATAAGATCATAACTCACTAAATTTCAAGAAAAATTGTGTTCTCCCCAGGTATGCATGATCGCAAAAGTTCGTCGTTTCGAAGCACCTCATGATCATCGGGCGTGATAGACTCTTCGTTCGCATAAAATGGGTGTAAGCCAGTTTTACATGTTCAAAATACTTGGGTTAAACTTGATGAGCCTGGCATGTACAGATATGGCCTCAGAACACAGGAGCCTAAAAGGTCAAACATGAGTCATATAGTAGATATGATCAACATGGAGATGTTGACCATTGAAACCACCTATCTCACGTGATGATCCGACTTGGGTTGGTGGATTTGGATCATGTCACACTTAGACAATCTGAGGGCTATTGATTTGACAGGGAGTTCATTAGGAATTTGATTAACTAAACTAATTATCATGAACATAGTCAAAATGTCTTCGCAAATTATGTTCTAGATCAATATCTCATGTTATAGCTCCCTTGTATTTTGATACGTTCCTAGAGAAAACTAAGTTGAAAGATTATGGTACCAATAATGCAAACTAGGTCTGTGACCTGAGGACTGTCCTCATTGCTGCACAAAAGGCTTATGCCTTTGATGCACCACTCGGTGCGCCACCCCCTCAAGCATCATATGTGGATGTTGTGAACATCTGGCATGCACGTTATGATGACTACTTGATAGTTTAGTGCGCCATTCAATATGGCTTATAATTGAGGCTCAAAAGATGTTACAAATGTCTCGGATCATATGAGATGTTCCCTGAGCTGAAATTGGACTTGTAGGATCATGCCTGTGTTGAGAGGTACAATACCCATGACAAGTTTGTAGCCTAAAAGATGCAGGAGAATAGCTCAGCCAGTGAGCATGTACTCAGAATGTGTGAGTGCTACAATCGCTTGGATCAAGTAGGATTTAATCTTCCAAATAAGGTAGTGATTGATAGAATTCTCCAGTCACTCTCACCAAGCTACTAGAGCTTTACGATGAACTATAACATGCAAGGGATGTAGATCATGATCCATGAGCTATTCGTGGTGCTTAACGCTGCAAAGGTAGAAATCCAGAAGGAGCATCAAGTGTTCATAGTTAACAAGACCACTAGTTTCAACAAGGGCCAAGGGCAAAAAGGGAAACTTCAAGAATGGCAAGCCAGTTTTTGCTCCAGTGAAGAAACCCAAGGTTGTACTCAAACCCGAGACTGAGTGCTTGTTTTGGAAGGGGGGTCACTGGAAGCGGAACTGTCCCAAATACTTGGCAGATACGAAGGCTAGCAAGATCAACAAAAGTATATTTGATATACATGTTATTTATGTGTACCTTACTAGTTCTGGTAGTACAGGCTGGGTATCATATATCGGTTCAGTTGCTAATATTGGTAACTCGAAACAGGAGCTACGGAATAAATAAGAATGGTAAGGACGAGGTGGCAATGCACGTCGGAAGTTTCTCCTAGGTTGATGTGATCGACATTGACATGCTCTCTCTACCTTCGGGTTTAGAGTGTCATATCCCTAGCTGGATGTCCTAGGATAACATGTCTTTGCATCATGTTTCTTATTGCATCAACATCAAATGGGGAACAAAAGAAACCCCAAGCTCACTTTGAATCCAAACAATTCAGACTTGGTGAAAATTCAACAAATCCAAAATGCCCACTAAAAATGTTCCCTATGTCTTGTACATTTGGACATGATTATAATAGGGATCATTTTAATTATTTGAACACCTAAAGAAATTTAGAAATAAATGATAAAGATTCTGAAAATATTAAATAAAGCATTTATCATTATTTTAGTTTTCAAGTATCCTGAAACTTTAGAGAAAAGTTTGAAATATTCAAACTTCAATAGATAAAATAGTTGGGATATTTTAAATAGCTTATGTGCCTGAAACTAAAATAACACAAATAACATAAAATAGAAAGCAGAAAAGAAAAAGAAAAGAAAAAGGGGGAAAGCCTACCTGGGCCAGGGAAGAAGCCGGCCCAGCCCACCAGGGGCGAACCGGTCTTCTTCCACCTCCGGCCAGAAGGACGCTCGGTGCGTGGTCGCCACACGTGGGCCACCTCCTCCCTGCCTGGCTACTGGCCTGGAGGGCTGGGAGGGCGCCAGCGCAAGGCCCCCTTGTCGTGTCCTCCTTCTCCTCTCCCTCTCCCCCTGTGAGCTCTCCCTCTCGCCCTCTTTCTCCCCCCTGCTCTGCCGTAGCCGAGCTCTGCTCGAGCTCGCCGTCGTCACGCTAGCTGCCCCCTCGCCTTGATAGGTAGCCCCCAAGAACCGCCGCTACCCCCTCGTCCTCCCCGTGACCCTAGAAGACGTCGGGAGCCCCTCTACGCCGCGGCATCGCCGTTCCTCCCCGTGAGTCACCGGAGCTCCGCCCCGACATTCTGCCTCGTCCGGACCTCCTCCGACCTCGCTATCGCCCCTGCTGGAACCGCGGTGAGCTGCTGGTACTCCTCCCGTTCTCCCCCTCTCTTCCATGCCCTGTGGACACCGCGCCATTCTTGCCCGAGCTTCGACCGCCGCTGCCCTTGAGGCCGGCATCGAACCCGACCACCCCAGCCTCTGGTTTGGGCCTAGATCGACGCGCGGTCGAGTGTAGGCTCTCCCAGCGCTCTCCGCCGTCCATTTGGTTGCCGGAGGAGGGATTCCGACCCCCTCTTACATCCCTGACGTCGCCGGCGGCTCAATGCCGACGAGTCAACCTGTGTGACCGTCAGGGGTTTGACCCCTGGGTCGCTAGCAGGTGGGGCCAGGCCCCCGTAGTCAAATCCTAATTAAGAAAATTAATTAGTTAGTTTAATTAACCTGATCTGTCACTCAGATGTGGACCCGGAACTGTTAATTAGTTAGGATTAGTTTTAATTATTTAATTAGGTGATTGAGTCACTGACATGTAGTCCCCACATGTCAGGTATGACTCTAGCCCGATCAGCTGACCACCTGATGTCATAGTGATGTCATGCTGATGCAATAAAAGCAATTTCTAGTGTAAAAATAATTGTAGAAATTATTCAAAATTTCGAAAATTCATATCAATTAATCTATAAATTATATGAACATAATTTATATATGAAAATTTATCAGAAAAATCCAATGAATCCGATGGTGCTATTGTCATGCATGTTAGAACAATATAAGTAGGTGGACATGGACATTTACTAATAGGTTAATATATGGAATTTACCAATGTTTCTCCCCGTGCCACCGTGGTTTGCTATAAGTGTGGAGAACCAGGACACTACTCCCGTGAGTGTCCCCAGAATAATGCTAAGCTCGATGGACGTGGAAAGCCAGGAAAAGCCTTCTTTGTGAAGCCAGCTCCTGCTCGTGGACGAGTGAACTATGTGTCTGCTGAGGAAGCCCTTGAGGATCCTGGTGTTATCCTAGGTACGCTCCTTGTCAATAGTCATCCCGCATTTGTTTTATTTGATACCGGGGCATCACATTCTTTTATCTTAGAAAGTTATGCATAGTTGCATAACATGTATTTTTGTGATATGCCTACTTCTTTAGTAGTGCAGACTCCGGGTTCCAAATGGCAAACTTCTAGAGTGAGCCATGATAATGAGATTCTGGTGGATAGACAAGTCTTCCTAGCATCTTCGATAGCCCTCAAGTCTTCGGACATCAATATCATTCTAGGCATGGATTGGATGAAAGCCCACTATGCCAAGCTTGATACTCATTCTAGGAATGTTCAACTTACACATCCATCGGGTGAGATAGTTAATGTCTCCACTCGAACAACCAAGCGCCTACTCTATTCCCTTAATGTTAGCCCTCTTCCAAAATTAGAAGATATTCCGATAGTCCGTGACTTTCCAGATGTCTTTCCAGAAGAATTGCCAGGAATTCCTCCTGTCAGAGATGTTGAGTTTGTGATGGAGCTCATCCCAGGGACTGTCCCAATAGCTAGAAGACCCTATAAGATGGCTCCCTTAGAACTAGCCTAACTTAAGATCCAACTCGATGAGGCTTTGAAGAAGGGTTTCATCCGTCCCAGTTCTTCTCCTTGTGCTTGTCCCGTCCTCTTCGTCAAGAAGAAGGATGGTTCGGATCGGATGGTTGTGGATTATTGACCAATGAATCTAGTCACCATAAAGAACAAGTATCCGCTCCCCCGGATCAACGATTTGTATGATCAACTCACTGGATCTGCTGTCTTTTCCAAGATGGATTTGAGGTTGGGATACCATCAAATCAGAATTAGGAACGGGGACATTACAAAAACGGCTTTTGTTACTCGTTATGGCCAATACGAGTACACCGTCATGTCCTTCGGTTTAACCAATGCCCCAACCACCTTTTCTCGCTTGATGAATTCGATCTTCATGGAGTATCTAGATAAATTCATCGTGGTTTGCCTTGACGATATACTCATCTATTCGAAGAACGAACAAGAACATGCCGAGCATCTAAGGCTGGTATTGATGAAACTTCGAGAGCACCGCCTGTACGCCAAATTCTCCAAGTGTGAATTTTGGTTGCCAGAAGTGACCTATTTGGGCCACGTGATATCTGGTAAAGGTATTGTTGTTAATCCCGAGAGAGTTCAGGCTGTCCTTGATTGGACGCAACCTGAATCGGTTAAGCAAGTTTGGAGTTTCCTTGGCTTAGCGAGCTATTGTCGCCGCTTTGTCGAGAATTTCTCCAAAGTTGCAAAACCTCTGACTAAACTCCTCGAGAAAGGAAAAAGTTCGAGTGGAGTCCACAATGCGAGCACAATTTCAGGAGTTGAACAGACGACTGACCTCCGCTCCCGTTCTGGTGCCACCTGATTTGTCTAAGTGCTTTGTTATCTACTGCGATGCCTCGCAACAAGGATTAGGTTGCATTATCATGCAAGATTGTCATGTAATTGCATACGCATCTCAACAGTTGCGTACACATGAGGATAATTATCCAACACATGATCTTGAGCTTGCAGCTATAGTCCATGCACTGAAAACCTGGCGACATTACCTTCTGGGTAATCGTTGCGATTTACACTGATCACCAAAGTATAAAATATATATTCACCCAGCCGGATTTGAATCTCAGGCAAAGACAGTGGGTAGAGTTGATTACAGATTGCGACTTAGGTATAACTTACACCCCGGGGAAAGCCAATGTCATGGCTGATGCACTATGTCGTAAGTCTTATTGTAACAATCTGATGTTACAACAAGGTCAACCACTTCTCCATGAGGAATTTTGGAAGTTAAACCTTCACCTTGTTCCTCAAGGATTCCTATCCAACCTGGTGGCGAAACCTAATCTTAAAGATCAAATAGTGGTTGTCCAGAAATATGATAAGGGTATATCCAGGATCAAGGGGAATATTGCTAGCGGAAACGCTAAAGATTTCTCCAAGAACGATGAAGGTGTTGTGTTCTTCCAGAACCGGTTGGTGGTTCCCAAGAGCACACGCTTAAGATAGCTGATCCTTAAGGAGGCTCATGATTCTCCTCTCTCAATTCATCCGGGTAGTACCAAGATGTATCAGGACCTACGCCAGAGGTTCTGGTGGACTAGGATGAAAAGAGAAATTGCTCAATTCGTTGCTAACTGCGATGTTTGCCATCGCGTGAAAGCAAAACATCAAAGGCATGCTGGCACCCTTCAACCTTTAGCTATTCCTGAATGGAAATGGGATAAATTCGGTATGGATTTCATTCCCGGATTTCCCTCGTCAAAAGAGCCAATATGATCGCCATCATAAGGCTGTGACCTATGAAGTTGACGAGAAGGCTTACCTTCGGGTTACACCTCTGAAGGGTACCCATAGATTCGGTATCAAGGGAAAGTGGGCTCCTAGTTACATTGGACCCTTTCACATTCTTGCTAAACGAGGAGAGGTTGCCTACCAATTGGAACATCCGCCGCATCTTTCCAAGGTTCATGATGTCTTCCACGTCTCGCAACTCAGGCGTTGCTTTTTGGACCCTGTCCGTGAGGTAGACCACGTAGCGCTTGATCTCCAAGATAACCTTACATATCGAGATTACCCTGTTTGTATTCTTGATCAAGCTGAGCATACCACTCAACGTCGGGACATCAAGTTTCTCAAGGTTCAGTGGTCACACCATTCTGAAAAGGAGGCCACATGGGAAAGAGAAGATCGTCTTTGACTAGAATACCCCGCGCTCTTCCCAAAGACTTCAAAATCTCGTGACGATATTCTTTTGAGTGTGGGTGAGTTGTCATATCCCTAGCTAGATGTCCTAGGATAGCATGTGTTTGCATCATGTTTCATCTTATTGCATCAACATGAAATGGGGAACAAAAGAAACCCCAAGCTCACTTTGAATCCAAACAATCCAGACTTGGTGAAAATTCAACAAATCCAAAATGCCCACTAAAAATGTTCCCTATGTCTGGTAAATTTGGACATGATTATAACAGGGATCATTTTAATTATTTGAACACCTAAAGAAATTTAGAATTAAATGATAAAGCCTCTGAAAATATTAAATAAAGCATTTATCATTATTTTAGTTTTCAAATATCCTGAAACTTTAGAGAAAAGTTTGAAATATTCAAACTTCAATAGATAAAATATTTGGGATATGTTAAATAGCTTATGTGCCTGAAACTAAAACAACACAAATGACAGAAAATAGAAAGCAGAAAAGAAAAAGAAAAGAAAAAGAGGGAAAGCCTACCTGGTCCAGGGAAGAAGCCGGCCAAGCCCACTAGGGGCGAACCGGTCTTCTTCCACCTCCGGCTAGAAGGACGCCCGGTGCGTTGTCACCACACATCGGCCACCTCCTCCCTGCCTGGCTGCTGGCCTGGAGGGCTGGGAGGGCGCCAGCGCGAGGCCCCCTCGTCGCGGCCTCCTTCTCCTCTTCCTCCCCCCCTGTGAGCTCTCCCTCTCGCCCTCTTTCTCTCCCTGCTCCGCCGTAGCCGAGCTCTGCTCAAGCTTGCCGCCGTCACGCTAGCTGCCCCCTCGCCTTGCTAGGTAGCCCCCGTGAACCACCGCTACCCCCTCGTCGTCCCTGTGACCCTAAAAGACGCCGGGAGCCCCTCTACGCCGCGCCATCGCCATTCTGCCCCGCCAGTCACCGGAGCTCCGCCCCGACATTCTGCCCCGTCCGGACCTCCTCCGACCTCGCTGTCGCTCCTGCTGGAACCGCGGTGTGCCGCTGGTGCTCCTCCCCTTCTCCCCCCTCTCTTCCGTGCCCCGTAGACACTGCGCCCTTCTTGCCCGAGCTTCGACCGCCGCTGCTCTCGATGCCGGCGTCGAACCCGACCACCCCAGCCTCTGGTTTGGGGCTAGATCGACGCGTGGTCGAGCGTAGGCTCTCCCAGCGCTCTCCACCATCCATTTGGTCACCGAAGGAGGGATTCCGACCCCCTCGTCCATCCCTGACGTCGCCGGCGGCTCAATGCCAGCGAGTCAACCTGTCTGACCGTCAGGGGTTTGACCCTTGGGTCGCTGGCAGGTGGGGTCGGGCCCCTATAGTCAAATCCTAATTAAGAAAATTAATTAGTTAGTTTAAGTAACCTAATCTGTCACTGACATGTGGACCCAGAACTATTAATTAGTTAGAATTAGTTATAATTCTTTAATTATGTGATTGAGTCACTGACATGTAGTCCTCACATGTCAGGTTTGACTCTAGCCTGATCAGCTGACCAGCTGATGTCATAGTGATGTCATGCTGATGCAATAAAAGCAATTTCTAGTTTAAAAATAATTCCAGAAATTATTCAAAACTTCAAAAATTCATATAAATTAATCTGTAAATTAGATGAAAATAATTTATATATCAAAATTTATCGGAAAAATCCAATGAATCCAATGGTGCTATTGTCATCCATGTTAGAACAATCTAAGTAGGTGGACATGGACATTTACTAATAGGTTAATATATGGAATTTGAAATGTAGAACAATTTTGAACCTATATTCAAACACATTTCAAATTAACTTGAACACTAGTTGCATTAGCTCATCCATACATGCTATCATGCCACCATCATGCATCATATTATTGCACTTGCATGTGTTGATCGTTTCTTATCTGCATTGCGGTAGGCCCTGCTTCTGAGGATACCCCCCCCCCCCCGTATCCCGGCGAAGCAGAGAACCTTTCCGATACCCAGCAAAGCAAGCAACCCCTTTGATCATTCCGATAACATCCTACTCTCTCGCTCCCGCTCTTGTTTATTGCATTAGGACAGTCGATCACATGTGAGTCATACACGGTAGATGATACTATTCTTCTGCATAACTTGACATTGTCACAGTAAATAGTCAAACCTTGCAACCTATCAACCTGGTAGATGCTTGTGCCATGATGTGCTTAGCTTACTTTGCCTGCTATGCTTGCTATGCTTAGAGTTGGGTTAGGTCTAATTCATCTGGGTGATGAACTGAGTGAGACGATGTTGTTCTGATGTGGTGATATAATGATGAACTCGATTTGGTGAAAGTAGTGATGAGAGGCTATGTAGGAGTACATAGCGGGTTGTCTCATTGGGGCCGTTCTTAGGAACTGAGTTTCATTTTTGTGATCCAAGACTAGTTACTACCACACGTTGGGATACTTAATTGACCCTCTCGACTTATCATTCGCTTAGTCCTTAGTCCAGGAGTTGCAAGTAGTTTCTGGTGTTTATAGCATGCTGGAGGCCGTGCATAGCGCTGACCCTAGGGGTGTGTTATGACGCGGTAGGCAGTGGCACGGTGTACCAAGGGTCACCTGAATGGTGGGCTTGGGAACCCTACACACATCATTTGGGGCCGTAGTGGAAACTTCGGCCGGACTTCCGTGCGGTTTCAGTCTCAAATAGGCGATAGCCTGGACTAGAGGTCTTATGCGATTGACGATCATGGCCGACTCCCTCGCTGGGCATCCGCTTGAAGGTTGCCGAGATGCATGGTTTTATGAGCACACAACGATAAGTGGCGGGAGCGTGTGTGAAGAAGTACACCCCTGCAGGGTATGAAACTATTCGAATAGCCGCATCCTCAGATATGGACTACTTGGAGAACTTATGCTGTTCATAGACAATCAAATGGATACTCATAAAAATATCAAGACAAGTGTGAGTACCGTGGATGGCACTCTCCCAGGAGAGGGAAGTGAATCCATGGTGGTGTATTGCTATGGAGTTAGTGGACTCACGTGCGATATCTAAAATGTAAACAAAAAGTTAAAATTGAGTAGTGTAGGTTAGCCATGAGTCAAAGTTTACATTGCTGCATAAACTCCACCACTCCCTTTGTTGATACATGAGCATGAATAGACTAGGTCTATTTTAAAGACTTGCTGAGTATGTTTGTACTCACGTTTCTTAATAAATGTTGTAGACGAGACCCAGGACCCATCAGGTGGGTTCTTTCTAGATGTTGACGATGCCAAATAGCTGGTGTCCCAGCTACGACCTTTGCCCTGTGGCGGGCTGTAGATAGTCAGGCCATGTGCCTTTTTACCCTTTCATCTGTCTACACTCACACAGCTTATGCTTCCACTTGGTTTGTATGAACATGTTTGTATGACTTGACTGTCGGGTCATGTGACCCCTATCTGTAAGAACATATTTTGCAAGGCTCATCTGAGCCTCTTAAATAAAATTCATGTTGTCGTATGGTTATGTTGTGATGCCATGGTTGTATCTATGCATATCGGGCATGTTGTGCATACGTGTGACGTGCAACGGTATGTATGGGATCCGACACCTAGTCGTGTGCCTTTAGTAGTACTCTTTACGGGAAACTGCCTCTTTGTGCTTCCACCGAGCCATGGTACCTTGCTACTCCTCCGGACACATTGATTGACCGAGTTGTATCCTTCTTTGCTGCTGTGTCTATCCCTTCGGGTAAATGTCTCATAGTGTAATGGAGTCCCTGTAGCCTGCTACGACTCGTCTACGTGCAGTGATGGCATTCGTGTCTCACGACGTAATGGAGTCCCTGTAGCTTGCTATGACTCGTCTACACATGATTGAGGCCGACACCTGCATTGCTGGGTTATGTATGCCTGTTTCCATACGGATGTGCCGCTTGGGTTCTATGACTAGTTATGTTGGCCCCGGTTCTCTGTCGTTTGAGTGCCAGCGACATGTTCACATACGTGAGCCAAAAGACGCAAACTATCCCGGCTAAGGTAAGGCTGCAGCCGTGGAACTTACCATGCGTGAGGCCGCAAAGTGATGTGATATGTTACAGTCTGGATTCTTATGACTTAGGATTGGGGTCCCGACAGTCTTAACCTAAATAAATGTCATTTAGTGACTGCGTTGAGCATGAACATTATATTGGCCTTGTTTATTGCGAGAAGATTATTCGTTTAAGTCAGAGAATAATGGTTGTTCTATTTACATGAATAATATATTTTATGATCATGTACCCATTTTGAATGGTTTATTGAATCTCGTTTGTAGTGACACACCTGTTCGTGATATTGATGCCAAAAGATGCAACGTTACTAACGATAGTACCACATACTTGTGGCACTACCGCTAAAGGTCATATTGGTGTAAAGCGCATGAAGAAACTTCATGGTGATGGATCTTTGGACTCACTCAATTTCGAATTGCTTGAGACATGTGGACCATGCCTCATGGGAAGATGACTGAGACCCTGTTATAATGTAGCATGGAGCGGGCAAGTGACTTATTGGAAATGATACAAACTGATGTATCCGATCCAATAAGTGTTGAAGAACGCAGTGGATATTTTTATTTTCTTACCTTCACGGATGACTTGAGTGGATATTTGGATATTTACTTAATGAAATACAAGTCTGAAACTTTTGAATAGTTCAAGAAAATTTTAGAGTGAAGTTGAAGATCATCGTGACAAAATGATAAAATGTTTGCGATATGATTGTGGTGGTGAATATTCGAGTTACGTGTTTGGTCTGCATAAGATAATGTAGAATTGTTTCACAGCTCACGCCACCTGGAGCACCACGGCGTAATGGTGTGTCCAAACATCGTAACCGTACTCTATTTTATATGGTGCGTTCTATGATGCCTCTTATCATTTTGCAACTATTGTTTTAGGGTCATGCATTAGAGAAAACTGCATTCACTTTAAATAGGGCACCATCTAAATCCGTTGTTACGACACCATATGAATTATGTCTTGCGAGAAACCTAAGTTGTCATTTCTTATAGTTTGCGAATGTGATACTTATTTTTGATAAGCTCAAACCCAAAGAGGAAACGTGCATCTTCATAAGATACCCTAAAGCACCAATTGGGTATACCTTCTACCAAAGATGTGAGGAAAGGTCTTTGTTGCCAGGAATGGATCCTTTCTAGAGAAGGAGTTTCTCTCAAAAGAAGTGAGTGGGAGGAAGGTAGAACTTCATAAGGTTATCGAACCTTCACTTGAATTGGAAAGTAGCGCAGCGCAGAAAGGTATTCCTGTAATGTGTACACCAAGTTAGGAAGCTAATGATGATGGTCAAGAAACTAAAGATCAAGTTACTTTTGAAGCTCGTGCGTTGACAAGGACACATACTTCCCCGAGTGGTACGGTAATCCTGTCTTGGAAGCCATGTCGTTAGATAACGATGAGCCTACTAACTATGGGGAAGCGGTGATGGGCCCGGATTCCAACAAATGGCTTAAGTCCATGAAATCTAAGATGTGATCCATGTATGAAAACCAAGTATGGACTTTGGTAGACTTGCTCGATGGCTGGTAGGCCATTAAGTACAAATGGATCTTCAAGAAGAACACGAACGATGATGGTAATGTCACCATTTGTAAAGCTCGACTTGTCGCAAAGAGGTTTCCAACAAGTTCAAGGAGTTGACAAGGATGGGACTTTATCACTCGTAGTGATGCTAAAGCCTGTTGGGATTTTGTTAGGAGTTGTTGCATTTTTCAATTACGAAATTTGGCAGATGGATGTCAAAACAACATTTCCATAACGGTTTCCATGAGGAAAGGTTGTATGTGATACAACCGGGAGGTTTTTTCGATCTTAAGGATGCTAAAAGGTATGAAAGCTCTGGCTATCCATCTATGTACTAGAGCAAGCATCTCAGAGTTGGAATATACGCTTTGATGGGCTGACCAAAGCTTTTGGGTTTATAGAAAGTTTATGAAGAAACCTGTATTTACAACAAAGTGAGTGGGAGCACTAAAGAATTTCTAATAAGTATATGTGGATGACATATTGTTGATCAGAAATGATGTAGAATTTCTAGAAACCATAAAGTGGTATTTGAAAGGAGTTTTTCAAAGGAAGATCTGGATAAAGCTTCTTAAATATTGGAGATCAATATGCCTCATAAGATTTTCACATAGCACATACCTTGACAAGATTTTGATGGATTTAAAAATGGATCATGCAAAGAAGGAGTTGTTGCTTGTATTGTAAGGTGTTAAGTTTAGTAAGACTCAAAGCTTGACCACTGAAAAAGGAAGAGAAAAGACGAAGGTCGTCCCCTATGTCTTAGCCATAGGTTCTATAATGTATGCCATGTTGTGTATCGCATGTGATGTGTACCTTGCCATTAGTCTGGAAAGGGGGTACAAGAGTGAACCAGGAGTGTATCGCTCGACAACAGTCAAAAATTATCCTTAGGTACCTAAAGAGGACTAAGGGAATGTTTCTTGATTAAGGAGGTGATAAAGAGTTCATCATAAAGGGTTACGTCGATGCAAGCTTTGACAACGATCTAGATGTCTCTGAGTAGCCAACCAGATACGTTTAATGGAGCAGTCATTTGGAATAGCTCCAAGTGGAGCGTGATAGTAGCATCTACGGTATGACATAAGGATTTGCAAAGTACACACGGATCTGAATGTTGCAGACTCGTTGACTAAAACCTCTCTAAGAAGCAAAACATTATCAAACCCCATAACTCATTGGGTGTGAATCACATGGCAATGTGAACTAGATTATTGGCTCTAGTGCAAGTGGGAGACTATTGGAAATATGCCCTAGAGGCAACAATAAATTGGTTATTATCATATTTCCATGTTCATGATAAACATATATTATCCATGCTAGAATTGTATTGATTAGAAACTGAGATACATGTGTGGATACATAGACAACACAGTGTCCCTAGTGAGCCTCCACTAGACTAGCTCGTTGATCACACATGGTTAAGGTTTCCTAACCATAGACATGAGTTGTAATTTTATAATAGGGTCACATCATTAGTAGAATGATGTGATGGACATGAACAAACTATAAGCATAGCATTTCATCATCTCACTAAGTTTATTGCTACTCCTTTATTCATCTCAAGTATCTGCTCCTCAGACCATGAGATCATCCAAATCCCTGACATCGGCGAATTCCTCCAGTGTATCAGACCTCACTACGTAAACTCGGTGATCATAAAGGTACTCTACAGGTATCTCCGAGGGTGTCTGTTGGGTTGGCAGTGATCGAGACTGGGATTTGTCACTCCGTTCGACGGAGAGGTATCTTTGGACCCTCTCGGTAATGCAACATCACAAGAAGCTTGCAAGCATTGTGACTAAGGAGTTAGTCACGGGATCTTGTATTACGAAACGAGTAAAAGGACTTACCGATAACAAGATTGAACTAGGTATGGAGATACCGACGATGGACTCTTGGGCAAGTAACATACCACTAGATAAAAGGTTCGACGATAAAGATTTTCATGGAATATATAGGAACCAATATAGGCATCGAGGTCCTGCTATTGGTTATTGACCGGAGAGGTGTTTCGGTCATGTCTACATGATTCTTAAACCTGTAAGGTCCGCACGCTTAACGTTCAGTGATGCTAGGGTACTATTTGGATATGTACGTTGGTGAATGAATGTTGTTCGGAGTCTTGTATTAGACCTTAGACGTCACGAGGAGCTCCGGAATGGTCTAGAGGTAAAAATTTATATATGAGAAGTTATATTTTGACTGCCGGAGAGGTTTCGGGTTTTGCCAGTATTTTACCGGGAAGCTTCTGGAGGGTTCCAGGTGAGTCCAGAAGGGTCCCTCCATGCTCTAGGACGTGCATAGGCTTTAAGGGGGTGCCCTAGACTTGTTGGTTCAGCCCCCAAGGGCCCATGAAGTGGAGAGGGAAGAGTCCCTTAAGGGAAGGCACCCCGGAGGTGCCTTGGGGAGGTGGGACTCCTCCCGTAGGGCGCCACACCCCTCCCTTGGAGGACGGGTCAAGGTTGTGCCCTCCTGTCTCCCTTTCCTCCTATAAATAGTCACGGGGAGGGGAGGGCTAAACACAACAAGTCCTCTCCCTTGGGGCAGTCCTCTCCCTCCCGTTTCTCCTGTTCTTCCTTGTTCGTAGTTCCGAAGGCGCTTGGTGAAGCCCTACTCGCACTACTCCACCACCACCTCCATCATGATATTGTGTTGGTTAAGATCCCATCTACTTCTTCTCCCTCGCTCGCTGGATCAATAAGGAGTAGACGTCATCGAGCCCCACGTGTGATGAACACGGAGGTGGCGTCCGTTCGGTGCTGGATGGGATTGGATCGCGATTGGATCACGGAGAATACGAATAGATCAACCATGTTATATAAGCTTCTGCTTAGCAATCTACAAGGGTATGTCTACACACACATGCTCTCGTAGCTATGAATCTCCATGGATAGATCTTGCGTGTGCATAGGAAATATTTTGTTTCCCATGCAACATTCCCCAACATGGGTTTTGTCATCGTTGTCATCACCAACCCTTGTTTATCAACACTGCCATGATTCTCACCACCTGGAGTGGGTAATTCCTCTGCAGGCTTGCTGGACAATGATGGGATTGGATGTGATTTAGCATGCAATCGAGTAATTTTGATAGGGCTTGATCTCTAGTATCCACCATGTTTTGAAACTCATGTTGCTATGACTTTGCTATGCTTAATGCTTGTCACCGGTGCCCGAGTGCCATCATTTCAGATCTATCCCTATTATCTTTTCATTAATATAAGAGTGATTTGGATCCTACCCAATTTGTATGCACCTATTATGTGTCATCATCCACATACCCCAAGGCAATAATAATTGGGATTCTTTCCGGTGATTGTCGTCATTTGAGGAGTTCATGCATTCACCATGTGTTAATGCTTTGTCCTGGTTCTCTATTAAAAGGAGGCCTTAATATCCCTTAGTTTCCATTAGGACCCCTCTGCCACGGGAGGGTAGGATAAAAGATGTCATACAAATTCTTTTCGCAAGCACATATGACTATATACGGAATACATGCCTACATTACATTGATTAATTGGAGCTAGTTCTGTGTCGCTCTAGTGTGTAACTCTTACATGATTGATGTGACCTAAATCATTATCCATCACCTATCCACATGCCTATGCTTTACATATGGTGAATCTTGCTAAGTTACTATTGTTGTTGTCACTATTACGGTTACTACTACTACTTTGCCGGGCTACTAGAATCTTTGCTGCAGAGAGATGTCCTAGGTGTGGTTGACAACTCAACTTCTAAGGCTGATAAATATTCTTTGTCTCCCCTTGTGTCAAATCAATAAATTGATGTGTAATAGTACCCACGAACACTGTTGCGATCCTCTATACTTGTGGGTTATCAGCATCTTATTCTCAATAGCTTCAAACCTACGCATAACATCCTCCAAAGTCAATGTTTTTTCATTAATAATGATAGGGGTGATCCCACTAAAATTCTCATAGCATTGGAAGCATCCATGGTGTCACTACTCAAGAATTCCCTCCAGTAATAGTATCAAGCACAAATATATACAAAGTAGTAACACCCACATACAAATTGCAAAGAAGAATGGTGGTGGATTGCTTAAGAGTTGATCAATTTTGAATACCACAAATCCTATACCAAGCATATTTTAAACTTTCTCCTCCCCTTTGCTGAAAATTAAGCACTTCATTTTTGGGGGTAAAAGGAACAACATAAGAACTAGCCATAACTACAAAACAAGCAAACTAACAACCAAACAAAAACTATTTATATATTTTGATTTTTATATAAGTGGAAAAGATAGGCAAATAAAAAGTAGAACAAGTGAATGACAATTTGTATGAAGGAATCTGATGAGAATTTGATGATGTCTCCCCGGCAACGGTACCATAAACTATTTCTGCTACTTGTGAGTTGTGTTGGATTTTCCACAAAAAAGAAGGGTCAAGCAATATAGTAGTGATAAGTATTTCCTGCAGCGAGAACCAAGGTTAGTGAACTAGTAGGAGAATCAAGCCAAACTCTCATTGTGAGAACCGACACAGAAAACCAAACACTTGCACCAAATGCGGGGAAGACGGTTGTTAATTCTCTTGAATTCTCTACTTGCACGTATTAATTCTTATGGTGATAGATATGTAAAAAAGAGTCAAAGGAAAAAAATAAAGTAAATAATTGCAGCAAGGTATTTCTGGTTTCTTTCAATATGATTAAATAGACCCATGGGCTATAATTTTCACTAGAGCCCTCTCTCTCAAACGCATATCATACGGTGGGTAAACAAATTACTGTTGGAAAATTGATAGAAAAGAGCATAGTTATGATGTTATTCATGGAAATTATCACATATATAGGCATCGCATCTATGACAAGTAGACCGAAGCGATCCTGCATCTACTACTATTATTCCACCAACCGACCGACTCCTGCATGCATCTATGGTATTAAGTTCATGACAAACATACCAAGACATTAAGCAACATGACATGATGTAGACAAAGTAAACCCAATCAATATGAAAAAATTCCGTTGTTTTATCCTTAATGGCAAAAATACAATATGTGTCTTGTTCCTTCCTGTCACTGGGATATAGAGCACCACAAGATTGAACCCACTACAATGCACCCCTAGTGCTGAAGATAAATCAATCTTGCTAGTCAAACCAAATGGGTAGATCGGAGAAAAATACAAAGCTATAATGATGAGCCACAAGTATAGGTGATTAATAATTGTCCTTTCGATAAGTAAGAGTGTCAAAAACCAATGAGGTGCACAAGGAAATGACAATTGGTTTTCAGGAAGGTATTCTCTGCAAGTGCTGCAACTAGCGGTGATAGATAGTTTCGTAGCAAGAGAATTCGTAACAAGTGACAAATAAAAATAGGAGCAAGTGCGCAGCAAGGTAGTCAAATCCTTTTTATAGAAAAGGATATGCAGCAAAGTACTCTTATATGAAGCAAATGCTCCCGAGGACACATGTGAATTACTGTCTAGTCATGTTCATCATGTTGAGTTGATTCACGTTCGTTACTTTAATAATTTGATATGTGGGTGGAATGGTGCTAAGGTGTTGTTCTCATTTGAACAAGCAACCCACTTGTTATTAGCCCCTCTCACAAGGATCCGCAACAACGAAAGAAGAATTAAGATAAATGTAACAGCCCGAGACCGACCACTCGAGAAGATTCTTGTTTTATTCCATTATCGTTATGTGGTTTATTTGTTTCTCGCATTCATCATCACATCATTCACATAATATTCATAGCATCAGAACTCCGTTGCCATCATTTTTCAAAACTTGTTGCCGTCCATAGTCATCGATTCTCTCCGTTCTTGTCATCGACCGTTTCATGGCTAGACACATACGCAAGCGCACTTGACATTGTTAAAATGTTGTTTTTAAAAGTGGGTTTAAAACAGTCTTTAAATGGGTCAACAGTTCGCAGGTGGTCTTAATTTATCATAGGTATATTGCTTGCCAAAGTTTTTCTCATTCGGAGGTCATTTGATACCCCAACGTTCAACTCTAATGGCACCGTCATTTACTAATTAGCGGACGTTCTCACAGTTTTAAAACTTTATCACGGGCCACAATCCTTCCATCTCTTCTTAGCCAATAACACTCTACACAGTCCACAACCCGTCTAACTACCCCTCCACTTCTGGACCGTCCGATCAAGATTGAACGGTCCAAAAGTGGGCTAAAAACCCTCAACCTAGACCCCGTGACTATCAATAGACACCCAAGCCTGCTCTAAACGAAATCCCTAGACCTCTCATAAATTTTTGCGCATGTGGGGACCCCAACTCATAAGTCATGATCACCGAATGTACGTGCACAGTGATCCCAGAGATCAATGCTCACTGAACACACAGAAACTGAATAACAAGAGTCTTATATCCATTATATGCTGTTTTACTCGAATATGGCCCTAAAGGCCCAGTCTTCATAAACTTGCAGCAGAAATCTTCAATGATAGTGTGAACCCATGCCATCTGCCTTAACCCTACAGGCATTCTGTCTGGGAAGCGTCCTAGCTTGCATGTGCGTCACCAAGGTAATCTTCATCATATCCTGATATTTCATGTCTGGCCAATAAAATAACCAGTGGAAAGCCAATGAGTACTTTGAATGTACTCGCAAGCAACCCATAGTGGGAACAACGTTCAATAGAGCATGATATGGCACTAAGTAGGTAGTTTTGTAGAAAGCTAATTTTGAGTGCAGTGACTTGATCAACTAACTTATGTAAGCATGCATCAGCAGTTGGCAGATATCCATATGAACAAGTTATAGATATCATCATAAGCAAGGGGTTGAACATCACATGTTCAATCATTTCATCATGTCCTTAGACTTGTCTCAAGTACCGCCTAAACATCTCATGTTCAATCATCATGCCAAGTCATCTAACTCAACTCAAGTATCACCTTTATCACCAACACACACACACACACCAGTTTGCGAAAACATCTGGACGTAGCACAAGAGCAGTCATCCAACTGGCCTTGACAGTGGACAAGGCTATTCAAATAGTTTTACACTCTGCAGTGGTTGCACACTTTACCCACAAGACTCCGGGAACTTCCGTGTCATCCATGACTCGTGGTATTCGACATACCCGAGGTAAGCACTCGATCTATGACTTTCCCCTTGCGATACTAAACAAAGAGTCCACTCGATTGGTACATAGCCCACATGATGTACATCACACATAGCATCCATGTAGGGACCAACGGTGTGCCCAGTGCCCGCGAAGACAGCGCATGATCGTCCATACCGGCACGACCCCGTAACGAGAGTGACCACGCCACTCCCGCCACTAGTAATGCGGGCTCCATGCTAGTACCCACCAAAGTAATCAACAGAGACTCGTCCCATAAGGGGTATCATGGTCGTACATGTAAGGTTGGAATAACCGTCAGAACTTACACCAATCCTTTTTCGAAAACCACACACACTCACTTGCTCTGGTACACCACTTCTTCCTCAAGTGGTTTTCCATATCATCAACATCTCCCTCAGGCATTAGTGGCACCCGACGGGGTTTTCAAAAAGTCTATTAAAATACTTTTCTTTCCGTCACCATGCATATTCAGATCCCATTTGCGTAGCTCCTACTAAGCAACCTATCTACACCCAGCCGCATAACCCTCATAAGGAGGTAGGGTCATGCACGATGCAAGTGTCAACGGCAAAAGTATCGGAAGCAACCCACCGAAGTGGTCACTACTCCATATGGTCAAATATAACAAAACTAAGGTGCTATATGACATGCAATAAAAGTGGTTTCATAACATGGTCAAGGGCTGCTTGCCTGGCCTCGCAAAGTCCTTAAGGCCTTCACAAGCTTCTCGTCCAACTCCGAGCACTCCGTTCATCTGCCAACTATCATCGGTAAACAACCACAGTAAGCAACATAACAAGTAGAAAATAAAAGTGTTCTATAAATAGGAGTTATATTTTTCTTAGACTTCCCTGGTCATAGGAAAATTAACCAAGGAGGTTTCATTGGATGTGGATCAAGGGGGGTTTTGAATTGTGGAAATAGGGGAATTGGTGGTCCTACAAGAAGTCTATAGAAAACCTTTTTATAAAAATGGGTGGATGCACCCAACAATTAGGGCATGATTTTATAATTATGTGGGGAGTGGTTTCACTGGATTTGGAGTTGGGATGAATTCCTTAGGATTTTCCTAAGATGAAATTAATGGAAAATGGCCATTTATTAGATTCAACATAATAGGTGCAAGGTAAAAATGTTCACCATGGTTGCATAAATAAGGAATGATTTATGGAGTATATGGAAACTTGAATCACACCATTTGGAGTTGATATGAGTGCACTAGGGATTTTTAAAGTGGGGCATTCCATCATTCAAATTCAAGTTTGAAGTTGAACTCTACAGAAAAACTTGCTGGAAAAATGAGCAATGCACATATTTGGATAGGACATGATTTTAGGAATCCGTAGGAATTTGAATCTATCGGTTTGGAGTTCAAATGATTTTAATATGGATTTTTGAACTCTCTAAAAAAAGAAAAAGATAAAAGAAATTACCTAAACAAGTAGAATGCGCACTGGGCACAAAACAAGAACTGGGCCGGCCCATTGGCTCGGCCTGGCGGTGGAAAGGCCACGCCTGTCGCGTACTCTCGGAAGTAGATCTTTGCCGTGGGAAGACACTCTAGGATTAAGAGAGGTGTGTCTAGAGGGGGGGTGAATAGACTACTACATGGAATTTAAAACCTAACCTTTTCACAAGTTAATTGGTTGGCAGATTTTAACTATTTTAGCAAGTCTAGCAAGTGTAATAGCCCTACACATGCATGTCTACAAATATGGCAGCGGACTGTAAAGACATTGCACATGTAAGTAAAGAAATGGGATAGGTAGATCAAACGCAATAGGAGACTCAAGGATTTTTCCCATGGTTCTGATAGGTAGTGCTACCGTATGTCCATGTTCATGGAGTCTTCAACCCATGGAGGGTAACGGTCGCGAGAGTCCAAGGAGGGCTCTACCCACGGAGGGTTCCATGGACAAGTAACCTTGACTATTCCATGCGGCTTCCGTCCACGAAGGACTAGCCTCACTATGGGTAGATCTTCATGAAGTAGGCGATCTCATTGCCCCTACAAACTTCTTGGTTCACTCCACAATATGAAGTAGGAGGCTCCCAAGCGACACCGAACCAATCTAGGAGGCACCACCCTCCAACAGGTAATAGGCTTGGTAATGACGATGAACTCCTTGCTGTTGTGCTTTAGGATGATAGACTCCTCAATACACAATCACTCTCTCATAGATTTGTCTTGGTAGAAGAGATGGGATTGGTGGAAAGCAACTTGGGGAGGCTACAAATCAAGATCCATTTGGTTGGAGTGGAAGATCTTGACCTCAACACAAGGGTAGGTGGTTCTCTTTCAGGAAACTAAGTAGGATAGGTATCGAATAGTTCTGAGTGCTTCTCTTTCGAGTGGGTGGTGGGGAAGGGGTATATATAGGCATCCCAAAAATCCAACCGTTACACACAATAAGTCAAACTCGGTGACACCAATGTGTAAATCTCGGTAGTATCGAAGTGACCAAAAGTGGCAACTTTTGAATCTCGGAGGGACCGATTTACCAATCTCGGTGACCAACAAGCTGACCAACGGTCAGATTTACCAATCTCGGTGATGATGATCCACCATTCTCGATCGGACCAAAAATTAGAACTTGCGTTACAGAATCTAGGCAACCCAACTCGATGGCACCGAGTGTAGTGTCGGTTGCACCAAAGTGTTAGGATTTTGCTGAGTCTGTCTAGGGTTTGGAATCAGTGGCACCGGGATAGGAATGTTGGTTGCACCGATTTTGCATATTTGGCTTAGGACAGACTTTGGTGGGAGAGTTTGTGGATGTTTTGGTGACTGTCACTTGTGCACGTTTAAGCATATTGTTCACTATCGAAACTTTACCCCCTTTTAATAGTATTGGCTTTCCTATGGACTCAAAGTGATTTCTCACAAATGTAAAATGTTGAGTCCTCTTGCTTGAAGCTTGGCCAACCTATTTCCTTGCATCTTGGGGTAATTCCACAATTTCCTCAAACCTTTTGCCAATACAACTCTCCATGGACTATTTTCTGAAATACACTAGATAGAAGTGTTAGTCCAAGCGATAATGTATGTTGTCATGAATTAGCACAACCACCAAGGGAGAATGTCGTGCTTTCAATATCCCCATTTTTGGTAATTGATGACAACATAAAATCAAAGCTTCAATTAAAGATATGCATGGACGCAAAGAAGACATTGAGAAACACATGACTTAGATTTGCTCCCCCTAAATGTGTGCTGTCATTTAATGGATGGTTGCTTTGGAATACATGGACACACATAGGAATGTAAGGGATATAAGAGTCATGTGTATCTTGGATATATGCACCAATATATGTGAATGAAATGTATATCCTTGATCAAGACCTCACTCTTGCAAACAATATGTGCAAGAAGCAAGAGATCATGTTGATCAAAGATATGACGCATATACTTACCTTGAGTTCTTGAGCATTCTAGTAGTAGAGATACACTTGAGAAAACAATGTTAGGAAACACAAGAATATTCTACCAATCAAATGCAATAGAACTCAACGAATGGCAAGATGTGGAGAACATATAAAATATGGTAATCCTTCATATTGATATGTCTCCATCTTTAGCATAAAACTATTATATCTTTTCTCCCCTTTGATATGAAATGGTAGTACATCCTCTCCCCTGAATCTCAGCATGTAGATATTGGGATCGGATAGGGTGAGAAAAGTAATCCTTTGTTCACTTGAGACTTATCTCCAAAAGTAGTTTTCTCCCCCTACATTGTTGTTCCTCTCCTTGATTATGTAAGTGTGAACTTTTGATATTTTCCTCTCCCCCTAAATCATATCTTCCCCTTTGCATAAGCATGTAACTCTCCCTTTAGCATGAAGCTTTGATATTCTCCCCCTTTGGCATAAAGTACCAATCAGGTTAAACTTGGGAGTAGTGACAGGGATCATTGACAACGAAGGGATCCTGGAGATGAAGGGTCATTGAAAGTAGGGTCCATTAAAAAACTAAGGGTATCATTGAATGTAACTCCTCTCCCATTGGCAATTTAGAGTTTTCTTCTCCTTGGAGCTAGGGATCCTTGAATAAACAATTTCTCCCCCGAAGTGTTGTTTGTTCTTCTCCCCATAAATAGTGTTTTTTGAGCAGGTGTCATCGAAGGAACAAGTGTATCTCAAGAACAGAAGAAAATATACAATAAAAAAGAAACTCAGATTTTGAAAGAAAAGAAAATGGTGACTCTGGGATAAATAAACCGATGGTACCGAGATTGTGTGTTGTAGCTTATCTGCAAATTCGGTAGGACCGAGTTATCTATATCAGTGATGCCGAAAGATAAACCAAGTTTATGTTTCAGAGAGACAAATGAAACTGTGTCAAAAAGAAAAATGCAAGAGATTTATAAAGAACATAAAATAGATAAGATTTGAGTTGTTATGAGAAATTATGCAAATAGAGAGCAAACAATGAAAGATTCTTAACTAAATGATGGGCGGTGACTAGGTCACCTATATTAGAGTATATTGACTTGGGAACCAAGCAAAAATGCTTGATCATAGTTCATACTCATCGTTTAAGCTCGAAATGGGGTTACCATTTTTGGATTAAGCATTTTGATGTCTTCATATCACTGGAGTTGCTTTAGCCCATGTCTTGGAGTAAAGCCTTTTCAAGGATATGAGTACATAACTTTGAGGGACGTTGATGACGTTGCTCATAGGTGAACTTGTTGAGGATGCTCGAGGTTGATGAAGATCATCTTGAATTTGGAGCAATCCTTCTCGTTCTAGTATAATCATCACCTACAAAGGTTATTCATGCAAGGAAGAACAATGGATATATCCTATTCACATGATACCACTTATAGTTTTTGCAACTAAGATCAAGTATATGTCAAGCATATGTTTTTGTTGTCTTTGACCCCACGGAAGATTGAGACCGAGCGCAGCACCACCCCGATGTTGGAGGCCGACGATGATGACGGACGCGGTGCCATAGCCGTGAAAGAGAGGAAAAGAAAAGAGGAGCGGGGAGGCGCTGGGGGTTCTGGCGAGGACTAGAGGGGGAAGGAAGTGACCGCGGGGGCGCCAATCTAAGCCGCGGCCGGCGGGAGGGCTTTGGCCATAGGGGATGATGGAGGGCGTAGGAAGGGGAATTGGGAGGTTCTTGCAGCTCAAGGGAGAGAGGGATACATCAAAGGAAGCGAGAGGGAGCTCGAGGAGGGGCATTTAAGCAGGGCGACGAGGGAGGGCTTGGGTGCGCCTCCGATGCTCTCTAGCACAGAGAGCACGTGTGTCACAACAGACCTGGAGGCATCATGGCACTGGGGATGGGCATGGGAGACTAGGGGGATCCAAGGTGCGCTAGGGAGCTTTGCCAAAGTCGGACGCAAGTTGTAGGACGACTTCAAGTGGAAGAGCACCACTTTTGTAGGTCAGTGGTGTGGTCACCACGCCACTTGGTGTCCAAGGCATCATTTTGGTCGGCTAAAGTTGTCTGGCATGCAAGGCATGCGTGCCGGAGTGCACTGTTGAAGTCTTAGAGAAAATGAGGCTGAGTGGGTGTGGTTTCCACTATGAGTAAGTTTGCAGCAGTGAACTTGGGACTTAGAAAGGAAGTTTTTACTAGAGGGGACTTTGGACAAAACCTTGTCAAATGATCATAGGCATGGAAGGACTATATGCCCACAATTTTTCAGCTCAAGGAGATGAGTATAAGTAGCACTTGCAGTACAAAGCTATATCTGCTATCATAATCTAGTTTCAGATGGTTTGCTCATATTTTCCACATGAGCATGCCATTTTTGGACGTGTCATGATGCATTGGCATGCCAGAGGTGTTGTGGTCAAACTTGGGGGCACTTACATGCATGGAATAATAGGAGAGAGGAAGAGAGGCATGCTAAATGTTGTCCAAAAGAGGGAATCTTTGGGTTTACCCCCCCCCCCCCTTAATCATGGAGCTGAAGCTGGGTTTGTTACTAGAGTGGGGGAGAGGTATGATGGAGGTGTGGTAAAAATTTGCGCACAAGGAGAGCAACTGTGGTGCCTCAATTACTAATCCCAATAATGCATCAAAAGGTGTTTGGTCAGTGTTTGGGCTAGCTAAGCTCCTGTTCTGGAGATGAAACTTAACAAGAAGAAATGAGTGATTGAATTAGGCTTGATCACCAATTTTGAACTCATTTCAAGAAAGTTGATAATGTAAACTTTGTAATTCCTAGAAATTAACAAAATCAGGTTTATGTAGATCTAGGCCTGCAAAACAATTCTCCTTGATGAACCACTTAGTGTAGCATCAACATTTGGGTAGTAGAACATACTCACCAAGATTGGGATCAATAGGAAAAACTTGGTAATGCATAAGTCCCCAATTCTTGAAATAAGTAGAAAGGATATGGGGGTATTTGGACAAGTTTATATGTTCCCCTTGATGCATGACTTGGTGTGGATGCATTATTATAGGACTAGAACATGTACACAAAGTTTGAGCATAAATGGAGACAGTTGGCAATGTAGAGTTGCTCAAATTTGGATCTAGACAGAGAGGGTTTTGGAATATTTTGGTGTATGAAATCAATTGGGACTGATATGAAATTTGGAATGATTATCACATATGTCATATGTGTCCTTCTAGAATTTTCTTGGATTTATTAGAGAATATTTCCTATGGAAATATTTCAAATGCTTGAAATAGGCAGAAATGGTTTTGAAGGGTTCTGTCCAATATTTTGAACATGACCAGGTGTTGAAACTCATATATATGGAAAATATATGTCCACTGAATTTCCCTAAATTTTCTCAAATATTTTGAAAGCATACAAATAATTTTCCCCCATAAAAGACCATTTTTGGCCTAAAGAAAAAGCCTTTAAATAAAATAGGAAAATAAGTTCTGAAAATAATAGTTGGTGGTTTTAGGAAGTCATATATATAGTGGGTTTCAAATAAAACCTTTGTGGCAAAACAATCCACCTAATTTGAGGACTTGTAGTACAAACCTCAATTCGGGGGTTTTTGGATAACCTAATTTGAATAAATCCATTTTGTCCAAAATAAAAATTTATTAAAATAGTTTTATGTCCTATACACATGGCATGATCATTGGGCAAGAGTTTAGATCAAGGAAAGGAGTTTTGAGAGTATGAGGATGTTTTATGAATTATAGAGCACTAGAAAACAATCAAACAAGCAAGCAAATAACACACAAGTCAAGCATTCCAATACACTCAAAAAGTTTTAATTGGCCCTAATTTTTGAGTCATGTTAACTTAGTCATGAGGCAAAACACTGGGCGTGACAACGCCCCTCCACATGAGTGGCACCACTTGTCTCCCTCCTCCGCCTAGCTCCCACCTTCCAGCCACCGCGGCCCGTAGGACCTAGATCGGGGCCCGGGGAAGGCCATCCGGGCCTGCTGCTGTAGCGGGAGATCCTCCCGCAGCCCGAGCCCGAGGGAGTCGAGCACCTCCACGTGCTCTCGATCGTCCCCAACTCCGCCACTGCCCACCGTTCGCCGGATCTACCGGTGCCTCTCCGGAGTTGCCCATCGCCCCGAGTTGACCCTCCTTGCTCCGTGCCTCTCCTTCTTTCTCCAGTTATCTCAGTATCCCATAACCTCTCTCTCTCATCTGCCTCCCACGGGGACCTCCATGGCCGACCTCCCCGCACCAAGCTCCACCATGGCGGCACCCCAAGAGCTCATCGTCGCCCGGATCCGGCGATCCACAGACCGGATCCTGCTGTGTCTCCCTATTCCTAGCCATCAGCCTCGCCACCTCTTTGAGTTGGCCACAAGGCCTAGCCTCCCGTGGCCGCTGCATTGATCGGCCTGCTAAGGCCCAAGGTGAGCTCTGCCCACCTATCCTGCTCCATGTGTGCTCCACTGCTATCCGTTGCCCGTTGCTGTTGTTGGGCTAGTTAGATTCCGTCTTAGTTGTTTCTTTTGTGATACAAATTTCCTAATTATTCCTGGAATTACAGTTTACATAACCCCCTACACTTCATGCATTTAATAACTCATCAACCATGCATCGGATTAAAATCATTTAAACATGTGAAATGCTCAGAATTTTGTGTAGATCAATCATATCCTACTTTCATCTATGATAAATATGTTTAAACCTTCTATTTGCCTTAATTTGTATAAATGCCATGCTAAAACGCTTTATATCATAACCAATTAACCGTGACTCCGATTAATATGATCCACTTATGTAACTTGACTAGAAAAACGTGTAGAATCTCATGGCATACTTTATTTTCTTGTTTAAAAAATATAAAATATGCTTGGGACAGATCTCTACCAAGATCATAAATTGATATGAGGTCATTTCAAACATACTATATGTTGCTTTCGGCCTCATTTAAAATGCCTAGATGAACAACATTCAAAAATACTATACTGTAGTTGTTTATGCTTCACCTCTTTCGAGTATTAACAACATTTAAAATGATTATTTAGTTAAACAACAGTAATGCATTTCTCGTAATATCGAGAATTGTTATTTTTTTACATGCATGTTCTCCTTCTCAATATAAAATTGTGGAGTCTCGCCAATATCTAACTCGTTACATATTGAACATCACTTAATTTGTAGTGTATGATTGTTGTGCTTGCAGAGACATGCATAATTAAACCATACATACATCATACTTTTTTGCGCATCATGTCATGAATATGTTGTGGTGTTGATTGTGTTATTTGTTTGTTTCTAGATTGCTTCTTCTCGATAGAGTTCTAAAAGCATTCGGAGTGTGAGGATTCGTTCAACTACGTCCCGATCCTCTACTTCATGGACTCGTTCTTCTTCCAAGCGGGATCTCAGGCAAGTTAACCATTTCCCTGGATACCACTACTATCATGTCGATGCTAGTTATATCGCTCCTATCATTACGTCTCTATGCCTACCACTTGAATTTCAAGCCTCCCAACATTGCCATGAATATCCTCTAACCCCTCCACCTTCCCGATAACCAATTGTTCAGCTATGTTACCACTGGCTCAGCCCTCTTATAGCATTGTTAGGTGCAGGTGCAGTTGTTTCCATGTGACAACATGGATATCTCGGGACATCACAATATTATTTCTATTGAATTTAATGCACATATATACTTGGTAAAAGGTGGAAGGCTTGGCCTTTTGCTCAGTGTTTTGTTCCACCTTTGCCGCCCTAGTTACTTGTGTACTGGTGTTATGTTCCATGTTGAGAGCTCCTAACATGCTTGGGGTTGTTATGGGGACACCTTGATAATTTGTTTTGGGATAAAACTCTTCCGTTAAGGACCAACATTGGTACTATATTTGCTCAACATAACAATACTGCACACCTTTATTAATGCATAGCGAGTTAGCGCTACCCGTGGATTAATTCAACATAATACAGGGGGGTAGTGGTGATGGTGTTGGTCCCAAACGGGTAGACTGTCGGGCCACCGCGAGGAAACTCATGGTTTTGGTTTTACTCGTAGGCTTTCCCATCTGGTTGTGTCTTGAGAACGAGATACGCGCCGAGTATCGGGTTTGCCGACACGTCGGGAGGCCTTGCTGGATTTGTTGTACCTTTTTCGAATATCTTGTGCACTAGGATTTCGAGGATACCTTGGGCTATCTCGAGCTTGTGGTTTCTAGCGGTGCTTGTGGCTAGTTTGTGATGGATGAGTCGGAGAACCCCTGAAGGGGTTAAATCTTTCCGAGAGTCGTGCCCGCAGTTATGTGGCGACTTCAAAATTTTATAATATCTGATAATAGAAAACTTGAAGTAAACCCAATTAAAATACAACGACCGTGTGCGTAACCATGACCGTCTCTTTTCTATGTAGTTTGGAAAGAGGACACGGTTGGATTATGTTTGACTCGTAAGAAGGTGTTCAGTATAACTTCTTGATTATTACTAGTTCACATCCGTTTATGCGTAGATCACTCTTCTTATTCTTGTACTCGTAAGTTAACCAATCAAATAAGTGCTTAGTGCTTGTTGCAGCCTCACCATTTAACCATACCTCACCCATTAAGCTTTGATAGTCTTGATACCCCCAGAAATGACATTGTTGAGTCCATGTGGCTCACAGATTACTACAACAATAGTTTCAGGTGCAGGTAATGCAATGATTTCACGTGAGCGTGATGCTTGTTTGATTTCGAGTTCTTCTTCTTCATCATCATCGATCATAGGTTGGGTTCCAGGCCGGCAGCCTGGGATAGCAAGGACAGATGTCGCTTTTGGATCCAAATTAGCCCCTTACGAAGCAACACATAATCTGGGGGTTTAAGCTTCTGTCACTCTCGCAACCCATCATCTACTTATTACTCCACCATCCCTTCCCTTACGCCCATAACATGGTGAAGTGTCTTGTAGTTGACGTTCACACGACTTCACTAAGAGAAGCAACAACATACACATCATCAAAATATCAAATGAATAACAACTTCACATGATTACTTATAACAAGACTTACCCCACGTCCTCAGGAACAATATCAACTACTCACACCTCATCAACATGTTCAATATCATAGGTATAATAATGGTGATCGAGGCCCTGAACATAATATCTGCCACAAAGGAATCTAGCAAGCATCAACTACGAGATGTAATCAACACAACTAGTAACCCACAAGTACCTGTCTTAGGATTTGAGACAATGATTCAATGCAAGATACGAACTAGGATTGGAGATGATATAGTGTTGGTGAATATGTTGATGAATATTGGTCCTCCCATGAGGGAGGAAGCGTTGGTGATGATGATGGCTTCGATCTCCCCCTCCCGGAGAGGAATTCCCCTAGCAGAATCTCCCTGAGGGAGAGAAAAAGGGCCTCTTCCGAGCTTTCGGCCTCCAGATGGCGGATCTTCATACCAAAGGTATGATTACAATATTGCGTAGGTCAAAACACACCATATAGTAGAAGAGGGGGGGTCAGAAGGCTTGCTAGGCCACAAGGAGGGAACAGGGCATGACCAGGGGGTGGTGACGCCATGTTGGCTCGTGCCGAGTTATACGCCCATTTTGCATCATGATTTCTTACTTTTATTTACAGTGTTTTTATGAATAATAATGCTTCATGGAGTATTTCTAATGCCTTTTCTCTCATAATTTGCAAGGTTTGCTCAAAGAGGGAGAATACCGAGAGTTGGAAATCTGGACCTAAAAAAGAATGTCAAAGATACCTATTATGCACATGTTCAAATGAGATGAAACTTCATAGGGATTTTTTATGGAACATATAAGAAATATTGGAGAAAATAACTACCGGAGGGGGCCACCCTGGTGAGCTAAAGAAACCAGTGTGTGCCAGGCCCCCCAGGCGTGCCCTGGTGGGTTGTGCTTAGCACAGCCAACCTCTAGAGCCCATTTTCTGGTATAAAAGGTGTTTTGACATAAAAAAAATCAAGACAGCACTTTCGGGATAGAAAGCCGATGTCTCGAGGTCGAACTTTGGTAGGAGAACTTTTGCCCTCCGGCAGAGTGATTCCATCGAGGGAACTTCCGTCCCGGGGGAACCGAAGCCATCATCATCGTCAACAACCCTTTCGTCATTGGGAGGCCATTCTTCCTTAGTATGTTCAACAGCACCATCTCCTCTGAAACCCTAGTTCATATCTTGTGTTCACCCTTTGTACCGAAACCTCAGATTGGTACCAATGGGTGACTAGTAGTGTTGATTACCTTGTGTAGTTGATTACTATATGGTTCATTTGGTGGAAGATTATATGTTCAGGTCCAATAGGCTATAAAGTACCCCTCTGATTTGAGCTTGCATATTATTTTTGTGTAGTTACCTTTGTTCTTCAGGTCACGAGAGAAGTCATGTTGCAAGTAATCATGTGAATTTGATATGTGTTTGATATTTTTACGATATGTATGTTGTGATTCCCTTAGTGATGTCATGTGTACGTCGACTACATGCCATGTTCAAGAATTCATCCAATTATCCAGTTAAATTGCAGGTTAATCCCTACTCACAGGGTCCGAGTAGCCGATTAATGTTGGGGAACGTTGCATGGGAAACAAAAAATTTCCTACGCACACGCAAGATCTATCCATGGTGATGAGCATCTACGAGAGGGAGAGTGGATCTACATACCCTTGTAGATCGCTAAGCGGGAAGCGTTAAAAACGCGGTTGGTGTAGTCGAACGTCTTCGCGATCCAAATCGTCGAGCGTCCCGCGATCTCATCATGATCCGACCCTTGAACTCATCATGATCTGTCCCGCGAACTCATCACGATCCGTTTCATGATCTTGATCACGGTCCCTCCGATCTAGCGCCGAACGGACGGCACCTCCGCGTTCAGCACACGTGCAGCTTGATGACGATCTCCACCGTCTTGATCCAGCAAGAGGAAGTGGAGAGGAAGAAGAGTTCACTGGCAGCGTGACGGCGCTCTTGCGATGGTGGTGGAGCAATTCCGGCAGGGCTTTGCCTAAGCACTGCAGAAAACCGATCTAGAGGAGAAACTATGCACTAGAGGAACGGGTAGCACGTGGCTGAAACTTCTGTGCCAAAACCCTCAAATCCTCTAGTATATATAGGAGGAGAGGAGGAGGAGTCTTGGCTGCCAAAAAGCCAGCCCTTGGGTCGACCAAAGTGGGGAGGAGAGGAGGACTCCTCCTCCAATCCTAGTAGGACTAGGATTCCTCCCTTTTTTGGCCTTTTTCCACCTTTTTCCCTTTGGGCTTTTTCTCCCAGCCGCATGAGCCTTGTGTGGGACTTCCACCAGCCCAAAAAAGGCCGGTATTTACTCTCCCACAGCCCATGAAGCCTCTTGGGTCGAAATACCCCTCTCGGTGGTCTCCCGGTACACTATCGGCACTCCCGGTACACTACCGATGAGCCCGAAACTTTTCTGGCGACCAAAACAGGACTTCCTATATATGAATCTTTACCTCCGGACCATTCCGGAGCTCCTCATGACGTACGGGATCTCATCCGGGACTCCGAACAACCTTTGGTCACCACCATACATAACTCTATACTACCGAAATGTCACCAAACCTTAAGTGTGCAGACCCTGCGGGTTCGAGAACTATGTAGACATGACCGAGACACCTCTACGGTCAATAACCAATGGCGGGACCTGGATGTCCACATTGGTTCCTACATATTCTACGAAGATCTTTATCGGTCGAAACTCTATGTCAAGGATTCTGTTAATCCCGTATGATGTTCCCTTTGTTCTTCGGTATGTTACCTGCCCGAGATTCGATCGTCGGTATCACCATACCTAGTTCAACCTCGTTACCGGAAAGTCTCTTTACTCGTTCCGTAATACAAGATCCCATAACTAACAATTAGTCATATTGCTTGCAAGGCTCATTGTGATGTAGTATTACCGAGTGGGCCGTGAGATACCTCTCCGTCACACGGAGTAACAAATCCCAGTCTCGATCCATGCCAACTCAACAGACACCCTCGGAGACACCTGTAGAGCACCTTTATAGTCACCCAGTTACGTTGTGATGTTTGATACACACAAGGTACTCCTCCGATATCTGTGAGTTGCATGATCTCATGGTCATAGGAACATATACTTGACATGCAGAAAACAGTAGCAATAAACTGACACGATCATAAGCTACGTTTGTAGTTTGGGTCTTGTCCATCACATCATTCTCCTAATGATGTGATCCCGTTATTGAATGACATCTCATGTCCATGGCTAGGAAACCTTAACCATCTTTCAATCAACGAGCTAGTTCACTAGAGGCATACTAGGGACATTGTGTTTGTCTATGTATCCACACATGTATCCATGTTTCCAATTAATACAATTATAGCATGGATAATAAGCTGATTATCATGAACAAGGAAATATGATAATAACTAATTTATTATTGCCTCTAGGGCATATTTCCAATAGTCTCCCACTTGCACTAGAGTCAATAATCTAGTTCACATCACCATGTGATTCACATTGTTATGAATCTAACACCCAATGAGTTTTGGGGCTCGATCATGCTTTGCATGTGAGAGAGGTCTTATAGTCAACGGGTCTGCGACATTCAGATCCGTGTGTACTTTGCAAATTTCTATGTCCAACCGTAAACACTGCTACCACACTCCACTTGGTACTATTCCAAATGGCTGCTCCACTATGTGTATCTAGATTGCTACTATGAGTCATCCGGATTGGTGTTAAACCTTGCATCGACATGACTCTTTACGACGAACTCTTTATCACCTCCATAATCGAGAAACATCTTCTCAGTCTTTTAGTTACTAAGGATAATCTTGCCCGCTGTCCAGTGCTCCATTCCAGGATCACTTTGAAACCTTCCGGCCATACTTATAGCAAGGCTGACATTGGGTCTTTGTGCACAGCATTGCATACATGATAGAGCCTATGGCTGAAGCATAGGGGATGACACTCATCTTTTCTCTATCTTCTACGGTCACTGGGCATTGAGTCTTACTCAACTTAATACCTTACAAATCAGGCGAGAACTATTTCTCTGACTGATCCATTTTGAACTCTTTCAAAATCTTGTCAGGGTATGTACTCATTGAAAGTCTCATCAAGTATCTTGATCTATCTCTATAGATCTTGATGCTCAACAATTAGGTAGATTTATCAAGGTCTTCCTTTGAAATACTCTATTCAAACACCCGTTTATGCTCTCCAGAATTTCTACATCATTTCCAAACAGCAATATGTCATCCACATATATTTATCAGAAACTCTATAGTGCTCAGACTCACTTTATTGCAAATCCAAGTTTCTCGTAAACTTTGTATAGACTCAAAAACTTTGATCACCTCATCAAAGTGTATATTCCAACTCCGAGATGCTTGCTTCAGTTCATAGAAGAATCACCGAAGCTCACACACCTTTTAGCATCCTTAGGACTGATAAAACCTTCTAGTTGTATCTCATACAACCTTTCCTTAAGGAAGGAAATGATGTTTTGGTATCCATCTGCCAGATTTCATAATTGAAAAATGCAGCAACTGCTAACATAATTCCAATAGACTTTAGCATCGCTATGAGTGAAAAAGTCTCATCGCAGTCAACTCCTTGAACTTGGCGGAAACTTCTTTGCGACAAGTCGAGCTTTATAAATGGTGACATTCACCATCAGCGTCAGTCTTCATCTTAAAGATCCATTTGTACTTGATGACCTGCCAACCAACGAGCAAGTCCACCAAAGTCTATACTTGGTTTTCATACATGGGTCCTTTCTCGGATTTCATGGCCTCTAACCATTTGTTGGCTTCCGGGCCCATCATTGCTTCTCCATAGTTCGTAGGTTCATCGTTGTCCAACAACATGACCTCCAAGACAGGGTTGTCGTACTGCTCAGTAGCAGTACACATCCTTGTCGACCTTCAAAGTTCGATAGTAACTTGATCCGAAGCTTCATCATCATCATCATTAACTTCCTCTTCAATCGACGTAGGCTTCACAGAAACATCTTTCTGGGCGGTGCCACTTTCTGGTTGAAGTGAAGGTTCAATAACCTCATCAAGTTCTATTTTCCTCGTACGTTGATAGTAACTTGATCTGAAGCTTCATGATCATCATCATTAACTTCCTGTTCAACTGATGTAGGCTTCACAGAAACATCTTTCTGTGCTGCGCTACTTTCTGGTTGAAGCAGAGGTTCAATAACCTCATCAAGTTCTATCCTCCTCCCACTCAATTCTTTCAAGAGAAACCCTTTCTCGAGAAAGGACCCAGTTTTAGCAACAAACATTTTATGCTTGGATCTGAGATAGAAGGTTCACCCAACTATTCTTAGGGTATTCTATGAAGATGCATTTGTTCGCTTCAGGTTGGAGCTCATTAGGCGAAAACATTTTCCACACAAGCGTCGCAGCCCCAAACATTAAGAAATGACAGCTTAGGTTTCTATCAAACCATAGTTCACACGGTGTCATCTCAACGGATTTAGATGGTGCCCTATTTAAAGTGAATGTTGTTGTCTCTAATGCATAACCCCAAAATTATAGTAACAAAACGATAATAGACATCATAGCATGCACTATATCCAATAGAGCACGACTATGACGTTCGGACACACCATCACACTATGGTGTTCCAGGTGGCGTGAGTTGTGAAACAACTTCCACATTGTCTAAAGTTGTATGCCAAACTCGTAACTTCTATATTCACCTCCACAATCATATCGCAAACATATTTATCTTCCTGTCCCGATGATCTTAAACTTCACTCTGCATATGCTTGAACCTTTCAAACGATTCAGACTTGTGTTTCATTAAGTAAACATACACTATATGTACTCAAATCATCAGTGAAGGTAAGAAAGTAACGATATCCACCGCACGCTACAAGACTCAGTGGATTGCATACATCAACATGTATCATTTCCAATAAATCACTTGCCCGCTTCATCAAAACAGAAAACGGGGTCCTTAGTCATCTTGACCAAGAGGCATGGTTCGCATGTCTCAACCGATTCGAAATCGAATGAGTCCAAAGATCCATCAGCATGGAGTTTCTTCATGCGTTTTATACCAATATGACATTTAGCGGCAGTGCCACAAGTATGTGGTACTATCATTATTAACTTTGTATCTTTTTGGCATCAATGTTATGAAGATGTGTATAACTACGATCAAGTTTCAACAAACCATTCTTACTGGGTGCATGACCATTGAAGGTATTATTCATGTAAATAGAATAACCATTATTCTCTAACTTAAATGAATAACCGTGTTGCAATGAACATGATCTAATCACGTTCATGCTCAACGCAAAAAACACCAAATAACATTTATTTTAGGTTTGTCACTAATCTCGAAGGTAGAGAGAGCGTGTGATGCTGATCACATCAACCTCGGAAACATTTCCAACACACATCGTCACCTCACACTTAGCTAGTTCTCCGATTATTTCGTAGCTTTTATTTCGAGTTACTAACGTTTAGCAACCGAACCGGTATCCAATACCCAGGTGCTACTAGGAGTACTAGCAAGGTACACATCAATAACACGTATATCAAATATACTTCTGTTGACGTTTGCCAGCCTTCTTATCTACCAAGTATCTAGGGTTGTTCCGCTTCAGCGACCGCTCTCCTCATAATCGAAGCACTTAGTCTCGCGTTTGAGTTCAACTTTGGGTTGCTTGACTAGAGCAGAAACTAACTTGCTATCCATGAAGTTTCCCTCCTTGCTCTTGCCCTTCTCGAAACTAGTGGTTTTAACTAACCATCAACACTTTGATGCTCCTTCTTGATTTCTACCTTCGCGGTGTCAAACATTGCGAATAGCTCAGGGATCAATATTTCTATCCCTGGCGTTTTATAGTTCATCACCAAGTTCTAGTAGCTTTAGTGACAGTGACTTGGAGAACTATATCAATCACTATCTTATCTGGAAGATCAACTCCCACTCGATTCAAGCGATTGTAGCACGCAGACAATTTGAGCACATACTCAACGATTGAGCTATTCTCTTTCATCTTATAGGCAAAGAATCTTGTTGGAGATCTCATATCTCACAACACGGGCACGAGCCTGAGATCCTAATTTCAACTCTTAGAACATCTCATATGTTCCATGATGTTCAAAACGTTTCGGAGCCTCAATTCTAAGCTGTAATGCATGACGCACTAAACTATCAAGTAGTTATCAAAACGTGCCTGTCAGATGTTCACAACATCTACAAAGAACGCTAGAGGGGTTGGTGCACCGAGCGGTGCATTAAGGACATAAGCCTTCTGTGCAGCAATGTGGACAATCCTCAGATCATGGAGCCAGTCCGCAATATTGCTACCATCATCTTTAAACTCTATTTCTCTAGGAACATATAAAATTCAAGGGAGCTACAACGCGAGCAAGTAATCTATAACATAATTTGCAAAGACACTACTGACTATGTTCATGACAATAAGTTCAATTAATCATATTACTTAAGAACTCCCACTCAAATTGACTTCCCTCCGGTCATTCGAGTGATACATGATCCAAATTCACCAACTCAAGTCCGATCATCACGTGAGTTGAGGTGGTTACAATGGTGAACATCATCATGTTGATCATATCTACTATATGACTCATGTTCGACCTTTCAGTCTCTTGTGTTCCGAGGCCATGTCTATACATGCTAGGCTCGTCAAGTTTAACCCGAGTGTTCTGCACGTGCAACACTGGCTTGCACCCGTTGTATGTGAACGTAGAGCCTATCACACCCGATCATCACGTGGTGTCTCAACACGACGAACTTTTGCAATGGTGCACACTCGGGGAGAACACAATTTATGTTGAAATTTAAGTGAGGGATCACCTTATAATGCTACCGTCGTAATAAGCAAAACAAGGTGCATAAAAGGATTAACATCACATGCAATTCATAAGTAACATGATATGGCCATGAACTTGTGCTTTAGATCTCCATCTTGAAAGCACCGGCATGATCTCCATCGTCACCGGCACGACACCATGATCTCCATCAACGTGTTGCCATCGGGGTTGTAACGCCCTGCATGCTTCTACTACTATTGCTACCGTTTAGCAATAAAGTAAAGCATTACATAGCGCTTAATGATTGATACGAAGGTCATACAATAATTCAAGACAACCCTATGGCTCCTGCTTGTTGCCGTACTCAACGACATGCAAGTCGTGAAATTCTATACATCACATAATCATCTCATACATCACATATATCACATCATGTAATTGGCCATATCACATCACAACATACCCTGCAAAAACAAGTTAGACGTCCTCTAATTGTTGTTGCATGTTTTACGTGGCTGCTACGGGTTTCTAGCAAGAACGATTCTCACCTACGCATAAACCACAACGGTGATACATAATTTGCTTTTCAACCTTCTCAAGGACCGCCTTTGTCGAATCCGATCCAACTAAAGTGAGAGAAACTGCCACCCACAAGCCATCTAGGAAACAAGTTGCATTGAGGGAACCAGTCTTTCGTAAGCGTACGAGTAATGTTGGTCCGGGCCGCTTCATCTCACAATACCGCTGAACCAAAATCCAACCAAGGGAGGAAGCAATCTAAGCATCAACGCCCACAAACCTTTTGTGTTCTACACGAAATCTCATCAACACATAGACCTAGCTCTGATACCACTGTTGGGGAGCATTGCATGGGAAACAAAAAAATTCCTACGCACACACAAGATCTATCCATGGTGATGAGCATCTACGAGAGGGAGAGTGGATCTACATACCCTTGTAGATCGCTAAGCGAGAAGCGTTAAGAAACGCGGTTGGTGTAGTCGAACGTCTTCGCAATTCAAATCGCCGAGCATCCCGCGATCTCATCACGATCCATCCCGTGAACTCATCACGATCCGTCCCGCGAACTCATCACGATCCGTTTCGTGATCTTGATCACGCTCCTTCCGATCTAGCGCCGAACGGACGGCACCTCCGCGTTCAGCACACGTGCAGCTTGATGACGATCTCCACCATCTTGATCCAGCAAGAGGAAGTGGAGAAGAAGAAGAGTTCACCGGCAGCGTGATGGCGCTCCGGCGATGGTGGTGGAGCAATTCCGGCAGGGCTTTGCCTAAGCACTGTAGAAAACCGATCTAGAGGAGAAACTATGCACTAGAGGAACGGGTAGCAAGTGGCTGAAAATTCTGTGCAATAACCCTAAAATCCTCTAGTATACATAGGAGGAGAGGAGGAGGAGTCTTGGCTTCCAAAAAGCCAGACCTTGGTTCGACCAAAGTGGGGAGGAGAGGAGGACTCCTCCTCCAATCCTAGTAGGACTAGGATTCCTCCCTTTTTTGGCCTTTTTCCACCTTTTTCCCATTGGGCTTTTTCTCCTAGACGCATGAGCCTTGTGTGGGACTTCCACCAGCCCACAAAAGGTTGGTGTTTACTCTCCTAAAGCCCATGAAGCCTCTTGGGTCGAAATACCCCTCTCGGTGGTCTCCCGGTACAGTACCGGCACTCCCGGTACACTACCGATGAGCCCGAAACTTTTCCGGCGACCAAAACAGGACTTCCTATATATGAATCTTTACCTCCGGACCATTCTGGAGCTCCTCGTGATGTCCGGGATCTCATCCGGGACTCCGAACAACCTTCGGTCACCACCATAAATAACTCTATACTACCGAAATGTCACCAAACCTTAAGTGTGCAGACCCTGCGGGTTCGAGAACTATGTAGACATGACCAACACACCTCTACGGTCAATAACCAATGGCGGGACCTGGATGTCCACATTGGTTCCTACATATTGTACGAAGATCTTGATCAGTCAAACCTCTATGTCAAGGATTCAGTTAATCCCGTATGATGTTCCCTTTGTTCTTCGGTATGTTACTTGCCTGAGATTCGATCGTCGGTATCTCCATACCTAGTTCAACCTCGTTACCGGCAAGTCTCTTTACTCATTCTGTAATACAAGATCCTGTAACTAACAATTAGTCACATTGCTTGCAAGGCTCATTGTGATGTTGTATTACCGAGTGGGCCCTGAGATACCTCTCCGTCACACGAAGTAACAAATCCCAGTCTCGATCCATGTCAACTCAACAGACACCGTCGGAGACACCTGTAGAGCACCTTTATAGTCACCCAGTTACGTTGTGACGTTTGATAGACACAAGGTACTCCTCCGATATCTGTGAGGTGCATGATCTCATGGTCATAGGAACATATACTTGACATGCAGAAAACAGTAGCAATAAACTGACACGATCATAAGCTACGTTTGTAGTTTGGGTCTTGTCCATCACATCATTCTCCTAATGATGTGTTCCCGTTATAAAATGACATCTCATGTCCATGGCTACGAAACCTTAACCATCTTTCAATCAAGGAGCTAGTTCACTAGAGGCATACTAGGGACATTGTGTTTGTCTATGTATCCACACATGTATCCATGTTTCCAATTAATACAATTATAGCATGGATAATAAACTGATTATCATGAACAAGGAAATATGATAATAACTAATTTATTATTGCCTCTAGGGCATATTTCCAACAATTAACTGTTAAATTCCCTGATTAAATGGCCGATTAACTTGCTGAGTAGCCTATTAATCCCCTACTCACCAACCGACCGAGGAGCTACCAATTAATGATTTCCTCAACAATGACTACATGACACATCACCATCCTTGGGCATATTGGAATGAATTGTGGAGTAGTTATTAGATTATGGGTTGCTAGAGTGACAGAAGCTTAAACCTTAGATTATGTGCTACTTCGTAAGGGGCTGATTTGGATCCACCTGTTTAATGCTATGGTTAGATGTTATCTTAATACTTTTCTCGTAGATGCGAATGCTTGCGAGGGGGTTAATCATAAGTGGGAGGTTGTTAAAGTAAGAACAACACCCAAGCACCAGTACACCCACATATCAAATTATCTAAGTAGCGAACACAAATCAAACCAACATGATGAAAGTGGCTAGATGAAATTCCCGTGTACCCTCAAGAACACATTTCTTATTATAAGAGATAGTTTTGGCCTGTCCTTTGCGACAAAAGGATTTTGCTACCTTGCTGCATTTTATCTACCATTACCATTACTTGGTCATTAGCAATTACCGTCTATCAAACTTCCTATTACCTACAATTTCAGTGCTTGTAGAAATTACCTTGCTGAAACCGCTTGTCATTTCCTTTTGCTCCTCGTTGGGTTCGACACTCTTACTTATCAAACAGACTACGATTGACTGCCTACACTTGTGGGTCATCAAGATTCTTTTTTGGAGCCATTTCTTGGGAGTGAAGCGCTCTTTGTAAGTGGAAATCGGTAAGGAAAAACTAATACTACGTGCTGAAATTTATTGTCACTTGTCACTATGGAGAACAATCCTTTGAGGGGTTTGTTCGGACTATCTTCACCTCGATCGGAACCATATATGGTTTCCCCTCAACCTACTGCACCTACCAAAAATATTGGTTATGAAATTCCTTCGGGTATGGTAGAATAACTGCTAGCTAATCCTTATGTAAGAGATGGAATCGAATATCTCGATATGCATCTAATACATGTGGATGAAATTTGTGGATCGTTTAAGCTTGTGAGTTTATCCAGAGATCAAGTTAACAAAAAGGTTTTCCCCTTATCTTTGAAGGGAAAAGCATTGACATGGTATAGGCTATGTGATGATATTGGATCGTGGAACTGGAATCGATTGAAATTGGAATTCCACCTAAAGTTTTATCATATGCATCTAGTTCATCGTGATCGGAATCATATATATATATATAATGTTTCGCCTCTTCAAGGAGAAAGCTTCTCTCTATCTTGGGGGGGGGGGCTTAAGTCAATTTTATATTCCTGCCCCAATCATGATCTCTTGAGACAAATTATAAGTCAAAAAATTTATGCTCGACTTTGATCGATCCATGCTCGATACTTCTTGTACCAGTTCTTTTATTAGGAATACTATTGAATTCAAGTGAGATCTATTATAAAGAATTAGACACAACTTTGAAGATTGGGAACTCGACAAAGGTAATGAGTTAGGTATTAATCTTGAGTTTGATTGTGTCAGAAAAATTTATGAATACTAATGCTTTCCAGAAGTTTAGCACTAAATATGGACTTGATTCTGAGATAGTAGCCTCTTTTTGTGAATCATTTGCTACTCATGTCGATCTTCCTAAGGAGAAGCGGTTTAAATATCATCCCCCCTATTAAAGAAGAAATCAAAGAACTGGTCATACCTATAGAAGAAACTTTTATTTATAATATTGATCCAGTTGTGCCTCCTACTTATATTGAGAAACCACCTTTCCATGTTAGGATAAAGGAACATGCTAAGGTATCAACTGTGGTTCGCAAGGCTAATATTAAAGCACCTAAGCCATCTGAACAAATTAAAGTAGAACCTAGTGTTGCAATGGTTACATATCTCTTGGTAGAAGATATTGATGGGCATGTTATTTACTTATGCGATGAAGCTGCTAGAATTGCTAAACCCGATGAAAAAGATAAACATAGAGCCGTAGTTGCGATGCTTCTTGTGTCAGTTAAAATAGGAGATCATTGCTATCATGGCTTATGTGATTTGGGTGCTAGTGTGAGTGCTATTCCTTATACTTTATACCAAGAAATTATGAATGACATATCACCTGCTAAAATAGAAGACACTAATGTTACTATTAAACTTGCTAATAGAGACATCATCACACCACTTGGGATTGCGAGAGATGTTGGAAGTATTTTGTGGGAAAATAAAATATTCTACTGATTTTCTAGTTCTTCGTTCCCCATAAGACAAATTTTGTCCCATTATATTTGGTAGACCTTTCTTGAACACTGTTAATGCTAAGATAGATTGTCAAAAAGAAACCGTCAGTATTGAGTCATGTGTCTCATGAGTTTAATTTTTCCAAGTTTAGTAGACAACCTCGTGACAAAGAATTATCTAGTAAGGATGAAATAACTGGTCTTGCTTCTATTATCGTTCCTCCTACTGATCCACTAGAACAATATTTGCTAGACCATAAAAATGATACGCACTTGCCTATTGAAAATTTTCTTTGAACAACAACCTCTACGAAAACACAATTTGCCTATTGAAACTCTAGGAGGTCTTCCTCCACCTAAAGGTGATCCTATGTTTGAATTAAAACAATTGGCTAACACTTTGAAATATTCTTATCTTGATTAGAAAAATATATATCATGTTATTATTAGTGTTGTCCTTTCAGAATATGAAGAAGAATGATTGTTAAAAATTCTGAGGAAGCATTGGGCTGCTATTGGATATACTTTTTATGATCTTAAGGCCATTAGTCCCACTCTATGTCACCACAAGATTAATATGGAACATGATGCTAAACCTGTTGATGATCACCAACGATGATTGACTCCTAAGATGAAAGAAGTGGTAATAACTGAGATACTAAAGATTTTGGAAGCAGATATAATCTATCCTATAGCTAATAGTAGATGGGTAAGCCTAGTTCGTTGTATCCCCAAAAAGGGAGGTATTACGTTTGTTCCTAATGATAAAACTGAACTTATCCCACAAAGAATTGTTACTGGCTATAGAATGGTAATTGATTTTAGAGAAGTAAATAAACCTACTATAAAAGAGCATTACCCTCTACCTTTCATTGATCAAATGCTAGAAAGATTATCTAAGCACACACACTTTTGCTTCTTGGATGGATATTCCGGTTTCTCTCAAATACCCGTGTCACAATCTATGGAAGAGAAAATCACCTTTACTTGTCCTTTTGGAACCTATGCTTTTAGATGTATGCATTTAGGTTTATGCAATGCAGCTACTACCTATCAAAGATGTATGACTGCTATATTCTCTGCTTTTTTGTGAAAAGATTGTGGAGGTTTTCGTGGATGATCTTTCCATTTATGGAACTTCTTTGATGATTTCTTAAGGAACCTTGATCAAGTTTTCAAGAGATGTGAACAAACTAATCTGGTCTTGAATTAAGAGAAATGCTACTTTATGGTTAATGAAGGTATTGTCTTGGGTATAAAATTTCCGAAGGAGGTTGTGCCAGCCCGAGATCGAGGTTGTCGCATTCATCATCGCATCATCCACATCATTCGCATCTCTTTAGCACTTTGTTGCCATCGTTTTCTAAAACTTGTATTCATTCGTAGTTGCCGGTTCTCTCCATTTGCCGTCATCGGTCGTTTCGAGAACAACCACACACGCACGCGCTCGTGGCATCGATAAAATATTGTTTTCAATAGTGTGTATAAAACTTTCTAGGAAAGGGTCAAACCTTGACGAGCGCTCATAATATGTTGTAGGTACACCGTCTGCCAAATTTCATTGCAATCACAGTCCGTTTGATACCTGAATGCTTAAACGTATAGCAACATATAGTCGGTCAAATAATGGATGTTTTCGGTTTCCAAAACATGTTGCCGGGCCACAAAATTCCCTCTCTTCACTAAACCTATCCCACCTACACAACCCAACCCACCTAAGCTACCCCTCTCAACCGGAGCCGTCCGATCGGATCGAACGGCTCCAAAAACGCCCAAAACCCCAAACCATATCTACCCCCATTATAAAAGGAAGGCTAGCCCTTCCTAATTCGGCCAAACCCTAACCTCCCTCGATTTCCGCACGCATCCAACCCATAGCCGCCACCTTCTCTCACCTCCTCTCTCCTTGGCCGTGGGCCCGCCAGGCCCATTTAGGGCTCGCCCAGGCCCGGATCGCCATCGTCTCCCACGCCCGCTCCAGGAGAGGAGCTCCCCGCCCCACAACGCTCAAGCAGAGGTGCCCCTCGATCCCAAGCTGCTGGTGGAGCCTCGATGCTCTGGTGACTAGAGCTGATGCCGGAGCCAACTCCTGCCAACACCAGGACCGGCAGCTCCTTGCCCCGCACCCCTTGCTTTCCGTCCTCCCGTTCTGCTCTCTCTCCCTCTCACCTTCTACCTATCTCTCTCGTTCATCGTCGCAGGTGTGCCATGGAAACCGCTGAAGTCCACCCGTCGGCCCCACTGCTCATCGTCGTCAGGAATGGGCCTCTCCTCCCCGGATCAATCCAGATCCGCCACCTCATGCCTACCGGACCTCGCCTCGAGTCGCTAAAAGTCGTGCCGCTGCACGTCCATGGCATCCTCCTTTGGATCGGGAGGGTGACAGGGCGACCGAGCCGCGTGTAGACCGCGCCTCGCCCGTGTGAGCCGCAGCCAGAACGCCCCGCCAGCCCAGCTACATCACCAAGAACTGGCCCATCCTCGTCCGCTATGGCATGGTGCCCGCATGGGCCGATGCCTCCAAGGCCCAGCTCCACGCACCCGCTAGCACAGCCTCGCCAGCGCCTTGGGCCTGGCCCATGGGTGAGCTCCCCGTCACCCCGCTATTTTGTGCCCTATGCACTGCTTAGTTATATTGCGCCTAGTGCTCTGTTCCAGATTAGGCCCATGGTGTTTTTTCCTTCCTACGATTTCGTTTATTATCCACAAAATTATCGTTTTATAGAAGCAGAAAAAACTTATGATCATGCATTTAATAACTTGAGAACCGCACATCTGATTAAAATATTTTATATATGTAAAATGTTGCGAATTTTCTCTAGTTTAATAATATCGAACTCTCACATGTGTTTAAAATATTTAACTTTATGTTTTCATGTAATTTCCATAAATGCCATGTGAAAATGATTTATTTCATAACTAATAACCGTAGCTCCATTGAAAAGGTTTTATATATGTAACTTGACTAGAAAAATATGCAGAATCACATTGTCCACTTTATTTTCATGTTTAATAAATACAAATCAATCTTGGGACAGATCAGGACCAAATTCATAAATTGCATGTGGGGTTATTTTTGGAAATGCTATGTGTTGCTTCCGGCCTCATTTAAACTACCTAGTTGATGTAGTTGTCCATGCTTCACTTCTTGCCACAATAACCAACACTTAAAATGATTGTTTAGTTGAACAACATTAACCGCATCTCTTGTAATATAGAGAGTTATTATTTTGTTGTATGTATGTTCTCCTTCTCCATTTAAAATTGCTTAATTCCATCTTCACCTTATGCCATGACCACCCATTGTAAACCACATTTAATATTGATGAGTACCTAAACAAGAGTGAACTAAATAATTTGAATGTGGAGTTCCGTCAATACGCAACTCGTTTCCTATTGAACTTCACTTAATTTGTAGTGTTTGAGTGGTGTGCTTGCCATGCCATGCATAATTAAACCGGACATGCATTATATTTGCTTGCGCATCATATCATGAATATGTTGTGGTGTATTGTGTTTTTATTGTTTGTTTCTGGATTGCTTATTCTCGATAGATTTGTGAAAGCATCCAAAGTGTGAGGATTCGTTTGAATATGTCCTATTCGTCTACTTCGTGGATTCATCCTTCTTCCAAGCGAGATCTCACGCAAGATGACCATTTTCCTAGATACCACTACTATCATTGCCATGCTAGTTTTCTCGCTTCTATCTTTATGTCTCGTTACCTACCACTTGTATTTCTAGCCTCCGAACATTTCCATGAAAAGCCTCTAACCCCTTCTCATCCCAGTAAACCATTCTTTGGCTATGTTACCAGTTTCTCAGGCCTTCTTATAGCGTTGTTAGTTGTCGGTGTAGTTGTTTCCATGTGACAACATGGACATCTAGACATATCACAATATTATTGCTATTTAATTTACAGCACATATATACTTGGTAAAAGGTGGCAGGCTTGGCCTTTTGCTCGGTGTTTTGTTCCACTTTTGTCACCCTAGTTACTTGTATACCGGTGTTATGTTCCATATTGAGTGCTCCTAACATGGTTGGAGTTGTTATGGGGACCCCCTTGATTTTCGTTTTGGGATAAAAATCTTCTAGAAAGGCCCAACATTGGTACTATATTTGCCCAAAATAATAATACTGACCACCGTTATTAAAGCATAGGGCCTCATGAACCCGAGGAGTTAATTCGACATAATAAATGTGTGCCAGTGCTGCTGGTGTTGGTCCAAACGGGCTGCCTGTGGGGTCACCGCAAGGAAACTGGAGGATTGGTTTTGGTCATGGATAGACCCATCCGGTTGTGCCCTGAGAACGAGATACGCTGCTCCTATCCGGATTATCAGCACATCGGGTGGCCTTGCTGGATTTGATTTTCCTTTCTCGAACGCCTCGTGCATGGGATTCCGAGGATACGTTGGGCTATCTCTAGGTTGAGGTTTTCCACCAGAATTTCCGAGGAGACTACGGGTTTTCCGTGGTCAAGGTTTTTCCGACGCAGCTTGTGGTTAGTTTGTGATGGATGAGTTGGAGCACCCCTATAGGGTTCAATCTTTTCGAGAAGTCGTGCCCGCGGTTATGTAGCAACTTGGAATTTTTTTATCATTCGTTCAAAGAAAACTTAAAGTAAACTCAAATAAAATAAACCAATTGTGTGAGTAGTTGTGACTATCTCAGCTCATGAGTTCTTAACCTTGCGAGAACACGATGGGGTCATGTTTGACCTTACTTAGGTGTTTAGGATCACTTAGTGATCATCTCTAGTTCACGTCCGTTATGCATAGACCACCCCTCTTATTCTTGTAGTCGTAAGTTAGCCACTCATATAAATGCTTAGTGCTTGTTGTAACCTTACCACTTAACCATTCCTCACCCAATAAGCTTTGCTAGTCTTGATACACTTGGAAATGAGATTGCTGAGTCCCTCTCGCTCATAGATTACTACAACAACAGTTGCAGGTACAGGTAATGTGATGATTCGACATGAGTGTGATGCTTGATTGTTTTGGAATTCTTCTTCTTCATCATTGATCTAGGATGGGTTCCAGGCCGGTAGCCTGGGATAGCAATGATGGATGTCATTTTATCGTTTGATTTCATGTGTAGTCAGACCCTGCTCTTATGTGTCTGATTGAATAAGTTGTTGTATTGATGTGATATTGATGTAGCTTGTGTGGAGTGTAAGCCAATTCTGGATACTCATCTCTTCTTTACATTTACTTGTAAAGATATCCTTTCTTGCGAAATGACGAGATGCGCTTCTATCCCTGTCAAGGCCCTCGAGCCAAAATAAGGATAGGATCGCATGTTGTGTGTTACAAGTTGTATCAGAGCCTTTACCGACCTAGGAGCCCCCTTGATTGATCGAACTTGGCCGAGTCCAGTCTAGTAAAAATTATTTTGAGTCTAGTTATATACCAGAGCGTAGGATACTTTTTACTCCTCTTCTATGCTCTGGTAAGAAATCCTCACGTGGGAATTTTAATTCTACCTCTTTTATCACTCAACTTTTTTAGGATCACGCGGGTATTTTGGAATATCTACGATGTCGATGTGACCAGAATTCTGTTCCTGCTACCTCCTGTCAATTTGGGGTAGAAGTGTCCTGGGGAGTAGAGCTCCAGGGAATTTTTGACATATCTCTATCATTCACTTTCCTTAAGTATCTCGGGACGCGGATGTTTGTTATTGCTACAATACTCTTTGTGGCGAGAGGAGTTTGGCCTCACCCAGTACAGGGGAGAGCGTCCAGATGTACTGTCATAATTGGTATCATTGTGATTGCGAGGGTCTGAGGTAGATGAATTTCCGAGGCCTTTGGTTATGTATTAACGGGTGTGATACAATGGAGAGCCATATTACTGCTAGGAGTTGAGTGGTGAATTTTACTCCTTGTATCCGTGGACCCGATTGCATAACCAAAGATTTTGGAAGTTCTTAGGTGGGAATTCAAGTACTTACCTAGGATTATCCTCCAACAAATGCATAATGGGGTATGTATTTTTTTTCGAGCTTAATTTGCAAGCTTCATCCTTCGTTTGTTTGAATATGGTAATTCGAGTTTCCTTGATATCAAGTGGTGGTTTCATATCTTTCCTAAGTAGTGTTCTCATATTTCTGTGGGAATGCTAATTCTTTTGCTCAATCAAGTTGTCATATAAATTCTTTTCATCCGGTGTGCCTCTCTTCAAGATAATTATATCGTCTTCTCTATTTGCAAGATCACGGGGGCATGTGCGAAGGTTCACTACGGCCTCACCCAACCTACCTCGCTACTTGATGGTTACTACGGCGAACTCGCTCGATGACGAGGAAGAAGATGAACACGATAGTTTACCCAGTTTTGGGCCGCTGTGAAGCGTAATACCCTACTCCTACTTTGGTGGATTGCCTCTCGTGGAGGTTTGGGTGGATGAACTAGCACAGTGGGCTCAAGAGGAGTTCTTGGTTCTCTGTCTTGAAGTGGTGCATCGAGTGGCTAAGTGTTGTATCGGATCCCCTCTACTGTGCGGCCTAGCCTCTATATATAGAGGTGGCCCGGGTCCTCTTCCCTTATCACAATGGTAGGAAGGAATCTCACAACGGCCAATTTTGAAGTGGTGGGCTCAGCGATCGAATCTGTCCTGTGGGGCTCGTGGTCATGGTCTTGGTGCACCGGAAAGGAAACCTTTGGGCTGCACTTTGGGAACCCACATACACCCTTGATCTCTTTGCACCAAAGAGGAAACTGTACCGCCTGGCGCGCTAGCGCCCGCGTGTCCTTCATTGCGTCACCTTTGACTCCTGAGGCCGGGCTCTACATAGAGATCCCCGCCGCTTAGGAGGGGGCCGGAGGAGGCCCATCCTTGCTGGTCTTCATGCCACTCTTCCTCATGATCCTAGGGTCCTTGCGAGGGCCCTGTCTTGGGTTGTGCCGTGCCAGGCCATGCCTGGCTGACGAAGTGGGCCATGCCATGGGCTGCAGGCAAGCAGGACTGGGTACCCCCATTCCCATGCCTTTCTTTGCGTTCTTCATCACCATCCTCGATCACAACGGGATCCCTACTCCATCCTTCTCCTGTCCATCTTCACCTTTTACGGTGAGGCCTTCGTGGGTGTGAACCCTTCGGCAGCCCTCTTCCGGCATGTCTTCAATTTGCACGTGCACGACGGGGCTCAACGCTCTGCATGCGTCTCCTTTGCCGTAGTCCAGAGCGACAACATGCTCCTAAAGGCCGAGAAGAAGGTGGAGAACTTATGGCACCGTTGGGTCTTCATGGATCCTGTGATCCCAACTCCTGCTTGGAGCTGCCGAAGGGACTGCAGGAGAAGACTCCTGCTTGGAGCTCCATGAAGCTTTCTGAGCCCCGAGCCAAGACCGTCCTGGAGAGGATCTCCTGCGACATCAACGCCAGGAAGCTGACTGGGGGGTGATAGTGAAGGAGTTCTTGACGGAGTGCCTGGCGCCCCTCCAGTCTCACTCTAGGCCCCCGTGGGACTATCCGGGCAGCGGCGACAACCTCAGGCTTTGGTCCGCGTCCATAACCCCTGAGGAGCTGAGCAGGCCTATGGCGACCCTGCTCAACAACGACGCCGGTGATCTCCCTGAGGCCTGCGCCCCATTGTACCATCACAACGACGTGTCCGCTTTGGTTACTAAGATGCCTCCCTTCGATTAACGGGGCCTCTCCCCAATCGAGGCCCTTGGCTCCCCAGTGACGGTGTCCTCCGGCGACACCTCAGGCGGGGAGGATTCAGAGAAGACATCGGACGACGACCTGACAGGGACGTCCCCCACACATCGCAAAGCTTGCTCCTGCGCAACCTCGAGGACGACGGCGATGCTGGTGAAGTTTCTACTAGGGGCTCTGCGCGTCCCGCCATGTTGCCCAAGGGCCTCGTGCCATGCGGTCCGCCTGCCTGACGACCCCCAGGAAGCGAGGGGTTGAGTCTCCTTCGGTGCACCCTGCCTCAGCTGGCGTGGTGGTTGAGGTGTCGGTCTGGCCCCCATCCAAGTTGCAGCCTGTGGCCGCGGCGATCCCTCCGGCAGCGGTGCTGCCCCGCGGTGCCCTTGTCCCCCGCTACGGCGGTGGGCTCACCAAGGGGGTGAGGGTGTCGCTGTCATAGGAGCGGAGGGGAAGAGGAAGTGGGTCGACCTGGAGGTGTAAGTACCCATTTCGACCTTGCCTGCCCTTTAGTAGCTTGGGTCAAGTCGAAGGTGTCCTCCAATGCTTCGCCTGCTCCCGTCATGCTGACATCGCCCGACGAGGTGCCTGCAGGCGAGGGGGTGAAGGCTCGCAAGGCAACCCTCTTGACCACCACCACGGAGCCCCCGGAGCCCCTAATGCCTATTGGTGTGGTCGCTCCTATTCTTGAGGGTGTGCTGGTGCCGCTGTCCAGAGGGCCATCCCGTGAGGGCTAGCCGCCCATCGATCCATCTGCGTCCGTCTTGCCCTTGGTTGCCGAGCAGCCTCTCGAGCCACCTGCCCCTCGTGCCGCCATCTCCCAGGAGGCATCGGCTGCTGTCATGCAGGAGACTCCTCCGGAGGGGGCCTTTGTGCCCCCATCACGTGGTCTTGATGTCCTAGACGAAGTTCGGGATGCCTTCACGGGTGCTAACGATCGCCTAGCGAGCGGGCTTCTGGGTCTCCTCTCCGGGTGGCTCCGGGCCAACGCCTCTATCGTGGCGTCCTTTGGCCAAGCCAAGGCTTCCATGGCGAGGAGCATGAAGGAGGCCACGTCGGCCAAAGCAGCCCTCAAGGCGCCGCTAGCTAGCGCGACGTCTGCTGAAGGGTGCCAAAACGAGGCGGAGTACCGCTTGAAGGTCCTTCTAGAAGAGAAGTCCGCGCTCGAGGAAGAACTGCGTGGGCAGTGGGAGGCCCTCGAAACCTGCAAGTCCCATCTTGCCGACCGGAACTCCAAGGACGCGGGGGACAATGAGGCATCCCTGGAGAAGGTTCGACACAAAACCGTGGAAAAGGCTTTAGCTGAGGCCAGGAGGAGAAGGGCCATGGAGCTCAGTGCCCTTCCCCGATCGAGCTCAGGATTCGCCGAGTGCTCCACTCCCTCTGTCGCGAAGGGTTTGAGGAACCCATGGTGGCTCCGGAGAGCAGCTTCGCGGAGCTCGCTTTGAGGTTCGTCGAGGCGCTAGAGGGCGCCATCCCCAAGGTGGAAGGGGTGTTGGACAATGAGTGACACGACCTCTTTTCTGAAGCCGCGACGCGCGTCTTCAGCCATCTTCACCTCCGCCAGCCAGGGTTCGACTTTGAATTCGTGATTCCCCCGTTCACCCACAAGGTCCGCAGCAGTGCTGCGGAAGCAGTGAAGGCCATTGTGGAGATGCCGGTGAATAGGTTCACTCACATACCTATTCAACCGCCCCCTAAAACTGCAGAAGTTAGTGGTGAGTAAGACGATGCCAGTGATGTCGACGATGAGTTCTTTGCTGATGGGGCGAGCGGCGACGAAGGCTCCTCCTGTTTCCTCTTTCTTGTTTCATTCATACACCATTCGACATGCCTCTTGGAGTCGTTAAACTGGTTGTATTCGCAAAAACTTTTAATATTTGTAATAATTTTCGAACTGCATGATTGCCCTCTTTGCCTTGTTTCCTTCTTGCTTGTTGTGTCACTCTGCGTGGGCAGGGCCCGGCCCCGCGCATATCTTAGCCGTCATTGGGGCCGTTCGGATCACGATGGATGGTCCCAAGGGATGAGTGGCTATGGGGCCAGTGAGGCCCTTGAGTCCCGATGCTCAGGGGTCCCTGTCGGGGGATGAACCCCGGGTACCCCAAAGACGGCGGGTCGGACGGGATGCCCGCGCGTCCGGGCCAACTTCTCTATCCGACCTACTGCCTGGCCGGCTGCCGGCGGCGGCTGCCAGCCGGCTGTCCAGAGTCAACCACGACGTCCTATCGGACACGACGCAGACGAGATGACCGTACCTGCGCTCTGCTGAGCAATAGCGGCGAATCATAGCGTATGTCATATGTCACCTCGGATGACATATGGTATTGTGTAGTTGGTGGTGTAGTAAGTGGGAGTTGGCCCACCCACCATGCCTACTCCTTCACTATATAAAGCCACCACCACTCACACACTCAGGGAGGATTCCCATCCATCCATGCTCACTCACGTACAGGAGCACAAGCTCCACACCACGCTCCCTTACTAGCTAGCTCTCTCCTACCGCTATTTCTACACAGCTCTAGGAGCAACCCTGTACTGAGATACCGCATACATACAGACATGCATCTGTAGGGGAATTATCTCTTCGGAGAGCCCCGAACGTGGGTAAACAACTGCGTGCTATTCGCATACCCATCCCGGACCATCCATGGCAGCCTCGCCCTCACCCTGATAAGCCACCCCGTGGCATCTGCCGTCTCGCGAGACCCCCAGTGACGAAACCACGACAGTTTGCGCCCACCGTGGGGCAAGTTGTTGCTGGTTCCGCGGTCTGGGCGGGACCATCTTTATGGCCATCACCGCGTTGTCGCTGTCGTCTCTCCAGCAGCGCTCGGGGGCTCGATTTCGACTCGGCCCCGGCGGGGCTGCGCGAGGCGGCACGCCTTAGTCGTCAACCTCACCATCTTCGTCATCACCGTCGAGGCGTCGCGCCATCTCTCCAGCAGCGCTCGGGGGCTCGATTTCGACCCGCCCCTAGAGCGGCCGCGCTGGACGCTGCGTCCTCGTCGGTGGCGTCACCATTTTCGTCATCACCATGGGAGCTAGTCCCCAGCTCCAGCCCGCCCTCCGCGTCGTCCGGCTCCGCTCGCGCATACGTCGCCCCGCCATGCCGGTCGTGCCCGTGCTGCGCACCGTCCAGCTACTGGGGCCTCTCCGCGCTGGCTCCCGTGCCCAGCCGGCTGACCGCCCGGCGCTGCTTCCTCCTCGGCTCCACGCCGGCTCCCACGCTCGACGGTTGTGTGGAGGGTCGACCGTTCGGCCCCTCCCCAACGCGCGGCCGGTGCCCCCACGCCAGCCTCGTCCAGCCGGCCGCGGCTCGCGCTACCTCCGCCAGCCGGCACCCCCACGCCCGCCTCGTCCGACTGGCCGGTTCGCGCCGCCTCCGCCTCCGGGCGACTCCCCCAGTCGCCGGCGCTCGGTCGCCTCCCGCCGGCCGGCCACGCATCCGCTGGGGCTGTCCGCATCTGGCTGGGTGCCCATGCGGGGCTGGGGCAGGGTGGCCGGATGCCCATGGGGCTGGCTGGAGAGACAGACGTGGCCGGCTCTAAAAAAATTGCGTACAAGAAAAACACGTGCATGCACGCACGGCCGGCTGCTGTGGTCGACTGCCCGCATCAACGCTCGGCCCTTCGCCGGCTCCCGCCTCGCCTCGACCCTGCACGCCCGGCTCCGCCTCTCCATTCTGGCTGCTCCCTCTCCGTTACTTGGTCCAGCCGTCCGACCGGTCGGGGCGTCCCTCGAGCGGCCAGAAGCTCGGGCCACCTGTCGGCGATTGCCTCCGACCCGACTACAATAAAAAGCAATGTGAGCTCACATCTGCCTATCTTTGCACCGCAAACACAGATAACCCCGAGTGACGCTCGGGAGGTATCCCCGCATTTTTTCAGCTGCTTAGCTGTTCGCCTCGGGCCCAACTAGTGTTGGCTCGGAGGCTGATCGATTGGCCTTGTACGTTTGTTCCCACAGTCGGCCTAGTAGCATGCACGATACCGATGGCCCACTCTTTGTCTCAGCTACAGACCGCAGCGCGGCTGTCCGGCTAGCAAGAGCAAAAGCTGGAGGTCACCTCACGCGAAAAACGTCCGGGAGTAACGGTTCGGGCGACCCGGCCCTTTGCTTTATTTTTAACTACTCAGTTAAATCCGCACCCCGGAGTCTGAGTACTGTATGCTCCGTTCCGCGGCCCCACTCTTAGCCACAGACCGGCTCCCGGCTGTCCGGCTAGCGAGAGCACAAGCCAAAAAGCTAAGGGGGCACGAAAGACTAAAGGGGGCTCGGACCAAACCGGGTCAGCACCCTCCGCACAAAACTTGCATGCTAAAACACAAAACATCCGACATATCTGCACTTGCTAACTTTGCCTTTTACACAATCATTTCCATGGGAAACCCTCCTCCTCGCACCGAGGCTCAGAGGCTACACCCAGTGGGTGTGCCGGGTGCGCCGGCACGCCTCGCTGGGAAGGCGACTCACCGGCTACAGGCTCGCGGCTAGCTGCCTCTGCTACATCGACTACAAAAACCCTCCGCCCGACTCTTCGAGTCACCCGGTGGCTCGGAGGCTATACCAAGTGGGTGCGCTTGCGCGCCCCCACTAGAAAAATGCCATGCCTGTTGCCGGCCCACCGCCGGCTGGCACCGGGCTCCTTGACGCCGCCATCTACCCCAACGACAGCTGAAACCCTTTGCTCTACTCTTCGAGTCGCCCGGAGGCTCGGACGCTACACCCAGGGGGTATGCTGGCGCGCTCCCGCCGGAAGCAAGTCGCGCCGGCTGCACGCCCGCATTCAGGCCTCATCGACGACTTCTACAACAACAACAATGACGAGGAAAAACCTGCACCCGACTCTTCGAGTCGCCCGAAGGCTCGGAGGCTACTATCGGAGGGATGACCCCCGGGTACCCCAAAGATGGCGGGTCGGACGGGATACCTGCCCACCCTGGCCAACTGCTCTACCCGGCCTGCTGCCTGGCCGGCTGCCGGCTGCGCCTGCCAGCCGGCTGGCCAAAGTCAACCGCGACGTCCCATCGGAGACGACGCAGATGAGATGGCAGTACCTGCGCACTGCTGAGCAATAGTGGCGGACCATAGCGTATGTCACATGTCACCTCGGATGACATATGGTATAGTGTAGTTGGTGGTGTAGTAGGTGGGAGGTGGCCCACCCACCATGCCTACTCCTTCACTATGTAAATCCACCACGACTCACACACTCAGGGAGGATTCCCATCCATCCATGCTCACTCACGTATAGGAGCACAAGCGCCACACCACTCTCCCCTACTAGCTAGCTCTCTCCTACCGCTATTTCTAATACAACTCTAGGAGCAACCCTGTACTGAGATACCGCATACATAAAGACATGCAGGAGTAGGGGTATTATCTCTACGGAGAGCCCCGAACCTTGGTAAACCACTGTGTTCTATTCGCATACCCGTCCAAGACCATCCACGGTAGCCTCGCCCTCACCTTGATAAGCCACCCCATGGCATCTGCTGTCTCGCGAGACCCCCCGTGACGAAACCACGACAGTCCCCCTTGACATATGAGCAGCCCTCATGAAGGGAACACGGTGATGATAGGTTTAGCTTGGAAATTTTGAACACCTTATGCTCTACTCCAGTAGGGCCCGACCCCGTGCATACCTCACCCGCCGTTGGGGCCGACCGAATCACTAAGCACGGTTACAAGGAGTGAGGGGCTACAGAGCCAGTGAGGCTCCTGAGTCGCGATGCTTAGGAGTCCCAATTGACAAACAAGCTCCAGCGTCCTCCGTAATGTTTCGATTTTGAGCGCACTGAGCTCTGCGTCGGCAGGGCCCTGCCCCGCGCATACCTTGGTCGCCGTTAGGAGCAACCGGATCACCAAGCACGACCCCGAGGAGTGAGGGGCTATGGAGCCAGTGAGGCTCCTGAGTCGGATGCTCAGGACTCCCCCTTGACGAACGAGCATCTCCCATACATTTCCTCACCATCTTGTCCTCAGAGGGGCGCGTGAAGACCAGGTTTGGCAGATCTGGTAAGGCAGCGACTAACAGGCCCGGCCCGGTAGTAGCCCCTATGCAGCCCCCTTACACGTACATCTGAGGGAATGCAGCGACATGGGACCGCGAGGAGCCTTCCTGAGGTTGGATGCAATTGCTGGGGCGTCCTCAGTTGTTTATCCCCAGCACTGGGCATAGGGCTTCCAAATTGCATGGTCATAGCCATTAGTGGTCAGTGTTGATTTCTCTGCCAGCACGGAGTTGTGGCTTCCACATTGTGTGGGCATAGTCATTAGCAGGCAGTGTTGACTTCTTCGCCAGCACAGAGATGTGGCTGCCACATTGCATGGGAGGGAACCCCTTCGCGTCCTCGGGGGGCTCTGGGCGTGTACAACACATTGATTTTGTACGCGTGGCTGGCACAGTAGAACTGGGAGGTGTATCTGGGAGCTCACGAGGGTGCCTTGGCCTCGCGCGGTCCCTACCTCAAGGCGGGTTCCACCTGGGTCTTCTTGTTGATGGATTTATCTCAGGTCTTGGAGTCTTCCCTACAGCCTGCACCGAGCGTCCTCCCTAAGTCCATGGGAGGGTCAACCACCAGTAACCCGAGGAGATGAAGTGAACGGGACTGGCCCGCCAAACAGAGCTTAGCCAATGGATTTTTCGACGCTGCGGGGACGCAAACCAGCATAGTCGTCATGCCTTCCCTCTCATGAGGCGGCCAAAGGTGGGCCCGCTCAGGAGTGACAACATTCACACCGTCAAAATGCCATGCCGGCAAGAGGAGACGTTAGAAAATAGGTTGCATGCATGGAATAACTATTGAAATATGAGTAAACACGGCGGCTGCAGGGATACACCCTGGTCACCTGAGGATGACACGGCCCGGCGGGCGCACTGAAATGAAGCGCGCCAAAAAGTTACCTGGCACAAATCAACAAAAAGTCACGTGGCAGCCATGCTACTAAAGAGGCGAACCTGGCATTGTAGCTTGATCTTGTGCCTCCACGACCGCGGCCCTAACGGGCCTGTCGTCTCCCTGGGCCCAGGACCCATGCTTGGACCGGGCATCTCCCTCAACTCCTCATCACGACTCGGCACGCAAGGCTCGAGCATGGCCTGGGCAAGACGTTGGAATGTGACTCTGGCTTTCGCTAGGGCGAAGGGCATGCAGACGTAGTTGTTCTGGTAAGCCCACCCATGGTTGACGCTTGCCGGCCAAAAATGGCCCTGGGGCGAGGCTCTGTTGAAGGCGAGCGTGTTGACGCAGGCGCGCGGCCGGTTGACTAGGCCGACGATGGGGACTGCGGCTGGTGGTGTAGGGCATCCCCTTCCTTGCCCGGTCTATGCCTCCTGAAGTTCCTTGATCGCCTCGATGATCGACTCTCATGAGCTTGGCAGCTCGTGCCGTGCCCCTAGTTCTGACAGTCGCGCAGTAGGACATTCCTCGAGATTGTGCCCAAATGCCTTCCTTGTCTAACCAGCCATGTCGGGTGCCTTCCGAGAAAAAGCCGCTGAGCCCCAACCATGGGGGCACCAAGCACACCTTCCTATGCGACGGAAGGGGTGGCCCTACCCCCGAATGCAGGTCACAAGGCTCCTCCCTTGGTGGTTCCAGCCCCCTAGCGCTTCGCGAGGGTGAGCTGCTTCTTCGCCCTATGTTCGTCCTCGTGTAGCAGGGCGTCCTCCTCATCGTCCGAGCGTTTGGCCGCAGTTGCGCGGTACTTGCGGTCGAGGTAGCAGACGGCATCCTTCTCATCGTAGGCGACGGTGATAATGCTTCCACTCCCCAACAACTTGAGGACGTTGTAGCCGTGATGGGTCGCCCATGAACTTGGTGAGGGCCGGGTGTCCGAGGATGGCATTGTATGGAACGTGGATGTGGGTGACGTCAAAGATGATGGTCTCGGTGCGGTAGTTCTTGCATCCACCAAAAGTAATGGGTTGGTGTACTTGCCCAATGGGCACTACGGAATTATCAGTTACCCCTGAGAAGGGCTTGGTCGACATAAGTTGGTCGTACGGTGCTTGGAGTGTCTCGAAGGTCTCGATGGAGAGGACATTGAGCCCGGCTCCACTATCGATGAGGGTCTTGGTGACGAGGACGTTGCTGATGGTCAGGGTGGACAAAATGGGGAACTTGCCGCCCATGGCTGAGCACCTAAGATGATCCCTCGAGACGAAGGTGATGGCATTATGGGACCACTTGAGCGGACATATGGCCTCGGGCTTTGAAATTGCCATGTTCACCTCCCACGTGAACTGCTTGAAGACACGGTTGGAGGCCGTGGCCTGAGCGCCGCCAAGGATGCAGGATACGACCCTGATCTCCTGGAAGCCCCCAACCCGTCGTCCAGCATGTCCTGTTCCTTCCTTCTGGGTGGAGGCGGTAGTGGTGGCAGGCCGGCCTCACGGGGGCGGACCTCATGAGGTTGGCCGTGTCGTGACCACTTCGGAGGGTCATCGGGCCAGCGGTCCTCCCGAGCCTGATCGTGCCAACGGTCTTCCTGAGGCTGGTCGTGCCACCCTTGGTGCCGATCCCTTGTCGGGACCATGATCCTAAGCCACAAGATTCTAGTCCATAACACATCATATCACTTTGTGGTCTCACGCACGGTCATCTTTACGGCTAGCACCTTACCTAGGCCGGGACCGTTTGCGTCTTTTGACTCACGTATGTGAATGTGTTGCTAGCATTCAAATGTCAAAGAACCGGTGCCAACATGACTAGTCGTAGAGCCCAAGTGGCACATCCGTACAGGGACAGGCATACATAACCAAGCAATGCAGGTGTCAATCTCTAGTGTGTGTAGACGAGTCATAGCAAGCTACAAGGACTCCATTACACTACGAGACATTTCCCCGAATGGACAGACAAAGCAGCAAATAAGGATACATGTTGGTCAATCAATGTGTCCGGAGTAGTAGCAAGCTACCAAGGCTCGATGGAAGCACAAAGAGGCATTTCCCCATAAAGAGTACTACTAAAGGCACACAACTAGGTGTCGAATCCCATACATACCTTTGCATGCCACATGTACGCACGACATGCCCGATATGCATAGATACAACTATGGCATCACAACATAACTATACAACACTACAACATTTACTTCGAAGGCTCGAAAGAGCCAATACAATAAGATGTTACAAACATGGGTCACAAGACCCAACATTCAGAGCAATCAAACAAACAAGCAGAAGTTAAACATGCTTGGGTACAGACATCTACAAAAGTGGCTAGAGGAGCCTGAAAAGCTACAACGACCCTACCAAAGGAATCAATACACCACTACGGACCCACTTCCATCCCACTACGAGAAGGCCATCCATAGCACTCACGCTTATCTTGCGTATTTTAGAGTATCCACTTCAACTTATCTATGAACCACATAAGTTCTCCAAGTAGTCCATATCCGAGGACGCATCTATTCGAATAGATTCAAAACCCTGCAGGGGTATACTTCTTCACACACGCACTCGCCACCTATCTCTATGTGCACATAAAAGGCACCTCGGCAACCTTCAAGTGGAAGCCCAGCGAGGGAGTCGGCCACGACCGTCAATCACATAAGACCCTAATTCATGATTATTGCCTAGATGAGATTGAACCCGCACGGAAGTCCACTACGGCCTCAAACGATGTGCGCAGGGTTCCCAAGCCCACCGTTCGGGTGCCACTTGGTACACCGTGCCACTATGCCTATACCGCATCATAGTCCACCCCGTCGGGCAGCGCCATGCATGGCCACGAACACTTTTCCTACAAACACCAGAAACTAGTTGCAACTCCTGGACAGAGGCCAAGGAAATTAATGGGCCAAGAGGGTCAATTAAGTATCCCAATGTGCGGTATTATCTTGTCTTGGATAACATACACAGAACTCAGTTCTTAAGGATGGTCCCAATGAGACAACCCGCCATGTACTCCTACATGGCCCCTCATCGCTACCTTTACAAAAATCGTGTTCACACACTTAGCTCTCACACAGTAGAACATGAACACCGCCATTCCGATTCATCGCCCAGATGGATCAAACCCGACCCGACACGACTCTAAGCATAGTAGGCACAGTAAGTAAGAAAGCATGAATGAGTAAGCACAACAAGGCTCAAGCAGCTGCTACTCATGCTAAGTGGTTTAAACAATTTACTATGGCAAAGATAGGTCATGCAAAGGAATGGGTTCAACTACCATGAACAGGTAATAGTTGAATCATTGTTGTCCTAATGCAGGAAAAGAACACATTCAATGCAATGCAACAACCATGATGCATGATATGACAAGTTGCGGTACTGAATTGGCCTAGAGGAGTATTTAGCCAAGTTAATTGAAGTGGAATTCAAACTACTCCAAATGATATTTCCTATGTTGCCCTAGCCATAAAATGTCCTACTTAGTGGAGTTAACTTGTTCAAACATGCATGATCATGGCATAAACAGATTAATTGGATTTTTTTGATCATTTCTCATTTACAAATTATTTTCATCCGTCTTATAGATTATTTTCTATAACTCCGCCTATGTTGTCTCAACATAGCCGGTTCCAAGCCCGGGTAAAGGAGGAGGGTTGTGATAGGCTTGGCGAGCCAACGTGAAAACCCAGCCACTCTTATGGAGATGAAACCCAAAAGATTTTCGTTGGGGCGTAACCCTCTCAGCGACGCGCCACATCGGAACCCGGGTGTGGTGGAAAATGGGCAAGGGCCGGGCCGTCACCCCCCAGGTGGCGCACCGTATCGTGATCTGGATACGGTCACAAGTGAGCGAGGATCGGGTCGTCGCATCCTTAGTGGCGCGCTACATCGGCGCCCGGGTGTAGTGGAAAATGAGCGAGGGTCTTCGCATTTGACTCGACGGGTGCGAAGGGTAAGGAAGCTAGCCGAGCCTAGGAGGATTCGATTAGGTAGCTGGAACGCAGGGTCTCTGACAGGTAAGCTTCGGGAGGTAGTTGATTCAGCGGTGAGGAGAGGCATTGGTATCCTTTGCGTCCAAGAGACCAAATGGAGGGGACAGAAGGCGAAGGAGGTGGAGGGTACCGGCTTCAAGCTGTGGTACACGGGGACGGTTGCAAACAGAAATGGAGTAGGCATCTTGATCAGCAAGAGCCTCAAGGATGGAGTGGTAGACGTCAAGAGACGTGGGGACCGGATTATCCTGGCCAAGCTGGTAGTTGGGGACTTAGTCCTCAACGTTATCAGCGCTTATACCCCACAAGTAGGCCACAATGAGAACACCAAGAGGGAGTTCTGGGAAGGCCTGGAGGACTTGGTTAGGAGTGTACCGATCGGCGAGAGGCTCTTCATAGGAGGAGACCTCAGTGGCCACGTGGGCACATCTAACACATGTTTTGAAGGGGTGCATGGGGGATTTGGCTATGGCATCAGGAATCAAGAAGGAGAAGATGTCTTAAGCTTTGCGTTAGCCTATGACATGATCGTAGCTAACACCTTCTTTAAGAAGAGAGAATCACATCTAGTGACTTACAGTAGTGGGCAGCACTCTAGCCAGATTGATTTCATCCTCTTGAGAAGAGAAGACAGGCGTGCATGCCTAGACTGTAAGGTGATACCTGGAGAGAGTGTTGTCCCACAGCATAAGCTTGTGGTTGCTGACCTCCGTTTTCGGATTCGTGTCCAGCGGGACAAGCGTGCCAAAGTCGCTAGAACGAAGTGGTGGAAGCTCAAGGGGGAGGTAGCTCAGGTGTTCAAGGAGAGGGTCATTAAGGAGGGCCCTTGGGAGGAAGGAGGTGATGCAGACAACATGTGGATGAAGATGGCGACTTGCATTCGTAAGGTGGCCTCAGAGGAGTTTGGAGTGTCCAGGGGAAGTAGAAGAGAAGCTAAAGATACCTGGTGGTGGAATGATGTTGTCCAGAAGGCAATCAAGGAGAAGAAAGATTGTTTCAGACGCCTATATCTGGATAGGAGTGCAGACAACATAGAGAAGTACCAGATGGCAAAGAAGGCCGCAAAGCGAGCTGTGAGTGAAGCAAGGGGTCGGGCGTATGAGGACCTCTACCAAAGGTTAGACACGAAGGAAGGCGAAAGGGACATCTATAAGATGGCCAAGAGCCGAGAGAGGAAGACGAGGGATGTTGACCAAATCAAGTGCATCAAGGACGAAGCAGTTCAACTCCTGGTGAAGAACGAGGAGATTAAGCATAGATGGCGGGAGTACTTTGACAAGTTGTTCAATGGGGAGAGTGAGAGCTCTACCATTGATCTAGATGACTCCTTTGATGATACTAGCAGGCATTTTGTGAGGCGAATCCAGGAGTCGGAGGTCAAGGAGGCTTTAAAGAGGATGAAAGAAGGCAAGGCGATGGGCCCCGATTGTATCCCCATTGAGGTGTGGAGAGGCCTCGGGGACATAGCGGTAGTATGGCTAACCAAACTTTTCAACCTCATTTTTCGGGCAAACAAGATGCCAGAAGAATGGATACGGAGTATATTAGTACCAATCTTCAAGAACAAGGGGAATGTTCAGAGTTGTACTAATTACCGTGGAATTAAGCTGATGAGCCATACAATGAAGCTATGGGAGAGAGTCATTGAGCACCGTGTAAGAAGATTGACAAGCGTGACCAAAAATCAGTTTGGTTTCATGCCTGGGAGATCAACCATGGAAGCCATTTTCTTGGTACGACAACTTATGGAGAGATATAGGGGGCAAAAGAAGGACTTGCATATGGTGTTCATTGACTTGGAGAAGGCCTATGATAAGATTCCGCGGAATGTTATGTGGTGGGCCTTGGAGAAACACAAAGTCCCAACAAAGTACATTACCCTCATCAAGGACATGTATGATAATGTTGTGACAAGTGTTCGAACAAGTGAGGGCGACACTAACGACTTCCCAATTAAGATAGGACTGCATCAAGGGTCAGCTTTGAGCCCTTACCTTTTTGCCTTGGTGATGGATGAGGTCACAAGGGATATACAAGGAGATATCCCATGGTGTATGCTCTTTGCGGACGATGTGGTGCTAGTCGATGAGAGTCAGACAGGGGTTAACAGGAAGTTGGAGTTGTGGAGGCAAACCTTGGAATCAAAAGGTTTTAGACTTAGTAGGACTAAAACCGAGTACATGAGGTGCGCTTTCAGTACTACTAGGAACGAGGAGGGGGAGGATGTTAGCCTTGATGGGCAAGTGGTGCCTCAGAAGGACACCTTTCGATATTTGGGGTCAATGTTGCAGAAGGATGGGGATATCGATGAAGATGTGAACCATCGAATTAAATCCGGATGGATGAAGTGGCGCCAAGCTTCTGGCATTCTTTGTGACAAGAGGGTGCCACAAAAGCTAAAAGGCAAGTTCTATAGGACGGCAGTTCGACCCGCAATGTTGTATGGCGCTGAGTGTTGGCCGACTAAAAGGCAACATGTGCAACAGTTAGGTGTGACGGAGATGCGCATGTTGAGATGGATGTGTGGTCACACAAGGAAGGACTGCATCCGGAATGATGATATACGAGTTAAAGTTGGGGTAGCGCCAATTGAAGAGAAGCTTGTCCAACATCGTCTGTGATGGTTTGGGCATATTCAGCGCAGGCCTCCAGAAGCCCCAGTACACAGCGGACCGCTTAAGCATGCTGATAATGTCAAAAGAGGCCGGGGTAGACCGAACTTGACATGGGAAGAGTCTGTAAAGAGAGATCTGAAGGACTGGAGCATCACCAAAGAACTAGCCATGGACAGGGGTGCGTGGAAGCTTGCTATCCATGTGCCAGAACCATGAGTTGGTCGCGAGATCTTATGGGTTTCACCTCTAGCCTACCCCAACTTGTTTGGGACTAAAGGCTTTGTTGTTGTTGTTATAGATTATTTTCTATGATCTTTAGAAGTTTTAATATTTTATGAAAATATTAAACCATTTACTGATTTGTTTTAATTCCAGAAGCATTTACTGTGTCATCATGACTTCATTGTGAGGTCAGCAGGTCAATGGGCTGGTCAAACTCAAACCTGACCAGCGGGACACGGACCCGCTGGTCAGTGACTCATTTGGTTAACAGGGTTAATTAGCTTTAAGGTAATGCAAACTAAACCTATTAGCAGGCCTGGGGCCCACTGTCAGTGTCTCTAGGGGTAATTAACAGGGCCATTAGCCACTAATGGCACTACCACATTGGCATCACCGGTGTTGAGCCGCAGGTGACCCGAATCCACGGCGGAGGCACGCCGGAATTCCTCCTCCGGCGACCTAACACCGCGCGGAGAGGTCCTATGGGGAGATAGACGTGCGCTGCGTCGACTGGTGCATGCGGTTGATCGCGGGGACGCAGGAGTCGACGCCGGCAACAAGGGGAGCGGCAGAGGGGGGCTCGGGCTTGCACAATCGCAGGATTGCGGGGCACGGAGGAGCTCGACTAATGGTCCTACGCCTTCTGAAGAGCTCCAGGAGCTCAAATTTGATCTTGGCCATGCCGGTGGAAGACCACAATGATGGCTGAAAGAAGCTCAGTGGCGGCGAGCTACGGTTTCGGCGGGGAACGGCACTAGGCACACTAGCGAGCATGCGGGGATGAGGGGTTAGCAAGAGGGGCTCACAGCTATCCCGATGAGCTGGCCAGTGGGCTCGGGGACGACCGGGACGACACAAATTGACGGCGGGAATCCACGGCGGACGACGGTTTTGGTTAGGAGGGGGGAAGGCAGAGGAGAGCACGGGGGAAGAGAGGAGAGGGTTCGTCCCGATCCGGACGGCTCTAGGGTCCTAATCCCCTTCTCCAGCAAGGCTAGCAGGCTGGAGGCGTGGCGCCCCGGCCATGCGCGTCATGCCTGCCTTCGCCTATGCCTACTGGCAGAGGTAGGGGACGACTTGCATGGGCCAGGTGGGCCGGGTGGGCTGCCAGGCCTCAGGTAAGCCCCTTTTTTAGTTTTTGTTTTCTGTTTTCTATTTTTCTGACATTTTTTTGATTTTGTGAGGCCAAAATACCTAGCACAATAATGCCCACATATTTATGAAATATAGTTTGATTATTTCAAACTTCCACAAAAAAGTTTGGACATTTTTGGACGTCTATCATATTTATAATGCTTTATAAGTCGATTTCTGTAGCACTAGATTCTCATTTTAAAATGTTATTCTTGGTTTGAAAATCTATTTTTCTCTGATATGGAGTTACCAATATTTATCAGAGACAATGAACATTTTTTAAGGCATTTCTGATTTAGTGAAATTATTTTTAAGTTTAACTTATTAAAATTTTATTTGAGCTAGGGTTTCATCATCCCCATTTCAGGTTTCATTTGATTTTAAACATGATGCCATGATGGCTATGAAATGACACACAAAGGCTAAGCTAGGGCTGTGACATCCATGTTATCCCAGTGGCCTCCACCGCGTCCAAAGCCGCAATCGGTGCGTCTCGGGCGTCGGCCGAATTGTTCAGCGTGGACCATCCTGAGCTCTTGGCAGTTGGCGGTGTCGTGGTTGTTGGTGTCATGGAAGATGCAGGTTGGTCTCCCCCCTAAAGGGTGCTCCTCGACTCGGCCGTGCTTTGGCTCAGGCTTGGCTGTGAGTACCCCCGGGGCCTTGCACTTCGCCTCCTTAGCCTTGGTCTTCTTATCCTCTGGCTTTGCCATCTGAAGCTCACGGAGGGACAACAGGCCTTGTTCGGCCTTGGTGCACCTGTTCGCTAGGTTGAACATCTCTAGGGCAGAGCACAGCTCGTCGTTCATGGCGAGCTTTTCTTTCATCTTTGTGTCTGTGACGCTGTTAGCGAAAGCGGAGATGATGGCCTCATTCGACGCCTTCGGGATCTTGAGGCGTGTGGTGGTGAAACGTTGTATATACTTGTGCAGGGTCTCCCCACCTTAGCTCGCTACTTGATGGTTACTACGACGAACTCGCTCTATGACGACGAAGAAGATGAGCACGACAGTTTACACACGTTCGGGCTGCTGTGAAGCGTAATACCCTACTCCTGCTTTGGTGGATTGCCTCTTGTGGAGGTTTGGGTGGATGAACTAGAACAGTGGGCTTGAATCTCACGAGGGCGCTCAAGAGGTGTTCTTGGTTCTCTGTCTTGCGGTGGTGCATCGAGTGGTTAAGTGTTGTATCGGATCCCCTCTACTGTGCGGCCTGGCCTCTATGTATAGCGGTTGCCCGGGTCCTCTTCCCTTATCACAATGGCTGGAAGGAATCTCACAATGGAAAATTTTGAAGGGGGCCAGTAGTACATCAGATCCCTGTCCAAAGGTGGTCTTCGCCTGCATAGTAGCTGTTGGTGATGCAGTGGTGGGCTCGGCGATCGCTTCTGTCCTGCAGGGCTCGTGGTCGTGGTCTTGTTGCACCGGAAAGGAAACCTTTGGGCTGTGCTTTGCAAACCCACATACACCCTTGATCTCTTTGCACCAAAGAGGAAACTGCACCGCCTAGTGCGTTGGTGCCCGCCTGTCCTTCCTTGCGTCACCTTTGACTCCTGAGGCCGGGCTCTTCATAGAGAACCCCACCGCTCGGGAGGGGGCCTAAGGAGGCCCATCCTTGCTGGTCTTGATGCCACTCTTCCTCACGAGCCTAGGGTCCTCGCGAGGGCCTTGTGTTGGGTTGTGCCACGCCAGGCCACGCCTGGCTGACGAAGTGGTCCATGCCGTGGGCTGCAGGCAGGTAGGACTGGGTACCCCCATTCCCAAAACATCGACAGTAGCCCCCAAGACCAAGGCATGCCTGAGCCGGTCTTAGGGTGAAGCCTTGAGGATGGCCTAGATCGCCGCACGCCCCAGATGCCTGCGAGGCCAGGAATGGCGTGCGTCGTGCGTCTAACATGGGGCGTCCTCATGGCCACCACCTGAATCGACAAAAGTGTGACTTCCAGTGCCGGGCCATTATTGTTATCCTCTTCTGCGCGCTTGCTCTTTCTCCCAGATCCCGTCCTTTGCTGAGACCCCTCCAGATCCAACATCGCTCCTTTCTCCCTCCGAATGCCCCTCGCTGGCAAGTCCAAGGCAGAGGCACAAGGTTCGGCCTCCACTCCCATCTCGTCGGCCCTCTCCGAGTCCACCATTGCCAAGGATGGCGACCTAGTCCCGGTGCTCCCGTCGATGGAAGACGGGACCAACGAGCACAGGCGGACTTTGATATGCGGCGGCTCCTCAAAGAGGCGGCCCTTATCCAGGTCAGCCTACCCCTTGTTCATCCATAGCGTCTTCCCCGGCTTGCGCCGCCATTCTCTGCGTTCTTCAGCGCCATCCTCGATCACTACGGGATCCAGGCCCTTTATCTTCGGCCCTACTCCATCCTTATCTTGTCCATCTTCGCCTTTTACTGTGAGGCCTTCGTGGGTGTGAAGCCTTCGGTGGCCCTCTTCCGGCATTCACTTCAGTTTGCGCGTGCACGACAGTGCTTAACGCTCGGCATGCATCTCCTTCGTCGTAGTACAGAGCGGCAACATGCTCCTAAAGGCCAAGAAGAAGGTGGAGAACTTATGGCACTATTGGGTCTTCATGGATCCTGTGATTCCCAACTCCTGCTTCGAGCTGCCGAAGGGACTGCGGGAGAAGAATCCTGCTTGGAGCTCCGCAAAGCTTTCTGACCCCCGAGCCAAGCCCGTCTTGGAGTGGATCTCCCGCGAAATCAACGCCAGGAAGCTGACAGGGGGATGATAGCAAACGAGTTCTTGACGGAGCGCCTGGCGCCCCTCCAGTCTCACTCTAGGCCCCTATGGGACTATCCAGGCAGCGGCGACAACCTCAGGCTTCGGTCTGCGTCCATAACCCCTGAGGAGCTGAGTAGGCCTATGGCGACCCTGCTCAACGACGACCCCGGTGATCTCCCCAAGCTCTGCGCCCCGCCGTACCACCACAACGATGTGTCTGCTTTGGTTACTAACATGCCCGCCTTTGAGGAACGGGGCCTCTCCCCAGTCGAGGGCCTTGGCTCCCCAGTGACGGTGTCCTCCGGTGACACCTCAAGCGAGGAGGATTCGGAGAAGACATCGGACGACAACCCAGCAGGGTCATCCCCCCCCGTCGCAAAGTGTGCTCCGGCGTAACCTCGAGGACAACGACGATGCTAGTGAAGTTTCTACTAGGGGCTCTGCACGTCCCGCTATGTTTGCCAGGGGGCTCGTGCCACGCGGTCCGCCTGCCTGACGACCCCCAGGAAGCGAGGGGCCAAGTCTCCTTCGGTGCACCCTGCCTGGCAGGCGTGGTGCTTGAGGTGTCGGCTTCGCCCCCGTCCGAGTTGCAGCCTGCGATCACGTCGATCCCTCCAGCAGCAGTGCTGCTACGCGGTGCCCGTGTCCCCTGCTATGGCGGTGGGCTCGCCAAGGGGGGAAGGGCGTCCCTGTTGTAGGAGCGGAGGGGAAGTGGAAGTGTGTCGACATGGAGGTGTAAGTACCCATTTCGACCTTGCCTGCCCTTGGTAGCTTGGGTCATGTCGAAGGTGTCCTCCAATGCTACGCCTGCTCGTGTCGTGCCGACATCGCCTGACGAGGTGCATGCGGGCGAGTGGGTGAAGGCTCGCAATGCAACCCTCTTGACCACCACCGCGAAGCCCCCGGAGCCCCTAATGCCTATTGGTGTGGTCGCTCCTGTTCTTGAGGGTGTGCTGGTACCACTGTCCTGAGGGCCATCCCCTGAGGGCCAGCCACCCATCGAGGCAGCCTCCGGAGCCACTTGCCCCTCATGTTGCCGTCTCCTAGGAGGCATCGCCTGCTATCGTGCAGGCGACTCCTCTGGAGGGGGACTTTGTGCCCCCATCACATGGTCTTAACGTCCTAGAAAAAGTTCGAGATGCCCTCATGAGGGCTAACGATCGCCTAGCGAGCGGGCTTCTGGGTCTCCTCTCCAGGTGGCTCCGGTGTAACGCCTCTATCGTGGTGTCCCCCGACCAAGCCAAGGCTTCCGTGGCGAGGAGCAAGAAGGAGGCCGCATTGGCCGAAGCAGCCCTTGAGGCGGCGCTAGCTAGCGTGGCGTCTGCTGAAGGGCGCCGCAACGAGGTGGAGTCCCGCTTGAAGGTCCTTCTGGAAGAGAAGTTCGTGCTCGAGGAAGAACTGCGTGGGTAGTGGGAGGCCCTCGAAACCTGCAAGGCCCAGCTTGCCGACCGGGACTCCAAGGACGCGGGGGATCAGGAGGCATCCCTAGAGAAGGTCCGGCGTGAAACCGCGGAAAAGGCTTTAGCTGAGGCCAGGAAGAGAAGGGCCGCGGAGCTCAGTGCCCTTCCCCGATCGAGCTCAGGATTCGCCGAGCGCTCCACTCCCTCTGCCAGGAAGGGTTTGAGGAACCCATGGTGGCTCCGGAGAGCAGCTTCACGGAGCTCGCTTTGAGGTTTGTTAGGCACTATAGGGCGCCATCCCCAAGGTGGAATGGGTGTTGGACAGTGAGTTACACGACCTCTTTTCTGAAGACAGGACACGCGTCTTCAGCCATCTTCACCTCCGCGAGCTAGGGTTTGACTTTGACTTCGTGATTCGCCCGTTCACCCCCAAGGTCCACAGCAGTGCTGCAGAAGCAGTGAAGGCCGTTGTGGAGATGCTAGTGAAGAGGTTCACTCACATCACTATTCAACCACCCCCTAAAACTGCAGGAGTTAGTGGTGAGGAGGACGATGCCAGTGATGTCGATGACGAGTTCTTTGCTGACGGGGCGAGCGGCCACGAAGGCTCCTCCTGATTTCTCTTTCCTATTTCTTTCCTACACCATTCGACATGCCTCTTGGAGGCGTTAAATTGGTTGTATTTGGAAAAACTTTTAATGTTTGTAATAATTGTCGAACTACATGATTGCCCTCTTCGCCTTGTTTCCTTTTTGCTTGCTGTGTCGCTCTGTGTCGGCAGGGCCCAGCCTCGCACATACCTTAGCCGTCGTTGGGGCCGACCGGATCACCAAGGACGGTCCCAAGGGATGAGTGGCTATGGGGCCAGTGAGGCCCTTGAGTCCCGATGCTCAGGGGTCCCCATTGACGTATGAGCAGCCCTCATGAAGGGAACATGGTGAAGATACGTTTAGCTTGGTAATTTTGAACACCTTATGCTCTGCGTCGGCAGGGCCATGCCCCACGCATACCTCATCTGCCGTTGGGGCCGACCAAATCACCATGGACAGTCACAAGGAGTGTGGGGCTACAGAGCCAGTGAGGCTCCTGAGTCGCGATGCTCAGGAGTCGCAATTAAAGAACAAGCTCCAGCGTCCTCCCTAATGTTTCGATTTTGAGCGCACTGAGCTCTGCGTTGGCAGGGCCCGGCCCCGCGCATACCTTGGCCACCGTTAGGACCAACCGGATCACCAAGGACGACCCCAAGGAGTGATGAGCTATGGAGCCAGTGAGGCTCCTAAGTCGTATGCTCAGGACTCCCCCTTGACGTACGAGCAGCTCCCATACCTTTCCTCACCATCTTTTCCTCAGAGGGGCGCGTCAAGACCAGGTTTGGCAGACGTGGGAAGGCAGCAACTACCAGGCCTGGCCCGATAGTAGCCCCTATGCAGCCCCCTTACGCGTACATCTCAGGGAATGCAGCGAGACGGGGCCGCGAGGAGCCTTATAGAGGTTGGATGCAACCGCTGGGGCACCCTCAGTTGTTTATCCCCAGCACTGGGCGTAGGGCTTCCACATTGCGTGGTCATAGCCATTAGTGGTCAGTGTTGATTTCTCCGACAGCATGGAGTTGTGGCTTCCACATTGCGTGGGCATAGCCATTCGTAGGCAGTGTTGACTTCTCCGCCAGCACGGAGATGTGTCTGCCACATTACGTGGGAGGGAACCCCTTCGCATCCTCAGGGGGCTCCGGGCGTGTACAACCCATTGATTTCGTACGTGTGTATGGCACAATAGAATTGGGAGGTGTATCTAGGAGCTCACGATGGCACAGTATAATTGGGAGGTGCTCTGACGACATTCACACCGTCAAAATGCCGTGCCGGCAAGAGGAGACGTTAGAAAACAGGTTGCATGCATGGAATAACTACTGAAATATGAGTAAACACGGCGGCTACATGGATACACCCTGGTCGCCTGAGGATGACATGGCCCAGTGGGCGCACTTAAATAAAGCGCAACAAAATGTTACCTGGCACAGGTCAACAAAAAGTCTCATGGCGGCCATGCCGCTGAAGAGCCGAACCTCGTGTTGTAGCCTGATCTTGTGCCTCCATGACCACGACCCTCATGGGACCGTCGCCTCCCTAGGCCCGGGACCCACGCTTCGCACGAGCATTTCCCCCAACTCCTCATTGCGACTCGGCTCGCAAGGCACGAGCATGGCCTGGGCAAGACGCTGGAACGTGACTCCGGCTTTTGCCAAGCCAAAGGGCATGCCGACGTAGTTGTTCGGCGAGCGCGTTGACGCAGGCACGTGGCCAGTGGACTAGGCCGACGATGGGGACTGCGGCTGATGGTGCAGGGCATCCCCTTCCATTCCTGTTCTATGCCTCCTAAAGTTCCTTGATTGCCTCGAAGATCGACTCTCGTGAGCTTGGCACCTCATGCCGTGCCCCTGGTTCTGACAGTCGCGCAGTAGGACGTGCCTTGAGGTTGTGCCCAAATGCCTCCCTTGTCTGACCATGCCGGGTGCCTTCCGAGAGGAAGCCGCCGAGCCCGACCCATGGGGGCGCCGAGCACACCTTCCTATGCGACGGAAGGGGTGGACCCGCCTCCGAATGCAGGTCACAAGGCTCCTCCCTTGGTGGTTCAAGCCCCCTAGCGCTCCGCAAGGGTGAGCTGCTTCTTCGCCCTATGTTCGTCTTCGCATGGCAGGTCGTCCTCCTCTTGGTCTAAGAGTTTGGCCGTAGTTGTGCGGTAAGTGCGGTCGAGGGAGAAGATGACATCCTTCTCATCACAGGTGACGGTGATGACGCTGCCACTCCCCAGCATCTTGACGACATTGCAGCCGTGATGGGTCGCCACCATGAACTTGGTGAGGGCCGGGTATCCGAGGATGGCATTGTATGGGATGTGGATGTGGGTTACGTCGAAGACGTTGGCCTCGGTGCGCTAGTTCTTGAGCCCACCGAAAGTGACGGGAGGCGTACTTGCCCAATGGGCACTGTGGAGCTATCAGTGACTCCTGAGAAGGGCTTGGTCGACATAAGTTGGCTGTACGGTACTTGGAGTGTCTCGAAGGTCTCGATGGAGAGGATATTGAGCCCGGCTCCACTGTCGATGAGGGTCTTGGTGACGAGGATGTTGCTGATGGTCGGGGTGCACAAAATGGGGAACTTGCCGGCCTTGGCTAAGCACCTGAGCCGATCGCTCGAGTCAAAGGTGATGGAATTATGGGACCACTTGAGGGGGCGTATGGCCTCGGGCTTCGGGAGTGCCATGTTCACCTCCGACGTGAACTACTTGAAGACACGGTCGAAGGCCGTGGCCTGAGCGTCGCCCAGGATGCAGGATACAGCCCTGATATCCTGGAAGCCCCCACCCCGTCGTCGAGCATGTCCTCTTCCTTCCTTCTGGGTGGAGGCGGTAGTGGTGGTAGGCCGGCCTCATGAGGGCGGACCTCATGAGGCCGGCCGCCTCGCGACCCCTTCGGAGGCTCATCGTACCAGCGGTCCTCCCGAGCCTAATCGCGTCAACGGTCTTCCTAAGGCTGGTCGCGCCACCCTTGGTGCTGATCCCTATTGTCCCAGTGGCCTCCACCACGTCCAAAGATGCAATCACTACGTCTCAGGCATCAGCCAAATTGTTCGGCGCGGACCAGCCTGAGCTCCTGGAAGTCGGCGGTGTCGTGGTTGTTGGTGCCATGGAAGATGCAGGTCGGTCTCCCCCATGCAGGGTGCTCCTCGAGTCGGCCGTTCTTTGGCTCAGGCGCGGCTGCGAATACCACCGGGACCTTGCGCTTTGCCTCCTTGGCCTTGGTATTCTTGTCCTCTGGCTCTGCCATTGGATGCTCATGGAGGGATAGGCGGCCTTCTTCGGCCTTGGCACACCTATTCGCCAAGTTGAACATCTTTCATCTTTGTGTCCGTGATGTTGTCAGCGAAAGCGGAGATGATGGCCTCATCCGACGCCTTCGGGATCTTAAGGCGTGTCATGGTGAAGCGGTGTATATACTTGTGCAGGGTCTCCCCGTCCTGTTGCTTCACACGTCGCAGGTCATTCACGGTGAGCGTGCGACCGTGGGTGCCTTGGAAGTTGGCGAAGAAGTGTTTGCTCAGGTCTTTCAAGGAGGTGATGGATCCCACCGGGAGGTTGAGCAACCAGGAGAGCATGGTGCCCTTCAGCGCCATGGGGAACTAGCATGCCACGACCTTGGTATCCTCGCCTGCAGCTCGTACGCTTAGCGAGTAGAGTTGTAGGTACTCGGCAGGGTCCGAAGTGCCATCATAGCAAGGCGGTAGATCGGTTTTGAACTTGCAAGGCCATGTAGTTGGATGGAGCTCCGGCGCGATGGCAAGGCAGGCCACCAGCTCGACGGGTGCTGCTGCAAATTCGGGTGGGACCTGGTCTTAACGCTCCTGAGGGGCCACCTCAAGCGGTTCCCGGTCGTGGCGCTAGTTCGGCGGCGCGGGGAGAGCATGCATCGACTCGCGGTCGGGGCACCACCTGGCACCTCACTTCATCCCTTGCCCTTTCTCGCGGCCCACGGGGCTAGTCGTGCGGGCGCGATTAACGCGTGGACTCAGGGTCGACGTCGTGCGGATGCGGAGGAGGTGGCGGCGCATCATGGGCCCCGTCGTCCGCCAGTGAGGGTTGGGGTCAAAGCGACTATGAGAGGGCCGAGGTGTCGCCGGTAGCGCTGACGAGCTGTGCGATGCACCGAAGCCAGTCGTCGTAGCGGTCGGGGGCGGGACGGTAGCAGAGCAGCTCGTTCGCCATGGCGAATGCACCCAAACCGCGCGCCGCCCCAGGTCGGACGTGGGAGGACCACCTGATAGCTAGGACGATCCATTGAGTGGCGCTGTGGCCATCGCGCTGCATGGTGGGAGGCTGGGAGGAGTCTTGCTGTTCGTGGGCATCCGGGACCGAGGCGGCGTTGGCCGTAGGCGAAGGGGACCCGCACATGCCGGCGCAACACACGGGTGCAGTCTGGTGACGCGGGTAGCTTGGCGCTTGGCGTGGCCTTGGTGGGCGTCAACCATCGGAGCCGTGAGGTGGAAGGAGATCTTGGCTTGAAGAAGACTTTGACACGCCCCCCTACCTGAAGCGCCAAATGTCGTATCTCTATAGACCACCCTGATCCCCCAGACCAGCCCCACTCGACGCGGACGATTGTGGGCGTCCCGTAGCTGCTTTTAGCGCTTGAAACCGTGCCCTCTGGCCGGCCAACTTCGGCGGTCCTCCGCCATGGGTTTGGTCGCCCATGGCCCCACACTGGTGGGTGCTGACGTGGTTGTCCGGTTAGTACTAACCAGCCTAGCTAATTAAGCCGTTAGCCACTGACAACGGCCCCATAGAGGGTCAAACCTCTGGTCAGCGTGGGGAATTAGCCCTTGACACTGACACGAGGGCCCCACCCTATCAGGTTTGACCTGGCCGGGTCTATTGACCTACTGACGTCACAGTGACGTCAGACTGATGCATTAACTGAATTTTTAGTATAAAAACAAATCAGGAAATTCAAGAAAATGTTTCAAAATTCTAAAATTCATATAAATTAATCTGTAAATCAGATGAAAATAATTTAGATATGATAGTTTATCAGAAAAATCCAATGAATCCAATGGTGCTATTATCATGCATGTTAGATAAACCTATGTAGTTGAACATTGACATTTATTAATATGTCGATACATGGAATATGAAATGGAGAATGACTTTGAACCTATATTCAAATCCACTCCACCCAACTCGAATAATAGTTGCATTAGCTCATCCATTCATGTTGTCATGCATCATATTGTTGCACTTGCCGTCTATTGATTGTTATTCATCGGCATTGCGGTAGGCCCTGCTTCTGAGGATACCTCGGAGTATTCCAACGAAGGAGAAAACCTTCCCGCTTCCCAGCAAGGCAAGCAACCCCTTTGATCATTCCGATAACATCCCACTCTCTTGCTCCTGGTCTTGTTTATGGCATTAGGACAAACGTTCACTTGTCTGTCATACATGGTAGATGAACCTATTCCTTTGCATGACCTGTCATTGTCATAGTAAATAGCTAAACCTTGCAACCTAGCATACCTGGTAGATGCTTGTGCCATGTTGTGCTTTGCTTAACTTGCCTGCTATGCTGAGAATTGTGTCAAGTCCGATTCATCCGGATGATGAACTGGAGTGAAACAATGTCATTCTGATGTGATAAGCTTATGATGAACCAGAGTTGGTAAAGGTAGCGATGAGAGGCTATGTAGGAGTACATAGCAGATTGTCTCATTGGGACCGTTCTTAGGAACCGAGTTCCGTGTTTGTGATCCAAGTCTAGTTACTACCACACGTTGGGATACTTAATTGACCCTCTCAACTTATCAATCGCTCAGTCCCTGGTCTAGGAGTTGCAAGTAGTTTGTGGTGTTTATAGCATGCTAGAGGCCGTGCGTGGCGCTGACCCTAGGGGTGGGTTATGACGTAGTAGGTAGTTGTACGGTGTACCAAGGGTCACCCGAATGGTGGGCTTGTGAACCCTGCGCACATCGTTTGGAACCATAGTGGAAACTTCGGACGGACTTCCGTGGGGTTCAGTCTCAAGTAGGTGATAGCCTGGACTAGAGGTCTTATGTGATTGACGGTCGTGGCTGACTCCCTCGCTGGGCTTCCGCTTGACGGTTGCCTCGGTGCATGGTTTTATGAGCACACAACAATAAGTGGCAAGAGCGTGGGTGAACAAGTACACCCCTGCAGGGTATGAAACTATTCGAATAGCTGCTTCCTCGGATATGGACTGCTTGGAGAATTTATGTTGTTCATAGATAATTTAATGGATGCTCATAAAAATATCAAGTCAAGTGTGAGTACCGTGGATGGCACTCTCGTGGGAAACGGAGGTGAATCCATGGTGGTGTATTGATGTGGAGTGAGTGGACTCACGTGCAATATCTAAAATCAAAACAAAGAGTTAAAATTGTGTAGTATAGGTTAGCATGACTCAAAGCTGGCATTGCTGCATAAACTACACAGATCCCCTTGTTGATACATGAGCATAATTAGTCTAGGTCTGCTTGAAAGACTTGCTGAGTATGTTTGTACTCATGTTTGCTTAATAAATGTTGCAGATGACACCGAGGACCCATCAGGTGGGTTCTTTATAGATGTCGACGATGCCGAATAGCTGGTGTCCCAGCTACGACCTTATGCCCTGTGGCAGGTTGTAGATAGTCAGGACATGTGCCTTTTGACCCTTTCATCTGTCTATACTCAGACACCTTTATGCTTCCGCTTAGTTTGTATGAACTTGCTTGTATGACTTGAGTGTCGGGTCATTTGACCCCTATCTATTAGAACATATTATGCAAGTCTCTTCTGAGCCTCTTAAATAAAAGTTGTGTTGATGTATGGTTATGTTGTGATGCCATAGTTGTATATATGCATATTGGGCATGTCATGCATATGTGTGACGTGCGACGGTATGTCTGGGATCCGACACCTAGTCATGTGCCTTCAGTAGTACTCTTTACGGGAAACAGCCTCTTTGTGCTTCCATCGAGCCTTGTTAGCTTGCTACTGCTCCGGACACATTGATTGACCGACATGTATCCTTGTTTGCTGTTGTGTCTGTCCCTTCGGGGAAATGTCTCGTAGTGTAATGGAGTCCCTTTAGCCTGCTACGACTCGTCTATGTGCAGTGATGGCATTTTTGTCCCACGGCGTAATGGAGTCCTCGTAGCTTGCTATGACTCGTCTACACACGCTTGAGGCCAACACCTGCATTGCTGGGTTACGTATGCTTGTTTCCATACGGATGTGCCACTTGGGTTCTATGACTAGTCATGTCGGCCCGGGTTCTCTATCGTTAGATTGCCAGCAACATGTTCACATACGTGAGCCAAAAGACGCAAACGATCCCGACTAAGGTAAGGCTGCAGCCGTCGAGCTTACCATGCGTAAGGCCGCAAAGCGATGTGATATGTTACAGTCTGTATTCGTATGACTTAGGATCGGGGTCCCGACAACGTTGGTATCAAAGTCTGATTGACATTAGGACTACCAAGCCAAACCGGTCGAAGTTGAGTCTAGAAACAGTATAGAAAAGTTGGGCAATAGATTGTGGAAGGGAACATAAGGCTCTTTTTACTCCTCTTCCCAAGTTATTCTATTCTAGGTCATTCTCATCTTTTCTACGAGGATAAGAACTAGGATTCTCACCTACGGCTTAGGAAGACGAGTTACTAGGCATGGACTATCAGCTAGCTTGTTCGCAAGTGAATGTCGATACTTGAGCATTGTTGGTGTGACAAACAGTTGGAGAAGATATTTGAGTCTAGATAGTCGAGTGGTTATGCTTTTCCAAACTTTTGTAGTTGTCTCAAAATCCTTTTTGAGCAATTACAGCCGTTATGTTGTCCAATTTCTGCTAGCGTCTCTAATGTCTTTGCATCATTCTTTGTTTCAGATGCCCCCTCGTCCTTCCCGTCAGGTGGTCCGTCTGACCAGGTGCATCGATGTACTAGGTCACACAGCCATGTTGGTTAGAGTTATGATGGAGGCTGGCTACCATTGGTACCCAGAGTCCACAGTGGAGGAGCAGTATCGAGATTTCAACCAGAGCCAGTATTTGTGCACTGTTAAGATATATCCCTCATATCCTGGAGCTGCAGACCCGCTTCACTGGACTTATGGATTAGGTGTCACCATAGACATGGTAGTTTAGGAAGCCGCGTACACCATGCAGACTATCATGAGGTTTCACCATGGTCTGCTTCAGAACACCGAGTTCTGTTGTGTTCCTGCTTCTTTGGTAGGAGAGGATAGTTATCTTAGCGCAGCCTACTATGATAATTCCCATGAGGACCCTAGGCTGTAGGTGACCTCTCAGATGTTGGAGAACAGGGATCGTGATGCACGTTCCCTTCGCACGGAGCTATATGCTACCCTTGCACGTCTTTGGACAGCCCTGACGCGGCTAGCACCTGTCATGTAGACAGGCTATGCAGATTTGGAGATTTTGAACCCATCGCGGACTTATCTGCCAGCACGCGTAGACTGGCCCGATGTTGGAGGCATCACTCCTCTTCGAGGACCGTTGTTGCCACCAACAAGGGGACCAAGGCCACATCTGTGTCCTTACGGTTTCCAGGGATCATAGGCTAGAGTTTTTCCAAATCCTCAGGTTCAGCTCCTGGGCCACGAGGGTAACCTGTATGAGGAATTCTACGGCGATGCTTGAGTACGTGGATGTTAGTCCTAGTATGGTAGTAATTGTATCACCACAGTCGTGCGTGTCTTGTGGGATATGACTGAGGTTGAGAGTTGAGTTCCGGAGGTGTAGATAGATAATGTATAGGAAGCTTGTAATGCCTGCCTCCGATGAGTTGTGTCATCTCTCCATAGATTGTATTTCAGCTTGGGCTTGTACTGAACTATGTCATGGTGTGTATGGATCATGTTGTTCATATGGCAGTTGTTATTACCATGTTGATCGTGTGTTTGCCCCTGCATGCCATGTTGTCGAGTACATTCTTTATCTTTTTCCCCAAAGTTGGTGTCTTCCGTGTCTAACTGTGGTTTTTTTTCCTAGGAAGTTGGCAGCTAGGAATAACCCCGTGCCTGCCCCCGAGCAAGGCAAGGGAAGTCAGCCGAGGCAAAACAACCTACCACACGCACCCTCTTTGGCAGAAGTGATGCTTGAAGCTAAACGGAATAAAAGGGAGACAAACAGGCTATTGGAATCAATTGAGGAGAACACAGCGCGTGCTCCCAACAATGATCACAATGATGTCGTGTCTCTCGGTGATTTCGTCAAGCTATGCCCACCTAAGTATCATCATTCGGTCGACCCGCTCGACGCGGATGACTGGCTAACCAGCATGTCCCGCAAAATCCGTGCTGCCAATGTATCTGAGGCCAACAAGGTGACCTTTGCTACATACTTTCTGGAGGGACCTGCCAATCTATGGTGGGAAGATTATGAAGCTATGCGTCCTACAGGCCCCGCACCAACCTGTGCAGACTTCAGTGAGGCATTCCGTACCCATCACATCCCGGAAGCGCTGATGGATCGCAAGAGAGAGGAGTTCTGTACTTTCACCCAGTGCAGTATGTCAGTGGATGCCTATAGCCATGAGTTTGGTAATCTTGCTCATTATGCTCTGGAGGAAGTTTCAACTGATGCCAAGAAACTAGCTAGGTTCCGTAAGGGACTTAACCCTGAGCTCCGTTGAGACCTGCAACTACATGAGTGCACTACCTTTGAGGCTCTCATCAACAAGGCTGTCAATACCGAAACTGGGCAGACTGACTACGAGGCAACCAGGAAGCACAACCGTGACTTCAGCCCCGCATCAGGCTCGGGCTCCAAGAAACGCTGTGTGCGGGTGCCCAACGCAGGTCTGCCACCAAGGTACACTACGAGGCCATCCTTCCAGGCGCCTCCCCTAGCTTAGCCCAATCCTCCGACCAGGACATTTGGTGGTCCTCCTGCCAATGTTGCTCCCCGTGCCACCGTTGTCTACTACAAATGTGGGGAACCAGGACACTACTCCCGTGAGTGGCCTTAGAACAATGCTAAGTTGGCTGGACGTGGGAAGATGGGAAAAGCCTTCTATGTGAAGCCAGCTCCTGCTCGTGGACGAGTGAACGATGTTTCTGTTGAGGAACCCCTTGAGGATCCTGATGTTATCCTAGGTACGCTCCTTGTCAATAGTCATCCAGCATCTTTCTATTTGATATTGTGGCATCTCATTCATTCATCTCAGAAAGTTATCACAGTTGCGTAACATGTCTTTTTGTGATATGCCTACTCCTTTAGTAGTTCAGACTCCTGGTTCAAAATGGCAAACCTCAAGAGTAAGCCATGACAATGAGATGCTTGTGGATAGGCTAGTTTTCCTAGCATCTTTGATAGCCCTCAAGTCTTCCGATAGCAATATCATCTTAGGCATGGACTGGATGAAAGCCCACTATGCAAAGATTGATACTCATACTAGGAATGGTCAACTTACACATCCATCGGGTGAGATAGTTAATGTCTCCACTCGAGAAGCCAAGCGCCAACTCTTTTCCCTCAATGCTAGCCCTCTTCGAGAATTAGAAGATATTTCGGTAGTCCGTGACTTTCCAGATGTCTTTCGAGAAGAACTGCTAGGAATTGCACCTGTCAGAGATGTTGAGTTTGTGATACAGCTCATTCCAGGGACTGTCCCAATAGCCAGAAGACCCTATAAGATGGGGCTCTTAGAACTAGCCAAACTTAAGAAACAACTCGATGCGTCTTTGAAGAAAGGTTTCATCCGTCCTAGTTCTTCTCCTTGGGCTTGTCCCGTCCTCTTCGTTAAGAAGAAGGATGGATCGGATCGGATGGTTGTGGATTATCAGCCAGTGAATCTGGTCACCATAAAGAACAAATATCCGCTTCCCAGGATCAATGATTTATATGATGAACTCGCTGGATCCTCTATCTTTTCCAAAATGGATTTGAGGTTGGGTTACCATCAAATGAGAATTAGAAACGAGGACATACCAAAAACGGCTTTTATTACTCGTTATGGCCAATACGAGTACATCGTCATGTCCTTCGGGCTAACCAATGCCCCAACCACCTTCTCTCGCTTGATGAATCCGATCTTCATGGTGTATTTGGATAAATACGTCGTTGTTTACCTCGACGATATACTCATCTACTCGAAGAACGAACAGGAACATGCCGAGCATCTAAGGCTGGTATTGATGAAACTTGGAGAGCATCGTCTGGACGCCAAATTCTCCAAGTGTGAATTTTGGTTGCCAGAAGTGACCTACCTAGGCCACGTAATCTCTAGTAAAGGTATTGCTATCAATCCCGAGAGAGTTCTGGCCATCCTTGATTGGAATCATCCTGAATCGGCATCATAAGGCTGTGACCATCAAAAGAGCCAATATGATCGCCATCATAAGGCTGTGACCTATGAAGTTGAAGAGAAGGCTTATCTTCGGGTTACACCTCTAAAGGGTACCCACCAATTCGGTATCAAGGGCAAGTTGGCTCCTCGTTACATTGTACCTTTTCGCATTCTTGCTAAATGAGGAGAGCTTGCCTACCAATTGGAACTTCCGCCGCATCTTTCCAAGGTTCATGATGTCTTCCACATCTCACAACTCAGGCGTTGCTTCTCGGATCCTGTCTGTGAAGTAGACCACGAAGCGTTTGATCTCCAAGATAACCTTACACATCGAGAATACCCTGTTCGTATTGTTGACCAAGCTGAGCATACCACTCGGCGTAAGAACATCAAGTTTCTCAAGGTTTAGTGGTCAAACCATTCCGAGAAGGAGGCTACATGGGAAAGAGAGGATCGTCTTCGACTAGAGTACCCCTTTTGCTTCCAGACAACTTCCAAATCTTGGGACGAGATTCTTTTGAGTGGGGGTGAGTTCTCACATCCCTAGTTACTTACCTAGGTCAACATGTGTGTGCATCATGTTTCACTTTTTGCATCAATTTGAAATGGGGATCATCAGAAAACCCCAAACCCTCAATTGAATAATACTAATTCAAAGTTTGTGAAAAACCAACAACTCCAAAATGCCCATCTAAAATGTCCCTCTATGTCTGATAAATGTGGACATGAATATATCACGGGCCAATCTAAATAACTGAATCCATATCACAATTTAAAAATAAATACTAAAGCACTAGAAAATACCAAATAAAACATTATAACTATTTTAGCATTCAAAATATTTTGAAACTCTTTATGGTGGTTTGAAATATTCAAGCTAGACACTATAAAATATTTGGTTATTTTGTGCCTAGAAATTGTGCCTGAGAATAAAATAAATGAATGTCAGAACAAAAGAAAATAGAATACAAAAACTAAAAGGAAAAGGGGTCTCACTTGAGACCTGGCAGCCAAGTCGGCCACCTGGCCCGTGCCAGTCGTCCCCTACCTCTACCAGTAGGCAGAGGCGAAGGGAGGCACAGCGAGCATGGCTAGGGCGCCATGCCTCCTCCCTGCCTTGCCTCCTCCTCGTTGCAGTGGCAAGGGGATAGACCCCAACTACCGCCTAGACCCTCTCCTCCCCGCCATTCCTCTACCTTGCCTTTGCTCGCCATGGCCGAAGCCATCGCCACCCTGCTGCCATCGCCCCCATAGCCACCGAGACCCCCTCGCCCTGTCTCCGTGCTCGGAAGAACCCAACCTCCTCACCGAGCCAAGCAACTGGAGGAGCCCTCTGTCGTCTCCGTCGCCATCGTCTTCAACCTTCAGCCGTCGATGAAGACTCGAAGCTCGCCGCTGAACCAGAGCTTCCCCAAGCACGATGAGCATGGCTGCGAGATCTAGGTGTGGTCGCGGGTCTTTTCCCCCTAATCGGACGCTCGATTTCGAGCTCTAGGCCCTGAATTGATGCAAGCCCGAGTGCCGCCGTCCGCCATTGACGACGGGCATGGCGCTGCCATGCGCTTTCGCTCAAACCACGGAGCTCATCGAGCTCCCCGCACCCCAGGGGTCCGTAGCGCTGCTCATTCCCCTAGCTAGTGCACCGTAGCTCCGCAACCTCGCTGACTCGAGCTTCGGCGGCCGCCCATGTCATCGTCGCCGTGTCTCCAGACCACCCCGAGCCCCTAGAATAGCCTCAATCGACGCGGACGAGTGTGGGCGTCCTGTAGCTGCTTTCGGCATGCGAAACCGTGCCCTGTGGCACATTTCCGGCCAACTCCGGCGGTCCTTCGCCGCAGGTTCGGTCACCACCGGCCCCACTCCGGTGGGCGCCGACATGGTCGGCTAGTTAGTGCTAACCAGCCTAGCTAATTAAGTCGTTAGCCGCTGACAGCGGGCCCCGCAGAGGGTGAAACCTCTGGTTTGCGGGGGGAATTAGCCCCTGACACTGACACAAGGGCCCCACCCTGTCAGTTCTGACCTGGCCGGGTCTATTGACCTAGTGACATCACAGTGACGTCAGGCTGACGCATTAACTGAATTTTGAGTATAAAAACAAATCAGGAAATCCAGAAAATGTTTAAAATTCATATAAATTAATCTGTAAATCAGATGAAAATAATTTATATATAAAAGTTTATCTGAAAAATCCAATAAATCCAATGGTGTTGTTGTCCTGCATGTTAGAGCAACCTATGTAGTTGAACATTGACATTTAGTAATAGGTCGATATATGGAATATGAAATGGAGAATGACTTTGAACCTATATTCAAATCCAGTCCATCCAACTCGAATAATAGTTGCATTAGCTCATCCATTCATGTTGCCATGCCATGATCATGCATCATATTGTTGCACTTGTCGTGTATTGGTTGTTATTCATCTGCATTGAGGTAGGCCCTACTTCTGAGGATACCCCCGAGTATTCCAACAAAGGAGAAAACCTTCCTGCTTCCCAGCAAGGCAAGCAACCCCTTTGATCATTCCGATAACATCCCACTCTCTCACTCCTGGTCTTGTTTATTGCATTAGGACAAATGCTCACTTGTCTGTCATACATGGTAGATGAACCTATTCCTTTGCATGACCTGTCATTGTCACAGTAAATAGCTAAACCTTGCAACCTACCATACCTGATAGATGCTTGTGCCATGTTGTGCTTTGCTTACCTAGCCTGCTATGATTAGAGTTGTGTCAGGTCTGATTCATTCGGATGATGAACTGGAGTGAAACAATGTCGTTCTGATGTGATAAGCTTATGATGAACCCGAGTTTGTGAAGGTAGCGATGAGAGGCTATGTAGGAGTACATAGCGGGTTGGTTCATTGTGACCTTTCTTAGGAACTGAGTTCCGTGTTTGTGATCCAAGTCTAGTTACTATGACATGTTGGGATAATAAATTGACCCTCTCGACTTATCAATCGCTTAGTCCTTGGTCCAGGAGTTGCAAGTTGTTTATGGTGTTTATAGCATGCTAGAAACCGTGCGCAGCGCTGACCCTAGGGGTGGGTTACGACGCAGTAGGCAGTGGCACGGTGTATCAAGGGTCACTCAAATGGTGGGCATGGGAACCCTGCGCACATCGTTTAGGGCCGTAGCGGAAACTTCGGCCGGACTTCCGTGCGGGTTTAGTCTCAAATAGGTGATAGCCTGGAGTAGAGGTCTTATGTGATTGACGGTTGTGGCCGACTCCCTCGCTGCGATTCTGCTTAAAGGTTGCCAAGGTGCATGGTTTTATGAGCACACAACAATAAGTGGTGAGAGCATGTGTGAAGAAGTACACCCGTGCAGGGTATGAAACTATTTGAATAGCCGCGTCCTCATATATGGACTACTTGGAGAACTTATGTTGTTCATAGATAATTTAATGGATACTCATAAAAATATCAAGTCAAGTGTGAGTACCATGGATGGCACTCTCGTGGGAGACAGAGGTGAATCCATGGTGGTGTATTGATGTGGAGTTAGTGGACTCGTGTGTGATATCTAAAATCTAAACAAAGAGTTAAAATTGTGTATTATAGGTTGGCCATGAGTCAAAGTTGGCATTGCTGCGTAAACTCCACCACTCCCATTGTTGATACATGAGCATAATTAGTCTAGGTCTGCTTTAAAGAATTGCGAAGTACGTTTGTACTCATGTTTGTTTAATAAATGTTGTAGATGAGACCCAGGATCCATCAGGTGGGTTCTTTCTAGATGTCGACGATGCCGAATAGCTTGTGTCCCAGCGACGACCTTATGCCCTGTGGCAGGCTGTAGATAGTCAGGCCATGTGCCTTTTTACCCTTTCGTCTGTCTGTACTCAGACAACTTTATGCTTCCGCTTGGTTTGTATGAACTTGCTTGTATTACTTGAGTGTCGGGTCAGGTGACCCCTATCTGTAAGAACATATTATGCAAGGCTCTTCTAAGCCTCTTAAATAAAAGTTGTGTTGATGTATGGTTATGTTGTGATGCCATAGTTGTATCTATGCATATCGGGCATGTCGTGCGTACGTGTGACGTGCAACGGTATGGATGGGATCCGACACCTAGTCATGTGCCTTTAGTAGTACTATTTACGGGAAATTGCCTCTTTGTGCTTCCATCGAGCCTTGGTAGCTTGCTACTGCTCCGGACACATTGATTGACCGACATATATCCTTCTTTGCTGCTGTGTCTGTCCCTTCGGGGAAATGTCTCGTAGTGTAATGGAGTCCCTGTTGCCCGCTATGAGTCGTCTACGTGCAGTGATGGCATTTATATCCCACGACATAATGGAGTCCTTGTAGCTTGCTATCACTCGTCTACACATGCTTGAGGCCAACACCTTCATTGATGGGTTACGTATGCCTGTTTCCATACGGATGTGCCAGTTGGGTTCTATGAGTAGTCATGTCAGCCCGGGTTCTTTGTCGTTTGATTGCTAGTGACATGTTCACATACGTGAGCCAAAAGACACAAACGGTCCCGGCTAAGGTAAGGCTGCAGCCGTGGAGCTTACCGTGTGTGAGGCCGCAAAGTGATGTGATATGTTAAAGTATGGATTCATATGACTTAGGATCGGCGTCCTGACATAAATAATAAAGCTTCTGAAAATGACAAATAAAGCATTATCATTATTTCAGATTTCAAAATATCTTGAAACTTTTAACAGAAGTTTGAAATATTCAAACTTAATGCTATAAAACATTTGGGATATTTATCACTTAGCAATTGTGCCTGAAAATAAAATAAACAAATGTCAGAACAAAAGAAAATAGAAAACAAAAACTAAAAGGAAAAGGGGGCTCACCTGAGGCCTGGCAGCCTAGCTAGTCCACCTGGCCCGTGCTAGTCGTCCTCTACCTCTCCAGTAGGCAGAGGCGAAGGAACGCATGGTGAGCGTGGAAAGGGCGCCACACCTCCTGCCTGCCTAGCCTCCTCCTTGTCGCGCCGGAGAGGGGATAGACCCCAGCTTCTGCTTGGACCCTCTCCTCCCCGCCATTCCTCTCCCTTGCCTCTGCTCGCCATGGCCGAAGCCATCACCGCCCTGCTGTCGTCACCCTCATAGCCATCGAGGCTCCCTCGTCCTATCCCCATGCTCGGAAGAACCGCAACATCGACCCCGACCTCCTCACCGAGCCAAGCAACCGGAGGAGCCCTCTGTCATCTCCGTCGCTATCGTCTTCAACCTTTAGCCGTCGATGAAGACTCGAAGCTCCCCGCTGAAGCAGAGCTTCCCCAAGCACGCTGAGCACGGCTGTGAGATCTAGGTGAGGCTGCGGGTCTTTTCCCCCTAGTCGCACACTTGATTTCGAGCTCTAGGTTCTGAATCGATGCATGCCCGAGTGTCGCCGTCCTCCATTGACGACGGGCATGGCGCTGCCGTCTGTTTTTGCTCAAACCTCGGAGCTCATTGAGCTCCCTGCAGCCCCAGGAGTCTGTAGCGCTGCTCATTCCCCTCGCTAGTGCACCGTAGCTCTGCAACCTCGTTGACTCGAGCTCTGGAGGCCACCCATGTCGTCACCGCCGTCTCTACAGACCACCCCGAGACCCTTGACTAGCCCCACTCGTCGCGGACAAGCATGGGCATCCCGTAGCTGCTTCCTGCGCACGATACCATGCCCTGTGGCACCTTTCCGACCAACTCCAACGGTCCTCCATCGCGGGTTTGGTCGACGCCGGCCCCGCTCCGGTGGGCGCCGACGTCGTCGGCCGGTTAGTACTAACCAGGTCGGCTAATTAAGTCGTTAGCCACTGACAGGAGGCCCCACAGAGGGTCAAACCTCTGGTCAGCATGGGGAATTAGCCCCTAACGCTGACACGAGGGCCCAACCCTATCAGGTTTGACCTGGCCGGGTCTATTATCCTGCTGACATCACAGTGACGTCAGGCTGACGCATTAACTGAATTTTTAGTATAAAAACAAATCAGGAAATTCCAGAAAATGTTTAAAACTTCTAAAATTCATATAAATTAATCTGTAAATCAGATGAAAATAATTTATGTACGAAAGTTTCTCAGAAAAATCCAATGAATCCAATGGTGCCTTTATCATGCATGTTAGAGCAACCTATGTAGTTGAACATTGACATTTAGTAATAGGTCGATATATGGAATATTAAATGGAGGAAGACTTTGAACCTATATTCAAATCCACTCCATCCAACTCGAATAATAGTTGCATTAGGTCATCCATTCATGTTGCCATGTCATGATCATGCATCATATTGTTGCACTTGCCGTGTATTGATTGTTATTCATCTACATTGCGGTAGGCCCTGCTTCTGAGGATTCCTCCGAGTATTCCAACGAAGGACAAATCCTTCCTGCTTCCCAGCAAGGCAAGCAACCCCTTCGATCATTCCGATAACATCCCACTCTCTCGATCTTGCTCTTGTTTATTGCATTAGGACAAACATTCACTTATCTATCATACATGGTAGATGAACCTATTCCTTTGCATGACCTGTCATTGTCATAGTAATTAGCTAACCCTTGCAACCTAGCATACCTGGTAGATGCTTGTGCCATGTTGTCTTTTCTTACCTTGCCTGCTATGCCTGCTATGCTTAGATTTATGTCAGGTCTGATTCCTCCGGATGATGATCTGGAGTGAAACAATGTCATTCTGATGTGATAAGCTTATGATGAACCCAAGTTGGTAAAGGTAGCGATGAGAGGCTATGTACTAGTACATAGCGGGTTGCCTCATTGGGACCATTTTTAGGAACTGAGTTCCGTGTTTGCGATCCAAGTCTAGTTACTACCACACGTTGGGATACTTAATTGACCCCCTCGACTTATCAATCGCTTAGTCCTTGGTCCAGGAGTTGCAAGTAGTTTCTGGTGTTTATAGCATGCTGGAGGACGTGCATAGCGCTGACCCTAGGGGTGGGTTACGACGCGGTGGGTAGTGGCATGGTGTCCCAAGGGTCACCCGAATGGTGGGCTTGGGAACCCTGCGCACATCGTTCGGGGCCGTAGCGGAAACTTCGGCCGGACTTCTATGCAGGTTCAGTCTCAAATAGGTGATAGCCTGGACTACAGGTCTTATGTGATTGGCGGTCGTGGCCGACTCCCTCGTTGGGCTTCCTCTTGAAGGTTGCCCAGGTGCATGGTTTTATGAGTACACATCGATAAGTGGCGAGAGCGTGCGTGAAGAAGTACACCCTTGCAGGGTATGAAACTATTCGAATAGCCGCGTCCTCAGATATGGATTGCTTGGAGAACTTATGCTGTTCATAGATAATTTAATGGATACTCATAAAAATATCAAGTCAAGTGTGAGTACCATGGATGTCACTCTCGTGGGAGATGAAAGTGAATCCATGGTGGTGTATTAATGTGGAGTTAGTGGACTCGTGTAAGATATCTAAAGTCTAAACAAAGAGTTAAAATTTTGTAGTATAGGTTAGCCATGAGTCAAAGCTGGCATTGATGCATAAACTCCACCACTCCCCTTCTTGATACATGAGCATGAATAGTCTAGGTCGGTTTAAAGTCTTGCTGAGTACGATTGTACCCACGTTTTCTTAATAAATGTTGCAGATGAGACTCAGGACCTATCAGGTGGGTTCTATCTAGATGCCGACGATGTTGAATAGCTGGTGTCCCAGCTATGACCTTATTCCCTATGGAGGGATGTAGATAATCAGGCCATGTGCCTTTTTACCATTTCATTTGTCTATACTCACACAACTTTATGCTTCCGCTTGGTTTGTATGAAGTTGCTTGTATGACTTGATTGTCGGGTCATGTGACCCCTATCTGTAAGAACATATTATGCAAGACTGTTCTGAGCCTCTTAAATAAAAGTTGTGTTGATATATGGTTATGTTGTGATGCCATAGTTGTATCTATGCATATTAGGCATGTCGTGCATATGTGTGACGTTCAACGGTATGTATGGGATCCAACACCTAGTCATGTGCCTTTAGTAGTACTCTTTATAGGAAACTGCCTCTTTGTGCTTCCATCGAGCCTTGGTAGCTTGCTACTGCTCCGGACACATTTATTGACTAGCATGCCTTCTTTCCCGTTGTGTCTGTCCCTTCGGGGAAATGTCTGGCAGTGTAATGGAGTCCCTAAGCCTTCTATGACTCGTCTATATGAAGTGATGGCATTTATTTCCCATGGCGTAATGGAGTCCTTTTAGCTTTCTATGACTCGTCTACACACGCTTGAGGCCTACACCTGCATTGCTGGGTTACGTATGCCTATTTCCAATCGGATGTGCCTCTTGGGTTCTATGACTAGTCATGTCAGCCCGGGTTCTCTGTCGTTTGATTGCCAGCGACATGTTCACATACATGATCCAAAAGACGCAAATGGTCCCGGCTAAGGTAAGGTTGCAGCCGGGCAGCTTACCGTGAGGCCGGAAAGTGATGTTATATATTACAGTCTGGATTCATATGACTTAGGATCGGGGTCCCAACAGCGTTGGTATTAGAGCTTGACTCACTGTAGGACTACCAAGCCAAACCGGTCAAAGTTGAGTCTAGAAATACTATAGAAAAGTAGGGGAATTGATTGTGGAAGGGAACATAAGGCTCTTTTTAGTCCTCTTCCCAAGTTATTCTATTCTGTGTCATTCTCATCTTTTCGATGGGGATAAGCACTAGGCTTCTTATGTACTGCTTAGGATGACGAGTTACTAGCCATGGACTATTAGCAAGCTTGTTCGCAAGTGAATGTCCGTACTTGAGCATTGTTGGTGTGACAAACAGTTGGAGAAGAGATTTGAGTCTAGATAGTCGAGTGGTTATGCTTTTCCAACCTTTTGCAGTTGTCTCAAAATCCTTTTTGAGCATTTAAAACTGTTATGCTGTCCAATTTCCACTAGCGTCTCTAATGTCTTTGCATCATTCTTTGTTTTAGATGCCCCCTCGTCCTTCCCATCTGGTGGTCCGTCTGACCAGGTGCATCGATGTAACGGGTCACACAGCTATGTTGGTTAGAGTTATGATGGAGGCTGGCTACCATTGGTACCCAAAGTACACAGTGGAGGAACAGTATAGAGATTACAACCAGAGCCAGTATCTGTGTACTATTAAGATATATCCTTTATATCCTGGAGCTACAGAGCCCCTTCATTGGACTTATGGATTAGGTGTCACCATAGACATGGCAGTTCAGGATGCCGCCTACACCATGTTGACTATCATGAGGTTTCACCATGGTCTGCTTCAGAACATCGAGTTCTGTTATGTTCCTGCTTCTTTGGGAGGAGAGGACGGTTATCTTAGAGCAGCCTACTATGATCATTCCCATGAAGACCCTAGGCTGCAATTGACTGCTTAGATGTTGGAGAACTGGGATCGTGATGCACGTGCCCTTCACATGGAGCTATATGTTACCCGTGCACGTCTTTGGACAGCCCTGACGCAGCTAGCACCTGTCGTGCAGACAGGCTATGGAGATTTGGAGATGCTAAACCCATTTCTGACTCATCTCCCAGGACGCGTAGACTGGGCCGATGTTGGAGGCATAACTCCTCATCGAGGACCGCTGTTGCCACCAACAAGGGGACCAAGGCCACATCCGTGTCCTTACGGTTTCTAGGGATCACATGCTAGAGTGTTTCTAGATCCTCAGGTTCAGCTCCCGGGCCACGAGGGTAACCTATATGAGGCATTCTACGGCGATGCTTGAGTACGTGGATGTTAGTATTGGTATGGTAGTAGCCGTATTGCCATAGTCCTGCACGTCTTGTGGGATATGACTGAGGTTGAGAGTTGAGTACCGGAGGTGTAGATAGATAATGTATAGGAAACTTGTAATGCGTCTGATGAGTTGTGTCATCTCTCTGTAGTTTGTATTTCAGCTTGGGCTTGTACTGAACTATGTCATGGTGTGTATGAATCATGGTGTTCATATGGCAGTTGTTATTACTATGTTGATCGGGTGTTTGCTTCTGTATGCCATGTTGTCCAGTACATTCTTTATCTCATTCCCCAGAGTTGGTGTCTTCTGTGTCTAAACTCTGTGTTTGCTTTACCAGGATGGTGGCAACTAGGAATAACCCCGTGCCTGCCCCCGAGCAGGGCGAGCGGAGTCAGCCGAGACAAGAGAACTTGCCACATGCGCCCTCTTTGGCGGAAGTGATGCTTGAAGCTGAACGGAACAAAAGGGAGACGAACAAGCTGTGCCCAACTAAGTTTCATTATTTGGTCGATCCGCTCGACGCGGATGACTGGCTGACCAGCATGTCCCGCAAAATCTGGGCTGCCAATGTATCTGAGGCTAACAAGGTGACCTTTGCTGCATACTTTCTGGAGGGACCTCCAAATCTATGGTGGGAAAATTATGAAGCTATGCGTCCCGCAGGATCCGCACCAACCTGGGCAGACTTCGGTGAGGCATTCCGTACCCATCACATCCCAGAAGGGCTAATGGATCACAAGAGAGAGGAGTTTTGTGCTTTCACCCAGGGCAGTATGTCAGTGGATGCCTATACTCGTGAGTTCGGCAATCTTTCTCATTATGCTCCGGAGGAAGTTTCAATTGATGCCAAGAAATAGGCTAGGTTCCGTAAGGGACATAACCCTGAGCTCTGTCGAGACCTATGACTTCATGAGTGCACTACCTTCCAGGCTCTCGTCAATAAGGCTATCAATGCCGAAACTGGGCAGTCTAACTATGAGGCAACCAGGAAGCACAACCGTGACTTCAGCCCCACATCTGGCTCGGGCTCCAACAAACACCGGGCATGGGTGCACAACGTAGCTCTACGCTAAGGTACATCGCGAGGCCATCCTTCAAAGTGCCTTGCCCAGGTCAGCCCAATCCTCCGGCCTGGACAATTGGAGGTCCCCCTGCCAATGTTGCTCCCCGTGACACCGTTGTCTGCTACAAATGTGGGGAACCAGGAGACTACTCCCGTGAGTGTCCTGAGAACAATGCTAAGCCGGCTGGACGTGGGAACCCGCGAAAAGCCTTCTATGTGAACCCAGCTCCTGCTCGTGCACGAGTGAACTATGTTTCTGTTGAGGAAGCCCTTGATGGCCTTGATGTTATCCTAGGTACGCTCCTTGTCAATAGTCATCCGGCATCTGTTCTATTTGATACTAGGGCATCTCATACATTCATCTCAGAAAGTTATGCACAGTTGCATAACACGTCTTTTTGTGATATGCCTACTCCTTTAGTAGTTCAGACTCCTGGTTCAAAATGGCAAACTTCTAGAGTAAGCCATGACAATGAGATTCTTGTGGATAGGCTAGTTTTCCTAGTATCTTTGATTGCCATCAAGTCTTCGGACATCAATATCATCTTAGGCTTGGACTGGATGAAAGCCCACTATGCTAAGATTGATTCTCATACTAGGAATGTTCAACTTACACATCCATCGGGTGAAATAGTTAATGTCTCCACTCGAGTAGCCAAGCGCCAACTCTATTCCCTCAATGCTAGCCATCTTCCAGAATTAGAAGATATTATGGTAGTCCGTGATTTTCCGGATGTCTTTCCAGAAGAATTGCCAGGAATTCCACCTGTCAGAGATGTTGAGTTTGTGATAGAGCTCATTCCAGGGACTGTCCCAATAGCGAGAAGACCCTATAAGATGGAACCCTTAGAACTAAACGAACTTAAGAAACAACTCGATGAGGCTTTGAAGAAAGGTATCATCCATCCTAGTTCTTCTCATTGGGCTTGTCCCGTCCTCTTTGTTAAGAAGAAGGATGGATCGGATCGGATGGTTGTGGATTATCGGCCAGTGAATCTGGTCACCATAAAGAAAAAATATCTGCTTCCCAGGATAAATGATTTGTATGATGAACTCACTGGATCCTCTGTCTTTTCCAAAATGGATTTGAGGTTGGGTTACCATAAAATCAGAATAAGAAATGGGGACATACCAAAAACGGCTTTTGTTACTCGTTATGGCCAATACGAGTACATCGTCATGTCCTTCAGGCTAACCAATGCCCCAGCCACCTTCTCTCGCTTGATGAATTCGATCTTCATGGTGTATCTGGATAAATTCGTCGTGGTTTGCCTCGACGATATACTCATCTACTTGAAGAATGAATAGGAACATGCTGAGCATCTAAGGCTGGTATTGATGAAACTTCAAGAGCATCGTCTGGACGCTAAATTCTCCAAGTGTGAATTTTGGTTGCCAGAAGTGACCTACCTAGGCCACGTAATCTCTGGTAAAGGTATTGTTGTCAATCCCGAGAGAGTTCAGGACGTCCTTGATTGGACTCAACCTGAATCGGTTAAGCAGGTTTTGGGGTTTCCTTGGCTTAGCGAGCTATTGTCGCCGCTTTGTCGAGAACTTCTCCAAGGTTGCAAAACCTCTGACTGAACTCCTCAAGAAAGATAAAAGGTTCGAGTGGACTCCACAAAGCGAGCACAATTTTCAGGAGTTTAAAAGATGACTGATCTCTGCTCCCGTTCTGGTGCCACCAGACTTTTCTAAGGACTTTCTTATCTATTGTGACTCCTCGCGGCAAGGATTAGGTTGCATTCTCATGCAAGATTGTCATGTGATTGCATACGCTTCTCGACAGTTGCGTCCACATGAGGATAATTATCCAACACATGATCTTGAGCTTGCAGCTGTGGTCCATGCACTGAAAACCTGGCGACATTACCTTCTGGGTAGTCATTGCGAAATTTACACTGATCAGCAAAGTCTGAAATATATTTTCACCCAGCCGGATTTGAATCTCAGGCAAAGACGGTGGGTTGAGTTTATTACAGATTATGACTTAGGGATAAGTTACACCATAGGGAAAGCCAGTGTCATGGCTGATGCACTAAGTCGTAAGTCTTATTGTAACCACCTGATGTTACAACAAGATCAACCACTCCTCTATGATGAATTTTGGAAGTTGATCCTCCACATTGGATTCCTTTCCAATCTGGTGGCGAAAGCTACTCTTACGGATCAAATAGTAGTTGTCTAGAGGTATGATAAGGGTATATCTCGGATCAAGGAGAATATTGCTATCAGAAACACTAATGATTTCTCCATGGACGATGACGGTGTTGTGTTCTTTTAGAACCGGTTGGTGGTTCCCAAGAGCACACACTTAAGACAGCTGATCCTTAAGGAGGCACATGATTCCCCTCTCACAATTCATCCGGGTAGTACCAAGATGTATCAGGACCTACGCTAGAGGTTTTGGTGCACTAGGATGAAGAGAGAAATTGCTCAGTTCGTTGCTAACCGCGACGTTTGTCGTCGTGTTAACGCAAAACATCAAAGGCCTGCTGGCACCCTTCAACCTTTTTCTATTCCTGAATGGAAATGGGATAAAGTCAGTATGGATTTCATTACTGGATTTCCCAGGACTAAGAGAGTTAATAATGCTATCTTTGTGGTCATAGACCGTCTTTCCAAAGTGGCTCATTTTCTTCCTGTTCGGGAGAGTATAACTACTAGCCAGCTAGCGGAGTTATACTTTTCTCGAATAGTTTCTCTTCATGGTGTTCCATTGGAGATTAACTCAGACCGTGGAAGTATCTTTACTTCTCAATTTTGGGAAAGTTTCCAAACCGCTATGGGGACTCATCTATCCTTTAGCATTGCTTTCCACCCGCAATCAAGTGGTCAAGTTGATCGAGTCAATCAAATCCTCGAAGACATGCTCCGAGCTTGTGTTATATCCTTTGGTATGAATTGGGAGAAATGTCTTCCATTTGACGAATTTGCTTATAACAATGGTTATCAATCAAGCTTGGGCAAAGCCCCTTTTGAAGTTCTCTATGGATGAATGTGTCGAACACCTCTTAACTGGTCAGAAATCGGAGAGAGGCAACAATTTGGCCCGGATATGATCCAGGATGTAGAGGAGCAAGTTCGCATTATTCGTGAAAAGTTGAAAATAGCCCAATCTCGTCAAAAGAGCCAATATGAACGCCATCATAAGGCTGTGACCTATGAAGTTGACGAGAAGGCTTATCTTCGGGTTACACCTCTGAAGGGTACCCACCGATTTGGTATCAAGGGCAAGTTGGGTCCTCGTTACATTGGAACTTTTTGCATTCTTGCTAAACGAGGAGAGGTTGCCTACCAATTAGAATTTCTTCCGCATCTTTCCAAGGTTAATGATGTCTTCCATGTCTCGCAACTCAGGTGTTGCTTCTCGAACCCTGTCCGTGAAGTAGACAACGAAGCGCTTGATCTCCAAGATAACCTTACATATCGAGAATACCCTGTTTGTATTCTGGACCAAGCTAAGCGTACCACTCAGTGTCAGAACATCAAGTTTCTCAAGGTTCAATGGTCACACCATTCTGAGAAGGAGGCCACATGTGAAAGAGAGGATCGTCTTCGAATAGAATACCCCGCGCTCTTCCCGACGACTTCCAAATCTCGGGATAAGATCTTTGAGTGGGGGTGAGTTGTCACATTCCTAGCTAGCCTCTTAGGACAACATGTGTGTGCATCATATTTCATTTTTTGCATCAACTTGAAATGGGGATCAAAAGAAACCCCAAAGAATTCATTTGAATCAAACCAACTTATTGATTGTGAAAAAACAACAAATCCAAAATGCCCATCTAAAATGTCCCCTATGTCTGATAAATGTGGACATGATTATACACGGGGCCATTCTAAAAATTTGAACAATTATAGCATTTAAAAAATAAATAATAAAACTTCTGAAAATGCCAAATAAAGCATTTTCATTATTTCAGATTTCAAAATATCCTAAAACTTTTAATAGAAGTTTGAAATATTCAAACTTAATGCTATAAAATATTTGGGGTACTTATCACTTAGCAATTGTGCCTGAAAATAAAATAAACAAATGTCAGAACAAAAGAAAATAGAAAACAGAAACTAAAAGGAAAAGGGGACTCACCTGAGGCCTGGCAGTCCAACCGGTCCACCTGGCCCGTGCCAGTCGTCCCCTACCTCTGCCAGTAGGCAGAGGCAAAGGGAGGCACGACAAGTGTGGCCAGGGCGCCACCCCTCCTGCCTGCCTGGCCTCCTCCTCATCGTGCTGGCAAGGGGATAGACCCCAGCTACCACTTGGACCCTCTCCTCCCTGCCATTCCTCTCCCTCGCCTCTGCTCACCATGGCCAAAGGCATCGCCGCCCTACTGCCTTCACCCCCATAGCCACCGAGACCCCCTTGCTTTGTCCGCATGCTCAGAAGAACCGCGACAACGACCCCGACCTCCTCACCGAGCCAAGAAACCGGAGGAGCCCTCTGTCGTCCCCGTGGCCATCGTCTTCAACCTTCAGCCATCGACGAAGACTCCAAGCTCGTTGTTGATCCAGAGCTTCCCCAAGCATGCTGAGCACGGCTGTGAGATCTAGGTGAGGCCGTGGATCTTTTCCCCCTAATCGCATGCTCGATTTTGAGCTCTAGGCCCTGAATCGATGCAAGCCCGAGTGTCGTCGTCCACCATTGACGACGGGCATGGCCCTATCGTGCATTTTCGCTCAAACCTCAGAGCTCATCGAGCTCCCTGCACCCCCACAAGTCCGTAGCGTTGCTCATTCCCCTCGCTAGTGCACCATAGCTCCGCAACCTCGCTGACCCGAGCTCCGACGGCCACCCATGTCGTTGCCGCCATCTCTACAGACCACCCTGAGCCCCCAGACCAGCCCCACTTGACGCGGACGAGCGTGGGCGTCCTGTAGCTGCTTTCGACGCGTGACATTGTGCCCATGTGGCACGTTTCCGGCCAACTCCGGAGGTCCTCTACCGTGGGTTTGGTCGCCGCCGGCCCCGCTCCGGTGAGCGCCGACGTGGTCGGCCGGTTAGTGCTAACCAGCCCGCCTAATTAAGCCGTTAGCTGCTGACACAGGCCACACAGAGGGTCAAACCTCTGGTCAACGCGGGGAATTAGCCCCTGACGCTGACACGAGGGCCCCACCCTGTCAAGTTTGACCTGGCCGAGTCTATTGACCTGCTAGCATCACAGTGACGTCAGGCTGACGCATTAACTGAATTTTTCGTATAAAAACAAATCAGGAAATTCCAGAAAATGTTTAAAACTTCCAAAATTCATATAAATTAATCTGTAAATCAGATGAACATAATTTATATATGAAATTTTATAAGAAAAATCTAATGAATCCAATGGTGCTATTATCATGCATGTTAGAGCAACTTATGTAGTTGAACATTGACATTTCTTAATAGGTCGATATATGGAATATGAAATGCGGAATGACTTTGAACCTATATTCAAATCCGGTCCATCCAACTCGAATAATAGTTGCATTATCTCATCCATTCATGTTGCCATGTCTGATCATGCATCATATTGTTCAACTTGCCGTGTATTGATTGTTATTCATCTCACTGCGGTGGGCCCTACTTCTGAGGATACCTCCGAGTATTCCAACGAAGGAGAAAATCTTTCCGCTTCCTAGCAAGGGAAGTAACCCCTTGGATCATTCCGATAACATCGCACTCTCTCGCTCCTGCTCTTGTTTATTGCATTAGGACAAACGTTCACTTGTCTGTCATACATGGTAGATGAACCTATTCCTTTGCATGACCTGTCATTGTCGCAGTAAAGAGCTAAACCTTGTAACCTAGCATACCTGGTAGATGATTGTGCCATGTTGTGCTTTGCTTACCATGCCTGTTATGCCTTCTATGGTTAGAGTTGTGTCAGGTATGATTCATCCGGATGATGAACTGGAGTGAAACAATGTCGTTCTGATGTGATAAGCTTATGACGAACCCGAGTTGGTAAAGGTAGCGATGAGAGTGTGACATCCCTAGTTTTACTTTGATTGTTAATGCATTCATTCCTACATTATTATGTTTCCTTTGAATTTGAATTGAGGATTGATCAAGCCTCAGAAAGAATTTTGTCAAATGACCTAGATAAAAATTTCCTCAAATATCTCCAAGAAAATGTTTCTGTTGTTCTGTGAAAATATTGGCAAGAGGCAAAACCTAAACCAATATTTTTAGAAGCACTGAAGAATATATTTAGGCCGTTGAGTTAATTCAATAAGTATTTGCATTGGGTTGATAATGCTATAAATATTTTATAGATCCAATAATTCTGAAACTTGGTAAGTGGTTCTAAATATATTCCAACAGACCACATAAATATTTTCAGAAGGGTTTATAAAATTATTAGACTTTGAAATCAAATCAAAACAAAATGAAACAAAATAGAAAATAGAAAAATATATAAAAGAGAGAGCGTGCTTACCTGGGCCTCCTGAAGCCTAGCACCCCTGGCCCAGCCCGCCAGGGACACGCTGGTCTTCTTCCACCCCTCGCGAGTAGGCAGAGGCGTGGCAGCACGCTCGGGCGCCGGCCTCCACCTCCTGCTTGCCAGCTCTGAGGCCTCTCCGAGCCTATCTGTGTGCCCAGGAGACGTGGACGAGCTCCCCTTGCCCCTTCCTCCCTCTCTGCGCTATCCTCTCTCCTCTGCCTCCTATCTCCCTCGAATCCGAGAGCCACCATCGCCGCCGTTCGCTGCCCCACGGCCTTCGGCCTCGCCGAGCGCCCTTGTCATCCCCCCTTAGCTTAGTCCCCTCGAGCAGCTCCTCCTCGTCGAAAGAATCAAGACCAGAGGCCCCACGACATCGTCCCCATCGTCGTTCCACCGCTGGCACCAAAGGCCGCCGTCCGTCGATCCTCAGCAATCGAAGCGCCCCTGAGCCACTGAACCCCTCTGTAGCCTCCCGGTGAGCCGCCGCCCGTTTCCCCCTTGCGCCCCTGCTCTCCCGTGCCCTCTAGACGCCGTCCCCGCAAGCCGAGCTCCGGCCGCCACCATGGGCTCGCCTCCGACGAGCTCGGGCGACCCCAGGGCCTCCCGTGGTTCCCTCCGGATGCGCAAGGCCGTGGGATTCGCCCCAGTGCCCTTCGTGGCCGCTCCCATGGCCTCCGGTGGCCCTCCGTCCTGGCCAGAGGTCGTCGTCTCTACAGACCACCCCGAGCCCCCAGACCAGCCCCACTTGACGCGGACGAGCATGGGCGTCATGTAGCTACTTTCGTCGCGTGAAACTGTGCCCTGTGGCACGTTTCCGGCCAACTCTGGAGGGCCTCTGCCATGGGTTTGGTCGCCGCCGGCCCCGCTCCGGTGGGCGCCAACATGGTCGGCCGGTTAGTGCTAACCAGCCCGCCTAATTAAGTCGTTAGCTGCTGACACAGGCCCCATAGAGGGTCAAACCTCTGGTCAGCGCGGGGAATTAGCCCTTGACGCTGACACGAGGGCCCCACCCTGTCAGGTTTGACCTGGCCGAGTCTATTGACCTGCTGGCGTCATAGTGACGTCAGGCTCACGCATGAACTGAATTTTTAGTATAAAAAAATCAAGCAATTCTAGAAAATGTTTATAACTTCTAAAGTTCATATAAATTACTCTGTAAATCAGATGAACATAATTTATATATGAAAATTTATAAGAAAAATCCAAGGAATCCAATGGTGTTATTATCATGCATGTTAGAGGAACCTATGTAGTTGAACATTGACATTTGGTAATAGGTCGATATATAGAATATGAAATGCGGAATGACTTTGAACCTATATTCAAATACAGTCCATCCAACTCGAATAATAGTTGCATTATCTCATCCATTCATGTTTCCATGTCATGATCATGCATCATATTGTTCCATTTATCGTGTATTGATTGTTATTCATCTGCATTGCGGTGGGCCCTGCTTCTGAGGATACCTCTGAGTATTCCAACGAAGGAGAAAATCTTCCTGCTTCTGAGGATACCTCTGAGTATTCCAACGAAGGAGAAAATCTTCCCGCTTCCTACCAAGGCAAGTAACCCCTTTGATCATTTCGATAACATCGCACTCTCTCGCTCCTACTCTTGTTTATTGCATTAGGACAAATGTTCACTTGTCTGTCATACATGGTAGATGAACCTATTCCTTTGCATGACCTGTCATTGTCACAGTAAATAGCTAAACCTTGCAACCAAGCATACTTGGTAGATGCTTGTGCCATGTTGTGCTTTGCTTACCGTGCCTACTATGTCTGCTATGCTTCGAGTTGTGTTAGGTATGATTCATCCGGATGATGAACTAGAGTGAAACAATGTCGTTCTGATGTGATAAGCTTATGATGAACCCGAGTTGGTAAAGGTAGCGATGAGAGTGTGACATCCCTAGTTTTACTTTGACTGTTAATGCTTTCATGCCTCCATTATTATTTTTCCTTTGAATTTGAATTGAGGATTGATTAAGCCTCAAAAAGAATTTTGTCAAATGACCTAGATAAAAATTTCCTCAAATATCTCCAAGAAAATGTTTCTGTTGTTCTGTGAAAATATTGGCAAGAGGCAAAACCTAGACAAATATTTTTAGAATCACAGAAGAATATATTTGTGCCATTGAGTTAATTCAATAACTATTTGCATTGGGTTTATAATGCTATAAATATTTTATAGATCCAATAATTCTGAAAGTTGGTAAGTGGTTCTAAATATATTCTAACAGACCACATAAATATTTTCAGAAGGCCTTATAAAATTATTAGACTTTGAAATCAAATCAAAACGGAATGAAACAAAATAGAAAATAGAAAAACATATAAAAGAGAGAGAGTGCTTACCTGGGCCACCTGAAGCCTAGCACCCCTGGCCCAGCCCGCTAGGGACACGCTGGTCTTCTTCCACCCCTCGCGAGTAGGCAGAGGCGTGGCAGCACGCTCGGGCGCCGGCCTCCACCTCGTGCTTACCAGCTCCGAGGCCTCCCCGAGCCTATCTCTGTGCCCAGGAGACATGGACGAGCTCCCCTTGCCCCTTCCTCCCTCTCTACGCTCTCCTCTCTCCTCTGCCTCCTCTCTCCCTCGGACCCGAGAGCCACCATCGTCGCCATTCGCTGCCCCACGGCCTTCGGCCTCACCGAGCCCCCTTGTCATCCCCCCTTACCTCAATCCCCTCGAGCAGCTCCTCCTCGTCGAGAGAATCAAGGCCAGAGGCCCCACGACGTCGTCCCCATCGTCGTTCCACCGCTGGTACCGAAGGCCGCCGGCCGTCGATCCTGAGCAACCGGAGCGCCCCTGAGCCACTGATCCCCTTTGTAGCCTCCCGGTGAGCCGCCGCCCGTTTCCCCCTTGTGCCCCTGCTCTCTCGTGCCCTCTAGCCACCATCCCCGCAAGCGAGCTCCGGCCGCCGCCATGGGCTCGCCTCTGACGAGCTCTGGCGACCCGAGGGCCTCCCATGGTTCCCTCCGAATGCGCAAGGCTGTGGGATTCGCCGCAGTGCCGTTCGTGGCCGCTCCCGTGGCCCTCCGCCGTGGCCAGAGGTTGCCGGCGACCAAATCCCGGCCGGCCGACGTGGCCTAATTAGTAGTCTCTAATTAACACCCCCTAACGCTGACTAGTGGACCCCAAGCTTAATTAACCTTCCATTTGTTTTTAGTTAAGCAATAGTTAACAATGTGCCTATGACATGTGGGTCCTGCCACCAGGTTTGACGTGAGATGGCCCTGTTGAGTAGGTGACATCAGCATGACTTAGTGCTGATGCAGTAAATTATTTCCGGAAGTAAAATAAATCAATAAATAATTTAATATTTTCAGAAAACGTTGAAAACTTCTAAATATCATAGAAAATAATCTGTAAGTCAAATGAAAATAATTTATATATGAAAAATAATGAGAAAAATCCAATGAATATGTTTATTCCCTAATCATGCATGTTTGAGAAAGTAAACATCACAAAGTAGGACATTTCATGATTAGTATAATTTAATAAATAGTGTTGGAGTTGGAATTTAGTATATATTTGAATCCCGCTTCACTTAATATGACTACCTATAGCACTAGGTCAATTCAGTACCTTAAAATGCCATTTCATGCATCATGTTTGTTGCATCACTTTGAATGTGTTCATTTCTCTGTTTGTCGGTGTTATCCCCTCTCGGTAGACGTTGTTCCGATGATGAAATCGATGTCACCGATGAAGACTTTTACCATCTTCAAAAGTGTTAGGCAAGCAAACCCCCTTGAGCATACTGATATGAACCGACTCTCTTGCTCCTGCTCTCTATTACTGCATTAGGACAATAACGATTCAGATGTTACATGTTCTCGTTAGTTGAACCCATTCCCTTGCATGACATGTTTTTGCCACAGTAAAAAGTTAAAACGACTTAGCATGAGTAGCAATTGCTTGAGCCTTGTTGTGCTTACCGATCCATGTTTGCTTACTTTGCCTGCTATGCTTAAAGTCGTGTCGTGTCGGGTCTAATCCATCCAGGTGATGAATCAGAATGGCTATGTTCATGTCCTACTATGTGAGAGATAAGTGTGTGAACATGATTTGGTAAAGGTAGCGACGAGAGGTCATGTAGGAGTACATGATGGGTTGTCTCATTGGGACCGTCCTTAAGAATTAATTTTTATGTATGTTATCCAAGACAAGATACTACCGCACATTGGGATACTTAATTGACCCTCTCGGCCCATTAATCTCCTAGACCTCTGTCCAGGAGTTGCAACTAGTTTCTAATGTTTGTAGGAAATGTGTTGGCGGCCGTGCATAGCGCTGCCCGACGGGGTGGACTATGATGCGGTATAGGCATAGTGGCACGGTGTACCAAGTGGCACCCGAGCGGTGGGCTTGGGAACCCTGCACACATCGTTTGAGGCCGTAGCGGAAACTTCGGCCGGACTTCCGTGCGGCTTCAGTCTTAAGTGGGCGATAAACCTGGACTAGGTTCTTGTGTGATTGACGGTCGTGGACTACTCCCTCTCTGGGCTTCCTCTTGAAGGTTGTCGAGGTGCCTTTTATGTGCACATAGCGATAAGTGGTGGGAGCATGTTTGAAGAAATACACCCCTGCAGGGTTATGAATCTCTTCGAATAGTCGCGTCCTCTGATATGGACTACTTGGAGAACTTATGTGGTTCATAGATAAGTTGAAGTGGATACTCTAATATACGCAAGATAAGCGTGAGTGCTATGGATGGCCTTCTCATAGGGAGACAGAAGTGTATCCATAGTGGTATATTGATTGGTGAATATGTGGACTCGTGTGCGCTATCCCACCTCAAAGAAAGCACTTGTAGTTGTAGTACAGGTTAGCCAAGAGTCAAAGCTCGCTTGCTGCAATAAACTCCACAACCCCCATCATTGATACTGATGCATATGTAGATAGTTCTGATGTAAGCCTTGTTGAGTACCTTTGTACTCAAGTTTTCTTAATTTATGTTTTGCAAAGGAGACATCAGTATTTTTAGTGATCGTTACAACGTGAAGTTCGATTTTGACCGGATTAGATTGGGAATGCCAGATAGAGGTCTGGTTCCTTTGGTAGGGTCGTTGTAGCTTTTCAGGCTCCTCTAGCCACTTTTGCAGATGTCTGTACTTAGACATATTTAAACTTCCGCTTGTTTGATTGAATGCTCTGAATGTTGGATCTTGTGACCACTGTTTGTAAAAACTTATTGTATTGGCTCTTCGGAGCCTTCTAAACAAATGTTGTAATGTTGTATAGTTATGTTGTGATGCCAAAGTTGTATCTATGCATATCGGGCATGTCGTGCGTACGTGTGACGTGCAACGGTATGTATGGGATCCAACATCTAGTTGTGTGCCTTTAGTAGTACTCTTTACGGGGAAATGCCTCTTTGTGCTTCCATCGAGCCTTGGTAGCTTGCTACTGCTCCGGACACATTGATTGACCGACATGTATCCTTCTTTGCTGTTGTGTCTGTCCCTTCGGTGAAATGTCTCACAGTGTAACGGAGTCCTTGTAGCTTGCTTTGACTCATCGACACATGCTAGAGATCGACACCTGCATTGCTGGGTTACGTATGCCTGTCCCTGCGTGGATCTGCCACTTGGGTTCTACGACTAGTCATGTCGGCCTGGGTTCTTTGACATTTGAATGCTAGCGACACATTCACATACGTGAGTCAAAAGACACAAATGGTTCTGGCCCAGGTAAGGTGGCAGCCATCAAGATAACCATGCGTGAGACTGCAAAGTGATGTGATGTGTTACAGGCTGCATTCTTATGGCTTAGGATCGGGGTCCTGACAACTTTGGTATCAGAGGTTCACTGCCTGTAGGATTACCGAGCCAAACTGGTCGATGCTGAGTCTAGAACTTCTTTAGTTATATAAGGGAATTGATTATGGAAGGGAATGTCAAGCTCTTTTGCTCCTTTCCTTGTGTCATTCTAATTACGAGTCACCCTCTTCTTTAATCTATGGGTATTAACAACTAGGCTTCTCATCTATCCATTGGGATGACGAGTTACTATGCTGGAGACTATAGGAAAGTTGTTGTCTTCCTGGATCAGTGTCTCCATAAGAATTCAATATCTTGATGCCATTTGTCTTGCAGGTTGCCTCATATTTCATGCTCGCACAATCGTTATGCTGTCCGAGTCATCCAAGGTTTCTTAATTATATGATGCAATTGCAAAACTCTTTCATATTGAGTCAATGTCTTTCAGGCCAGACAAAGCACACCAATTGTTTAGTTGAGGTACTCTATTACCTCGATGTGTTTGATGAAGGTGTTTAGGAAACCATGTTGTTTCAGTGAACCACACAATAGTCTAGTTGTGTCTTTTGTTTCAAGTGTGATAATTCTAGCCATCATTATCAAAAGCATGTTGTGATGCTACTTAGTCAATAGGTATTCTCTATCTAGGTTCTTGAACCAAAGGATTATTCTGCTCATTTCCGTTGATAGTTTTTGCTCGTTTCTTTAGGATATTAGTAACCTTGTTATAATCTTCAAGGTTTGTGGTATATCATTCTTCCAATAACATGAATCAGTTATGGCAGAAGTTCTTTGTGAACGAAAGATCACAACATTAGTGCTCATGATGAGTTGTCCATTCAATAATTGAGACTCCGCCAATCCTACATTTCTGCATGGATTGTCTGGAAGAAACATGTTGAACTCGGTCTGACATATTCAATCCATGCATCTACAACTCAGGAAAAATCAGGTGCTCTTGAGTTGCCCTTCTTCAATTGTATTCTAACCTTCAGCTATCACTGGATAGTCAAGGGGTATGTCATGCATTGTCTTACCGATGTCGACTATTCTTCTGGTCTGTCAAGCTATTCTATTTTAGAATGAATAGGAGAAGCAAACTCCCGTACCTCATCCATTTCTCGGATTGGGTCAAAGCAGTTGTATTCCACACATCAAAATGCCAATCCAGCTTTTGCTCTGTTCTACCTTGAGGTATTACCCTCTTCATGTCAAGATTATCATGAGAACTGCACTCCCTCTTATGAAACCTTGATGTAGTGATACTTCTGGCTATCATCATTCATTCCCTGGTCTCTGTGTTGTTGAAACCAGAATACCGACAAGTGAATCGTGATGTGTGAAATTGATACTCCTAGCAACTTTGTTGCTCGGTAGTTAATGGACAATAATCTCACTCTTGGTGTGATGGTCATTGAATTGTCATACTAAGATTGATCGTGCTACCTAGTCCATTTTCCATGGTGCCCTTTTCGGTCAATGAGTTAGGATTGTGTCACTCCTTCACTCTGTTGATCATATTATCTTGCCTTAAAAAGCAAGATTTCTCTCGAGCTTGATAACATACCGGTGGATCGTGATTTTCCGAATATCTTCTCGGAAGTATTACCAAGGTGTTCCTTGACCGTTATGTTAAGTTCGTGATCAAGATGGTTTTTCTATAAACCACCTTTCTCCAAGAATCTGTGTTGGACACACCTGAACTAGTTGGTTAAGCCAAACAACAACTTGGAGAGTTGGAAGATAAAAGCTTCGCCTGACTTAGTTCATTCCAGGGGGATGTCTTTGTTTTGGATGTGTCTGTTGAAGAAAGGCGATATTTTCATCGAGTGATCCTTGTGGTCAATTGTTGCATCCATCGTCTTATCCAATCCTTGATTTGAGTGTGGGATATCATCAAATCAAAATCAGAACCAAAGATCTTCCTAATGTTGTGTTTACTCGTGGATGTATCCTCAAGCGTACACCATTATATCCTTTGGTCTGAGCAATGCTATCACCTTGTTCTCATAGTTGTGGAATTCTATCCATTTGGATACCTCGATGAATTGTTGAGCACATCGGCAACATCCTCGTCTATCCCATGACTCATGATGGACATTAAGCTGGTGTTGGAAACTTTGTAGACAATATCTTCGTGTCACATACATGAAGTATATATTTGGTGTAAGAGGTGACTTACTCAAAGTTCATGTGCATATGATGCAAGTTGCCGTCGTGAACTTGAGAAAAGTCGATTTGTTTCTTGGAATCAACCCAAATCAATCATGCCCATGCAAAGTATTCTATGGTTTCATAGACTGGTTATCTTCATTCCATATGCAATCCCTAGCACATCAAGCCACTAATTGAGTTGTTCAAGGCAAAGAAGACCTTTCTTAAGAGCTAATCCAGACTTATGTAAGGGCTTCGCTAATCCCTAATGATGGTTCCTAACCCAAACTCGGAAGTGTTTTGTTGTAAGTCCATGTAGTCATGCATGTCGTGGACAGCGTGTTCACATGTGTCTTGCAATCCAGCTCACGTTTTGGAGTTGGCTTCCGCAGTTCATTTCCCGAGAATCTTACAACGTCATCACTTCTATTTTTGTTGCAATCTTTCACTTTCAGACATGTTGAATCTAGAATACCATGACACCAACCATATCTGAATCTCAGGCAAAGAGAATTATAATATTTGTCTCTCTGTAACCCGACAAAGGGATGTTGTGGCTAACATACCTATCCGGAAGACCTACTATTATGATATCTTGTATCAGCAACTTAGCCACTTCCCCATGAGGTTTTCATATGACTTTTCGGAAGTTGTTTCTCATGGACCCTTTCAGATCCCGAAGTCTGACCTTTTACTTGATGTTCTCGATACCAAACGTTACCTATAATTGGGTTACACTATTTCATCAAGGAGAACATTAGAAGCGGCGTGCTAAATGTCTCTTGGTCGATCATCCAGATTTTGCATCCTTGGCCTAGTTAAGGTGAAATCTAAGAAAGTGTTGTCTTCGTTTGAATCTGCATCCTCCATCATTATTCATCATGGTAGTATGAGGTGTTGTCAGAATCCTTCGCACGGATGTTGGTAAAAACCTGATGAATAAGGAAATGCTCAAGTTCTTGAGAGGATTTCTTAATTTATGTTTTCTTAATTTATGTTTTGCAAAGGAGACATCAGTATTTTTAGTGATCGTTACAACGTGAAGTTCGATTTTGACCGGATTAGCTTGGGAATGCCAGATAGAGGTCTAGTTCCTTTGATAGGGTCGTTGTAGCTTTTCAGGCTCCTCTAGCCACTTTTGTAGATGTCTGTACTCAGACATATTTAAACTTCTGCTTGTTTGTTTGAATGCTCTGAATGTTGGGTCTTGTGACCCCTGTTTGTAACATCTTATTGTATTGGCTCTTCCGAGCCTTCTAAATAAATGTTGTAATGTTGTAAGGTTATGTTGTGATGACGTAGTTGTATCCATGCATATTGGGCATGTCGTGCGTACGTGTGACGTGCAACGGTATGTAGGAGATCCGACACCTAGTTGTGTGCCTTTAGTAGTACTCTTTATGGGGAAATGCCTCTTTGTGCTTCCACCGAGCCTACGTAGCTTGCTACTGCTTCAGACACATTGATTGACCGGCATGTATCCTTCTTTGTTGTTGTGTCTGTCCCTTCGGGGAAATGTCTCATAGTGTAATGGAGTCCTTGTAGCTGGCTATGACTCGTCTACACACGCTAGAGATCGACACCTGCATTGCTCGGTTATGTATGCCTGTCCTTGTATGGATGTGCCACTTGGGTTCTACGACTAGTCATGTCGGCCCGAGTTCTTTGACATTTGAAAGCTAGCGACACATTCACATATGTGAGTCAAAAGACGCAAATGGTTCTGGCCCAGGTAAGGTGGCAGCCGTGGAGATAACCGTGCGTGAGACCGCAAAGTGATGTGATGTGTTACAGGCTGGATTCCTATGGCATAGGATTGGTGTCCCAACAGAGAGGCTATGTAGGAGTACATAGTGGGTTGTCTCATTGGGACCGTTCGTAGGAACTGATTTCCGTGTTTGTGATCCAAGTCTAGTTACTACCACATGTTGGGATACTTAACTGACCCTCTCGACTTATCAATCACTTAGTCCTTGGTCCATGAGTTGCAAGTAGTTTCTGGTGTTTATAGCATGCCAGAGGTCATGCGTAGCGCTGACCCTAGGGGTGGGTTATGATGTGGTAGGCAGTGGCATGGTGTACCAAGGGTCACTCAAATGGTGGTCTTGGGAACCCTGCGCACATCGTTTGGGGCCGTAGCGGAAACTTCAGCCGGACTTCTGTGCGGCTTCAGTCTCAAATAGGCGATAGCCTGGACTAGAGGTCTTATGTGATTGACGGTCGTGGCCGACTCCCTCGCTGGGCTTCCGCTTGAAGGTTGCCGAGGTGCATGGTTTTATGAGCACACAACAATAAGTGGCGAGAGCGTTTGTGAAGAAGTACACCCCTGTAGGGTGTGAAACTATTTGAATGGCCGCGTCCTCGGATATGGACTGGTAGGAGAACTTATGATGTTCATAGATAATTTAATGGATACTCATAAAAATATTAAGTCAAGTGTGAGTACCGTGGATGGCACTCTCACGCGAGACGGAAGTGAATCCATGGTGGTGTATTGATGTGGAGTTAGTGGACTCGTGTGCGATATCTAAAGTCTAAACAATGAGTTAAAATTGTGTAGTATAGGTTAGCCATGAGTCAAAGCTGGCATTGCTGCACAAACTCCACCCCTCCCCTTGTTCTTCCACCGAGCCTCTTTGTGCTTCTTTGTGCTTCCACCGAGCCTTGGTAGCCTGCTACTGCTCTGGACACATTTATTGACCGGCATGTATCCTTCTTTGCTGTTGTGTCTGTCCCTTCGGGGAAATGTCTCGTAGTGTAATGGAGTCCCTGTAGCCTACTACGAGTCGTCTACATGCAGTGATGACATTTATGTCCCATGGCATAATGGACTCCTTATAGCTTGCTATGACTCGTCTACACACGCTCGAGGCCAACACCTGCATTGCTGGGTTATGTATGCCTGTTCCCGTACGGATGTGCCACTTGGGTTGTATGGCTAGTCATGTTGGCCCGGGTTCTCTGTCGTTTGAATGCTAGCGACATATTCACATACGTGAGCCAAAAGACGCAAACGGTCCCGGCGAAGGTAAGGCTGCAGCCATGGAGTTACCGAGCGTGAGGCTGCAAAGTGATGTGATGTGTTACAAGCTGGATTCCTATGACTAAGGATCGGGGTCCCGACAGCGTTGGTATCAGAGCCTGACTGACTATAGGACTACCAAGCCAAACGGGTCGAAGTTGAGTCCAGAAACACTATAGAAATGTAAGGGAATTGATTGTGGAAGGTAACGTAAGGCTCTTTTACTCCTCTTCTCGAGTCATTCTATTTTGAGTCACCCTCGTCTTCTCTACGGGGGAAGAGGTAGGCTTCTTATCTATTTCTTAGGATGTCAAGTTTCTAAGCATGGACTAGTAGCTAGCTTTTGTAAGTGAACTCCGGTACTCAAGTGTTGTTTGGTGTGACAATCAGGTGGATTAGAAAGTTGATTCTAGAAAGTCGAGTGGTTATGCTATCATATATTTTACAGTTGTCTCAAAATCTTTTTGAGCAATTACAGCCATTATGCTACCCAAATTCTGCTAGGATCTCTAATGCCTTTGCATCATTCTCTGTTTTAGATGCCCCCTCGTCCTTCCCGTCAGGTGGTCCGTCTGACTAGGTGCATCGATGTACCGGGTCACACGGCCATGTTGGTTAGAGTTATGATGGAGACTGGTTACCATTGGTACCCAGAGTATACAGTGGACGAGCAGTATTGAGACATCAACCAGGGCTAGTAATTGTGTACTGTTAGGATATATCCATCATATCCTGGAGCTGCAGAGCCGCTCCATTGGACATATGGGTTAGGTGTCACCATAGACATGGCAGTTCAAGAGGCCGCCTATACCATGTTTACTATTATGAGATCTCACCATGGACTGCTTCAGACCACTGAGTTCAGCTATGTTCCTGCTACTCTAGGAGGAGAGGATGGTTATCTTAGTGCAGCCTATTATGATCATTCTCATGAGGACCTTAGGCTGCAGGTGACCGCTCAAATGTTGGAGAATAGGGATCGTGATGCACGTGCCCTTCGCATGGAGCTATATGCTACCCGTGCACGTCTTTGGACAGCCTTGACACAGCTAGCACCTGTCGTGCAGACAGGCTATGGAGATTTGGAGATGCTAAACCCATCGCGGACTCATCTGCCAGCTCGCGTAGACTGGCCTAATGTTGGAGGAATCACTCCTCTTTGAGGACCATTGTTTCCACCAACCAGGGGACCGAGGCCACATCCGTGTCCTTACGGTTTCCAGGGATCGCAGGCCAGGCTGTTTCCAGATCCTCAAGTTCAACTCCAGGGTCACAGGGGTAACCTATATGAGTTGTTCTATGTCGATGCTTGAGTGCATGTATGTTAGTATTAGTATTGTAGTTGTCGTATTACCATAGTCTTGCATGTCTTGTGGGATATGATTGAGGTGTGAGTTGAGTTCCAGAGGTGTAGATAGATAATGTATAGGAAGCTTGTAATGCCTCCGATAAGTTGTATCATCTTTCAGTAGTTTGTACTTCATCTTGGGCTTGTATTGAACTATGTCATGGTGTGTATGAATCATGGTGTTCATAAGGCAGTTTATTTATTACCATGTTGATCGTGTGTTTACCCATGCATGCCATGTTGACCAGTACATTCCTCATCTCATGTCTTAGAGTTGATGTCTTCCTTGTGTAAACTATGGGTTTGTTTTCCCAGGATGGTGTCAATTAGGAATAACCCCGTGCCTGCCTTCGAGCAAGGCGAGGGAAGCTAGCCAAGGCAAGAGAACCTGCCATAGCCGCCCTCCTTGGCGGAGGTGATGCTCGAAGCCGAGCGGAACAAAAGGGAGACCAACAGGCTGTTGGAACATATTGAGGAGAATACAGTGCATCCTCCCCGCAATGAGCATAATGATGGTGTGTCCCTCAATGACTTCGTCAAGTTGTGCCCACCTAAGTTTCATCACTCAGTGGACCAGCTAGACGCTGATGACTGGCTGACCAGCATGTCCTGCAAAATCCGAGTTGCTAATGTATCTGAGTCCAACAAGGTGACTTTTGATGCATACTTTCTAGAAGGACCCACCAAGATGTGGTGGGAAAATTATGAAGCCATGCATCCCACAGGCCTCGCACCAACCTGGGTAGATTTAAGTGAGGCATTCCGTACCCATCACATCCCGGAAGGGCTAATGGATCGCAAGAGAGTGGAATTCTGTGCTTTTACTCAGGGAAGACTGACACTAGATGCCTATAGCCATGAGTTCGGCAACCTTGCTTGATATGCACCAGAGGAAGTGCCGACCGACGGCAAGAAACATGCTAGGTTCCGTAAGGGCCTTAATCCCGAGCTCCGTCGAGACCTGCATCTACATGAGTGCACTACCTTCCATGCCCTCGTCAACAAGGCTATCAACGCCGAAACTGGATAGACTGACTACGAGGCAACTAAGAAGCAAACCCTTGACTTTAACCCTGCATCTGGCTCAGGCTCCAGCAAACGTCGGGTGTGGGTGCCCAACACAGCTCTGCCAACTAGATACACCGCAAGGCCATACTTCTAGGCGCCTCGCCCAGTTCAGCCCAACCATCCAGCCAGGACATTTGGAGGTCCCCCTGTCAATGTTACTACCCGTGCCACCACTGTCTGCTAAAAATGTGGAGAACCAAGACACTATTCCCGTTAGTGTCCCCAGAACAATGTCAACCGGCCGGACGTGGGAAGCCGGGAAAGGCCTTCTATGTGAAGACAACTCCTGCTCGTGGAGAAGTGAATTATGTGTCTGCTCAAGAAGCCCTTGAGGACCCTGATGTTATCCTAGGTATGCTCCTTATCAATAGTCATCCAACATCCATTCTGTTTGATACTGGAGCATCTCATTCATTCATCTCAGGAAGTTATGCACAGTTGCATAACATATCTTTTTGTGACATGCCCACTCCTTTAGTAGTTCAGACTCCTGGTTCAGAATGGCAAACTTCTAGAGTGAGCCATGACAATGAGATTCTTGTGTATAGGCTAGTCTTCCTAGCATCTTTGATAGCTCTCACGTCTTCAGACATCAATATCATCTTAGGCATGGACTGGATGAAAGCCCATTATGCTAGGATTGGTACTCATACTAGGAATGTTCAACTTACACATCCATCGGGTGAGATAGTTAATGTCTCCACTCGAGCTGTCAAGGGCCAACTCTATTCTCTCAATCTTAGCCCTCTTCCAGAACTACAAGATATTCCGATAGTCCGTGACTTTCCGGATGTCTTTCCACAGGAACTACCAGGAATTCCACCTGTTAGTGATGTAGAGTTTGTGATAGAGCTCATTCCAGGGACTGTCCCAATAGCCAGAAGACCCTATAAGATGGCACCCTTAGAACTAGTTGAGCTTAAGAAGCAACTCGATGAGGCTTTGGAGAGAAGGTTTCATCCATCCTAATTCTTCTCCTTGGGCTTGCCCCGTCCTCTTTGTTAAGAAGAAAGATGGATCATATCAGATGGTTGTAGATTATCGGCCCATGAATCTGGTCACCATAAAGAACAAGTATCCGCTCCCTAGGATCAATGACATGTATGATCAACTCGCCAGATCCTTATTCTTCTCCAAGATGGATTTGAGGTTGGGATACCATCAAATCAGAATTAGAAATGGGGACATTCCAAAAACGGCTTTTGTTACTCGTTATGGCCAATACGAGTACACCTTCATGTCCTTCGGTTTAACCAATGCCCTGGCCACTTTCTCTCACTTGATGAATTCGATCTTCATGGAGTACCTGGATAAATTCGTCGTGGTTTACCTTGACAATATACCCATCTACTCGAAGAACAAACCGAAACACGCCCAGCATTTAAGGCTCGTATTGATGAAACTTTGAGAGCATAGTTTGTATGGCAAATTCTCCAAGTGTGAATTTTGGTTACGAGAAGTGACATATCTAGGCCACATGATCTCTGGTAAAGGTATTGCTATCAATCCCGAGAGAGTTTAGGCCGTCCTTGATTGGACTCAACCTGAATCGGTTAAGAAAGTTCAGAGTTTCCTTAGCTTAGCGAGCTATTGTCGCCTCTTTTTCGATAACTTCTCCAAGGTTGTGAAGCCTCTGACTGAACTCCTCAAAAAATATAAAAAGTTCGAGTGGACCCCAAAATGCGAGCACAGTTTTCAAGAACTGAAAAGACGCCTGACCTCTGCTCCCGTTCTGGTGTCACCAGACTTCTCATAGGACTTTGGTATCTATTGTGACGCCTCGCGACAAGGATTAGGTTGCGTTCTCATGCAAGATCTTCATGTGATTGCATACGCATCTCGACAGCTGCGTCCACATGAGGATAATTATCAAACACATGATCTTGAGCTTGTAGCTGCAGTCCATGCATTGAAAACCTGGCGACATTACCTTCTGGGTAATCATTACGAAATTTACACTGATCACCAAAGTCTGAAATATATCTTCACCCAGCCGGATTTGAATCTCAGGCAAAGACGATGGCTTGAGTTGATTACAGATTTACTGCTTAGGGATAACTTACACCCCGGGTAAAGCCAATTTCAAGGTTGATGCACTAAGTCATAAGTCTTATTGTAACAACCAGATGTTACAACAAAGTCAACCACTTCTCCATGAGGAATTTCGAAAGTTGAACCTTCACATTGTTCCTCAAGGATTCCTTTCCAGCTGGCGGCGAAATCTACCCTTAAGGATCAAATCATAGCTGGCCAAAAGCGTGATAAGGGTATTTCCCATATCAAAGAGAACCTCATTAGAGGTATCGCTAAGGATTTCTCTATCAATGATCAAGGTGTAGTGTTCCTTTAGAACCGTTTGGTGGTTCCCAAGAACCAACATCTTCGACAGCTGATCCTTAGGGAGGCTCATGATTCTCCTCTCTCGATTCATCCTGGTAGTACCAAGATGTATCAGGACCTACGCCAGAGGTTCTGGTGGACTAGTATGAAGAGCAAAGTTGCTTAGTTCATTGCTAACTGCGACGTTTGTCATCGCGTTAAGGCAGAACATCAAAGGCCTGCTAGCACCCTTCAACCCTTAGCTATTCCTGAATGGAAATGGGATAAGGTCGGCATGGATTTCATCGCCAGATTTCCCAGGACCAAGACAGGGTATAATGTTATTTTTGTGGTCATAGACCGTCTTTCCCAAGTGGATCATTTTCTTCATGTTCGGTAGAGTATAACTGCTAGCCAGCTAGCAGAGTTATACATTTCTCGAATAGTTTCTCTTCATGGTGTTCCTTTGGAGATGAACTCGGACCATGGAAGTATCTTTACTTCCCGATTCTGGGAAAGCTTCCAAAATGCTATGGGAACTCATCTATCCTTTAGCACTGCTTTCCATCCGCAGTCAAGTGGTCAAGTTGAGCGATTCAATCAAATTCTCGAAGACATGCTCAGAGCTTGTGTTATATCCTTCGGTATGAATTGGGAGAAATGTCTTCCATTCGCCGAATTTGCTTATAACAATAGTTATCAGTCAAGGTTGGGCAAAGCCCCTTTTGAAGTTTTCTATGGGCGAAGGTGTCAAACACCTCTTAACTGGTAAGAAACCGGAGAGAGGCAACTCTTTGGTCCGAATATGATCCAAGATGCAGAGGAGCAAGTTCGCATTATTCATGAAAAGTTGAAAATAGCCCAATCTCTTCAAAAGAGACAATATGATCGCCACCATAAGGCTGTGACCTATGAAGTGGACGAGAAGATTTATCTTCGGGTTACACCTCTGAAGGGTACCCAATGATTCGGTATCAAGGCCAAGTTGGCCCCTCGTTACATTGGTCCTTTTCGCATTCTTGTTACACGAGGAGAGGTTGCCTACCAATTGGAACCTCCACCGCATATTTCCAAGGTTCATGATGTCTTCCACGTCTCGCAACTCAAGCATTGCTTTTTGGACCCTGTCCGCGAAGTAGAACACGAAACGCTTGATCTCCGAGATAACCTTACATATCAAGAATACCCTGTTCGTATTCTTGATCAAGCTGAGCATACTAATCGACGTCGAAACATCAAGTTTCTCAAGGTTCAGTTGTCACACCATTCCGAGAAGGAAGCCACATAGGAAAGAGAGGATCGTCTTTGACAAGAGTACCCCGTTCTCTTCCCGACGACTTCCAAATCTCAGGACGAGATTCTTTTGAGTGGGGGTGAGTTGTCAAATCCCTATTTAGCATTGCTCTGGTTAGCATGAGGTGTGCCTCATGTTTTTATTTTGCATCAATTAGAAATGGGGATCAACATAAACCCTAGCACCTCACCTGAATAAAACCAATTCAATTGTGGTGAAACATCAACAAATCCAAAATGCCCTTCAGAAATCTCCCCCATGTCTGATAAATGCTGACATTAATATATCAGGGGGCATTCTAATTTTTAGAACATATGTGTCATTTTAAAATAAATAGTAAAGCTACTGAAAAGGCCAAATAAAGGATTATAAATATTTTAGTTATTCAAAATTATTGAAACTTTTTCTGGAGGTTTGACAAATTCAAACTAAGCCTGCAAAATATTTCAACATATTTTGAAATAGGTTTTGAGGCCTAGAAAAAAATAAAAAAAATGTCTGAAAAGAAAAAGAAGACAAAATGAAAAAAAGAAAGAGGGAGTTGACCTGAGGCCAGCTCCAGGCCGGCCCATCTGGCCCAGGGAGGTCTTCGTCCTCCTAGCGGCCAAAAGACCGGGCGTGTGGCCGCCGTGCGCGCACGACCGTGGTGCCATGCCGGTAGCTGCCTGCCTGCCTCCCTCTCCCCAGCGCGACGGGGACAAGCTCGTAGAGCCGTCCCCATCGCTCTCTCCCTCTCGCTTTCGCCCGCTTCTCTCTCTCTCCCACTCTGCCTCGCCATGGCTGCCGCCTACTCACCACTGTAGCCGCCTTTCGAGCTGCTCCCCCTCGTTCCTGAGCCCCCCAATTGCTCCGCCTCGACGCCCTCTTCCTCCTCGCCGAGCCACGCGTCGCCGGGAGCTCTCCATCGCCGCATTGCCATCGTATTCAACCTCCGGCCTCTGGCAAAGAAGTGAAGCTCGCCACTGCTCCACACCTTTCCCAAATCCGCTCTCGACACCTCTGCACCCGCCGTGATCCCCTGGCCCTTTTCCCCCTCTTTCCCTTGTCGCTAGAGCGCTCTAGCGTCATTTCATGTCGGGCCGGAGAGCTTCTTGCCGTCGGCGAGGACGTGGCCGTCGCTGCGGTGGCCCAAGCTCGCACCTGAGCACGTAGGCAAGCTCAGGAGGGCCCCAAGGAGACCTAGGAGGAATTAGCTGGCCCGCTCGAGCTCTGGCTCGATGAGCCCGTGCTCGCCCGAGCTCCGACAGCCACCGCGCTAAACGTCGGTGTCGACTCCGGCCATCCCAGCCCCTGAGGTGAGTCAATTTCAACGTGCGCGAGCATGCAGGGCCGATCGGTGCCCTCCGCCGTCCATTTCGTCACCGAAGGAGGGTTTCCGACCCCCTCCGCCATTCGTGTTGTCGGCGGCGGCTCAACGCCGGCAAGTCAACCCATTTGACCACGGGTTGACCCCCTAGGTCAACTCGCATGTGGGCCCGGCCCTTTCAGGTTGAATTAGCTTAGGAAATAAATTAATTATTTTAATTTACCTAAACACCCACTAACAGGCGAGCCCAGCTTAACTAATTACTAATTAGGAATTTAATTAATTCTAATTAGGGTCTGGGTCACTGACTAGTGGACCCCACTAGTCAGGTTTGACCTTTCAACGGGTTGTTGACCTGCTGATGTCATGATGATGCATTAAAGGAATTCCTAATTTAAATTAATTCCAGAAAATATTTAAAACATAGACAAATCATAGAAATTAATTTGTAGCTCAGATTGAAATGATTTATATATGAAAATTTATCAGAAAAATCTAGTGAATCCAATGGTGATGTTATCATGGATGTTAGAGCAGCCTATGTACATGAACATTGAAATTTAGCAATAGGTCAATATATGGAATATTAAATGGAGAACGATTTTCAACCTATATTGAAATCCACTCCATCTAACTTGAATAATAGTAGCATTAGCTCATCCATTCATATTGCTGTGTCATGATCATGCATCATATTGCTGCACTTGTTGTGTATTTATTGTTACCTATCTCCATTGCGGTAGGCCCTACTTCCGAGGATACCCCCGAGTATCCCAACAAAGGAGAGTACCTTCCCGCTTCCGAGTGAGGCAAGCAACCCCATTGATCATTCCGATATCATCCCATTCTCTCGCTCTTGCTCTTGTTTATTGATTTAGGACAAATGCTTAACTGCATGTCTTATGCGATAGATGAACCCATTCCTCTGCATGACCTATCATTGTCATAGTAAATAGCTAAACCTTGCAACCTAGCATACCAGGTAGATGCTTGAGCCATGATGTGCTTTACCTACTTTGCTTGCTATGCTTAGAGTTGTGTCAGGTCTGATTCATCTGGGTGATGAACTGGAGTGAAACAATATTTTTATGATGTGATAAGCTTAATGATGAACCCGATTTGGTAAATGTAGTGATGAGAGGCTATGTAGGAGCACATAGTGGGTTGTCTCATTGGGACCATTCCTAGGAACTAAGTTCCTTGTTTGTGATCCAAGTCTAGTTACTACCACATGCTGGGCCCTGAAATATAACCCCGCTTGAGATATCTACCGCCTATTCCTTGGTCCAGGAGTTGCAAGTAGTTTCTGGTGTTTATAGTATGCTCGACGCCATGCATAGCGCTGACCCTAGGGGTGGGCAGCGATGCGTTAGGTAGTGGCACGGTGTACCAAGGGTCACCCGAATGGTGGGCTTGGGAATCCTGCGCACATCATTTGGGGCCGTAGCGGAAACTTTGGTCGGACTTCCAGTGGGTTCAGTCTCAAATAGGTGATAGCCTGGACTAGAGGTCTTGTGTGATTGACGGTCATGGCCGACTCCCTCGCTGGGCTTCCGCTTGATGGTTGCCGAGGTGCATGGTTTTATGAGCACACATTTATAAGTGGCGAGAGCGTGTGTAAAGGAGTACACCCCTGCAGGGTATGAATCTGTTCGAATAGCCACGTCCTCGGATATGGACTACTTGGAGAACTTATGTTGTTCATAGATAACTTGATGGATACTCTTAAGAATCTCAAGACAAGTGTGAGTACCATGGATGGCACTCTCGTAGATGATGGAAGTGAATCTATGTTGGTGTATTGATGTGGTGTAAATGGATTCGTGTGCGATATCTAAAACTTGATCAAAGAATTAATATGTGTAGTATAGGTTAGCCAAGACTCAAAGCTTGCACTGCTGCATAAACTCCACCACGCCCCTTGTTGATAAATGAGCATGAATAGACTAGGTCTGTTTTAAAGACTTGCTGAGTACGTTTGTCCTCACGTTTGCCTAATAAATGTTGGAGATGAGACTCAGGACCCATCAGGTGGGTTCTACCTAGATGTCGACGATGCCGAACAACTAGTGTCCCAGCTACGACCTTATGCCCTGTGGCGGGCTGTAGATAGTCAGGCCATGTGCCTTTTTACCCATTTCATCTGTCTATACAGAGACAGCTTTATGCTTCCGCTTGGTTTGTATGATCTTGCTTGTATGACTTGAGTGTCGGGTCATGTGACCCCTACATGTAAGAACATATTATGTAACGCTCCTCTGAGCCTCTTAAATAAAAGTTGTGTTGTTGTATGGTTATGTTGTGATGCCATAGTTGTATCTATGCATACTGGGCATGTCGCGCATACGTGTGATGTGCAACGGTATGTATGGGATCCGACACCTAGACATGTGCCTTTAGTAGTACTCTTTACGGGGAACTGCCTCTTTGTGCTTCCACTCAGCTTGGGTAGCTTGCTACTGCTCTGGACACATTGATTGACCGGCATGTATCCTTCTTTGTTGATGTGTCTATCCCTTCGGTGAAATGTCTCGTAGTGTAATGGAGTCCCTGTACCCTTGAACGACTCATCTACATGTAGTGATGGCATTTATGTCCCTTGGCGTAATGGAGTCCTTGTAGCTTGCTATGACTCGTCTACACTCGCCTGAGGCCAACACCTGCATTGTTGTGTTATGTATGCATGTTCCCGTACGGATGTGCCACTTGGGTTCTACGAATAGTCATGTCGGCCCAGCTTCTCTGTCATTTGAATGGTAACGACATATTCACATACGTGAGCCAGAAGACGCAAACGGTCCCGACGAAGGTAATGCTGCAGCCGTGGAGTTACCATGTGTGAGGCCGCAAAGTGATGTGATGTGTTACAGGCTGGATTCCTATGAACTAGGATCGGGGTCGCGACAGATTATCTGGGATCTTTTACTTCCTCTAATGGGTATACCCTTATTTTGGTTGTTGTTGATTATGTTGGCATATTTCGGGCTATGCAAAATCCTCAAGGTTTGAACACAGGGGTGTGTGTGAAGGTCCCCTGCAGCCTCACCCTACTCAGCTCGTTACTCAATGATTACTACGGCGAACTCGCACGATGACGAGTAAGAAGATGAACACGTTGGTTTATCCAGGTTAAGGCCGCTAGGAAGCGTAAGGCCCTACTCCTGCTTTGGTGGATTGCCTATCGGGGAGGTGTGGTAGATGAACTAGTACAGTGGTTTCAAGCCTCGCGAGGGAGCTCTAGTGGTGTTCTTCGCTCTCTACCTTGTCTTGTGGTTCGTTCTCCCCTCTTTATGGTGTGGCCTCGCCTCTATATATAGTAGTGGCCCGGGTCCTCATCCCTTATCACAATGGCGGGAAGGGATCCCATAATGACCAAATTCAAACGGGGACAGGAGTACATTCGCGCCCTGTATAAAGGTAGTCATCGCCTGCAAAGTAGCTGTCGATGATGCAGAGGTGGCCTCGGCAATGACATCCGCCCTACCGGACTCGCGGTCGTGGTCTTATTGCACTGGAATGGAAACATTTGCGAGGTGCTTTGGGAACCTGCGTACATCTTTGCTCTCTTTGCACCAAAGAGAAAACTGCATCACCTCGCATGCTAGCGCCCGCCTGTCCTTCCCTGTGTCATATTTGACTCCTGGGGCCAGATTCTGCATAGAGATCTCCGCTGCTTCGGAGGGGCCCTGAGGAGGCCCATCCTTGCTAGTACTGGTGTCGTTCTTCCCCGCGAGCCTAGGGTCCTCCCGAGGGCCTTGTCTTGAGTGGAGCCGCGACAAGCTGTGTTTGGCTGACGAGGTGGGCCATGTCCTGGGCCGCAGGCAGGTAGCTCTAGGTACCCCCATTCCCAGAACACCGATTGTAGCACCCGGGCCCAAAGCGCGCATGAGATGGCTTCCGGGTGAAGCCGTCGGGGATGGCCCAAAAAAGCCATAGGCGCCAAATGCCTGTGGGACAGTGCTGGTGCGCGTCCTGCGGTCGGATTCTGGCATCAAACACCTCCTCGGCCACCGCTTGAATTGACAAAAGCCGGACTTCCAGTGCTGAGCCAATACTGCTTTCCTCTTCTGTGCACCTCCTCTTCCTTCCAGATCTGAGGCCTTAACAGAGATCTCTCAAGATCTAGCGTTGCTCCGTCCTCCTTCTTGCCGTGTCGGCCCCCCGATCTTCCTAGTGGCTCCCGCCGGCAAGCCTAAGCTAGAGGCCCAAAGCTTAGACTTCGCTCCCCTATCACTGGCATTTTTTGAGTCCACCATCGCCAAGGACGGAGGACTTGTCCCGATGCTCCCATCGACGGCGGATGGGACTAGCGAGTGCGGGTGAGGGCGTCCTGGTTTAGGGGGTCCTTGGATAACCGACATGTATCTCATGGGCAGGACTATATGGGCCGCTGGATGACATTAGATGATTAAAGGATCTGTCCCTAGGGTGGAAGCTTCAAGGAGCCGTAGCGTGTCCTCCAAGTTGTAAATAGTAGATAGGCATGTTTTTTCCTTCGATATGCAACCGACCATGTGTAAACCCTACGTACCCTCGGCGTCTATATAAGGTAGAGGGTTTTAGGTTGTGGGACAAAGGACAACTCATCTAGGGTTTAGCTATTCGATCTCGACGTACATCAACTCTGTACCCCACATATCTTCAATACAACCAAGTAGGACATAGAGTATGACCTCTATAGGAGGGCCCGAACCTGGGTAAACATCCTCTCCTTCGTCTCTTATTACCATCGATTCTAGTCTCACAGCTCGGGACCCCCTACCAGAGATCTGTCGGTTTGGACACCGACATTGCTTCTTTCATTGAGAGTTCCACTGTGAACACCGAAGGAATCGATAGCTCACCTTGCCACAAGCAACGAGATCTGTAGCCAGGGGATTCTCACCCCTGATCATATTCTCACAAGCGGAGACATCTTGTCGCACGCCGACCCGATCGGCCACCCGAGCCAGATTAAAAACTTTTCCCCCAATCAAGGCATCAAGTTCGGAACCCTAGAGTTCGTCGCTGATTCATGGGGAGAACTTATCTTGATACAAGCCTCGACTCTTATGAAGGATCCCGCGAGTCTTGATGCCTCGGTGCCGAAGACATTAGTCCCCACTTCTGATAAAGTCGTCACACCCAGGCTGTCTAGAACGCCTAATCCGGCCGTTGTGACTGGATCCGGTAGGGCTAAAGAGGACTCAGATCCGCTTTCATGTGGATCCGGAACCGCAATGCCACATATCAATTCCACTCGCTTCAGTGACACTCATCCTACCATCGTCTCGTTCATAAACGAGTTTTTCGATAGGATTGAGACCATGCGTATGCCTGATGACCAGGTTCCAGTCTATGACCGTATCGGGATTAAACCCGATGATAGGGAGACTCATGTCCCCACGGTCACCCACCTAGTCGCCACCATCGAGTGTTCGGGTGGGGGCTCGTCCCCCCATCGACTGGAATTAAAAATGGTATATACGCCGGTCTCCGATCACCGAGACTTCGCTTACAACCCAGACACAGGAGTTCGCTCCGGAGACAAACATGTATCAGTCCCTGATCTATCACACAATTCGGAGTTTGTGATTCTGAACTCACAACGTGGCGTGGAGTCAAATTGTTTCCCACCCACCAGCCAAGCCGATCACTCAAGCATCACAGCAGAGCCCAAGTCTTCAGACTTACAAGACGTTAAGCAGTCACTAGGACAGTTCTTTCATCATTATTGGGCCTGACTCCTCCTCGCTAGAAATAAAGTACGGGGCCTCAGTGATCAGTAGATAATGGCGACTTTCAATCGCAACTGCCATGACGAAGGGATTCACAATGCCCTGGCACGCCTATGCATTCATGACTTCGCCGAGCTATCAGACTTGGTAAGAAAATATTGTTGCATGGAAAGCGCTTGGCAAGCCGAACAGTTATTTTTGGAACCAACCTTCACCGAGGACCCTAGAGGAGATCGGAAAAAGAGGATACCTCCAAAGCGGCAGCCTAGCTCGAACCCGTCTAAAAGAGAAAAAGGCCCCTTATAGGGGTCAGGACTGTCCTTGAAAGACTATTGGACCAACCATTCCCTATACATTCTGTATTGCTAAACACAAGCCCGACTCACAGCCTTAGAGTTTGCTGGGTCGTCAGGCAGGTCCCTAAAAGAGGTGAGTCCATCCTTGAGGTGCTACTGCCGAATAGGCGCTCTACATCGTCACCCAAATACAACGCCGAAGTCTTGACGATTTACGAAATGTTCCCCTCAAGGAATAGGAGGAAAAGAGCTCTTATAGAATGCAAACAGTTCTACCATGTGGCAGCAAAAAGTGCATGGGCAGACATACCCACTACCTTCGCAGATACTGACCACTAGCCATTCTTCTCGGTCATTCACCGGCCGCATTAGTCATGAACCCCATCATCGATGGCTATAGGTTACACAAGGTGCTAATGAATGGCGGCAGTGGTTTAAACCTGATCTACGAAGACACCCTAGAAAAAATGCAGTTTGACCGATCTCGCATCGAGCATAGCAACACGACTTTCCGGGGAATCATTCCGGGGAAAGAGGTGCATTGTTCAGGACGCATCGTCCTGGACGTAGTGTTCGGCACGCTCGAAATCTACTGATTCGAGGATCTCCTCTTCCATATCGTTCCCTTCCCCAGCGGCTACCACGCCCTGTTGGGACATGACGCCTTCACCAAATTCCAGGCTATACCACATTACGGGTATATGAAACTCAAGATGCCAGGACCAAACGGAGTGATCACTATCACCAGTCATCCGTATATAGCCCTTTGGGCCTAAAACAAAACAGCAAGCTCGCCCTTGAGGCGCTAGCTGAGATATTCACTTGAGAAGAACTAACCGCACTTCGGTCAACAATTGGCAAGGACGACGTGATCCTTAGAAAAAGGCCGAAGCCCACATCCTGTAAACCTACAGAGGATATCGTTAAATTCCAAGTGCACCCGACGGACCCCAACAAGACAGTGTCCATCGGATCTCAGCTTGATCCCACAATGGCTAGCAGAACATAGTTTGAACGTCATTGCAGGCTTCAAGCCCGTTAAGCAGACTTTACACCGCTTTTCCGAACCCAAACAGTAGGCTATGGGTCAAGAATTAGCTAAACTGCTAGAGGGTGGATTCATTTGGGATATTAAGCACCCTGAATGGTTGGCAAACCTGGTGATAGTACCAAAGAAAGACAAATCCTGGTGGTTGTGTGTCGATTTCAAAGACCTCAACAAGGTCTGCCCTCAGGACCCTTTCCCCTTACCGTGCATAGACCAGATTATTAACGCCACAGCCGGACACGACTCGTTGTGTTTCCTCGACGCTTATTCCGGATACCATCAGATTAAAATGAAGGAATCCGATCAAGCTGGAACCACATTCATCACCCCCTAAGAGCCATTTTGCTTCAACATGATGCTCTTTGGGCTCAAAAACGCTGGGGCTATGTACCAACACATGATCTAGACTTGTCTCACTAAAAAAGTTGGTAAGACAGTCAATGCATACATGGACGACGTGGTAATCAAAACCAAACACACCAGCCAATTGGTCAATGATCTATGGAAAACCTTTGCCAGCCTACGCTAGTATGACATACGAGTCAATTTGGAAAAATGTGTATTCGGAGTTCCCACTGGTAAACTGCCTAGATTTATCGTCTCCAATAGAGGAATAGAAGCGAATCCGGCTAAGATCCGCGCTCTATCAGAACTTGCAATTCCCACAGAGCTAAAGCATGTCCAGAGGATGTCTGGTTGCGTAGCGGCACTAAGCCACTTTATCTCCCACCTTAGAGAAAAGGCTTTACCATTCTATAAGCTGCTGAGCAGACCAACAATTTCAAGTGGACCAACGAAGCAGCGGCTACGTTAGGGGAAATTAAAACACTTCTGGCAAGAACCCATGTTATTATACATATCGGCTACCAACCAAGTCGTTAGCGTAGTGCTCGTCGTCGAACAAGAGGAGGAGGGACACAAATTCCGGACACAGAAGCCGGTCTATTACGTGTTAGAGGTACTAACGTAGTGCAAGTCCAGATACCCGTACAACCAGAAGATGGCCTACACAGTATTTGTGGCATCACGAAAACTAGGACACTAATTCCAAGAATTTTCAGTAACGGTGGCATCTGAAGTACCCCTGAACGATATAATCGACAACGGGGACGCCACCAGCCGCATAGCCAAGTGGGCTATTGAGCTCCTTCCCATTGAAATCACCTACAAGCCACGACGAGCCATAAAATCTCAAGTACTGGGAGATTTCCCGGCTAACTGGACAGAGGCCGACCTCCCACGGAATATAGTACATACTCCCATTGGACGATATACTTCGATGGATTCAAAACATTAGCCAGACTGGGGGCTGGACTTATCCTGACACCCCCCATAGGTGACAACGTACGATACGTGTTATAGATCATGTATGCCGACTCAAACAATGCCGCCAAATACGAAGCACTCTTGCATGGTCTTCGGAAGGCAGTATCAATGGGCATACGACGGCTGGAGGTACGGGGAGACTCCAACTTGGCCATCTCCCAAATCAATGGTGAATTCAATGCCAAAAACCCGAAGACGGCGGCATACCGAAACGTCGTCTTAAAGATATCTGCATAGTTCGAGGGGCTATAATTTCAACATGTCTCTTGCAATAAAAACCAAGCCGCCAACCTACTGGCCCGCATGGGGGCTAAACGCGACCCTGTCCCAAAAAAACACTTTCCTGGAACGACTCTTTAATCCATCTGTGGTTTGGCAAGACGATCATAAGGGTGCCGGTCTAAATACTACGGAAGAGGTTGTTCCCCCTATAAACGAACCAGACGACCAAATCATCGGCAGCTCCGTAATGGATGAAACGCCTTCGGCTCATGAGGCCACGGCAGTAATCGCGACATGGACCAAGCCCTTCCTCTCCTAACTTGTTCACAAATAACTCCTGGATGATTAGACAGAGGCGTGACGCAATATTCGGCGGTACAAAGCCTACAAAGTACACGAGGGTGTGTTATACAAGAAAAGCACCACCGGAATATTATAGCGGTGCATATCTGAGGAAGAAGGACGACAGCTCCTAGCCGACGTCCACGCAGAGATGGGAAGACACCACGCTGCAGCAAGAGCCTTAGTTAGTAAGGCCTTCCGATCTAGCTTCGTTTGGCCCACTGCTCGGGCTTAAGCCCAAACACTGCATGGGGTGTCAACTTTTTGCAAATCAAAGTCACATGCCCCCAACATCTCTTCGGACTATTCTGATTAACTAGCCTTTCGTAGTCTGGGGGCTAGACATGGTTGGACCACTTAAAGGGGGGACCAAGAAGAATAAATACCTACAGGTCATGGTTGACAAATTCACCAAATGGACAGAGGCAAAACCTATCAAATCAGCCAAGTCCGGACCAATAATCGACTTTATATCCGGCATGGTACACCGTTACGGTGTCCTGCACAGTATAATAACGGGCAATGGATCCAACTTCACGGCCCAAGAGTCCGTAGACCAACGGAAAAGTCTAACGAGCAAACAGCCTCATCATGAGTGACATTAAGCCAAATTTGGTCTGATCTCTTCATGAGTCCGATTGTCATTGGGTGGAGGAGCTCGACTCCGTTCTATGGGGCCTATGCACCACCCCGAATAGATCAATGGGATACCCTCGGTTCTTCATGGTCTATGGGGCAAAAGCAGTCATCCCCTGTGACATTATTCATGACGCACCAATGGTGCGCATGTAGGAGGAAAAGGAGGCTGGGTTAGATCGTCAGGTTGACCTAGACGCCTTAGAAGGAGAACGCGACATAGATCGGGCCCGCTCTACCTTTTACCAACAGCAGGCCTAACGTTACCAGAGTAGGGAGGTCAGGGCAAAAGCGTATAACATGGGTGAACTCGTCTTATGGTCCTAGAGAAGCAGAAGCATAAACTCAACCCCAAATGGAGGGCAACTTCATAATCGACGAAGTACTCACGAGAGGAGCTTACCGTCTTTGAAACCCGTCGGACAACTGCCTTGAACCAAACCCATGGAATGCAGCTCGTCTTCGTCGCTTCTACGGATAAACTGGTGTCATCACATTCTATACCCTTTTTCTTTTCTTTTTATTCTGTTTTTCCTTCCCCTCCACTTTGTTGTTCGATAGGATTGATTTTTTTCTTTTTCTTCCAAACCTATGTTCGGTTCAACTGATCATGTACTAAGATTTTTGGCTTACACCTTAAAGTGTTAAATCCGAACACAGCACCCGGGGGCTTCTTTCTAAAGCCAGTGCTTTTATATTATAAGAATTTATTCACATTTTTTGTGTACACATGTTTCCCTTGTCATGTTTAAAACATCATATGCATCAAATTGACCTAAGACTTTGCCAAGATGGGTTGCCTCGCTCCTGTGCTTACCCTCTACGTTCCTGATTTTTCGGCTAAAGGGTAAAAGGAGCACCTCTGCGATTATTACGACGGGGTCATCCAGATATGTACCTCAGATGGATGAAGCCAGAAGCTAGCTATCTTTATGTAATAGCCCGGGACCGGCGCTCCAGAAGATTCCCCTTTTATTTCCATTCCCGACCGTGTTTCGTTTGGTTGTAGCATTCATCATGGCATCATTCGCATCATCTGCATAGCATCGTCACCTGTTTTTGAAAACTTGCATCCGTGAGTAGTTGCCGGTTCTCTCCGTTTGTCCCATCAACCTTTCGAGACCAACCACACAAGCACGCGCCCGCGGCTTCGTTTAAAAAAAGCATTTTTAAAGCGCGTGAAAAATGTTCTCGGATTGGGTCGAAACCTGGCGTGCGGTCTTATTATAGTGTAGGTAGCCGCCTGTCAAATTTCCTCACATTCCGAGTTCGTTTCATACCCGAATGGTCAATCGTAGCAGTGCGGTCATCGGTTATTCGTCGGATGTTTATGGTGTTTTAGAACCTCGTGTCACAGGCCGCGAACTTCCCTCTCATCTCCCCCTAGCCCATCTATACGGCCACCGCAGCCCACCTAGTCCCCCTCCGCTTCTGGGCCGTCCGATCGAGATCGAATGGCCCGAAAACGGACAAAAACTGCTAACCTAGCCCCCCTTTCCTATTTAAGCACCCCTAACCTGCCCCTAATGGAAACCCGAGGCCCTACCTCGATTTTTGCGCCGCTCCAACACGCCAGCGCCACTCCCCAGCCGCCAGCCTCCTCTCTCCTCCGCGAAGGCCCCGCTAGGCCCACATCAAGGCCCACCACGGTCCTGAATCGCCGCCGCCGCTTCCCGTAGGTGCCCGAGCGAGCAGCCCCGACCATAGCTATCCCGAGCCTCCCCTTGATCCCGTCGCCCAATCCACGCCCACCGTCGAGCCACCGCCGTCGCCGACGAACATCCCCGGTCGGACCTCGACCCCGCGGCCTTCCCTCTTCTTCCTCCCTCTCCTTAATCTCCTCTCCCTCCTCTAATCTCTCTGTCCCTTGTTGTGTTTCCAGGAAGTTGGAGCTATCGCCCGATCTCCTAGTCTCGGTGCCGCCCTGAGCTTCTGGCACCACCCCGAGCCTTCGCTGCCGGGAACGGAGCTGCCCTTGACAGATCCGGCGGGATCCGTGCCGCCTCGCCCTACCATGGCCTCGCCGTCGCTGGTGCCATGGGAAGCCACAACCGCCCTGTTGAGCCACCGCCGCCGCTTTGTTGCGGGGGACGAGCAACACAACGCGTCGCACACCATAAGTTTTGGCCCATTTAGTTTATTTCCGTCCTACGAATTTATCCAATTAACCGGTGATTTTCATAATTACAGAAAAACCCCTATTTTAAAAATGCTCATATATATTTAACCGTGCATCACATGTAAAAACTCGATATATGAAACTTGACTAGAATTTCGTGTAGATTCATAATATCCAACTTTCACACATGATAAAAATACTTAAACTTGCTGTTTGCATTGATCTGCATGAATGACATGCTAAAATGATTTATTTCATAACTACTAAACCGTAGCTCCGATAAAAATGTTCCACATATGTAACTTGGCTAGAAAAAATGTGTAGAATCTCATGGTGACATTTACTTTGCTGTTTAGCAAATCTAAAATTGTGTTAGGAAATATCTGGACCAAATTCATAATATGCATATGGGGTTGTTTCGGAAATGATATATATTGCTTCCGGCCTCATTTAAAATGCCTAGATGTTGTAGTTGTTTGTGCTTCTCCATTTTCCATGTTAAACAACATTTAATATTGATGAGTACCGAAACGAGAGTGAACTAAATAATTTGAACGTGGAGTTTTGTCAGTATGCAACTCGTTGCATATTGAACTTCACTTAATATGTAGTAGTTGTTTGTTGTTCTTGTCATGCCATACCATGCGTTGCATATTAAACTAGACATGCATCATATTTGTCTGTGCATCATATCATGCATAAGTTCTGGTGTATCGTGTGTTGATTGTGGTTTCGGATTGTTCCTTCTCGATAGAGTTCTAAAAGCATTCGAAGTGTGAGGATTCATTTGACTACGATGGCTCGTCTTCTTCATGGACTCGTTCTTCTTCCGAGCGGGGTCTCAGGCAAGATGACACATTTCCCCGGATACCACTACTATCATTGCCATGCTAGTTATGTCTCGCTACCTACCAGTTGTTTGTCAAGCCTCCTAACATTGCCAAGAAAAGCCTCTAACCCTTCCGCATCCCAGAAAACGTTTGTTTGGCTATGTTACCACTTGCTCAACCCTTCTTGTAGCGTTTATAGCCACAGGTGCAATTGCTTCCATGTGACAACATGGACATTCTTGCTATATCACAATATTACTGCTATTTAATTTAATGCACTTATACACTTGGTAAAGGGTGGAAGGCTTGGCCTTTTGCTCGGTGTTTTGTCCCACTCTTGCCGGCCTAGTTACTTGTGAACTGGTGTTAGGTTCCATAATTGAGCGCTCCTAACATGCTCGGGGTTGTTATGGGGACCCCCTTGATTTTCGTTTTGGGATAAAACTTGTCTGGCAAGGCCCAACATTGGTACTACATTTGCTTAATAACAACTAAAATTTGCATAGGGCATGATCACCCCATGGATTAATCAACAACCCGGGCCAGTGCTCCTCATGAGTGTTGGTCCAAACTAGAGTCGTGTGCGGGGCCAGCCCGGGGCAACTCGGGAGATTTCTATCAGGCCACTGTACGCTGTGCTCATCCGATTGTGCCCTAAGAACGCGATACGTGGCTCCTATCAGGATTGTCGGCACGTCGGGCAGCCTTGCTGGATTTGTTTTACCTTTCTCGAACGTCTTGCGTGAGGAGCTCTGATCTTCTTTGGGCTATCTCGAGGTGTCAGAATTCCTTTGCAATTGCCTAGGATGATCACGAGATCCGCCGTCGAAGTTATTCCGGTGGCGTGTGGTTAATTTATGATGGATGAGTTGGAGCACCCCTGCAGGGTTAAATCTTTTCAAGAAGTCGTGCTCGCGGTTATGTGGCAAACTTGGATACTTTGTTTAACACCCAGTCATAGCAAACTTGAAATAAACTCTAACAAAATACACCAACTGTGTGCGTAACCATGACTGTCTCTTCTCGTGAGTTCTTATCCGAAAGAGAACACAGTGGGGTTATGTTTGACGTAAGTAGGTGTTCAGGATCAGTTAGTGATCATTAATAGTTCATGTCCGTTATGCGTAGACCACCATACTTTAATTTCTGTACTCGTAAGTTAGCCACTCAAATAAATGCGTAGTTGCTTGTTGCAGCCTCACCACTTAACCATACCTCACCTATTAAGCTTTAATAGTCTTGATACCCTTGGAAATGAGATTGCTGAGTCCCTATGGCTCATAGATTACTACACCAACTGTTGCAAGTACAGGTAATGCGATGATTTGACGTGAGCACGATGTTTGCTTGATTTGGAGTTCTTCTTCTTCTTCTTCATCAATCTAGGATGGGTTCCAGGCGGGAGCCTAGGATAGCAAGGATGGATGTCATTTTATCGTTTGGTTTCGTTTGTAGTTAGACCCTGCTCTTCTGTATACTGTTTGAATATGTTGTTGTATTGATGTGATATTGATGTAGCTTGCGGCGAGTGTAAGCCAATTCCATATACTCATCTCTTCTGTACATGTACTTGTAATGATGTCCATTCTTGCAACACAACGAGATGCGCTTCTAGCCCTGTCTAGGCCCTCGTGCAAAAATAAGGATAGGACCGCATCTTGGGCATGACAAGTTGGTATCAGAGCGTGTACCGACCTAGGAGCCCCCTTGATTGATCGAACTTGGCCGAGTCGAGTCTAGTAAAACTATTTTGAGTCTAGTTATATCGGAGAGTAGGATTCTTTTTAGTCTCTTTTATGCTCTGGTGAGGTATTTGACTTAGGGATTTTGATTCTAATCCTCTTCTCAGCCAAAAAAAATTTAGGATCACGTGGGTATTTTGGAAACTATATGATGTCGATGTGACGGAGTTCTGTCTTGGTGCCTCCTGCCTGACTTGATTTCTTCCAGGGAGTTGAGATCTAGGGAATTCTTGGTAAATCGTTATCATTCACGTTCCTTAGTATCTCAGGACGGAGGGTGTTCGGAATTGCTTCAATACTTGTCGTGGTGAGATAAGGTCAGAGTGACCTAGTAGTGGGGAGGTGTCTGAGGTACCACCATGGTTACTATCATTGTGCTTTCGAGGATCTCAGTTAGATGGATTTGCGAAAGACTCTGGTTATGTGTTGAAGGATGGATTGGGTATAGGTTTGCTAGTTGTGTGAGATATTTCCTCCTTGTATCCCCCACACTAGATTGCCTAACCAGAAAGTTTTCGGAAGTTCTTAGGTGGGAATTCAAGTAGGTACCTAGGATTATCTTTCCAACAATTGCATAGTGGATATGTGTTTGTTCTGGCTTGTTTCGTAAGCCTCATCCTTTGTTTTGTTTTTAATATGGTAATTCAAGTTGCTTCGATGTCAAGTGCGGATTTCATATCTTTCCAAAGTATTCTCATATGTCCGTGGGATTGCTAGTTCTTTTGCTCAATGGGAGTGGGCATATCAATTCTTTTTATCTGGTGTGCTTCTCTTCCAGATAATTCTATCATCTCCAATATTTGCAAGATCAACCCTCATATTTCATTTCGGAGTTTGTTTCATCTGTTCCAAGTTTTCTTTGTTTTCCCACCCTCCCGCCCTTTTCTTCAATGATTAAATTGCCATCCAAGTTCCTTTTCTATTCATGTGATGCTTCTGCTATCTTCTCTTTAGTTTCGTATCCGATGATTCATTATGAAGATTCTCAAGTGCTTCAAGTTCATCATGTCTTCATCTATGTTTCCTTCTTTGGTGGATTCAATTCAATCTCTCGGTGTTTAGCATATCCTTTCTCATTCATTCAATGCTTCCTATGTTGGAATTCTTTATCAAGCTCCCACATCCCTAGCTAGATGTCATAGGATAGCATGTGTGTGCATCATGTTTCAAATTTGCATCAACATGAAATTGGGCTAAAAGAAACCCCAAGCTCATATTTGAATCAAATTAATTCAAAGTTGTGAAAACTCAACAAATTCAATATGCCCTCACAAAATGTTCCCTATGTCTTATAATTATGGACATGATTATAATAGGGGCCATTTTAAATATTTGAACAACTATAGAAATATAAAAATAAATGATAAAGCCTTTGAAAATGCCAAATACAACATTATCATTATTTTATATTTCAAAATATCATGGAACTTTTTATTGGAATTTGAAATATTCAAACTTCATATTACAAAAAATTTGGGATATTTTATAAAAGTATTTGTACCTGAAAATAAAATAAAACAAATGTCAGAATTAGAAAATAGAAAGTAAAAGAAAAAATGGAAAGGAAACCTTCCTAGGCCCAGGTCAGGACGACCCACCGGGCCTAGGGAGGTCGTTGTCCTCCTGGCGGCCAGGAGGACGGGCCTGTGGCCGGAGCACGCGTGCGAGCGTGCTGAGGTGCTTGCCTGCCTCCCCCTCGCTAGTACGACGGGGATAAGCTCAGAGAGCCATCCCCATCACCCTCTCCCTCTCGCTCTCGCTCGCCTCTCTTCCTCTCCCCCTCTGTCGCCATGGCCGTCGAAGCTCTACCGCATAGCGTCGTCGCTCCAGCCGCTCCCCTGCCTCGCTAGGTAGCTCCAGAGCTCTGCCTCGTCGCCCTCTTCCTTCTCGCCAAGCCGGGCATCACCAGGAGCTCCCCATCGCCGCATCACTGTCGTGTTCAACCTTCGGCCACCTAGAAAGAAGTGAAGCTCGCAGCTTGTCCAGGCCTTCCCCAAGCCCGCTCTCAATGCCGCTGCAACCGCCGTGAGCCCGTGGTCCTTTTCCCCCCTTTTCCCCCTTCGATAGGTCGTTCTAGCGCCCAATCCTATAAGGTCCGAGAGCTGCTCGCCGCTGGCGAGGACATGGTCGTTGCTGTAGCGGCCCAAGCTCGCACCTGAGCACGTAGTCATGCTTAGGATGATCCTAGGCAGCTCTAGGAACCATCAGGTGGCTCGTTCGAGCTCCGGCTCGACGAGCAGGTGCTCGCCCGAGCTCCGGCAGCCGCTGTGCTCATCGCCGGCACCGATTCCGGCCATCCCAGCCCCTGGGAGGTGTCGGGCTCGATGCGCGCGAGCGAGTAGAGTAGATCGGTGCCTGCCGCCATCCGTTTGGTCGTCGGAGGAGGAATCCTGACCCCCTCCGCCATCCCTGACGTCGCTGGCAGCTCAACACCAGCAAGTCGACCAGTTTGACCACCAGGGGTTTGATCCCTGGGTCACTGGCAAGTGGGGTCGGGCCCTGTTAGTCAAATCTAGGTTAATAATTTAATTAACTAAGTTAATTAAGTTAATGTCCCACTGACCAGTGGGCCCTACGCTAATCTAATTAGTAATTAGTTAAATGATTAACCCTGTTAGTGACTAGCTCACTAACCAGTGGGTCCCACTAGTGAGGTTTGACCTGGCCTGGTCAGGTGACCTGCTGATGCCATGATGACGTTAGGCTGATGAAATAAAAGGAATTCTAGTTTTCAAATAATTCCAGAAAATGTTTAAAACTTCAAAAATTCATATAAATTAATCTGTAACTCAGATGAAAATAATTTATATATGAAAATTTATCAGAAAGATCCAATGAATCTAATGGTGCTATTATCATCCATGTTAGAAGAGCAACCTATGTAGAAGAACACTGACATTTGCTAATAGGTTAATATATGGAATTTGAAATGAGGAACGATTTTGAACCAACATTAAAGCTCACTTCAAATTAACTTGGACAATAGTTGCATCAGATCATCCATACATGGTGCCATGTCATGATCATGCATCATATTGTTGCACTTGCATGTATTGATTTCTATTTATCTGCATTACGGTAGGTCCTGCTTGTTAGGATACCCCCGAGTATTCCAATGAAGGAGAGAACCTTCCCGCTACCCAGCAAGGCAAGCAACCCCCTTGATCATTCCGATAATATCCCACTCTCTCGCTCCTACTCTTGTTTGTTGCATTAGGACAAACATTCACTTGTTTGTCATACACGGTAGATGAACCTATTCTTTTGCATGACCTGTCATTGTCACAGAAAATAGCTAAACCTTGCAACCTAGCATGCCTGGTAGATGCGTGTGCCATGATGTGCTTAGCTTACTTTGCCTGCTATGCTTGCTATGCTTAGATTTGTGTCAGTCTGTTTCATCTGGGTGATGAACTGGAGTGAAACCATGTTGTTCTTATGTGATAAGCTTACAACGAACTTGATTTGGTAAAGGTAGCGACGAGAGGCTATGTAGGAGTACATAGCGGGTTGTCTCATTGGGACCATTCTTAGGAACTGAGTTCCGTGTTTGTGATCCAAGACTAGATACTACCACACGTTGGCATACTTAATTGACCCTCTAGACTTATGAGTCGCTTAGTCCTTAGTCCAGGAGTTGCAAGTAGGTTCTGGTGTTTATAGCATGCTGGAGGCCGTGCGTAGCGCTGACCCTAGGGGTGGGTTACGACGTGGTAGGCAGTGGCACGGTGTACCAAGGGTCACCCGAATGGTGGGCTTGGGAACCCTGCACACATCGTTTGGGGCCGTAGCGGAAACTTTGGACGGACTTCCTTGCGGGTTTAGTCTCAAATAGGTGATAACCTGGACTAGAGGTCTTATGTAATTGACGGTCATGGCCATCTCCCTCGCTGGGCTTCCGCTTGAAGGTTGCCGAGGTGCCTGGTTTTATGAGCACACAACGATAAGTGGCGAGAGCGTGTGTGAAGAAGTACACCCCTGCAGGGTATGAAACTATTCGAATAGCCACGTCCTCAGATATGGACTGCTTGAAAAACTTATGTTGTTCATAGATAATCAAATGGATAGTCATAAAAATATCAAAACAAGTGTGAGTACCATGGATGGCACTCTCCCAGGAGAGGGAAGTGAATCCATGGTTGTGTATTGTCGTGGAGTTAGTGGACTCATGTAAAATATCTAAAATTTAAACAAAAAGTTAAAATTATGTAGTGTAGGTTAGCCATGAGTCAAAGCTGGCATTGCTGCATAAACTCCACCACTCCCCTTGTTGACACATGAGCATGAATAGACTAGGTCTGTTTTAAAGACTTGCTGTGTACGTTTGTACTCATGTTTGCTTAATAAATGTTGGAGATGAGACCCAGGACCCATCAGGTGGGTTCTTTCTAGATGTTGACGATGCCGAATAGCTGGTGTCCCAGCTACGACCCTATGCCTGTGGCGAGCTGTAGGTAGTCAGGCCATGTGCCTTTTTACCCTTTCATCTGTTTGTACTCAGACAGCTGATGCTTCCGCTTGGTTTGTATGAACTTGTTTGTATGACTTGAGTGTCGGGTCATGTGACCCCTATCTGTAAGAACATGTTATGCAAGGCTCGACTTAGCCCCTTAAATAAAAGTTGTTGTATGGTTACGTTGTGATGCCATCGTTGTATATATGCATATCGGGCATGTCGTGCGTACGTGTGACGTGCAATGGTATGTATGGGATCCGACACATAGTCATGTGCCTTTAGTAGTACTCTTTACGGGTAACTGCCTCTTTGTGCTTCCACCGAGCCATGGTAGCTTGCTACTGTCTCACGGCATAATGGAGTCCTTGTAGCTTGCTATGACTCATCTACACCCGCTTGAGGCCGACACCTGCATTGCTGGGTTACGTATGTCTGTTTCCGTATGGATGTGCCACTTGGTGCTATGACTAGTCATGTCGGCCCGGGTTCTCTGTCGTTTTATTGCCAACGACATGTTCACATACGTGAGCCAAAAGACGCAAATGGTCCCGGCTAAGGTAAGGCTGCAGCCATGGAGCTTACCGTGCGTGAGGCCGCAAAGCGATGTGATATGTTACAGTCTGGATTCATATGACTTAGGATCGGGTCTCGACACAAGCCTCTCTTGCTTATTCTTATCTGTATTCTTTTGGAGTGCTGAAGATATCTCAGAAGACTTTCATTTCCATTCATAATCCTTTCAAATTATTTCAAGGGTCTCATATCACCAAGTTCTTAATTTGTAGCGGTGCAATGTCTCTTTCTAAGCAATTGTTTCAACGGTGGTTCATTTTCAGTGGGCCCATAACCAATAGTTTTTTCCCAGGATCTTACCTAGCTCTTCTAATATTTTCGTAGATGCCCTCATGTTCTTTTAATATGATGTAAGAATGAATTTCATCAGTCATATTTGTTCTCGAAGATCGCTTCTCAATAATTTTCATTGTTGGCTCAACCTTCTTTATTCATTGTTCTCTGCATTGAAGAACGAAGGAGTGGTTTTCTTAAATCTTTGCTCATTCTCTTGAAGATTCGTCATCTCAACTTCGTGTTATCTTCTCGATTTATGTCAATCATGAGTAATTCGTTCCATATATATCTGGTGCATTCAGAGATGTTTTAATTTTGATCCTCCCCAAGGCCATCATTTCAGAAGGTTTCTTCATTCTCAGCTTTCCGCTTTCATTCGCAAATTCTTCTCAATTGTCATCTCTTCGTTCGTCTCTCAAGTATTTCCGTGCTTCGTTCAAGTTTTCTGCCAAGTGGATCTTAATCTCTTCATTCTCACGTATCTCCATTCATTCATGGGATCCTCATTCATTTGTGAATTCTTACCGGTGTTCTCGTGCAAGACTTCTTCAAGTTTGTGACCCATCCTCTCTTTCTCTTCAATTCTTGCAGGAAGAGTAACTGGTGTGCGAAATCCGTTGTTTGTCATCAATTTAACTTGATGAAGGATTGGCATATCATAATTCTTATTCTTGTTTCATCCAAGTGATTTCAATCCTTCTTCTGGAGTTGTTCATTATATCAATTCCTTATCCCAAGTGGTCATCTTTCTTTTCCGGAGTTCCTAGTTTTTCTCAAGTATCTTGTCGCTAAGCTCCATCTAGTTCATAGCAAGGCATCAATCTTGTTATTTTTGAATCCTTCAATTCTTTCTATCGTCCTTTCGTTTCAGAGTTCTTCCGGAGATTCTTCATGCGGTTTCATCATGATTTCTTTCATTTTCTAGTGTTCTTCAAGATTTCTTTGATTTTCTAGCGTTCTTCATGGAGGTGCTCATGTGTTTTCATCTTGGATTTCTATGTTGAATTCCTTCTCCATTGTCTTTTGAGATGGTGTTATTAAAGTCTTGATTATGAGGAGTCTCGAAGCAAAATTGTCCAGAATAAGATAAGTAAACCCATCTTGTATTCTCGGAGTTATCTTGGGTTGGATTTCACCTAAAGAAATTCCTAAGGATTGTTGCTATCATGGTGTCATAAATGATTCAAGTTTTCTCCTCCTCCTCTTGGTGAAAGAAGTTTTGCATGTCTTGTTACTCTCAAGCAATCAAGTGTTTCTGTTGTGGCAGGTTGTCACCTCATAATTTGAGATGTTTTCCATAAGCCCATAACAAGATATTCTTTTCATTGTTGATTCTTCATCAAGTCCTTTCAACCTATGCTTTTCAAATTCATTTGTGCTGGAAGTTGTCATTTTCTTATACGTTCTTTTCCTTCCATCAATCCAGTTTCTATTCTCCTGTTACGGAGGCCTTGTGATGTTGCTCTCTTGAATCCATCATCTTGTTTATCAAGATCATGTTCTTTCTTGCTTATTCATGTAACCGGAGTGTTGTGTTCTATGTTAAAGTTCTTTCCTTCTTATCAAGTTTTGCTTCTCTATCCTACCGAAATGCTGCCAAAATTTCTTCTGACTTCTTGCTTGTTCGTCATGTCATTCTTTATCTCTTTCCATCCTTCATGTTTCATTGGTTTCATTCGCTTGTCAAGAAGCAACTAAGTTTTACCACTTCCTCTTTCTCTTCCCCTTATCATTCTAGAACTCGGGAAGAGATCCTCATGTAGTGGAGGAGAGTTGTAACAGCCTGGGAGCGGCGCTCCAGAAGATTCCCCTTTTATTTCCATTCCCGTCCGTGTTTTGATTGGTTGTTGCATTCATCATTAAATCATTTGCATCATTTGCATAGCATTGTCACCCGTTTTTGAAAACTTGCATCCGTGAGTAGCTACCGGTTCTCTCCGTTCGTGTCGTCAAACTTTTGAGACCAACCACAAACGCACGTGCCCGCGGCATCGTTTAAACAAACCCGTTTTTAAAGCGCGTGAAACATATTCTCGGATTGGGTCAAAACCTGGTGTGCGGTCTTATTATAGTGTAGGTAGACCGTCTGTCAAATTTCGTCGCATTCCGAGTTTGTTTGATACCCGATCGGTCAACCGTAGCAGTGCGGTCATCGGTTATTCGTAGGACGTTTACGGTATTTTAGAACCTCGTGTCGCAGGCCGCAAACTTCCCTCTCATCTCCCCCTAGCCCATCTACATGGCCACCGCAGCCCACCTAGCCCCCCCTCCACTTCCGGGCCGTCTGATCAAGATCGAACGACCCAAAAATGGACAAAAACTGCTAACCTAGCCCCCCTTTCCTATTTAAGCACCCCTAATCTGCCCCTAATGGAAACCGTAGGCCCTGCCTCGATTTCCGCGCCGCCCCAACCAGCCAGCGCCACTCCCCAGCTGCCAGCCTCCTACCTCCTCCGTCTAGGGCCCACCAGGCCCAGATCCAGGCCTGCCCTGCGCCCGAAGCGTGGCTGCCGCTTCCCGCAGGCGCCCGAGCGAGCAGCCTCGACCACAGCTATCATGAGCCTCCCCTCGATTCCGTCGCCGGCGACCGTCTCCGTCCAAACCTCGACCCCGTGGCCATCCCTCTTCTTCCTCTCTCTCCATCATCTCCTCTCCCTCCTCTAACCTCTCTCTCGCTCGTTGTGTTGCCAGGAAGTTGGAGTTGCCGCCTGACCTCCTAGCCCTGGTGCCGCCCCGAGCCTCCGCCGTAGGGAACGGAGATGGCCTCGCCGTCGCTGGTCCCATGGGAAGCCACCGCCGCCGCCGCTGCTTTGTTCCGAGGGACGAGCGCCCCAGCGCGTCGCTCGCCACCGTGCGTGGGCCGCCGCCCTAACCGGCCTAGCTAGGCCTCCCCGCCGCATGGGCCGAGCGCACTAGGTGAGCTAACCCCCCAGCCACCCTATCCCATGCCCGAGGCGCTGCATTGCTTTGTTCCGCTCCTGTGTTCTGCTGGCCTAGCTAGATTCAAACCATTGGGTTTTTTTCCATTCTGCGAATTTATCCAATTAATCGGTGATTTTCAGAATTATAGAAAAACCCCTATTTTAAAAATGCTCATATATAATTAACCGTGCATCACATGTAAAAACTTTATATATGAAACTTGACTAGAATTTCGTGTAGATTCATAATATCCAACTTTCACACATGATAAAAATACTTAAGCTTTCTGTTGGCATTGATTTGCGTGAATGACATGCTAAACTGATTTATTTCATCACTACTAAATCGTAGCTCCGATAAACATGTTCCACATATGTAGCTTGGCTAGAAAATTGTGTAGAATGTCATGGTGACATTTACTTTGCTGTTTATCAACTCTAAAATTGTGTTAGGACAGATCTGGACCAAATTCATGATATGCATATGGGGTTGTTTCGGAAATGGTATATATTGCTTCCGGCCTCATTTAAAATACCTAGATGTTGTAGTTGTTTGTGCTTCACCGTTTGCCATGTTAAACAACATATAATATTGATCTGTACCAATACAACAGTGAACTAAATAATTTGAACGTGGAGTTTCTTCAATATGCAACTCGTTGCGTATTGAACTTCACTTCATATGTAGTAGTTGTTTGTTGTTCTTGTCATGCCATGCCATGCGCTCCATATTAAACAGCATCATATCATGCATATGTTGTGGTGTATTGTGTGTTGATTGTGGTTTCGAATTGTTCCTTCTCGATAGAGTTCCGAAAGTGTTCGAAGTGTGAGGATTTGTTTGACTATGTTGGCTCGTCTTCTTCATGGACTCGTTCTCTTTCGAGCAGGATCTCAAGCAAGATGACACATTTCCCTAGATACCACTACTATCATTGTCATGCTAGTTGTCTCATTTTAATCGTTATGTCTCGCTACCTACCACTTGTTTGTCAAGCCTCCCAACATTGCCATGAAAAGCCTCTAACCCCTCCACATCCAAGCAAACCTTTGTTTGGCGATGTTACCGCTTTCTCAGCTCTTCTTATAGTGTTTCTAGATGCAGGTGCAATTGCTTCCATGTGACAACATGGACATTCTTGTTATATCACAATATTGCTGCTATTTAATTTAATGCACTTATACACTTCGTAAAGGGTGGAAGTCTTGGCCTTTTGCTTGGTGTTTTGTTCCACTCTTGCCGCCCTAGTTACTTGTAAACCAGTGTTATGTTCCATAATTGAGCACTCCTGACATGCTCGGGTTTGTTATGGGGACCCCCTTGATTTTTGTTCTTGGATAAAACTTGTCTAGCAAGGCCCAACATTGGTACGACATTTGCTTAATAACAACTAAAATTTGCATACGACATGATCACCCCGTGGATTAATCAACAACCCGGGCCAGTGCTCCTCATGAGTGTTGGTCCAAACTAGAGTCGTGTGCGGGGCCAACCCGGAGCAACTCGGGAGTTTCTATCAGACCGCTATACACTGCGCTCATCCTCTTGTGCCCTGAGAACAAGATACGTGGCTCCTATCGGGATTGCGGCACGTTGGGCGGCCTTGCTTGATTTGTTTTACCTTGCATGAGGAGCTCGGATCTTCTTCGGGCTATCTCGAGGTGTCAGAATTCCTTTGGAATTGCCTAGGATGATCACGAGATCCGTGATCGAGGTTATTCCCGTGGCGTGTGGTTAATTTATGATGGATGAGTTGGAGCACCCCTAAAGTGTTAAATATTTTCGAGAAGTCGTGCCCGCGGTTATGTGGCAAACTTGGATACTTTGTTTAACACCCGTTCATAGCAAACTTGAAGTAAACTCTAATAAAATACACCAACTGTGTACGTAACCGTGACTGTCTCTTCTCGTGAGTTCTTATCCGAAAGAGAACACGATGGGGTTATGTTTGACATAAGTAGGTGTTCAGGATCAGTTAGTGATCATTACTAGTTCACGTCCGTTATGTGTAGACCACCATACTTTAATTTCTGTACTCGTAAGTTAGCCACTCAAATAAATGCTTAGTTGCTTGATGCAGCCTCACCACTTAACCATACCTCACCTATTAAGCTTTAATAGTCTTGATACCCTTGGAAATGAGATTGTTGAGTCCCTGTGGCTCACGGATTACTACAGCAACAGTTGCAGGTACAGATAATGCGATGATTTGACGTGAAGGCGATGTTTGTTCGATTTGGAGTTCTTCTTCTTCTTCATCATCAATCTAGGATGGGTTCCAGGCGGCACCCTGGGATAGCAAGGATGTATGTAATTTTATCATTTGATTTCGTCCGTAGTCCAACCCTGCTCTTTCTGTATAATCTGTGAATATGTTGTTGTATTGATGTGATATTGATGTAGCTTGTGGCGGGTATAAGCCAATTCCATATACTCATCTCTTCTGTACATGTACTTGTAATGATATCCATTCTTGCAACACGACGAGATGCGCTTCTATCCCTGTCGAGGCCCTTGTGCCAAAATAAGGATAGGACCGCATCTTGGGCGTGACACTTTAGTAGAAAATGTCTATGATGGAAGAAACTAATAAGACTATGGTCATCATCACCATTACCCGGGCTTCTTTCCTCACAAAAGCCATTAGCCGCATACTAGCAGTATACGACCTTAGTACCTATGATTTACGTAGGACGCTGAAGAAAGGTACCGATAGAGGTATTATTTTCTTTTTAAGATGTTTCTTACGCTAAGCAGTAATATAACATATCTCCCTGTGTTCTTTCTGTCTATTCGCACGAAATGGACGGATTGCCTGGTTTCCCGAACATAATTCACTCTTCTAGGGTGATAATTTAGTAGGAGCACTCTCGAGCTCTTAGCACGGGATGTAGATGCCAATGGCAGGTTAAGACAAATTTTACAACACACATGGAGCAATCCCTGGATTATTCATACATAGTTACATATAATCATACATTTGGCTGCTGATCAAGATTGTCGATTATGGTGTCTAGGGATCACTCTTCTTGTGAGAGACGGGTGGCAGGCATCACTTGGTCGTACACCAGGCGGAGCGGCACTTCTTGTCCATCTGATCCTACAGGCCCATCCCGAGCCACATGCTCGGGGTTAAGTCCGGTATAGCGGGTCTTGATCATCGCCCACGCCTCTCGGGCTCCCTCCCGACAAGACGATGTCTTCCACATCGACTAGTTCGGTCATCTCCTTTGGAGGTTGCTCGACAGGCCATAGTGCCTTTACCATGATTTTCATGGCCTTCCGAGCCTTCTCATGAACGGCGGAAAGCGCCTTCACGAGGCTCCCCCAGTAGAATCCGGTATATTCTTCGGGTCGCCCAGACAGGAGACCTACACATGAGTCAAAGGCATGCCTATTATGCTTCATTTATGAGAAGTACTTCCCAATGGTAGAATCACACTTACCGAACATGCCCCTCTATAGTTTCTGGTTCTTTTCTTGGGCCTAGGCCAATTGAGCTTTTAAACTCTTAATTTCTTTGGCATGTTGTTTTTTCTCTGCTTGAAGACGGTTCGTCTCTTCAAGGTGTCGTTCAAAACACGACAGCCGGCCTCGTGCTTGGACTCGTCATACCATTGAGATTCTGGGGCTGCATCCAAATCTTTTTGCATTTTCCTTATTGATTCAGCTGCTAAAGAGTACCCTTGTGTCAATATACTAAGATCAGCAGCACGGATATACTCACAATGTGCCTTCATGTAAAGCTCTTCACTTGCTCCAATTCGGCCTTCACAGATTCCACCTGTGTTCTGCTGTCTTCTTGTTCCTTGGCGAGTTTCTCACTCTGCTGCTTCGAGGCCTGCATTACCAATAAAACAACACAGGGACCCTTAATTTGGTCGTTCCAACCCATTTAAGGCTCGGGGGATAATGGGTTTACATGAGTGTTTGGACTCCGCAAAACCGACTATTTACCTGCACGCTGGACGATATCAATTTCATGGCCTCCCCGAACCCAGCTCAGGCAGCACTGATGTGCGCACCCGTCGTGCGTAGAGCACTGAACTCCTATTTGGAGAAGGTTGGGTGATGCAGGGACTCTTGTCAACACCGATGATTCATTGTGCTTCCTCACTTGAATTTGGTAACGGACACACCGTCACCAGAATCGGTAGGGGCTGGATTGACCATGGGAATCTGCATAGCAGGTTCAGCATGAGCCAAAGATCTAGAATTTTGAGCGCCACCGTACACCCTAGAAACCTCCTCGGCAAAAGAAGGTTGGGTTTCTCGTCTGAGAATTTCGATGTAAAATCGGCAGTGAGGCTCGATCAATTGTGATAATAAATAAATAGCCGAGCACAATACCTCTCGGTTGAATGAGTGGACGGACTCATCCCATCTGCCGGTTCATTTGTCGGATCCCTATTGCTTTCCGATCTGGGCATTGCTGCCATTGCCGATGTATGACGTGTGGATCGTCGATGCTTCGGAGTAGGAGCCAATGCGTTTGGGGTGTTGGAGGGTACTTGCCTCCTGCAGGATGAGTTTTTCTTCTTTTTGGTTATTGTAGGAGAAGGGAACGATCCAGGGTACTCGGCTATGATAGCCACCTTGGAGCGGTCAAGACTCTCCTAGTTGAAAACCCCGTATTCAAGCTCAATTAGTAGATTCGGGTCCTCATGAAAGCCCGGATCATCGGCACGAGAATATTCTTCGGGATGGGGTGCCGGACAGTTAACTATCTCGATAAAGCTTCTCCAGTCATGTTCACATAAAGTTAAAGGCTTCGGTCAAAAAAGGACAAAATGGAAACATGAATTGTGGTCACGAAGTTGAAAGGCTCACCCATTCGATGGGATTGTGACTTCAATACCCCTCCTTGGTCGACCGCCAAATAAGATCTTCTTGCTCCCCTTTGTAAAGGTCAGCAAGTGCGGTGGCCAATGCTGTTTGATTAGCGGGGCCCAATCCTTGGGAGCTAGTGGTGTGGTTTGTCCTGTTATACCGCCACAACGGGTGTATCCTTTGCTGAAGAGGCTGAACACACCGGGTGATGGCAGCGCCCATGACGTCAATCATGGTCAACTTGTGGTGGGCTAGTATCCTCACCTGGGCTGCCAAGCGTTGCCCTTGAATGTTGTCCTCTTGGGACAAACTCTTTGGCCACCAGTTGTACCTTTTCTTTAAGGGGGTGTTAGAGTATTCAAGCAGACCCCTCCGAGCTATATCGAACAGGGGGACGTCCTTGATATAAAACCATTCCGAATACCATTCTTCGAACTCCTCCGGTGTTCCCACCAGATACCCCATCCCCGCTATGAGGCAAACTTTGGCTCCTCCGACCTAAAAAAATGTCTGGTCCCGGGTGTGAGGGACGAGGCAGAAGTACTTCCTCCACAATTCAAAATGTGCCTCACAGCCCAGGAACATCTCGCAAAGGGCAGCGAAGCCCGAGACGTGCAGGATAGACCATAGGGTGAGGTGGTGGAGCTGGATCCCATAAAATTCCAATAACCCTCTAAAGAATGGGTGAATAGGAAATCTGAGACCCTACAGAAGAAATGGCACAAAGCATACGCGTTCCCCCCTTTGTGGATTGGGAAAAATTTCCATGAAGGCTTTGCCATTGAATGAAGATAAACCTACGCGGGTAACTGCCAGATCCGAGGAAGGAAAGTACCCCTGGGTCTCAAGATTACGCAGTCGAAGGAGCAACATGGAGCAGCTGGTCCAATCCCCATGACGGGAGCCGTAGGGGCGCGAGGAAGAACTGGGGGCCCTCGCCATGTTTTTCGTGGTGATCTTCCGTTGAAAGTTTTTTCTGATGGGATGTGAGGGAGTCCTTGATTAGGGGGTCCTCGGATAGCCGACCTATTGTTATGGGCCTGACTATGAGGGCTACTTACCGAACAAAGGAAGATTTGAAGGCTCGGTCTCCAAGATGGAAGCTTCGGGAAGCACGGCTTGTGCTTCACATTTGATGTAGTAAATAGGCATGTTTCTCTCGTCGGCATGTAACCGACCATGTGTAAACCCTAGGCATCCTCGGCACCTATATAAGCCGAATGGTTTTAGGATATAGAGATAGAACAACTCATCTAGGGTTAGCTATTCGATCCCGAGGTAGATCAACTCTGTAACCCCCCACGTCACCAATACAACCAAGCAGGACGTAGTGTATTACCTCCATAGGATGGTCCGAACCTGGGTAAATCCGTGTCCCCTTCATCTCCTGTTACAGTCGATTATAGTCTCATAGTTCAGGACCCACTACCCGAGATCCGCCAGTTTTGACACCGACATTGGTGCTTTCATTGAAATTTCCTCTGTGAGCAATATGGAATTGAAACGTCGTCTTATCATCAATGAAGAGGTCCGTAACATGGACGCATTTGTCCTCGGGTAGATCTTCACCTTTGGCAACGTTGTGTTGCATGCTAATTCCTCTGGCCATCTAGGTCGCGTTGAGAGCTTCGGCCTAGATCGAGAAGTCAGATTTGGAAACTTAGAGTTCTCTGTCGACTCTCGGGGTGACTTGTCACTAACCGGGCTCACAGCTTCATCTGTACCCCCGAGGACTCTAGGGCTTTAACATCGAGTCCCTTCTTTGGACACGCTGATGGGGTCACCTATGGCGATGAGCTGATCTCCTATCCCGGTCCGGCCATTAAGCCGGATGACCGGACACGTATTCTTGTCGAACCCTCCTCATGTTTGGATGTCTTGGAGGTTAACTCCACGGGTTCCGAACAGCTAGATCTGACGGGCCCTCAGCGATCGACGAGGCCCTAGAGCAATTCTCGTCGACGAAGTTCACTAACGATCTAGATCTGATCTATGCTCAGTTCGGTTATGGTGTGGGGAGGGACAAATTTTACGACCCACCCACCACCCACTTGATAGTCACTGTCAAGGATTTAACCAACATGCTGGACTATGCCTCCGAGGAGGTAGAATACATGGATGAAGAGGACCGTGCTCCCATCGCCGTTAACACCGGGAGTTTGACCGCCACTTCTACATACGACATCTACATGGTGGATACTCCTGCCACCAATGGCGACAACACGCCTCACAATGATGGTGACAAATTGGGCGATGCGCCATCAAGACACCGGAAATCACATAAGCGGTCCAAAAGCGAAAAGGGAAGAAGAGCTATTATCAGCAACAGGGACGGTAATGCCCCCACTAATCATGGCAATCCCGATATCCCCGAGCAACCGTTAGAGGGTCGGGAAGGGCCCGAGGACCAAAACAACCCGATAACATCAGCGACCCCGAAGGCAATGAGTACCTTTCCCCCATCAAGGAGGAAGATATACCGGATGACGATGACTTGTACATCCCTGATATCCTTGAAGACCAGGAAGAAATGACGCAACGAATCATAGAAACGGCTCATAGCCTAAAGGCTAAAGAACGGCATATCAAAGCCGAATAGGTCGACCTAAATGATTGATGGACGAAATTCCTCCCAGCCGAGGAAGTATACGGCACCGATCTGTCAAACCAGCCCAGAAGCTATCCTCGGAGAAGGCTCCAGCCGCAATTCGATGATGAACTTACTTATACTCCGTCCCCAAACTGTACTCCCTATGACAAGCCGGACCGTCCCCCTTGTGGTTAGGACAGGATGACTGACGACCCCGGTTATATACCGGCGGTGCCCCGAAAATGGGGTAAGGAGCCATTAGAACCCAATGATAGGTTCGACCTGCGAGATGACCAGGATCATAGAACAGGACGCACAAGATCCATCTATGGATCCAAAGAGTACTCTCCCGATAGATGCGGTGGATACAGACCATGGTTCGACCAAAACAACAGAGTCCGGGAACACAACCAGCCCCATACAGACATCGAATACAGGTGCGACATTGCATGGGTCAAAGGCACCACTCACCCACTGTGCTTCACACATGAGGTAATGCGGCATCAGTTCCCCGAGGGGTTTAAACCCATCAATATAGAACAGTATGATGGGACCACTGATCCAACTGTATGGATTGAGGATTTCCTCCTCCATACCCACATGGCGCGAGGAGACAATCTCCATGCCATCAAATACCTCCCTTTTAAGCTTAAGGGGCTAGCTCGGCACTAGTTAAACAACCTCCCCGAAAACTCCATTGGATGCTGGGAGGACCTGGAAGATGTGTTCCGCTCTAACATCCAGGGAACCAATGTCTGCCCGCGACTCTTCCAATCTCAGCAACGTCGTCCAGAAGCTCGGTGAGTCTGCTCGGCAATTCTGGAACCAGCTCTTGACTAAGAAGAACCAAATTGTTAACTGTCCGGATGCTGAGGCAATACCCTCCTTCCAGAACAATATTCGGGATGAATGGCTAGCCCGTCAGCTAGGCCAGGACAAACCTCAGACTATGTCCACCCTTACCTCCCTCATGACCTACTTTTGCATGGGCGGAGACAATTGGCTGGCTAGACAAAACTACAATTCGGAAGATCCCATCGCACCTGAAGCCCGGGATGACAACTCAAAGCAAAAGAGCAATAAGAATAAGCGCCAGCACAATAATAGCAATGCGATGATACGGCTGTAAACGACTGATTCCGCAACTCCTGACCTGGGCAGCGGAAGAAGCCTCCTAAAGGCAATCGTGATGGACCCACTCAGCTCGAGAATATCATGGAAAGGCCTTGGAAAATACATGGGACTTCGGAAAAGCCCACCAACCACACACACTGCAACTGCTAGGTGTATAAACAGGCCGGCAAGATACCACCCGAAGACCAAGGCAAAAGCTCCCGTAGTGAGAACGAGAATGACCCTTGGGGCCCAATTGGTGGTGGACAGAAGAAATTCCCTCCTGAAGTCAAAACGGTGAACATGATATACGCCACCCACATACCGAAGAAGGAGAGGAAGCGCGCCCTCCAGGAAGTCCATGTTGTGGAACCCGTAGCCCCAAAGTACAACCCATGGTTGGCATACCCGATCACCTTTGATCGGCCTGAGCAGCCGACCAGTATCTGCCATGGGGGTTCGGCGGCCCTCGTCGTAGACCCCACTATAGATGGGTATCACCTCATAAAGTTCCTAATGGACGAAGGAAGTAGCCTTAACCTGATTTACTGAGATACGGTGAAAAATATGGGCATAGATCCATGAAGTATCAAACCCAGCAGGACTACCTTCAAAGGAGTGATCCCAGGCGTTGAGCCCGATGCACGGGCTATATAACTCTAGAAGTTGTGTTCGGCTCACCCGATAACTTTCGCAGTGAGGACTTGATTTTCGACATCGTGCCCTTCCACAGCGGCTATGACGCGCTACTTGGTCGGACAGTGTTCGCTCGTTTCAATGTGGCACCACACTACGCCAAGCTCAAGATGCCAGGGCCTGAAGGGGTCATTATTGTCAATGGCAATACCGAGCGCTCCCTTAGAACTGAGGAACATGCACTAGCCCTAGCGGCCGAATTTATCTACAAAGAGGATCGGTAAGTTCCAACGTCCGCCATAATGGCACAGAATGCTAGGAAGCGAGTTCAGCTTCCGACCGAAAACTCAGATCCTTCCTCTTTCACTCTATGGGGACTCGCCCCACACAGCACAACCCCAAGACCAGCAAAGTATGTGCCAAGGAGGCACAACTTCGCACTTAAGATTCCATGGGTAGCGGTCGGGAAATTAAGATGGGTGTTTGGCTGCCCCGAACTATCACCATCAACACGTCTTCCGACAAAATGCAGGCGCTCATCAAAGAGCCTGCCTATGGTGTAAAGCTCATCTACAATTCGGAAGCCTCTCAAGATATTGCTGGCAAAATGCGCCCGCTGAACACTAACACCCATCAAGGGGCATCTAAGAGCAGGAGTCAACTAGCAAGAGGGCATATCTAGGACGTCAAGTTACCAACCGAGGACCCCTGTTACAACAACTCCAGTATATTTTTATTTCCTTCACATAACTGTAAAACAGTTGCTTTGGCAATTCGAGTTATAAGAGTTGTTAAGAAAATGCACAATTTTGTGGCGCAAGTTTTCCTCATCTATCCTTTTTTGCCGCATATTTTTTCCCCTTTCTCCCTCTTCTCATGAACCTGTTCGGTATGACGCGAGGTAACCAGATGATAGACCGGGGGCTCGAGTTCAAACAAAAATTGCCTCATCTATCACGTGTTTGGCATCCTGGTATTTGCTTTATATGCATTGGTTCTGAAATATATCTTTGGTCAATAAGTTGGGTTTCCTGGATCTTGTTCTTGCCCCATTACATTTTTCTTGCTCGGCTAAAAGGGCAAAGGGAGCACCCCTGTGATTGTGCTTCCGGATAGTCTAGTCAAGCACTTTAGGGGAGAAAGCAGAAAACGGACTGTCATAGTATGCGCGATCCGATCTGTGAACCCTGAGTTAGAAGTGTTATACTTCAATCCTCGTAAGCGGTTGTTCCATGTTACATGAGGAACTTGCCTTTGTGCAGACATTGTGGTACGGGCTTCGGCCATGGTTCGCCCAAAGATCACAACACTTTGGTGGCTAATCGTACGCTTCCTATAGTCCTTTTCGCGCCCCTACGGCTAAGTTAAATAAATAAACCACTATATTCTAATTGCCTAGTCTGCCGCACTTTACCGCCTTTGGGTGCCGATAATACGGCTAAGGGACATAGTGCATTGGCATAGACACCCCATGTATTATCTACGTGGGGGTTGAAGCCGACGAGTCGCATCTTTCAGTACTAAACCGCCACATAGGAATTATAAAGGAATGCAAAACCATATAAGAGCAAATACTAATAATATTAAAAGTTAATGAAAGTCTTCAGACACGTTAGGCTCATTTCAAACATTTTTTCACCCGAACACTTCGACGCTATCTCCCGAGCTCTCTCCATCGCTCCGTTGAAATATAGCTCAGGGCGGCAATGCTCCTTCCCGGGTGGCAGCGGGTTGGTGGCTACCTTCATCGGATTTAGCCCTGGCCAGTGCACTTTGTCCTCGACAAAGGCCATCCAGACTCCTTCGATGCAGGAGGAGCGCTTGACAATGTCGAGGCGGGGCGAAGAAGCGATCAACTTCTTCACCAGGCCAAAGTAGCTGCTTGGTCCATAAGCGGATGCAGATGTCCTTCTTGGCCGGCTCCGCCATCTGGTGCAGCTCCATGAGCTGTTTCATCTGCTCCACCAGAAGAGGAGGACCCTTAGGGGCTCCAAACTGTGCCAAGAATAGCCGACCTTCATCTCCTTTTCCCTGCAAGGTGAACAGCTGATTGGCGTCCGCCACACACTTCTGGAGATCGGACGATATGCTTGAGGATCGCCACACCTGGGTAAGCAATTCGAATCTGCTATCCCTGAATATGCACTTTAGTGAGTACGACTTACCATATGCTATTTCCTTGGCCTGGCGGACTTGCTCCTCGTAGAACCGTCTATCCATCCGCTCCTTCTGGAGTTTGGTTTTCATGGTGTACAGTTCGACCGAGCTTGCCCTATTCTTCTGCTCCAAGGCCTCACATCTTTCGCTGGTATCCCTGAGATCCTCCAGGACCTCGGCCACGCGAGCTTCATGCTTGCCACTAGTGGCCCACATGGCGGAAAGGTTGATAGCTGTTTCTTTAGCAGTCGCCCTCTCGGCGGCTGTCTCGTCTTTGGGCGCTGAGCTTGGCCATGAGCCTCTCCACCTCCTTCGTCGAGGCTTCATGTGCATTATAAAATATGAAAAAGCTGCATTGACAGTATTCAGACTATAAAGCTCAAACAAAGGCATTCAGATTTTGTTTTGACATACCTTGAGCCTCGTCTAGTCTTTGGTTAAGGCCCCCAGCTTCGTCTTTGGAGCGCTTCAGCTTCCGATTTGGCTCTTCCACCTCGGCGCCATTTATGGCCGGCGCTGTCGGGACCCCGATCCTAAGTCATTTGAATCCAGACTGTAACATATCACATCACTTTCTAGCCTCACGCATGGTAAGCTCTACGGATACAGCCTTACCTTAGCTGGGACCATTTGCGTCTTTTGCCTCACGTATGTGAACATGTTGCTGGCAATGAAATGACAGATAACCCGGGCCAACATGACTAGTCATAGAACCCAAGTGGCACATCTATCACTACGGAAATAGGCATACGTAACCCAGCAATGCAGGTGTTGGCCTCAAGGGTGTGTAGACGGGTCATAGCAAGCTACAAGGACTCCATTACGCCATGGGACATAAATGTCATCACTGCACGTAGACAAGTCGTAGCAGGCTGTAGGGACTCCATTATACTCAAGACATTTCCCCGAAGGGATAGACACATCAGCAAAGAAGGATACATGCCGGTCAATCAATGTGTCCGGAGCATTAGGAAGCCACCAAGGCTCGATGGAAGCACAAAGAGGCAGTTTCCCATAAAGAGTACTACTAAAGGCACATGACTGGGTATCGGATCCCATACATACCGTTGCACATCACACGTATGCACGACATGCCCGATATGCATTGATACAACTATGGCATTACAACATAACCATACATCAACACAACGTTTATTTAGGAGGCTCAGAAGAGCCTTGCATAATATGTTCTTACAGAAAGGGGTCACATGACCCAACACTCAAGTGATACAAGCAAGTTCATACAAACCAAGCGGAACCATAAGGTTGTCTGAGTACACAGAGTTGAAAGGATAAAAAGGCACATGGCCTGACTATCTATAGCCCGCCACAGGCCATAAGGTCGTAGTTGGGACACCAGCTATTCGGCATCATCGACATCTACATAGAACCCACCCGATGGGTCCTGAGTCTCATCTTCAACATTTATTATGTAAATGTGAGTACAAACATGCTCAGCAAGTCTTTAAAACAGACCTAGATTATTCATTCTCATGTATCAACAAGGGGTGTGGTGGAGTTTATGCAGCAATGCCAGCTTTGACTCATGGCTAACCTACACTACACAATTTTCACTCTTTGTTTAAATTTTATATATCGCACACGAGTCCACTAACTCCATGACAATACACCACCATGGATTCACTTCCGTATCCTACGAGAGTGCCATCCATGGTACTCACACTTGTCTTGATATTTTTATGAGTATCCATTTAATTCTCTATGAACAACATAAGTTCTCCAAGTAGTCCATATCTGAGGACGCGACTATTCGAATAGTCTCATACCCTGCAGGGGTGTACTTCTGCACACACGCTTTTGCCACTTATCGTTGTGTGCTCGTAAAACCATGCACCTCGGCAACCTTCAAGCGGAAGCCCAGCGAGGGAGTCGGCCACGAGCGTCAATAACATAAGACCTCTTGTCCAGGCTATCACCTATTTGAGACTGAACCTGCACGGAAGTCCGGCCAAAGTTTCTGCTACGGACCCAAACGATGTGTGCAGGGTTCCCAAGCCCAGCATTCGGATGACCCTTGGTACACTGTGCCACTACCTACCTCGTCAATCACCCACGGCTACGGTCAGCGCTATGCACGGCCTCCAGCATGCTATAAACACCAGAAACTACTTGCAACTCCTGGACTAAGGACTAAGCGATTGATAAGTCGAGCGGGTTCATGTTTCAGGGCCTAGCATGTGGTAGTATCAATTCTTGGATCACAAACACGGAACTCAGTTCCTACGAACGGTCCCAATGAGACAACCCGCTATGTACTCCTACATAGCCTCTCATCGCTACCTTTAACAAATCGGATTCATCATAAGCTTATCACATCAGACAACATTGTTTCACTCTAGTTCATCACCCAGATGAATCAGACCAGACACAACTCTAAGAATAGCAAGCATAGCACTAAAAGTAAGCAAAGCACATCATGGCACAAGCATCTACCAGGTATGCTAGGTTGCAAGGTTTAGCGAATTACTGTGACAATGACAAGTTATACCAAGGAATGGGTTCATCTAACGTGTATGACAGACAAATGAACGTTGGTCCTAATGCAATAAACAAGAGCATGAGCAAGCAAGCTGGATGTTATCGGAATGATCAAGGGGTTGCTTGCCTTGCTGGGAAGCAGGAAGGTTTTCTCCTTTGTTGGAATACTCGGAGGTATCCTCAGAAGCAGGGCCTGCCGCAATGCAGATGGATAGAACTCAATACATGGCAAGTCCAACAATATGATGCATGATCATGACATGGCAGCATGTATGGATGAGCTAGTGCAACTACTGTCCAAAGTTAAATGAAGTGATTTTGAATATAGGTTCAAAATCAGTATCCGTTTCATATTCCATATGTTAACCTATTAGTAAATGTCAATGTTCATCTACTTAGGTTTCTCTAACATGCATGATAACATCACCATTGGATTCATTGGGTTTTTCTGATAAATTTTCATATAGAAATGATTGCCATCTGATTTCCAGATTAATTTATATGAATTTTCTAAGTTTTAATAGTTTCTGGAATTATTTTATTTCAGAAAAATCATTACCGCATTAGCATGACATCATCATGATGTCAGCTTGTCAACAGACCGCTGACAGGTCAAACCTGACCAGTGGGACCCAATGGTCAGTGACCCAGCCTCTAACAGAGCTAATTAACTAACTAACTACTAATTAGTTTATGGTAGGGCCCACTGGTCAGTGGGACATTAACTTAATTAATTTAGTTAATAAAATTATTAATCTAGTTTTGACTAACAGGGCCCGACCCCACTTGCCAGTGACCTGGGGTCAAACCCCCGTGGTCAACTCCGGCAAGACCCACTAGCGTTGAGCCGCCGGTGAGTCCAGAGACGATGGAAGGGTCGGGATGCCTCCGATCGGCTCGGCTTGCTTACGCGCATCGAGCCCGGCATCTCCCAGGGGCTGGGATGGCTGAAATCGGTGCCGACGATGACCACGGCAGCTTCCGGAGGGCTCCTACGGCTGCATGGGATCATCCTGAGCACGACTACGTGCTCAGGTGCGAGCTTGGGCCGCTGCAGCGACGGCCACGTCCTCGCCGGTGGCGAGGAGCTCTCGGACCCGAGGGGATCCGGCGCTAGAATATGCTAGGGACAAGTAAAAGAGGGGGGAAAGGGCCAGGGGTGCATGACGGTTGCAGAGGCGTTGAGGGCGGGCTCGAGGAAGGCCTGGAGTAGAGGCGAGCTTCACTTCTTCGCTGGCGGCCGGAGGTTAAAGACGACGGCAATGCGACGATGGAGAGCTCTTGGTGATGTGTGGCTTGGCGAGAAGGAAGGGGCGTCGAGGTGGAGCGAGGGGGAGCGGCTGGAGCGATGGCGCTATGGCAGCGGGACTTCGGTGGCCATGGCGACAAAGCGGGAGAGAAGGAGAGACGGGTGAGAGCGAGAGGGAAAGAGCAATGGGGACGACTATCTGAGCTTATCCCCGTCGTGCTGGCGAGGGGGAGGCAGGTAGGCAGCTGCCAGCATGGAGGCACGGCCGTGCGCGCTGCGGCGGCCACACGCTCGTCCTCCTGGCCGCCAGGAGGACGACGACCTCCCTGGGCCAGGTGGGCTAGCCTAGCCTGGCCCTAGGTGAGCTTCCTCTTTTGTTTTACTTTTTTTCTAATTTACAGATTCTAGTTTATTTTCCTGACATTTGTTGTATTTATTTTTAGTCACAATTGCTAGGTATAAAATATCCCAAATATTTTATAGAACTGAGTTTGAATATTTCAAGCTTCTATTAAAAGTTTCAGAATATTTTGAAATCTGAAGTAATGATAATGCTTTATTTGGCATTTTGAGAAGCTTTAATATTTATTTTGAAATTACTAGAAATATTCAAATATTTAAAATGACCCCTTGTATAATCATGTCCACATTTATCAGACATAGGGAACATTTTAGATGGGCATTTTGGATTTGTTGGTTTTTCAAAAACTTTAACTTCGTTTGATTCAAATGAGTGTTTGTGGTTTCTTTTAGTCCCCATTTCAAATTGATGCAAAAAGTGAAACATGATGCACACACATGATGTCCTAAGAAGCTAGCTTGGGATGTGACAACTCACCCCCACTCAAAATATTCTCGTCCCGAGATTTGGAAGTAGTCGGGAAGAGCGCGGGGTACTCTAGTCGAAGACGATCGTCTCTTTCCCATGTGGCCTTGTTCTCAGAATGGTGTGACCACTGAACCTCGAGAAACTTGATGTTCTAACATCGAGTGATACACTCAGCTTGATCAAGAATACGAACATGGTATTCTTGATATGTAAAGTTATCTTGGAGATCAAGCGCTTCATGGTCTACTTCACAGACAGGGTCCGAGAAGCAAAGCCTGAGTTGGGAGACGTGGAAGACATCATGAACCTTGGAAACATGTAGTGGAAGTTCCAATTGGTAGGCAACCTCTCCTCATTTGGCAAGAATGCAAAAAGGTCCAATGTAACGAGGAGCCAACTTGCCCTTGATACTAAATCGGTGGGTACCCTACAAAGGTGTCACCCGAAGGTAAGCCTTCTCGTCAACTTCATAGGTCACAGCCTTATGATGGTGGCCCTATTGGCTCTTTTGATGAGATTGGGCTGTTTTCAACTTTTCACGAATAATGCGAACTTGCTCCTCTACATCCTGGATCGTACCCGAGCCAAAGAGTTGCCTCTCTATGGTTTCTGACTAGTTAAGAGGTGTTCGACACCTTCGTCCATAGAGAACTTCAAAAGGAGCTTCGCCCAAGCTTGATTGATAACTATTGTTATAAGCAAATTCGGCAAACGGAAGGCATTTCTCCCAATTCGTACCGAAGGATATAACACAAGCTCGGAGCATGTCTTCAAGGATTTGATTGACTCGCTCAACTTGACCACTTGATTGAAGGTGGAAAGCAGTACTAAAGGATAGATGAGTCCCCATAGCAGTTTGAATACTTCTGCAGTCTGAGTTAATCTCCAATGGAACACCATGAAGAGAAACTATTCGAGAAACATATAACTCTTCTAGCTGGCTGCCAGTTATACTCTCCCGAAGAGGAAGAAAATGAGCCACTTTGGAAAGGCGGTCGATGACCACAAAGATAGCATTATTCCCTCTCTTAGTCCTGGGAAATCTGGTAATGAAGTCCATACTGACCTTATCCCATTTCCATTCAGGAATAGCTAAAGGTTGAAGAGTGCCAGAAGGCCTTTGATGTTCTGCCTTAACGCGATGACAAACGTCGCATTTAGAAACGAACTGAGCAATTTCTCTCTTCATGCTAGTCAACCTGAACCTCTCGCGTAGGTCCTGATACATCTTGGTACTACCCGGATGAATTGTGAGAGGGGAAACATGAGCCTCCTTAAGAATCAGTTGCCAAAGATGTTGGTTCTTGGGAACCACCAAACGGTTCTAGAAGAACACCACACCATGATCATCAATAGAGAAGTCCTTAGCGATACCGCTAACGAGATACTCTTTGATCCAGAAAATACCCCTATCATGCTTTTGGACAGCTATAATTTGATCCTGAAGAGTAGGTTTCGGTACCAGGTTGGAAAGGAATCCTTGAGGAACAATGTGAAGGTTCAACTTCCAAAACTCCTCATAGAGAAGTGGTTGACCTTGTTGTTACAATAAGACTTACGACTTAGTGCATCGGCCATGACATTGGCTTTCCCCGGGGTGTAAGTTATCCCTAAGTCGTAATGTATAATCAACTCAACCCACCGTCTTTGCCTGAGATTCAAATCCGGCTGGGTGAAAATATATTTCAGACTTTGGTGATCAGTGTAAATTTCGCAACGATTACCTAGAAGGTAATGTCACCAAGTTTTTAGTGCATGGACCATAGCTGCAAGCTCAAGATCATGTGTTGGATAATTATCCTCATGTGGACGCAACTGTCGAGATGCGTATGCAATCACATGAGGATCTTGCATGAGAATGCAACCTAATCCTTGTCACGAGGCGTCGCAATAGATAACAAAGTCCTTAGAGAAATCTGGTGGCACCAGAATGGGAGCAAAGGTCAGGCATCTTTTCAACTCCTAAAAAATGTGCTTGCATTGTGGAGTCCACTCGAACTTTTTATATTTCTTGAGGAGTTCAGTCAGAGGTTTTGCAACCTTGGAGAAGTTCTCGACAAAACGGTGACAATAGCTCGCTAAGCCAAGGAAACTCCGAACTTGCTTAACCGATTCAGGTTTAGTCCAATCAAGGACGGCCTAAACTCTCTCGGGATTGATCGCACTATATTTACCAGAGATCACGTGCCCTAGGTAGGTCACTTCTGGCAAACAAAATTCACACTTGGAGAATTTGGCATACAAACGATGCTCTCGATGTTTCATCAACACCAGCCTTAGATGCTCGGCATGTTCCTGTTCGTTCTTAGAGTAGATGAGTATATCGTCGAGGTAAACCACGACGAATTTATCCAGATACTCCATGAAGATCGAATTCATCAAGTGAGAGAAGGTGGCTTGGGCATTGCTTAAACCAAAGGACATGACAGTGTACTCGTATCGGCCATAACGAGTAACAAAAGTCGTTTTTGGAATGTCCCCATTTCTAATTCTGATTTGATGGTATCCCAACCTCAAATCCATTTTGGAAAAGACAGAGGATCCATCGAGTTGATCATACAAATCGTTGATCCTAGGAAGCGGATATTTGTTCTTTATGGTGACCAAATTCACTGGCCGATAATCCACAATCATCCGATCAGATCCATCCTTCTTCTTAACAAAGAGTACGGGGCAATCCCAAGGAGAAGAACTAGGACGGATGAAACCTTTCTTCAAAGACTCATCGAGTTTAATCTTAAGTTTGGCTACTTCTAAGGGTGCCATCTGGAAGAAGGCTAACATTGAGGGAATAGAGTTGTCGCTTGGCTGCTCGAGGGGAGACATTAACTATGTCACCCAATGGATGTGTAAGTTGAACATTCCTAGTATGAATATCAATCTTAGCATAGTGGGCTTTCATCCAGTACATGCCTAAGATGATATTGATGTCCGAAGACTTGAGGGCTATCAAAGATTCTAGGAAGACTAGCGTATCTACAAGAATCTCATTGTCATGGCTCACTCTAGAAGTTTGCCATTTTGAACCAGGAGTCTGAACAACTAAATGAGTAGGCATATCACAAAAAGACATGTTATGCAACTGTGCATAACTTTCTGAGATGAATGAATGAGATTCCCCAGTATCCAATAGAACAGATGCTGGATGACTATTGGCAAGGAGCATACCTAGGATAACATCAGGCTCCTCAAGGGCTTCCTCAGCAGAAACATAGTTCACTCGTCCACGAGCAGGAGCTGGCTTCACATAGAAGGCCTTTCCCGGCTTTCCACGTCCAGCGGACATTTGTAATAGACAACAGTGGCACGGGGAGCAGCATTGGCAGGACGACCTCCAAATGTCCTGGTTGGAGGGTTGGGCTGAGCTGGGCGAGGCGCCTGGAAGGATGGCCTCGCAATGTACCTTGGCGGCAGAGCTCTGTTGGGCACCCACACCCGGCGTTTATTGGAGCCCGAGCCAGATGTGAGGCTAAAGGCATGGTTGTGCTTCCTAGTGGCCTCATAGTCAGTCTGCCCAGTTTCGGCATTGATAGCCTTGTTGACGAGAGCCTAGAAGGTTGTGCACTCATGCAGACGCAGATCTCGACGGAGCTCAGGACTATGTCCCTTGTGGAACCTAGCGTGTTTCTTGGTATCAGTTGAAACTTCCTATGGAGTATAGCGGGCAAGATTGTCGAACTCACGGCTATCGGCATCCACTGTCAATCTGCCATGGGTGAAAGCACAGAACTCCTCTCTCTTGTGATCCATCAGCCCTTCCGGGATGTGATGGGTACGGAATGCCTCTCTGATGTTTGCCCAAGCTGGTGCGGGGCCTGCGGGACGCATAGCTCCATAACTTTGCCACCATAGATTGGTGGGTCCCTCCAGAAAGTATGTAGCAAAGGTCACCTTGTTGGCCTCAGAAACATTGGCAGCCCAGATTTTGCGGGACATGCTGGTCAGCCAGTCATCCACGTCGAGCGGGTCGACTGAATGATGAAACTTAGGTGGGCACAGCTTGACGAAGTCGTTGAGATAGACACCATCATTGCGATCATTGTGGGGAGCATGCGCGGTGTTCTGCTCAATTTGTTCCAATAGCCTGTTGGTCTCCCTTTTGTTCCGTTCCGCTTCAAGCATCACTTCTGCCAAGGAGGGCGCCTGTGGCAGGTTCTCTTGCCTTGGCTGGCTTCCCTCTCCCTGCTCGGGGGCAGGCACGGGATTATTCCTAGTTTCCACGATCCTGAGAAACCAAGCCCATAGCTTAGATAAGGAGGACACCAACTCTAAGGCATGAGATAAGGAATATACTGGACAACATGGCATGCATGGGTAAACACCTGATCAACATGGTCAAACAACTGCCATATGAACACCATGATTCGTACACACCATGACAACGTTCAATACAAGCCCAAGCTGAAACACAAACTACAGAGAGATGACACAACTCATCGGAGGCATTACAAGCTTCCTATACATTATCTATCTACACCTCCGGAACTCAACTCTCAACCTCAGTCATGTCCCACAAGACACGCAGGACTGTGCTGATACGACTACTACCATACTAGGACTAACATCCACGTACTCAAGCATCGCCGTAGAATGCCTCATACAGGTTACCCCCGTGGCTCAGGAGCTAAACCTGACGATCTAGAAACACTCTAGCCTATGACCCCTGTAAATTGTAAGGACACAGATGTGGCCTTGGTCCCCTTGTTGGTGGCAACAGCGGTCCTCGAAGAGGAGTGATGCTTCCAACATCGGGCCAGTCTACATGTGCTGGCAGATGAGTCCACAATGGGTTTAGCATCTCCAAATCTCCATAGCCTATATAAACGACAGGTGCCAACTGCGTCAGGGCGGTCGAAAGACGTGCATGGGTAGCATATAGCTCCATGCGAAGGGCACATGCATCATGATCCCTGTTCTCCAACATTTGAGCGGTCACCTACAGCCTAGGGTCCTCATGAGAATGATCATAGTAGGCTACGCTAAGATAACTATCCTCTCCTCAGAAAGAAGCAGGAACATAACAGAACTCTGTGTTCTGAAGCAGACCATGGTGAAACCTCATGATAGTCAGCATGGTGTAGGCGGCCTCCTGAACTGCCATGTCTATGGTGACACCTAATCCATAAGTCTAGTGAAGCGGCTCTACAGCTGCAGGATATGAAGGATATATCTTAACAGTACATAGATACTGGCTCTGGTTGAAATTTCGATATTGTTCCTCCACTGTGTACTCTGGGTACCAACGGTAACCAGCCTCCATCATAACTCTAACCAACATGGCCGTGTGACCCGATACATCGATGCACCTGGTCAGACGGACCACCTGACGGGAAGGACGAGGGGGCATATGAAACAAAAAACGATGCAAGACATTAGAGACCCTAGCAGAAATTGGACAACATAACGGCTGTAATTGCTCAAAAAGGATTTTTGAGACAATTGCAAAATATTGGAAAGCATAACCACTCGACTATCTAGACTAAAATCTCTTCTCCAACTGTTTGTCACACCAACAATACTCAAATACCAGAATTCACTTGCGAACAAGCTATCTAATAGTCCATGGCTAGTAACTCATCATCCTAAGCAATAGGTGAGAAACCTAGTTCTTATCCCCGTAGAAAAGATGAGAGTGACTCAGATTAGAATAACTTGGGCAGAGGAGTAAAAAGAGCTTACATTCCCTTCCACAATCAATTACCCTACTTTTCTATAGTGTTTCTAGACTCAACTTCGACCGGTTTGGCTTGGTAGTCCTACAGTCAGTCAGGCTCTGATACGAACGCTATCGGGACCCTGATCCTAAGTAATTTCAATCCAGACTGTAACATATCACATCACTTTGCGGCCTCACGTACGGTAAGCTCCACGGCTGTAGCCTTACCTTAGCCAGGATGGTTTGTGTCTTTTGGCTCACTTATATGAACATGTCACTGGCAATCAAATGACAAAGAACCCGGGCCGACATGACTAGTCATAGAACCCAAGTGGCACATCCGTACGGAAACAGGCATACGTAACCTAGCAATGCAGGTGTCGGCCTCAAGCGTGTGTAGACGAGTCATAGCAAGCTACAACGACTCCATTACCTCGTGGGACATAAATGTCATCACTACACATAGACGAGTCGTAGCAGGCTACAGGGACTCCATTGCACTGCGAGACATTTCCCCGAAGGGAGAGACACAACAGCAAAGAAAGATACATGCTGGTCAATCAATATGTCCGGAGCAGTAGCAAGCTACCAAGGCTCGATGGAAGCACAAAGAGGTAGTTTCCCATAAATAGTACTACTAAAGGCACATGAGTAGGTGTCAGATCCCATACATACCGTTGCACGTCACACGTACGCACGACATGCCCGATATGCATAGATACAACTATGGCATCACAACATAACCATGCATCAACACAACTTTTATTTAAGAGGCTCAGAAGAGCCTTGCATAATATGTTCTTACACATAGGGGTCACATGACCCGACACTCAATTCATACAAGCAAGTTCATACAAACCAAGTGGAAGCATAAAGTTGTCTGAGTACAGACAGTTGAAAGGGTAAAAAGGCACATGGCATGACTATCTATAGCCCACCATAGGGCATAAGGTCGTAGCTGGGACACCAGCTGTTCGGCATCATCGACATCTCGATAGAACCCATCCGATGGGTCCTGAGTCTCATCTGCAATATTTATTAAGAAAACGTGAGTACAAATATACTCAACAAGTCTTTAAAATAGACCTAGATTATTCAAGCTCACGTATAAACACGGGGAGTGGTGGAGTTTATGCAGCAATGCCAGCTTTGACTCACGGCTAACCTACACTACACAATTTTAACTCTTTGTTTAAATTTTAGATATCACACATGAGTCCACTAACTCCATAACAATACACCACCATGGATTCACTTTTGTCTCCTACGAGAGTGCCATCCATGGTACTCACACTTGTCTTGATACTTTTATGAGTATCCATTTAATTCTCTATGAACAATATAAGTTCTCCAAGTAGTCCATATCCGAGGACGTGGCTATTCGAATAGTTTCATACCCTGTAGGCTGTACTTCTTCACACACGCTTTCGCCATTTATCGTTGTGTGCTCATAAAACCATGCACCTCGGTAAGCTTCAAGCGGAATCCCAGCGAGGGAGTCGGCCACAACCGTCAATCACATTAGACCTCTAGTCCCGACTATCGCCTATTTGAGACTGAACGCGCACGGAAGTCCGGCCGAAGTTTTTGCTACGGCCCCAAATGATGTGCGCAGGGTTCCCAAGCCCATCATTCAGGTGACCCTTGGTACATCGTGCCACTTCCTACCGCATCATAACCCACCCCTAGGGTCAGCACTACGCATGGCCTGCAGCATGCTATAAACACTAGAAACTACTTGCAACTCCTGGACTAAGGACTAAGCAATTGATTAGTCGAGCGGGGTCATATTTTAGGGTCCAGCGTGTGGTAGTATCTAGTCTTGGAACACAAACATGGAACTCAGTTCCTAAGAACGGTCCCTATGAGACAACCCGCTATGTACTCCTACATAGCCTCTCATCGCTACCTTTAAGAAATCAGAATCATCATAAGCTTAGCAAATCAGACAACATTGTTTCACTCCAGTTCATCACCCAGATGAATTAGACCTAACACAACTCTAAGCATAGCAAGCATAGCAGGCAAAGTAAGCAAAGCACATCATGGTAGAGGCATCTACCAGGTATGCTAGGTTGCAAGGTTTAGCTAATTACTATGACAATGACAGGTTATGCAAAGGAATGGGCTCATCTACCGCGTATGCAAAGGAATGGGTTCATCTACCATGTATAAACAAGAGCAGGAGCAAGAGAGTAGGATGTTATAGGAATGTTCAAGGGGGTTGCTTGCCCTGCTGGGAAGCGGGAAGGTTTTCTCCATCGTCTGAATACTCGAAGGTATCCTCAGAAGCAGGGCCTACCGCAATGCAGATGAATAGCAATAAATACATGGCAAGTGTAACAATATGATGCATGATCATGAAATGGCAGCATGTATGGATGAGCTAGTGCAAGTACTGTCCAAGTTCAATGAAGTGATTTTGAATATAGGTTCAAAATCATTCTCCATTTCATATTCCATATGTTAACCTATTAGTAAATGTCAATGTTCATCTACTTAGGTTTCTCTAACATGCATGATAACAACACCATTGGATTCCTTGGATTTTTCTGATAAATTTTTATATATAAATTATTTCCATCTGGTTTACAGATTCATTTATATGAATTTTCTAAGTTTTAATAGTTTCTGGAATTATTTGAATTCACAAAAATTATTACTGCATCAGCGTGACATCATCATGATGTCACCTAGTCAACAGACAATTGACAGGTCAAACCTGACCAGTGGGACCCACTGGTCAGTGACCCAGCCTCTAACAGAGCTAATTAACTAACTAATTACTAATTAGTTTAGGGTAGGGCCCACTGGTGAGTGGTCCATTAACTTAATTAATTTAGTTAATTAAATTATCAATCTAGTTTTGACTAACAGGGCCCGGCCCCACTTGCCAGTGACCCAGGGGTCAAACCCCCGTGGTCAACTCCGGCCAGACCCACCGGCGTTGAGCCGCCGGTGACTCCAAAGACGGCGGATTCCTCCTCCGGCGACTAAAAGGACGGCGGAGGGCATCGATCGGCTCCACTTGCTCGTGCGCATCGAGCCCGACATCTCCCAGGGGCTGGGATGGACGGAATCGGCACAGGCGATGAGCACGGCGACTGTCGGAGCTCGAATGAGCCACCTAAGGGCTCCTACGGCTGCCTGGGATCATCGTGAGCACGACTACGTGCTCAGGTGCGAGCTCGGGCTGCTGTAGCGATGGCCACGTCCTTGCCGGCGGCGAGGAACTCTCGGACCCGAGGGGATCCATCGCTGGAACATTCTAGCGACGAGGAAAAGAGGGGGAAAACGGCCAGGGGCTCACGGGGGTTGCAGAGGCGTTGAGGGTGGGCTTGGGGAGGGCCTTGAGCAGTGGCGAGCTTCACTTGTTCGCCGGTGGCTAGAGGTTGAAGACGACGGTGATGCGGCGATGGAAAGCTCCCGGCAATGTGTGGCTCGGCAAGAAGGAAGGGGGCATCGAGGCGGAGCGACTGGGAGTCTCAGGAGCGAGGGGGAGTGGCTGGAGCGACGGCGCTATGACGGCGGGACTTCGGCAGCCATGGCGACAGAGGGGGAGAGAAGGAGAGACATGCGAGAGCGAGAGGGAGAGAGTGATGGGGACGACTCTCTTAGCTTATCCCCGTCGCGCTAGCGAGGGGAAGGCAGGCAGGAGCTGCCGATGTGGAGGCACGGCCGTGCATGCGCGGCGGCCACATGCCCGTCCTCCTAGCCGCTAGGAGGACGACGACCTCCCTAGGCCAGGTGGGTCGGCCTGGCTTGGGCCTAGGTGAGCTTCCTCTTTTTTTTCTTTTTTTTTGTAATTTACAGATTCTGCTTTATTTTCCTCACATTTTATTTATTTATTTTTAGTCACAATTGTTATGTATAAAATATCCCAAATATTTTATAGAACTATGTTTGAATATTTCAAACTTCTATAAAAAGTTTCAGAATATTTTGAAATCTGAAGTAATGGTAATGTTTTATTTGGCATTTTCAGAAGCTTTAATATTTATTTTTAAATTAATATAAATATTCAAATATTTAAAATGACCCCTTGTGTAATCATGTCCACATTTATCAGACACAGGGAACATTTTAGACGGGCATTTTGGCTTTGTTGTTTTTTCACAAACTTTAACTTGGTTTGATTCAAATGAGTGTTTGGGGTTTCTTTTAGTCCCCATTTCAAGTTGATGCAAAAAGTGAAATATGATGCACACACATGCTGTCCTAAGAAGCTAGCTCGGGACGTGACAGTTGCCGATGATGAAACCTGCATTACACACGCAGTTAATACATTACATGGGCTCTCAATTCCAGAACCGGTCATATGTCGAGTTATTCTCACACTCTGGACACTTAAAGTGCATCTAGATTGGTATTAGATTCAGATGTGACCCCTAGGTGAGCTTTTTCACCTCACCTAGGGCTCGGGGTCTAGCATGTATAGAATGCGAATAAATAAAATCTTTGCAAAATAAACACACCGGGTGACTTAGTTGAAAACCCGCAAGGAGACCTTTGAAGGCCTCCTTCAGTCCGTTGGGATTGGACTGGACGCTTTGTAGTACCACACCCATAAGGGTACGGTGATCCTCGGGGATGGAGGCGCTCGATAGAGCCTCCTCCATGGCCGACGACCTATTGGTCGGTGGTGTCGGTGATTATCTGATTTCCCGATCACCCACCGGGGATTGGACCGGTGCCTCCGGAGGCATAGTGCGCCCTGGAGATGTTATTGGTGGGGACTGAGCGCCCTCTCGTCCGGCCTCCTTTGTATCCGGGCGGGTTGTTTCCCCCGGTTTTCAGTGGCTGAGGCGTTAGCCTAGGCCACGGTGCGATCTCCCTCGCCACCGGTGCTCACCTCCATAGGAGTGGACTGGGACGACACCTCCACGGCGTCCTTCATGGCACTGATAGTGGTGGGATGCGATTCTTCCCTGCTCTCTGCCAATTCGGGGAGCGGGTTCTCCCTGTCTGATATCACCTCGGTGGGGATAACATGCGGGGGGCTGCAAGGCCAATAATCTGTGTATTAGCAAACTCTAAATGTACTCGTAATGAACAGGAGGGTCTTCAGATCCTAACCTTGATGAGGGGCGGGGGGGGGGGGGTTGACCCATAGGCTCCATCGCAGAACCTCCTCGAGGTCTTCAGGTGCGGTGCCCGAGTTCGATCTATCATTGGACATAACCACCCACATCTGCCGTGCCCTCTAGTGGGCGGGAGAAGGGACCTGCCCCGGGGCGTCCAAAGACGCTCCTCTCTTCCTGGCACGGGGGGATCGCCTCCCCCTCTCCCTCGACCTCGACTTCCTCCTCCTCCTCCTCCTTTTCCTCTTACTCCTCCTCAGCCTCCTCCTGGTTTGAGGAGGTGGGGTATCCTTGGACGCGATATCAGGCTGGTTCCTGATGCGGATGCCAGCCTAGCCTAGTTTCTTCTTCTTCTCTTTCTTCATGGGAACCTCGTAAGGCTTTACCACGAGCATTTTGGTGAACAACCCGGTCCTCTCGTCTTACGGCTGAGGTGCCGGACTGTTGATGTTGACGGCCTTCTTCAGCCATCTCTGCACAGACACATCGGATAAGAGGTTATGAGAATCTTCTATATAATAAAGCCGACCAAGCTAGGGTTTATCATACCTCGGAATCAGGCTTGGCAGCATGCACACCCTTGTCCTCCTCCTCTGATGGCCAGCTCTTTCATTGATTTGAAGAACGCCTTCCATAACTTCTCCCACATAGTGCGGAAGAGATTCTGGACTGTGGGCTCGGCTTCGTTCTTGAGCCCATATGGGGGTGTCCCGATGCTGGCAGGGGAGGATGCATCTTTGCAGCATCACCTGGACCACATCGGTCAATTTCGTGCCCTCCTCGACCAAGTAGCGGATGCGCTTGTGCAGATTGGTCACCTCCTTCCCCGGTACCCAAACAAGGCCCTTCTCGAGCCATGAAGCCAGTCGGGTGGGGGGACTAGATCTGCTAAGATCGGAGGTGGGGTCGGAGAGACCTAGATCTGTGCTATAAAGGCGCAAGGAATGGGAGGCGGAGAAGTCGAATGGAGAGCGTGAAAAGCCTTTGGAGTTTTCTTCCTCTTTTTACGAGGCCTATCGATTTGGACTCCCTAGGTTGTGCCATGAATCCCTCCACTTCTCAAGACATGCGAGCCGTTGTGTGAGCGTGATTAAGTATAACCCGTGTAAAACGGGACATCGTCGGCATATTGATAGATCATGATGATTAAAATGGCCTCGAACCGCGAATCGATCTATGCAACTGGCCTAGCAGTCATGGTGGGTCATATCCTTTTGTTAGAGAGGTCATCAAAGGAGCGTTGTTTGTCCCCCCGACGTTTGGCCTTCAAAGCCAATTAATTTACAGTATTCGGAAGTGCCACTATGCGGGAAACTACTCGTCATCGGAGGCCAAACTATGGTTTGGTAGGAAGGAACTCACCTCACGAGCCGAAGACTCTGTTCATGAAGCAATTGGAGCTGAAGACCCTTGTCGTTGGAAGCAAGTTCGCGGGCTACTGAGGGAATCCTCGATTAGGGGGTCCTTAGATAGTTGACCTATTGTTATGGGCTGGACTATGAGGGCTACATACCAAACACCGGAAGATTTGAAGGCCCAGTCTCCAAGATAGAAGCTTTGGGAAGCAAGGTTTGCGCTTCACGTTGGATGTAGTAAATAGGCATGTTTACCTCTTCAACATGTAACCGACCATGTGTAAACCCTAGACATCCTCGGCACCAATATAAGCCGAAGGGTATTAGGGTATAGAGATAGAACAACTATTCTAGGGTTAACTATTCGATCTCGAGGTAGATCAACTCTGTAACCTCCCACATCAACAATACAACCAAGCAGGACGTAGTGTATTACCTCCATAGGAGGGACCGAACCTGGGTAAATCCGTGTCCCCTTCGTCTCCTATTACCGTTGATTCTAGTCTCACAGTTCGGGACCCCCTACCTGGGATCCGCCGGTTTTGACACCGACAGGGTGGAAGAAGAAGGTGTGTCTTAGACCACGATTCGATTTGATTAAATTGGTGGTGCCTCCTTTGTGGAGGGGCAGTCTTGTAAAAAGCCACGGAACCGATCGTCTCCCTGCAATGCGTGAAAATCGAGAAGCGCTCACGGTTGGTACAATGGACCTGGCGAGCTCGTGACGCTTGGGATTTCATAGATGATGGAACGGTTGCCGAACAAGAAGGGATGAGGGACTCGCCTCTCAAGCCGAAAACCTTGACGCCGAAAGATTGTCCAGATATACATCGGCATTGGAGGCTAGCCTGAGTCTACTGAGGGAGTCCTCGTTTAAAGGGTCCTAGGATAGGTTTCTCATGGGCCGGATTATATGGGTTGTTGGTTGAGCATTGGATGATCAAAGCCCCTGTCGCTAGGGTGGAAGTTTCAAGGAGCCATAGCGTGTCCTCCAAGTTGTCGATAGTAGATAGGTATGTTTTTTCCTTCGATGTGCAACCGACCATGTGTAAACCCTAGGTACCCTTGGTGTCTACATAAGCCGGAGGGTTTTAGGTTGTGGGAGAGAGGACAACTAATCGAGGGTTTAGCTATTCGGTCTCGAGGTAGATTAACTCTATAATACACATATCATCAATCCAATCAAGCAGGACGTAGGGTATTACCTCCATAGGAGGGCCTTAACCTGTTACCATCCATTCTAGTCTCACCGCTTTGGACCTCCTACCCAAGATCCGCCGGTTTTGACACCGACAGCAGGCAGACCATGATATGGGGCGGCTGCTCAGAGAATCGGCACTCCTCCAGGTTGGCCTATCCCTTCTTCCTTCATAGCATCTTTTCTATGCTTGTCCCGCCCTTCTCCGCATTCTTCACCGCCATCCTCAATAACTACATGTGGGACCCCGACTCATAAGTCTTGATCACAGAATGCACGTGTAAAGTGATCCCAGAGATCAATGCTCACTGAACACACAAAAGCTGAATAACAAGAGTCTTACATCCACATCAAGCGTCTTACACAAATAAAGACCATGAAGGTCTAGTCTTACATAGATAGGGCCACAAGGGCCAAATACTTAAATAGAACAAATAGCAGAAATCTTGATCAAAAGCGTGAACCCATTGCCATTTGACTTAACCTATAGGCAATCTGGCTGGGAAACGTCCTAGTTCACATGTTCATCACCAACGAACTCTTTAACATACTCACGTTCTTCCATGCCTGGCAAATTAAATAACCAGTGGCAAGCTAATGAGTACTTTGAATGTACTCGCAAGCAACCCAAGTTGTGGAACAAGGTAATACTGATGCATGACATAACACTAAGTAGGTAATTTGCGGAAAGCCAATTTTGAATGCAATGACATGATCAAGTAACTAAGTAAGCATGCATCAATAGTTGGCAGATATCCATATTAACAAGTTACAAAATATCATCATAAACAGGGGTTGAACATCTCATGTTCATTCATCACCTCATGTCTTCAGACTTCTCTCAAGTCTCATCCGTCCATCTCCCGCACAAACACACACACGCACCAAGTTTTTACAAAACATCTAGACATAGTCTAAGCAGCACCACCCAACTGTCCTTGACCGTGGACACATCTATTCGAATAGTTTTACACTCTGCATAGGTTGCACAGTTTACCCACAAGACTCGGGGAACTTCCGTGTCATCCACGACTCGCGGTATATAACATACCCGAGGCAAGCACCCAAACAATGCCTTTCCCCTGGAGATAGTAAACAAAGAGTCCACTTGATTGGTACCCAGCCCACATGATGTACATCACTCGTATCAGTCATGCGGAGACAAATGGTGTGCCCGGTGCCTATCAAGATAACGCATGATCGTCCATACCGGCACGACCCCGTATCGAGAGTGACGACGGCACTCTTGCCACTAGTAATGCGGGTTCCTTGGTAGTACCCACCAGGCTAATCAACAAAGCCCCGTCCCATAAGGGGTATCGTGGTTGCGCATGTAAGGTTGGGAGAGTCGACAAATCGTAAATCTAACCTGTTTTCGAAAACACGTCTTCAACTTGTCCCAGCACACCACTTCTTTCTCAAGTGGTCACCCATCTCATCTTCATCTCCCTCGGGCATTAGTGGCACCCAACGGGGTTTTTGAAAAATCTTTGAAATCGTTTCTTCCTTTCCCTCACTATGCATATATCCCATCCCACTTGCGTAGCATCTATTAGTATCCTATCTACACCCACCCGCATAACCCTCATAAGGTGGTAGGGTCATGCACGATGCAAGCAACGGTAAATGTATCGGACGCAACCCACTAGAGGGGGGAGCACCACATTATGATAAATCATCGGAACAACAAGTGCTATATGTCATGCATGAAAAAGTTTCTTAACATGGTTAAAGGGTTGCTTGCCTGGCTCAACAAAGTCTTCGGGGTCTTCAAAGTCGTCGGATTCAACTCCCTCATCAGCAGCGCAATCTATCGTTGAGAATAAATAGCGATAAAAATAAGCATCACACAAAAAACAGAGCACACAAGCTAATATTAAAAATGCTACACTACTTTGATAAATATTGAAAACTATAATAAAAATATTTGCCTAAGGTTTAGTTGTGTAAAAGATTTTGGAAATTATTAAACAGAGGCAAAAAGGTGCCTAAATTAGGTTTTAAAATGAAATAATACAAAAAATATTTCCAACATTTTTCACAAGTGGCACTGTTAAATTCTATGGAATATACTAAGATTTGCGGAGTTGGAATTATATCATTAGGACAAATAATATGTCCTGGGTGCTTTCTGGGGTTTTCGGGGAAAAAGAAAAAAGAAAAGGCTCGAGAGAATGGGCCAAAAGCAGCTGGCCGAATCAGCTGAGCCGGTAGAGCCGACCCGCGCGAGGCTGGCACGTGCGTGCACCTGTTCAAACTTGACTAGTGGGCCCGGCTGGTCAGCGAGAGAGAGGGAGGTGGGGGACCTGGGGAGGATGGCAAGCAAGGCCCGCTTGTCATCACCTTCCTCGGGCCAGGGAGGGGCAAGAGGGCTTACCCGCGGATACAGGGCACGGGGATGCAAACGGAGGGCACCGTTGTGCTCAGGGTCTTGCCATCGGTCGATAGGTGCCAGAGACGGTCGACGGGGAGGAGCAGATCGCCGGCAACAAGGTCCAGTGGCGGAGGAGCTTTGGGAGGAGGTCGTCGGGGCCGACTCGAGCTGCAAGGAGGACGAGAACGAGGGGGGTTCGGTTAGCACGGCGAGGGAGGACTAGCTGGAGAAGAACGAGGGCCGGAGGAGGTCGCTACCAGGAGATCGACGGTGGCGATGCCGCATTGATCTTTGGTCGATCCCGAGTGCTCGAGCATGGGGAGGTCGAGCTAGTGGCACAGGGCCGCTCTGGAGGAGTAGGAGGGTCAGCAGAGGGAAGGAGAGGCCTTCGGGTGGCTTAAATATCCAGCCCCTGGTCCACTGCGGACGCGTGCGCCGCCGCCGACGCAGGCGGGGGCTACAGGCCTCGGGGTCTGTGAAGAAGGCTCAGGGGTGTTCTTTGGCGATGCCTAGGACCAGCGGGAGAGAGGACGAAGGTAGGCCCTAGTGCCTGCGCATGCGAGCTCGTGCGTTTGCCGGCTCGGGCCGCGTCGGGCACGCGTGACCAGGGGCGAAGAGATCCAGGGAGGAGGGCGCCGGCGTTTTTGGAGGGTTGCAAATGTCGAGGGAACCTTGGGGGACAGCTTCCCCCATCCCAAGGCTGTCGGGAGCCCTGGGGATGCTCCTGCTACAGTGCGGACATGCACTATACCGCATTCCAGAGCATGTCTTTCGCATGCCATGGCATGCTTGCGTGCTCTGGACGCGCCCCTGTGTGTCCACTAGCTACTAGATGATTAGGAGATGCTCTAGGATCCAGGGGGAGGCTAGAGGAAAAAGAAATGGGAGAGGAAGAGGGTAGAAATGTCCCTGCCATGGTGAAACAGAGGGGTAAATGGGGTTTTTACCCCACTTACCCAAAGATCCTTGGCCAGAGAAATTTACTAGGGTGAAAGGCAATACCAGATAGCTATGGTAAAATTTTAGAGGCAAGGGAAATTGTAGTAGTGGAGAAAATAATGGTTTCTAGAATTGACCAGAAGGTGTTTGATGGAGAATAGGGCAAGAAAGTGGACTTTGCTTGCCATGAGATTTGACAGGATCAAATGGTGGTTAAAAATAGGCCTGACCACCAAGTTTGAGATGGTTTGATGGAAGTTCATAATGTAACTTTGCGGAAACCTAGAAATCAATAGATTCTGGTTCTTGTAGGTCTAGTCATGCTAACCTATTACCCTTGATGCACAACTTCGTGTAGCATCATTATTTGGTGATTAGAGCATGTCCACAAAGTTTGGGGTCAAGAGGAGAAAGTTCACCATGTAAAGTTGTTCAAATTTTAATCTGGACAGGGAGTGTTTTGGGATAGTTTGATGCACCAAAACAACTTGGATTGAGGTGGAACTTTGCAAGATCATCACCTAGGATAGTGTTGACTTGGTGGAATTTTCTTGGAATTTATTGAGAATATTTCTTATAGAAATATTTCAAAATTTTGATTTGGACAAAAAGGGTTTTGAGGGGTTTTGCCCATGATTTGATAATGCCCGTGTGTTGAAACTCATATATATGGAAAATATATGTCCACTGAGTTTCCCTAAATGTTCTCAAATATTTTTAAAGCATTTAAAAAAATTACTTTGAACAACCATTTCTGAACCTAAGAAAAATCCTTTAAATAAAATATTAAAATAATCTTTAAAAATAATATTTGGAGGTTTTGGGAAGTCATATATATAGTAGGTTTAAAGTAAAGCCTTTGGGGAAGAAGGATCCACCCAATTTGACGACTTGTAGGGCAAACCTCATTTCAGTGCTTTCTGAAAACTTAATTTGGATAAATCCTTTTTGGTCAAGATAAAATTATGTAAAAATAGTTTTGGGCACTATTCACATGGCATGATCATTGGGCGAGAAGTTTGGGTCAAGGAAGATTAACATGAAGAGGGATAGAGTCTAAGAGTGCCACATACGACCATCAACAAGCAAAACAAGCAACAATTCAAACAAGCACAAGCATTGAAAAAGTTTTAATTGGTTCAAAATTTTATAAATCCAAACATAACAATGTGATATAAACACATGGTGTGACACTACAGGATTCAAGCCCTTCATCTTTAGCCCAACTCCATCCTGCTCTTGTTTGTCTTTGCCTTTTACTACAAGGCTTTCATGGGCCTGAAGCCTTCGGTGGCCCTCTTCTAACACTTCTTTATCTTGTGCGTGCACAATGACGCTCAGCAGTCGGCATGCATCTCGTTCATCGCGGTCCAGAGCGGTAACATGCTCTTAAAGGATGGGATGGAGGTCGAAAATTTTCCAGCACTATTGGGTCTTCATGGATCTCGGTAGCTCCAACCCCCGCTTGGAACTGTCGAAGGGGCTGCCGTAGAAGACCCTCGCGTGGAGCTCCGTGAAGCTTTCTGATCCCCGGGGAAACCCGTCCTGGAGCGGATTTCTCGCGACATCAATGCTAGGAAGCTGACTGGGGGGATGATAGTGAAGGAGTCCTTGACGGAGCGCCTGGCGCCCCTCCAATATCACTGTAGGCCCCTATGGGACTATCAGGGCAGCGGCGACAACCTCAGGCTTCGGTCCGCACGCATAACCCATGAGGAATTGAGCAGGGCTATGGCGACCCTGCTCAACGGTGACCCCGGCGATCTCCCCTACACCTGTACCCCGTTGTACCACCACGACAACGTGGCCAATTTGGTCGCCAGGATGCCTGTGTTCAATGAACTAGGGTTCTCCCTAGTTGAGGGCCTTGGCTCCCTGGTCATGGTGTCCTCCGGCGACACCACGGGCGGGGAGGATTCGGAGAAGAGAGCGGACGCTGACCTGGCAGGGGCGTCCCCCCCGTTACAGAGCGTGCTCTCGCGCCATCTTGAGGATGATGACGATGCTGGTGAAGCTTCTGCTGCAGGCTCTCCGCGTCCTGCCATGGTCCCCACAGGGCTAGGGCCGGCCCCTCGCGCCACATGGTCCGCCTGCCTAGCGACCCCTAGGAAGCACGGAGTAGAGTCTCCTCCGATGTTCCCTACCTCTAGAGGCATGGCGGTTGAGGTGTCGGACGAGGCCGGGGCTGGGGCGATCCCTCTAGCAGCTGCTCTGGCGTACATTGCCCCTGCTCCCCAGCGTGGTGGTTCCCTCACAGAGAGAGGCGAGGGCGGCGCCGTCATCATCGGAGCGGAGAGGAAGAGGAAGTGGGTCAACATTGAGGAGTAAGCAACCCGGTTCGGCCTTTCCCGCCTGCCAATAGCTTGAGTGCTGATGATTCTTCCCTTGAGTGGAATGTTTCTGAATCTAATTTGGTTGTCCTATGCCATGCAAGGGTCAAAGAGGATAGGGATCATCTGTTTTTCACATGCATGTTCAGCAATAGAGTACGGAAGTATCTCCAAATTGAATGGTCGGGGCACTCCATGTAGGACATTTCTATAAGGGCCTGTCGAGATTTTCATTAGCCCTTTTTTAATGAGGTGGTCTTCACTGCCTGCTGGAACATCTGGACTACTTGGAATGCTAAGGTTTTTAGAAATGAGCGGCCTAGTTTCAACAGGTGGAAGTGTAATTTTAAGCATGACATTTCTTTACTTGCCCATATAATTAAGGCTACCTTTAGGGATGACCTGTTAAAGTGGGTATCCTTTCTACCCCCCTAAGGTTAGTGTTTTGGTAACTTCCCCCTCTCCTCTCCTTTAGCTTAGATACTATAAATTGTAATATGTGTTATGGAATAAAAGAAAAAATTGTGGGGTGTTTTACCCTATAGTAGCCGGTAAAAAAATAGGAATGCCACTTCACTTTAGATGATGAGGAAGAAGGTGGGCGTCAAGCCAAAGGCGTCTTCTGATGCTTCGCCCGCTCCTATCGTGCCGTCGTCGCCTGACGAGGCGCCTCCGGGCGAAGGGGTAGAGGCTCCCGAAGCAACCCTCCTAGTCCCCGCCGCGGAGCCCCTGAGCCCCCAATGACAGTTTGCCTGGTCGCTTCTACCCTTGAGGCTATGTCGGTGCCGCTGTCTAGAGGGCCAGCCCGAGAGGGTCGGCCTCCCATCGATCCGTCTGCATCTGTCATGCCCTTGGTCGCTCTGCAGCCTCCACAGCCTCCTGCTCCTCATGCTGCTGTCTCCTGAGGGACGTCACCAGCAATTGCACAAGCAAATCCTCCGGAGGAGGCCTTGGTGCCCACGTCATGCGGCGTCAATGTTCTGGACGGGGCCTTGTTCGGGATGCTCTTGCAGGTACTGACGATCGCCCCGCAAGTGGGCACCTAGGGCTCCTCTTCGGGTGGCTCTAGGCTGACGCGACGTCTGCTGTAGGGCATCATGACGAGGCAGAGTCCTGCTTGAGGGTTCTTTAGGAAGAGAAGTCTGCGCTTGAGGAACAACTACATCAGCAACGGGAGGCCCTCAAGGGCTGCAAGGCCCAGATCAGGACTCCGATCTGTCCCAGGCAATAGTCGACCGTGCCGTAGTGAGGGAGCGCCTAGACGCTCGGGAAAGGGAGGTTTCCCTGGAAAATACCCGGCTTGAAACGAGGAAAAAGGCTCTGGCTGAGGCCAAAGACAAACAGGCCGCGGAGCTCAGCGCCCTTCCCCCGGTCGAGATCAGGATTCACCAAGCGCTCCACTCCCTCTGCCGGGAAGGGTTTGTGGAACCCTTGGTAGCTCCCGCAAGCGGCTTTGTGGAGCTCACTTCGAAGCTTGTCGAGGAGCTAGAAGGCATCGTTGACAAGGTGGAGGAGGTCTTGCAGAGCAAGTGTCGCGACCTCTTTTCTAAGACCGTGGAGCGCGTCTTCAGCCAGCTTCACCTTCATGAGCCAGGGTTTGACTTCGACTCGGTGATCAGCCCGGTCGCCCATGAGACCCGCAGCAGCAGCGCAGCGGAAGTGAAGGGCGCCGTGGAGGCAGTGGTGAAGAAGTTCACCCCCATGACCGTTCCTCCGCCTCCTGAAGCTGTAGGGGTTAGTGGTGAAGAAGACGACACTGGCGATGTCGACGACGAGTTCCCTACGGACAGGACTAGTGGTGGCGGAGGCTCCTCTTCATTCCTCTTCCTTGTTCCTCTCCTGCAACTTTCAACGTGCCTCGCGGAGGCGTTAAACTTGTTTGTATTCACTAAAAACTTTTAATGCTTGTAATAATTGTTGAATTGTGTGATTTCCCTCTTTGCCTTGTTTCCCTCTTGCTTGCTGTGATGCCCTGCATCGGCAGGGCCTGGCCGAGCACATACCTAAACCGTCGTTGCACCGTCTGGTTCACCAAGGAAGGTTCGAAGGAGTGAGTGTCTACGTGGTAGTGAGGCTGCTGAGTCCCGATGCTCAGGAGTCCCCCATGATGTACGAGCAGCCCTCATGAAGGGAACATGTTAAAGATAGGTTTAACTTGGAAATTTGGAACACCTTGCGCTCTGCGTCGGCAGGGCCCGGCCCCGTGCATACCTCAGCCACTATTGGGCTGTCCGGATCATCAAGGACGACTCCAAGGGATGAGGGGCTATGTGGCCATTGAGGCTCCTGAGTCGTGATGCTCAGGAGTCCCCCTTGACATACGAGCTCCAACGTCCTCCTAACTTGGAAATTTTGAACACCTTGCGCTATGCGTCGGCAGGGCCCGGCCCCGCGCATACCTCAGCCGCCATTGGGACGTCCGGATCACCAAGGATAGTTCCAGGGGGTGAGGGGCTACGTGGCCAGTGAGGCTCCTGATTCTCGATGTTGAGGTGTCCCCCTTGACGTACGTGATCCAGCGTCCTCCTTAATGGTTTTGAGCACGTTGAGCTCTGCATCGGATGGGCCGTCCGGATCTGTCGGAACCCCGATCCTAAGACAGATGAATCCAGCCTGTAACACTTCGCACCACTTTGCGGCCTGACGCACGCTAACCCATGGCTGTCGCCTTACCTTTGCCGGGACCGTTTGCACCTTTTGGATCATGGATATGAAGATGTCGCTAGCATTCACACATCAAAGAACCCAGGTTAACATGAATAGCTATAGACCCAAGTGGCACAACCGTACAGGGGCATGCATATGTAACCCAGCAATGCATGTGTCGGTCATTAGCGTGTGTAGACGAGTCATAGCAAGCTACAAGGACTCCATTACATCATGGGACATAAATGTCATCACTTCACATAGACGAGTCATAGCAGGCTATAGGGACTCCATTACACCACAAGACATTTCCCTGAAGGGACATACACAGCAGCAAAGAGTCAATCAATGTGTCCGGAGCAATAGCAAGCTACCAAGGCTCGATGGAAGCACAAAGAGGCATTTCCCTGTAAAGAAGGCTACTAAAGTCACACAAGTAGGTGTCGAATACCACACATACCAATCATAGACGCACAATGCATGATATGCGTACATACAACATGGCATCACAACAAAACTCTACAACATAACATTTAGTTAGGAGGCTCCGAGTAGCCAACATAGTGTAATGTTACAATCAGAAGGGATCACATGACCCAACATTCAGATCAAACAAACAATAGGTGGAAGTTACATGTATGAGTACAGACATCTACAAAACGGCTTGAAGAGACTGAAAAGCTACAAGGACCCTACCATACGATCTAGACCTCTGTTTGGGTTACTAAGCTAATCAGTCGATGTCAACATCAGAAGAAACATAAATGAACAACATCTATCTCTGCAAAAATGTAAATAAGCAACAGTGAGTACGAGGGTACTCAACAAGTCTTACACCAGAACTATCTACATATGCATCATGTATCAAAGAACGGTGTTGTGGGGTTCACTGCAGAATGCCAGCTTTGACCTTTGGCTATCCTAGACTACGACAAGGTATCCAACGTATCACTACTCTCTCGTCGCCCTATGAGAGAGAACACACGAGTCCACATGTTCACTATATCAATTCACCACTATGGATCTTCTCTCGTCTTCCTACGAGAAGCCATCCATAGCACTCTGACTTGTTTGGTGCATTTTAGAGTATCCAATTAAAGTTGTCTATGAACAATGCAAGTCTCCAAGTAGTCCATATTCGTGGACGCGGCTTTTCGAATAGATAAATTACCCTACAAGGGTGTACTTCGTCACACATGCTCCCGCCACTTATCGCCATGTGCACATAAAAGGGCACCTCGGCAACCTTCAAGCGGAAGCCCAGCGAGGAAGTCAACCATAGACGTTAACCTTCAATGACTCTATCTCAAGGCAGTTGCCTAACTGAGTTGGTCACCACAATCGAGAATCCGGCCGTGTTTCACGATTCGGACTTAGAAGTTGTGTACAGGGCCCCAAGCCAGTCCCGGTTGGGCCGTTCAATCACTTCACAGGCCCGACCACATCCTATCAACGTTTCGAACAAGTGTGACTCCAAGGAAGAGAACAAGGTAGGTTAATAGGCCGAGAGGGGTCGAGTTGCCGGAACCCAATGTGCGGTAGTATCTAGTCTTGGAACACAAACACGGAACTCGGCTCCTATGAGCGGCATCAATGAGACAACCCACCATGTACTCCTACATGGCCTCTCAACGCTACCTTCACCAAAACGGGTTCAACACTTAACCCTCATCATCAGGACACATCCATTTCACTCCGGTTCATCACCTAGATGAATCAGACCTGACACAACTTTAAGCATAGCAAGCACAACAGGGTGATAGCACAACATAGCTCAAGCATCTACCAGGTATGCTAGGTTGCTTGGTTTAGCTATTTACTGTGACAATGACAGGTCATGTAAAGGAGTGGGTTCATCTATCGCAACACAATTAGCAGTTGAATCGCGTTGTCCTAATGCATTGAAGTAAGAGCAAGAGCGAGAGAGTGGGATTGTATCGAACATGCTCAAGGAGGGGTTGCTTGCCTGTTTATCAGAAGAACTCAGTTGTTCTTCGATGTCGTTGATAACTACGTCTCGCAAGTCTATCAACAAGATCAAACTAGGTAAAAATTAATCAAGGAAAATGCTTCACAATGATGCATGAGTATGACATGGAAATATGTTTTTGGTTTGAGCTAAGGCATCTATCAACAAGTTAAATGAAGATGGTTTGAACCCAAGGTTCAAATTCAACTCCATATGTGAGGTGGCCTATTGTGTGTTGAACAAAATGTCCATGTTTGCCTATTTAGCTTGCTCTAACATATATGAAAATGCCACCATCAGATTCATTCGATTTTTTTGATAAATTTTCATATATAATTTATTTGAATCTGACTTACAGATTATTTTCTATGAATTTTTGAAGTTTATACTAATTTCTGGAATTTTCTGAATTATTTTAATTTTAGAAATTTAATTACTGCGTCGGCATGGCATCAGGCTGACGTCAGCGCGTCAACCGGAGTAGTCCCAGGTCAAACCTGACTAGTGGGGTCCACTAGTCAGTGGCCCGGGGCTAATCCCGCACTTACCGTGGTTTGACCCGCCCCGAGGGCCCACACGTCAGCGGGTGAGGGCCTAATTAAGCGAGAATTAGGCCTAATGGCCAATTCACATCGGCACTTGCTAGAGCGGGGCCGACGGCGACCAAACCCATGGCAAGGCTCACCGGAATTGGTCGGAAACACGATGCGGGGCACCATTTCGAGCACGGTTTGCCGCTACGGCAAGCTAGCGGGGCGCTGCATCTAGCAGGGCCAACAGGGGACGCTGGGGTGGTTATGGTCGGCGGCGGCAAGCAAGCTAGCGGCGGCCGGCGGTTCGGCCGCGTGCAGGCATGGGGCTGCGGGGCATGAGACAGAAGGTGGAGAGGGGGAGGAGCATCAACGACTCACCGCGGTTGCGCTCGTGGGGACGGAAGGCTCGAGGGAGCGACGACGCCGGCAAATAGGCACCAGGGAGCGGCGGTCGGAGGTGGAGAAGATCACGACGACATCGGTGTTGTGGTGCTCTGGTGAGGCCTTCTCCACGGGGAGGTTGTGGAGGTCGCGTAGGATCTCGGAGGGGCGATGGCCGGACGAGGGGCAGGCCCTAGCTACGCAGGCGGCGGCGGCCACGGCGGCTCAGTCTGGGGAGAGGAGAGCAGCAGAGAGAGGGAGAGAGCGAAAACAAGAGGAGGAAGGGGAGAGGGTCACGGCATCCACGGGAGCAGGGATAAGGGAGGGGGCATGGCCTCCAGCGCAAAGCAGGAGGTGGAGGCCCGTCCGGCTCGGGCGTGCATGGCTAGGCCTCTGCCTGCTGGCACAGGTTGAAGACGACCGCTTCGCCTAGGTGGGCTAGGCCCGTTGTCTCCTGGACCAAGAAGTAAAGCCAGCTAAGTCCTTTATTCTTTTATTTGTTTTATTTCAGTTTTGACATTCTTTTTGGCTCAAAAATAAAATAGCCAGCCATTTCATAAAATCGTAAAATTGTCATGTGAACTAGGTATAAATAACTAGTGCCACATGAAAAGTTTTAGGTTTATTTGATTTATATTTTATATATAATAAATATAAGTTCAATGCAACTATTGTTTTATTAATTCAAAATCCCAATAGAAAATGTTTATGTTACTCCAAATGTTGGATGGTATTTTCACATCATGCCAATATTTTATTAGAACACCAGGAACATTTTGTTGGATCTGTTTGAAGCAATTTTATATTTCCTTTTAGCAAACATTTGAATGATGAGGCTTGCTCATTCCTCATTTCATTTTCCAAGAATTTGAAAATGCATGCATGAATGTATTGGCAAACATAAATAAAGTAGGGCTATGACAGGATCACCAAGGACGGTTCCAAGGGGTGAGGGGCTAAGTGGCCAATGAGGCTCGTGCGTCGCGATGCTCAGGAGTCCCCCTTATGTACGAGTGGCTCCCATACCTTTCCTTGTCGTCTTACCTAAGAGGGGCGCGTAAAGACCAGGTTTGGCAAACCTAGGAAGGTGGCATGTACCAGACCCGACCCGGTAATTGCCCCCGTGCAGCCCCCTCACACGAACATCCTAAGGAATGCAGCGAAATGGGGCCGCAAGGAGCTTTCCTGAGGTTGGATGCAGCCATTGGGGCACCCTTAGTTTTTTATCCCCAGTACAAGGTGTAGGGCTTCCACATTGCATGGTCATAGTCATTGGTGGACTGTGTTGTCCGCCAACACAGACCTGTGGCTTCTACATTGTGTGGGCATAGGAATTGGTGGACCGTGTTATCCACCAGCACGGATCTGTGGCTTGCACATTGCGTGGGAAGGAACCCCTCCTCGTCTTCTGGGGGCTCCCGGCCTGTACATCCCATTGAGTTCGTACACGTGGCTAGCATGGTAGAACTCGGAGGTGTATCTGGGAGCTCATGAGGGTGCTTTGTCCTCGCGAGGTCCCTACCTCAAAGGAGGTCTACGCCTAGATCTTCTTACAGATAGCGCCGTCCAAGGTGTTGCAAATTTTATAGAAGCCTGTGCTGAACGTCCTCCCTAGGGCCATTAGACGAGAGGGCCAAGCACCGGTGACCCCCGGAGATGACGTGAATGGGACTGGCCCACCAGACAAAGCTCATCCACTGGATTTATCAATGTTGTAGGGATGGACCCGAGCACACATGCGATGACCAGTCCTCCTACGAGGTGGCTAAAGGTAGGACTGCTCAGGAGTGATGACATAAACGCCGGCAAAGAGCCATGCAGGCAAGGGGAAATGTTAGGAAACAGTTTACATGCATGAAAAACTTCTGAAATATGGGTAAATACGGTGGCTACAGGGGTACACCTTGGTCGCTCGAGGACAATGCGGCCCGGTGGGCTCCCTTAAACAGAACAAGCCAAAAAGTTACCTTGCACAGATCTACAAAAAGACACTTGGCGGCCATGCCACTGAAGAGTCGAAGCTGCCATTGTAGCTTGATCTTGTACCTCCACAAGTGCGGCCATCACGGGCCCATCGTCTCCCGGGTCTCAGGACCCATGCTCGGTCCGGGCATCTCCTCCAACCCTCGTCGCGTCTTGCCAAGCAAGGGGCAAGCATGGCCAAGGCGAGGCGCTTGAATGTGATGCCAGCATTTGCTAGGCCGAAGGGCATGCGGACATAGCTTTTCAGGTAGACCCACCCATGATCGATGCGTGTCGGCCAAAAGAGGCCCTGGGACGAGGCCCTGTTGATTGCGAGCATGTTGACACAGACGCACGGCTGGTCGACCGGGCCGACGATAGCGGCTGCCATTGGTGGTGTAGGGCAGTCCCTTCCTCGCTCATCCTGTGCCTCCTGAAGCTCCTCGATCGCTTTGGTGACTGATTCTTGCGAGTTCGGCGCCTCACACTGAGCCCCTGGCCCTAATAGTTGCGCGCCAGGACGCGCCTAGAGGTCGTGCCCGAACTCCTCCCTTGTCTCTCAAGCCAAGCCGGGGGCCTCCTGGGTGGAAGCCCCTGAGCCCGACCCAAGGGGGGATGCCAAGCGCGCTTTCCTATGTGATGGAAGGTGTGGCCCCGTCCCCGGATGCAGAGTGCGATGCTCCGCCTTTGGACATTCCAGCCCCTGGTGCTCCGCGGGGATGAGATGCTTCTTCTTCTTGCATGCCGTAAGGATGTTGTAGACCTGATGAGTTGCAGCCGTAAACTTGGCGAGGGCCGGGTACCCGAGGATCGCATTGCACGAGAGGTGGATGTGGGCGACCTCGAAGACAATTGTCTCAGTGTGGTAGTTCTTGCATTCGTCGAAGGTGACGAGCAGGCATACTTGCCAATAGGAATGGTGGACCCGTCAGTGACTCCCGAGAAGGGCTTGGTCGGCATGAGCTGGTCGTACGGTACTTCGAGCGTCTAGAAGGTCTCAATGGAGAGGACATTGGGCCCCGCTCCAGTGTCGATGAGGGTCTTAGTGACAAGGACGTTGCTGATGGTCGAAGTGCACAACATGGGGAGCCTGCAGACCATGGACGAGCACCTGAGATGATCCCTCGAGTCAAAGGTGATGGCAGTCTGGGCCCACTTGTGGGGACGCATGGCCTCGGGCTTTGGAAGAGCCGCGTTCACCTCCCACACGAACTTCTTGAAAACATGGTTCAAGGCTAGGGCCTGGGCGCCACCAAGGATACAAGATGCGGCCCTGACCTCCTGGAAGCCCCCAGCTCCACCATCCTACCTGTCCTCTTCCTTCCTTATGGGTGGAGGTGGTCGTTTTGGTAGGCCGTCCTCATGAGGGAGAACCTCACGAGGCTGGCCCCGACATGACCCCTCCTGGGGTCATCCTGCTAGCGGTCCTCCCAAGCTTGATCGTGCCAGCGTTCCTGTTGAGACTGATCGTGCCAGCGGTCCTCCCGAGGCTAGTCGTGCTACACATGACGCGGATCCCGGTTGTCCCAACGGCCTCCACCGCGGCCTCCGCCACATCTGCAGCCACGGTCAGTGCGCCCCGTGCGCTGGCTGAAGTGTTCAGCGTTGACCAGCCTAAGTTCCTCGCAGTCGGCGGTGTCGTGATTGTTGGTACCATGGAAGATGCCGCTCGGTCTCCCCCCTGTGGGGTGCTCCTTACCTCGGCCATGCTCCACCTCAGGCTCGGCCGCAATTATCATTGTGGCCTTGCATTTTGCCTCCTTGGCTTTCGTATTCTTTTCCTCTGGCTCTGCCGCCAGAGGCTCACGGACTGACAGGTGGCCCTCTTCGACCTTGGCGCACCTGTTCGCTAGGTTCAACATCTCCGGGGCGGAGCATAGTTCGTCGTTCATGGCGAGCTCTTCTTTCATCTTGAGATCCGTGACGTCGTCAGTGAAAGCAGAGATGATAGCCTCATCCGACGCCTTTGGGACCTTGAGGCGCGTAATCGTGAAGCATTGTATGAACTTGTGCAAGGTATCTCCATCCTATTGCTTCGCACGCCTCAGGCTGTTCACGGTGAGCACGCGGTCGCGGGTACCTAGGAAGTTGGCGATGAAGCACTTGTGCAGGTCGTCCCAGGAGGTGATGGACCCCTCCACGAGGTTAAGGAGCCAGGAGAGTGCGCCTCCCTTGAGTGCCATGAGGAACCAGCACGCCATGACCTTGTCGTCTCCACCGACCGCCCGGATGCTCAGCGAGTAGATCTGTACGAACTCGGTGAGATCTGGGGTGCCGTCATAGTGGGGGGGGGGGGGTAGATCGGGTTTGAACTTGTAGGGCCATGTAGTTGGATGGAGCTCCGACATGATGGTGAGGCACCCCATCGGCTCGATGGGTGTTATCGCATGTGCGGGCGAGGCCCGGTCTTGAAGCTCCTGAGGGGCCACCCCGAGTGGTGCCCGGTCGTGACTCCTATCCGGCAGCGCGCGGAGGGAACCCACATTGACGCTCGGGCGGGGCCCCTCCAGGCAGCTTACTTTATCTCTTGCCCTTGCTCGCGACTCACGGGGCTGGTCGCGTGGGCGCGCTTCACGCCCGGGTTCTGTGTTAACGTCGCATTGCAGAGGTGGTGGCAGCGCATCGGGGGCCACGTCGTCTGCCAGGGAACGTCAGGGTCGAAACGAGTAGGAGAGCGCCGAAGCATCGCCAACAGCACTAACGAGCTCCGTGATGCATCGAAGCCAGTTGTCGTAGCGGTCGGGGGAGGGCGATAGCGGAGCACCTCGTTCGCCATGTTGAGTGTGCCCGAACCGCGCGTTGGCTCGGGCCGAACATGGGAGGTCGACCTGGTAGCTGGGACGATCGAGTCTTGTTGTTCGTGGGCATCTGGGCCCGTGGTGGCGTTGCCATAGGCGAGGGGGACCGGCGCGTCCCACTGGTGCCGTCTGGGCAACTTGGGTAGCTTGGCGTGGGCTTGGCAAGCATCAGCCATCGAAGCGACGAGGTTTGAGGAGAGCTTGGCTCCAGGAAGACTTTGACACGCCCCCTACCTGGTGCCAAATGTAGGATTTCGGGCTCAGCAAAACTCTCAAGGTTCGAACATAGGGGCGTGTGCGAAGCTCCCCTATAGCCTCTCCCTACTTAGCTCGATACTTGATGATTACTATGGAGAACTCTCACGATGACGTCTAACAAGATGAACACAATGGTTTACCTAGGTTCGGGATGCTGGGAAGCATAATACCCTACACCTTCTTTGGTGGATTGCCTATCGGGGAGGTGTGGTGGATGAACTAGTACAGTGGTTTCGATCCTCGCGAGGGAGCTCTAGTGGTGTTCTTGGCTCTCTACCTCGTCTTGTCGTTCGTTCTCTCCTCTCTACGATGTGGCCTCGCCTCTATATATAGCAGTGGCCCGGGTCCTCTTCCTTTATCCCAATGGAGGTAAGGGATCCCATAACGGCTAAATTTAAAGGGGGATAAGAGTATATCCACGCCCTGTCCAAAGGTGGTCTTCGCCTGCAAAGTAGTTGTCGATGATGCAGAGGTGGGCTCGATGATGACATCCGGCCTACGGGGCTCACAGTCGTGGTCTTATTTAACTAGAATGGAAACCTTTGGGAGGCGCTTTGGGAACCCGCGTACGTCTCTACTCTCTTTGCACCAAAGGGGAAACTCCACCGCGTGGCGCTCTGGTGCTCGCCTTTCCTTCCCTGTGTCACCTTTGACACCTGAGGCCGGGTTCTGCACAGAGAACTCCGCTGCTTTGGAGGGGGCCTGAGGAGGCCCATCCTTGCTGGTCTTGGTGTCGTTCTTCCTCGCGAGCCTAGGGTCCTCGCGAGGGCCTTTTCTTGATGGAGCCGCGCGAAGCCATGTCTAGCTGACGAGGTGGGCCATGTCCTGGGCCGCAGGCAGGTAAGTGTGGGTACCCCCGTTCCCACAACACCGACAATAATGAGTCAGTGCTTTTTAACTTGTGTGAAATTCTGAAGATAAAAATGCCACCTGCAGCCCCCAAGGCCCGTCTTACCTCTTTGTGGTAGCTGGGTCTTGTTGTTTAGAAATGGCATACATTAGTCCCCAAGCGCCATGCAGGCTGCCTACAACTGCATGGGACTTGAAAAAATACCCCATTTTTTGTATGTTATAAAACACTAGGGCTGAGTCATCTGCTTACGGCGGCTCAGGGCTAGTATACTTATTCTTATGCTTTGTATGACCATGCAGGAATCATTGGACAAAGCTTAGTCTATCGCAGCGGTCTTGCAAAAGTGTCTAAAACAAGAGAGAAAGATCAACACTCGTGTAGAAAATTTGGCCGCTCGTCTTCGAGACTCTGTGCGCCAAGCAACTGATCTCCTGGATCAGGCGATGGCTGATTTTGACAAAGAAAGAGTCGCCCTACTGAAGCATGCAGAAGATGCCGAAACAAGTCTTGCCCCTATGACTAATGAGTTGAGGATGCTGAAGAAGCATATTACTGATATGACAACTCACATCTCTGGTATGTTTATTGATATATATATATTCATATGTCCCATCAAATTTGTCGGCTCATGTCCATGATTGTCTTCTTTGTGCACGGCGAAAGAGTCACAATCTCTTGCAAGAGCCAATGCTAAAGCTAAAAGCTATCTTCGCATATGCGGAGCAATGTTCACGGGATGCGTCTTTGCTGTAATGGCAGTAAAAAATCTTGAGCAGCCTCCTAGAAGACCCAAAGATATATCAAATCAGTTATCTAAAATACTGTAATGGGTTGAATTGTTCAGGGAGATTGGAGCTAATATTGCACTTTCTTGCAAGGATATATCTATCAGAGTAGGACCTAGTGGTGATGGACGGTAGGTTTCAGGAATTCAAAATTGATTGCTCAGAGTTTTTGGAGGAGGACTATGTTGGTTCCATGAAGGGGTCTCGCCCATTATCAACGTTAGTTGTTGACGAGCTGAATCTGGTGAAGTATCAACCCGCCCTTTCGATGGAGAATAAGTGCATAAACCCGCCAAAACACCAACCCTTTGAACTTGTGCCTCCTTGTCCAATTAGACTACTTGACCAATTAAAAAATCTACTTTTTGCCAATTTTAAGTCTTGGCAGATTTTAACATTCATAGCAAGTCAGGTACACCCTACACATGCGTGTCTACGAGTATTGCAGCAAAAAGTAAAGACAAGCATGTAAGTATAGGAAGGGTAGGAAGATCAAACGCAATTGGTGACACGATGATTTTTTTCCCTTTGGTTCCGATAGGTGGTGCTATTGTACGTCCACGTTTATGGAGTCTTGAACCCATGAAGGGTAACGGTCGCGAGAGTCCATGAAGGGTTCTACCCATGGAGGGTTCCACGAAGAAGCAAGCTTGACTATACCATGATGGCCTACGTCCACAGAGGACTAGCCTAACTCGGGGTAGATCTTCACGAAGTAGGCGATGTCCTTTCCCTCACAAACTTATTGGTTCACTCCACAACACAAAGTAGGAGGCTCCCAAGTGACACCTAACCAATCTTGGAGGCACCACCCTCCAAAATGTAACAGGCTCGATAATGTCGATGAACTCCTTGCTCTTGTGCTTCAAGATGATAGACTCCTGAACACACAATCACTCTCTCATAGATTTGGCTTTGGTGGAAGAGATTGATTGGGTGGAAAGCAACTTGGGGAGGCTAGAGATCAAGATTCATATGGTTGGAATGGAATGACATGATCTCAACACATGAGTAGGTGGCTCTCTCTCAGAAAATCTTATAGGATAGGTAGGCATCTGTTCTAAGTGGTTCTCTTGCGAGTGAGTGGTGGTGGAGGGGTATATATAGGCATCTCCAAAAATCCAACCATTACACCTCATAAGTCAGACTCGGTGACACCAATGTGTTAATTTCGATGCTACTGAATTGCCTCAAAGGTAGAAACTTTTGAATCTCGGTGAGACCGATACATAAAACTCGGTTGCACCAATAAGGTGACCAATGGTCAGATTGCCAAACTCGGTGACGCAGATTCAACAAACTTGGTCGGACCGATTTTGTGAATTTGCATAATAGGAAGTTGGCAACCAAAACGCATGCCACCAAAATGGAATCGGTTGCACCGGAAGGCTAGGGTTTGGTTGAGTCTGTTTGAGGCTGATAATCGGTGGCACCGAGTGGAAAGTGTTAGTCGCACCGATTTTGGATATTTGGCTTTGGACACACCTTTGTGGAAGAGATTTTGTGTGTATGTGGTGACTATCACTTGTGCACAAATGAGCATATTATTCACCAACAGTACCTTACCCCCTTTTGATAGTATTGGCTTTCCTAAGGACTCAAAGTTATTTCTCACGAAGTAAAATGTAGAGTTCTCTCTGCTTGAAGCTTTGCCAATCTATTTCCTTGCATATTGGGGTATTCCACAATCTTTTGCCAACCCTTGATTGAACTTTTCCTGAAACATGCCTAGTGGACACATTAGTTCAGTGACATATATTTTGTTATTGATTACCAAAACCACCAAGGGAACAAATGTGCTTTCAATCTCCCCCTTTTTTGTAATTGATGACAACATATAGATAAGAGCTTTGGCATATGATATAATCAATGAATATAATCGTGGCTTTGAGAAGTATGTTACAAGAAAGAGCTCCCCCTAAACTTGTGCATTATTTTTAAATTTGTGTTTGAATGCAAATGCACAATCAATTAGGTACATGGGGCACTTCTTCCATGTCACATCCAACTTCGTGGTGTGCGAGAGTAATTAGGGTTAATAACATAGCACAACACATCATGCAAAGTGAATGATCATTTCATAACCATCAAAAGGATAGGAATAGTAGCAACACACATTAAAGCGTATGATCAAACACAAGACAACCAAAAGTATATCACATCCAAACTAAAAGAAAAAAATGTGTTGAAAACAGCAATAAAAAATAGACACTCTCACTCGAAGCCTAGATCTATATATAACTTCTCCCCCTTTGGCAAAAAGTTACCAAAAATTCAAAGAGATTTAGCTAATCGTCCTTCTGTGGCTGATCTCCTATGGCGGTCGAAGTCAGATTCGAGAGAACTGCGTCGGTGAAGACCTCTGCTGATGTCCTGGATGGAGTTGGTGTAGCATGAACAGGCACTGGAGGAGCTGATGGAACTAAAGTCATTGTAGCTGGAGCAGAAAATGAAGGACTCGTCTCTGGAGCTAGCATTGTAGGTGTCCTGGCCTATGTCCTATACTTGGCAGTCATCCTGACAGGTGCACTATCCTCATCGTCAGAAGAAGATTCAAACTCTGAAGAGGTGCGACGGATAGGAGCTTCATCTACTTCCTTCTTGAGCTCGTTGGCGATCTTGGTCAGCCCATCCACCTTGTCATTTAGAGTCTTCACTCTATCCTCAAAGATGCTCACAAGGCTCTCCTAACTATCCAGTATGCTTTTGATGTCCTTCTTCATGTGCATGATAGTAGAGATCAAGAGATCCATCTGCTCGTTCCTGGATCTGGGGACCTGAGCACTAGTGGCTCTAGCTGGCTTTGCCTCTACCTGAGCTGTAGTTGATGTGGGATGGTCTGGATCCATAACCACAACAATGTCCTCGACATCTGGCTATAGTGGCATGTGGGGTCTATCAAGAGCAAAGATGTGCTTATCAAGTTTGGAGTTGATGAGCATCTAAATATAGGGTGCATAGCAGCACGAGCACTTCTGATTAGCAGCAACCCTCTTAACAGTTTCTACTATCAAGTCCATCACTCGAATCCTCGTATGCCTATCAAGATGGATCAGCATGTTGATTGAATGGCCTTGAATCATCTTCTCATCTCCAGACTTAGGCATCAATGTATGCCTCAAGATGGTGTTCATGGTACGGAGGCCTGCCTGGAGGAATTAAATAGATCCTAACTTGTGAGATTTCAAGTTAGCAGCATGGATAGCATTGTACATATACTTCAGAGCATCATGGCTCTCCTTGGATTTAGAGTAGACATCCAAGTCACCATCTTGCACCTCTAGGACTCCTAAGATGGTAGGGCATTCATCAACTCAAGATTCGTATCTTACTCTTTCTATCATCTACACTATGCTGCCATCTCCATAGAAGTGAGCATTGGAGTAGATTTGCATAATCATCTTGCCATTCCAAGCAGTAAACTCTTTGCCAGCAAACTCATCTAGGACAATGAAGTGAAAGTTGTCTTGAACACATGGGAAATAGTTCCCACTATCCTTGATGTACTTCTAGTCAACGTATCTCATATCAGTGTTAGTTGGACTCTTGTCAAGCAAGATTGTCTCATATAAATCTTGTTGTTCCTTGGTGTAGAACCTCTAGTCCATAATTCTTTTTCTCCTCTGGGCATATGGGTAAATAGATCACCATGTCCTCAAACTAGAATCCTTCCTCTTCTTCATGTCTTCAACAATTGGATGGTTGGCATTGTGTTCCGGAAGGTGAGGACTAAGCTTCATCAAAGCAGCCATAGCATCATCATCATTAGCTTCTTTGAAAGTAGATTCCTTGTTCTTCTCAGTAGCTGGAATGTCTCTGGTAGTCCTCTTGGACTTCTCTGCAGCAACCTTCTTAGGTGTAGCCTTGGTGCTCTTAGAGGGACCTGGCTTTGGCATAGCATCTGCCAACAGCTTCTTCTGCTTCTTCTTGGGAGGGGCCTTGTCAACTTGCTCCTCCTCCTCCTCAACAGCAGCACCAGCAGCCTCCTCTAGATCCTCAAACATAGAGGTAGGCCTGCCAATTACATGAATGATCCTCTTACTAGCCTTCTTCTCTCCTTCCTTCTTAGGCAATGACTTCCTTGGGGGCTCACTAGTCATGGTTGCCCTAGCACTCTCAGGTGCTCTCATATTCTTTGGAGGTGCATATGTCTTGGTGACTACCCTCCTAGATGAGGTGGCCTCATTGGCTGACTTCTTGGCATCCTCCTCTTGTTTTAACCTCCTCTGGCACAAAATCTGAATCCTCCTCATTAGAATTTAGTCTCTTGCTGGTTCTTGTACCAGCCTTAGGCAACCCATGAAACTAGGGGTGCTTGGATCTGAAGAAGAGCTGGACCCAGGGCTAGTGCCCGAACTCATGTCAATTGTCTGCTCCTATAGATTCGGATTTTCCTCAGCATCTGACATATCTGACCCTGTGAATAGAGTATAGAGGAGTGGAATAGGATAAGTCATCACAAAATGGAGAATTTTTGAAAATTTGAACCAAATATTTTCAAGGTTTGCATTCTGTCACATGAAAATTGGTACAGCCAAAGCAAAAATGTCAGAGCTACCGATAGTGACTTTCTCATTAATAGAAACTTGGCACTCCTTTCGGTGAGACCAAAAATGAGTACTCGGATTCAATGAGATAGTTCTCAGTAGCACATAGGGCAAATCGGTGACACCGATTTGTTTGCTTTGGTTCCATTCAGTTTCATCGAGCGGACGACAAACCCTGGAAAATCAATCGTTCGCTATGTAATTGAAGTTTCTCGTGGATAGAATGATCTCAAATAGTGGCTAAATGAAGAACAAACCCTAATGTGCATGAATCAGAAAGTGCAGCACAAGAGGGGGCCGAATCCATACACTAACTTGGCGATGGATCCGCTACGGCGGTGACGATGGTGTGGAATTCATTGGCGGCAGTGATTCCCAGCAGCGGAGACGCTCAGGGAAGCAAGGGGATGACCAGGGGTCTTCGAAATGGAAGCTTAGGGTTTTGGGGCGTGACGTTTGAAGATAGAATTTCAAAGCGTCAGGGTCCACAACATATATAACCTTCACCGTCGGTGACACCGGTTCTAAATTTTTGGTGTCACCGAGTTTCTTAACTACTATCAGTTGACAGGGAAACTCGGTGTAACCGGGAATATGGAATCGGTAGTACCAAGATTGAAAACCAGATCAAATGTAGGCATTCGGTGAGACCGTAATTTTGAGTTGGTTCTATCGAGATGCACTTGGGAGGTTTTATTGGTCTGTCCTTTGTCAATACGGAACTCCGAGTGCTCCTCACACAGAGAGATCGAAAATTACTTGTTCAAATTTTGTGATGCAGCAGTAATAGACCATGAGATGAGAAAGCATAGATAGCTAGAGGCATCGTCCTAGGCATTCTTGTACGTCCAATTGGCAAATGAAAATGAAAAGCCAAATAGAAACAATTGGATATCCTCGAATGAGTACATAAATACAGACCAACATGCTCACACAATAAGATGTCAAATGAAAACATGGCAAACATGCACAAACACATTAGCATCTAACAAGCACTTTGGCGATGATGGAGTCATCTATATATGAGTATATTGACTTAGGAGCCAAGTAATAATACTTTATCACAGGTCATACTAATATTTTAAGCACAAGTGGGGTTACCCCTTTTACATGAAGCATTTAATGTTGTCACATACTATGAGATGCTTTTACTCAAGTCTTAGAGTAAAGCTCCAACTTGATGTGACATCCCCTCATAGGAGGGATAAACTAACCTTGGGTTTTGTCGATGAAGAATTTATGTAGGTGAAGTACTGGTGGATGCTCAAAGTTGATGAATATCACCAAGAGTTCGGAGCATCCTTGTTGTTTCATTACTCTTCTCATCTACATGGGTTAGTCCCAACACACAAGAGAGAAATACAAGGATATCTATGGACATGGAGTGCAAAGCATATATGATGATGTCCATTTATTTGTTGGTTACCTTGTCCCTTTATTACCTTTGAGGGAATGTGTAACTCCTTGAACTATTGCATGATGTTGATGTTGATTGCAACTAGTTCTAGCCAATAATGAATATGAGTGTATTTCATTGGCAGAGTCACCCCTCAAGAACTTCTCTAGTTCTTCTTCTTGGGGACCCACATCAAGTTGATGGGGATCCTTGGTGTTGAAGTATCACTTGTAGAAGTTGAGCTTGTAGTAGCCTTGGGAACCCACTTCACCAAAGCTGGGGATTCATCTTCATATGAGTCAATGTCCTCTTCAAGCTTGTTCTTGCCCTTGAGCTTGGGGTCTTGTGGTGGAAGGTCATCTTGAGCTTTTGTTCCCTTGGGGAGAGTATTTTCATACTTCTCCTTTTCAGGAACAAACTTCGGATTGGGGTATTACCTTCTTCCCATTCAACTCCATTAGCGTTGAAGTAGCCAACACCACGATTCTTCCGGTATCCTCCGTGCTTGCGTACAATATCCTCAAATTGTTTGCACCCTTCAAGACTCTTGTAGATACCTTTCTCTATAATCCCTTTCAAAAGTTCATTTTGTTTCTCAAGTGTAACTAGGCTAAGAGAAGAGTTAGGGGATCAATAGAATAGTAGAAGCAATATCATTGGACTTATCATTTTTATTGCTAGTAGTTGAAGAACCTTCCTTTCGTTTGTTACTAGCTTGCTTAGTCTTAACTTGTGGCATGAACTTAGACAAGAGAAGTCGCTTGGCTAGATAATAGGAAGTCTTCTTTCGAAGATCGTCATTGATAGATTTAAGGAACTCATGCTCTTGCTCTAAATTGAGCTTCTCAAAGCGGAGCTTATCATGTGTCCTCACAAGCTCTCTATGATTTGTACGGTAGACTTGTGAGCTAACTTAAGAGTGTTTAGTTCTTGAGTTAGTCATTCTATTTATAACTTATCATCATCGCATGACTTATCTAGATTAGAGTGAGTACTAGCAAGTTCATTTTGACTAACATTACTAGATTTTTCAAATAACAAGTCATCTTCAATTAACAAGTGATCCTCATTACTATTGAAATCAAGATACTCGAGGTGTGATACCTTTGGGCCTTTGGCCATGAAGCGACATCCACTCCCTTCATTTGGTGAATCAAATATGTCGTAGGAGTCGGTTGTCACTAGTGCAAGTCTGGCAACACCTTCATCTTGACTATAGTCGGAGTTGGAGTTCTAGCTTATCTCGGAGTGGTTGTCAGAATCAGAGCCGGAAACCCATTCACTAACATGAGCTTGATTCTTTCTTCTTGAGTATCTCTTGATGTACTTGTCCTTCTTCTCTCAGTCCCTACTTATCGTTGAGGGACTTCGTTCATAACGATCATCTCTACTCCTTCTCTCTCTTCGAGGTGGCTCGTCTCTTGAGCTTCATCTTCTTGGTGACTCTTCTTTCCTTCTGTAAGGAGCCGTGCACTCATTGGAGTACTGTCCGGGCTTCACACAAATGTAGCAGTTTCGGTCACGACTTGACGATCGCTTCTCTTCATATCTTGAGTTGGAGCTTCGATCTTTGCTTCCATTCTTGTAGAACTTGTTGAATTTCTTGACCATGAGGCTTATCTCTTCATTTTTGACAAGGTTGTCACTTGAAGTTGTGGAGCATCACTTGTGGCTTTGTAAACGCTGCTAGACTTGTGGTGAAGCTCTTCCTTGTCCTTGAGTGTCATCTCATGAGCAACAATCCTTCCAATCACTTTCGTTGGCTTGAGATCTTTCTAGTTGGGCATCATTTGGATCAATGTGCATATGGTGTCATATCGATCATCCAAACCTCGGAGTATATTCTTGATGATGAATTTATCAGTCATTTCTTCGTTTCCTAAGCCGGGAATCTCATTTGCGATGTGATCTAGCCTAGAGTACATCTCATCGAATCCTTCACCATCCTTCATCTTGAACATGTCAAGTTAACTTTGAAGAACATCCAATTTGAATTCTCTCAAAGATTCGGTACCTTCATGCATATCAACCAAAGTATCCCAAATCTCTTCTACATTCTCAAGACGGCTGATTTTGTTGAATTCTTTAGGGCATAGGTAGTTGAAGAGAATGTCACATGATTGAGCATTGAGTTGCCACATCTTCAATTCTTCCATAGTCGCTTCGCGATCTAGTTCCCTTCCATCCGCCAAGAATTCACCTTGTAATCCAACGTGAAGAACAGCCCAAACAACAGGGTTATGACCAAGACGATGCATTATCATTTTCTGCTTCCAACTAGCAAAATTAGTGACATCAAAGTATGGACCTCTATGATGATAATTCCCCTCACTAGACGCCATATTCTCGTAGGTTGTGAAACCAATGCAATGGAGACCAAAGCTCTGATACCACTCGTAGGATCGAAAGTAGTGTTAGAGGGGGGTGATTAGACTACTTGACCAATTAAAAATCTACTAGAACCTCACCTAAATAAAACCAATTTAAAGGTTGTGAAAAATCAACAAATACAAAAAGTGCCCCCCATGTCTGATAAATATTGACATCAATATATCAGGGGATATTTTAATTTTTAGAACATATATGTCATTTAAAAAATAAATAATAAAGCTACTAAAAAGGCTAAATAAAGCATTATAAATATTTAGTCATTCAAAAATGCTAAAACCTGTTGTGGAGGTTTGAAATATTCAAACTAAGCTCTCCAAAAAATTTCAACAATTTTGTGCTAGGACTTGAGGCCAAACAAAAATAAAACAAATAATAAAAAATAGAAAACATAATCAGAAATGGAAAAAAAGAATCAAACCTCCTCCCCCTGGCATAGGAGGGAGAAGATCCATCCTAGCCCACCAGGGGCAAGGGGGTCTTCTTCCACCTCCTGCCAGGAGGACCACGTAGCTACGTGGCGAGCTCACGCCGCTCCTGGCCACCTCCTACCGACCTGGCTATCGTGGAGGCCTCTTGAAGCCTCCCGAGGCCGCCCTGACCGCTTCCCTCTCCCTCGCCCTCCTCTCCCCTCTGTCGCCATGGCCGCCGCTCCCTCGCCGCCGTAGCCATCTCTCTAGCCTCTCCCCCTCAACTCCGAACCACCCATAAGCTCCGCATCGACGCCCTCGTCCTCCTCGCTGAGCCAAGCATCGCCGGAAGCCGCCCTTCATTGCCCCGAGGTGTTCTTCTTCCTTCGGTCACCGTCGATCGCCGCCGCCGTTCTTTGTCAGCAGCCAGTCCCCGAGCAAGCTAGCGCCGGCATCGACCTCCCTGTGAGCCCCCACATTGAACCCCTCTCTCCCCCGGTCTTTTTGCATACCGATGAGCCCGTTCTTGCCCGAGCTCCGGCAGCCGCCGAGCTCATCGCCGGCGTCGATTCCGTCTGTCTCAGCCCCTAAGGGGTGTCGGAATGGATGCGCGCATGCTCGAGGGTTCGCCCGGTGCCTTCCGCCAGCAAAATGGTTGTCGGAGGAAGAATCCTGACCCCCTCTGTAGTCCTTCACGTCGTTCGTGGCTCAACGCCGGTGTGTCAACCCGGTTTGACCATGGAGTTCACCCGTGGGTCAACTGTGAAGTGGGGTCTGGCCCTGATTAGTTTTGGATTAGATTTAAAATTAATTAATTAATTTAATTAACATAATTACCCAATGACAGGTGGCCCATTCTTATTAGTTAGTAATTAGAAAATTAATTAATTACTGTTAGTGCCTGGGTCACTAACGAGTGGACCCCACTGGTCAGGTTTCACGTGTGAACAGCCATTTGACCTGCTGACATCATGCTAATGTCATGCTGGTGCCATAATGGAATTTCTCATTTAATTTAATTCTACAAAATGCTAAAAAATTAGAAAACATAGAAATTAATCTGGAACTTAGATTGAAATAAATTATATATGAAAATTTATCCAAAAAAATCCAATGAATCCAATGGAGCTGTTATCATGTATGTTAGAGCAACCTATGTAGATGAAAATTGACATTTAGCAATAGGTCAAGATAGAGAATATTAAATGGAGAACGATTTTGAACCTATATTCAAATCCACTCCATCTAAACTCTAATGTTAGTTGCATTAGCTCATCCAACCTTGTTGCCTTGTCATGATCATGCATCGTATTGCTGCACTTGCCGTGTATTGATTGTTACCTATCTGCATTGCGGTAGGTCCTCCTTCCGAGGATACCTCCTAGTATCCCATCGAAGGAGAGTACCTTCCCACACCCTAGAAAGCCAAGCAACCCCATTGATCATTCCGGTATCATCCCATTCTCTCGCTCCTGCTCTTGTTTATTTCATTAGGACAAACGTTCAATTATTTGTCATTTGTGGTAGTTGAACCCATTCCTCTGCATGACCTATCATTGTCACAGTAAATAGATAAACCTTGCAACCTAGGATACCTAGTAGATGCTTGAGCCATGATGTGCTTTACCTTCTTTGCTTGCTATGCTTGCTATGCTTAGAGTTGTGTGAGTTCTGATTCATTTGGGTGATGAACTCGAGTGAAATAGTATCGTTCTGATGTGATGAGCTAAATGATGGACCTGATTTGGTAATGGTAACGATGAGAGGTTATGTAGGAGTACATAGCGGGTTGTCTCATTGGGACCGTTCTTAGGAACTAAGTTTCGTGTTTATGATCCAAGACTAGTTACTGCCACACGTTGGGATACTTAATTGACCCTCTCAACTTATCAAACGCCTAGTCCTTAGTCCAGGTGTTGCAAATAGTTTCTTGTGTTCATGGAAATGTTCGAGGTCGTGCATAGCGCTGACCCTAGGGGTGATCTACGACGCGGTGGGCAGTGGCACGGTGTACCAAGGGTTATCTGAAGGGTGGGCTTGGGAACCCTGCGCACATCGTTTGGGGCCGTAGAGGAAACTTTGGCCGGACTTCCGTGTGGGTTCAGTCTAAACTAGGCGATAGCCTGGACTAGAGGTCTTGTGTGATTGACGGTCATGGACAACTCCCTCGCTGGGCTTCCGCTTGAAGGTTGCCGAGGTGCCTGGTTTTATGAGCACACAACAATAAGTGGCGAGAGCATGTGTGAAGTACACCCCTACAGGGTATGAATCTGTTCGAATAGCCACGCCCTCGGATATGGACTTCTTGGAGAAATTATGCTATTCATAGATAACTTGATGGTTACTCATAAAAATATCAAGACAAGTGTGAGTATCGTGGATGGCAGTCTCGTAGGTGACTGAAGTGAATCCATGGTGGTGTATTAATCTGGTGTTAGAGGACTCGTGTGCGATATCTAGAATTTGAACAAAGACTTAATATGTGTAGTACAGGTTAGCCAACAGTCAAAGCTGGCATTGCTGCATAAACTCCACCACTCCCCTTGTTGATACATGAGCATGAATAGACTAGTTCTACTTTAAAGACTTGATGAGTACGTTTGTACTCACATTTTCTTAATAAATGTTGTAGATGATACTCGTGACCCATCAGGTGGGTTCTATCTAGATTTCGACACGGCCGAGTAGATGGTATCCCAGCTACGACCCTATGCCCTATGGCGGGATGTAGATAGTCAGGCCATGTGCCTTTTTACCCTTTCGTCTGCCTATACTCAGCCAGCTTTATGCTTCTGCTTGGTTTGTATGAACTTGCTTGTATGACTTGAGTGTCGGGTCATGTGACCCCTACCTATAAGAACATATTATGCAAGGCTCCTTTGAGCCTCTTAAATAAAAGTTGTGTTGTTGTATGGTTATGTAGTGATGCCACAGTTGTATCTATGCATATAGGGCATGTCATGCTTACGTGTGACGTGCAACGGTATGTACGGGATCCGACACCTAGTCATGTGCCTTTAGTAGTACTCTTTGTGCTTCCACCGAGCCTTTGTAGCTCGCTATTGCTCCGGACACATTGATTGACCGACATGTATCCTTCTTTGTTGTTGTGTTTGTCCCTTCGGGGAAATGTCTCGCAATGTAATGGAGTCCCTGTAGCCTGCTATGACTCGTCTACGTGTGGTGATGACATTTATGTCCCACGGCGTAATGGAGTCCTTGTAGCTTGCTATGACTCGTCTACCCAGGCTTGAGGCTGACACTTGCATTGTTGGGTTATGTATGCATGTTCCCATACAGATGTGCCACTTGGGTTCTATGACTAGTCATGTCGGCATGAGTTCTCTGTTGTTTGAATGCTAGCGACTATTCACATACGTGAGCCAAAAGACACAAACGGTCCCGGCCAAGGTAAGACTATAGTGCGTGAGGCCATGCGTGAGGCCGCAAAGTGATGTGATGTGTTATAGGCTGGACTCCCATGACTTAGGATCGGGGCCCCAACAATGTGGACCTGCCAAAAGGCTCCGACACGAGACCCTTCCTGAAAATATGATGAATTGTAGTTGCAAAGTTGACTGAGAACATAGTTTCTTGGTTTCCAATAAGGTTTTATGTTTTATACTTCTATGTTGTGATTAATTCTTACTTATTCACGACAAGTTATATGATGTTGATTATGAAATAAAAGTTCTATCATAAAGTTTTGTCATAAAGTTTGTTGCTATTATGATAATAAGCATGATGCTACTATGTTCTTATTTTCTTTTTATCGACAACTCTCTCTCAAAACCATGTGGACATGTTTTCAGTATCATCTTTCGCTTGATGATAAGCGAGGTCTAAGATTGGGGGAGTTGATACATCCATTTTGCATCATGATTTGTTACTCTTATTTATAGTGTTTTTATTAATTATAATGCTTCATGGAGTATTTGTAATGCATTTTCTCTCATGATTTGCATGGTTTGCACAAATAGGGAAAATACCGACAGTTGGAAATCTGGACCTAAAAAAGCATGTCAGAGATACCTATTATGCGCATCTTGAAATGAGCTGAAACTTCATGGTGTTTTTTATGGAATATATAAGAAATATTGTAGCAAATAACTACCCGAGGGTCCCACCCTAGTGGGCACAAAACACCAGGGCGCGCCAGACCCCCCCAGGCTTGCCCTGGTGGGTTGTGTTCATCACGGCCCACCTCCAGAGCCCATCTTCTGATAAAAAAGGTGTTTTGACCTATAAAAAAATCAAGAGTGGACTTTCGGGATGGAATGCCGCCGTCTCGAGGCAGAACTTGGGCAGGAGCACTTTTGCCCTTCGGCGGAGCGAATCCGTCAAGGGAACTTCCCTCCCGGAGGGGGAAACCGTTGGGAGGCCATTCTTCATCAACATCTTCAACAACACCATCTTCTCTCTAATCCTAATTCATCTCTTGTGTTCAATCTTTGTACCAAAACCTCAGATTGGTACTTGTAGTTGACTAGTAGTGTTGATTACCTTGTGTAGTTGATTACTATATGGTTTATTTCGTGGAAGATTATATGTTCATATCCATTATGCTATCCAATACCCCTCTTAACTTGAGCATGCATATTTTTTGTTAGTAGTTACCTTTGTTCTTGAGGTCACGGGAGAAGTCATGTTGCAAGTAATCACGTGAATTTGGCATGTGTTCGATATTTTGATGATATGTATGTTCTGATTCCCTTATGTTGTCATGTGAACGTTGACTACATGACACTTCACCATCCTTGGGCCTAAGGGAATGCATTGTGGAGTAGTTATTAGATGATGGGTTAATAGAGTGACAGAACCTTAAACCCTAGTTTATGCGCTACTTTGTATGGGGCTGATTTGGATGCACATGTTTAATGATATGGTTATATGTTATCTTAATACTTTTCTCATAGCGGATGCTTGCGAGGGGGTTAATCATAACTTGGAGGTTGTTCAAGTAAGAACAGAACCCAAGCAGCGGTCCACCCACATATCAAATTATCAAAGTAGCGAACACGAATCAAACCAACATGATGAAAGAAACTAGATGAAATTCCCGTGTACCCTCAATAACACTTTGCTTATTATAAGAGATAGTTTTGGCTTGTCCTTTGCCAAAAAAGGATTGGGCTACCTTGCGGCACATTATCTACCATTAGCATTACTTGCTTGTTACCAATTACCTTCCTATCAAACTACCTATTATGGACAATTTCAGTGCTTGCAGAAATTACCTTGTTGAAACTTCTTGTCATTTCCTTCTGCTCATCATTGTGTTTGAGACTCTTACTTATCGAAAGGACTACGATTGATCCCCTACACTTGTGGGTCATCACCTAGTAGGTGGTCCCCCTTAGTATATTTTTGGCCCAATAATTCTTATATATTCCATAAAAATTCTCTATGAAATTTCAGGACATTTGTAGTCCAATGAATTTTCTCCCATTTTCTCAATTTTCAGGACCAGAATTCTACTTTCCACTGATTTCCCTCTTTGTGATGTACTTTGCACATTCCGAGAGAAAAGTCATAAGAATTATATCATAATGAGGAATAATGGACAAGAATAGCATAGATATCGATAAGAATCCATGATGCATAATGGACGTATCAAGTGAAAGCCAAATTCGATAATAGTGACCACACAATTTGAGTGAGAGGTGTCAATAAAAATAGAATATGGTAATGAAACGTCATGAACTTTAACATAGCAGCAATTATTTTATCATATAGCTTCTCATGAACAAGTGATAATCCATTCACAACTATTTAAGTTTGAAGCATAAACTTTATTGAAGTCTAACAAACTATGTTCTTAGTCATTAGGACAATCATAATTCATCATAGTCCATAAGAGAGTCTATTTAAGAGCTTTCATATTAGCAAGTTCACATACTCAACTATCATTTAATCTTCTACGATTGCTCACAATCATGGCATATTTTTGGAGCTCATGTTTCCATTGGAGACATAGGAAGATACGGGAATAAATGATTTTCCACCCAACTCATTTACCTCAAGGAAAATATCAACAATAATAAATCATGATCATCTATATTGAACTGGTTATATAAGTCTGAATCTTTCCTCAACACATGATGCTTCCCACTAGAGTTAATATATAGGAAGAGAATAAACATTATTTACCCTTGCGTACAAATAAATACATGAGAGTAAAATATAGGCCCTTCATAGAGGAAAGTAGAGGTTGTCATGCGCTTTTAATTTTTTGGATGTGCAAACTCTTAATGCAAAAGAACGTCACTTTATATTTCCCATTATGATGGCAAACTTTATTATGCACTCTATCTCTTTTATTTCTTTGCCACCACAAGATTGCACAATGCTTATTTTCCCTTGCAATACAAGTTCATACATATTTAAGAGCAATTTTTGTTGTTTGATGCACCGATGAAAACTTACTTGAAGGATCTTATTCAATCCATAGGTACGTATGGTGGACTCTCATGGGAAGGAACTGGTTTCAAGGGGTTATGGATGCACAAGTAGTATCTCTACTTGGTGCAGAAAATTTTGGCTAGCAAAATATCTAAAGGCAGCACCACATGTTAAAGGATCCAATACCATATAAATTCTATGTGAATGTAAACTACCATGATCAATACGTTCTCTTCCATGTCCGACATCAACACTTGAATATTTAATGAGGGCTCACAATCAAAAAACATGTCCAAGACAGTGTGTTTATATGGGAATCTCCTCTCCTCCATCATAATGTTGCATAAATTGTATGAATGACTAGTGTTATGTTTGTTTATTTTCAACAACTTTTATCACTTATACTTTTTCTACGTGAGGTCATTACTCCCCATGGGATTAGCCTATGATCTTTCATATTTCATCTATTCTGATGCTATGAAGATAGATGCATGAGAATAAAGCACACAAACTCAAATAATCTTTATTATATAACTCTCACACTCGATTACAAGGATAGATAGATCTTAAAGCGAAAACTCTAAGTAAATCAAAACTGAAATTTTATTCCTATAAACAAACTCTTAGGATGCGGATCTCCTCGTTAAGCTTGCAAACTTCTTGCTTAAGGTCCAAATTCTCCTTACGAAGTTGTTGGTGTCGATCATCGCTCCCTCCATCAGACGAGGAGCTCTGTTGGAGGAGATAGTAGTAGTACCTACCTGCATACGATGGTAAGGGTTGAAACATGTTTTTGAAGGTGTAACCTTGTTTGGTAATCTCGACTTTTGAATTCCACGTGCATGTCTTCAAGTTGAGGTAGAGGTACTTCTTCCTCTTCCTCTTCACTATAAGGATCGATCCTCTTTAAGTTAGCTTCTAGCTCTTCCTTTGTTGACCACTTATGACCCACAAGTATAGGGGATCTATTGTAGTCCTTTCGATACGTAAGAGTGTCAAACCCAAATAGGAGCAGAAGGAAATGACAAGCGGTTCTCAGTAAGGTATTCTCTGCAAGCACTGAAATTATCGGTAACACATAGTTTTGTGACAAGATAATTTGTAACGGGTAGCAAGTAACAATTGTAACAAAGGTGCAGCAAGGTGGCCCAATCCTTTTTATAGCAAAGGACAAGCCTGGACCAATTCTTATATAAAGCAAGGCGCTCCTGAGGACACATGGGAATTTTTGTTAGCTAGTTTTCATCATGCATATATGATTCATGTTCATTACTTTGATAATTTGAGATGTGGGTGGACCGGTGCTTGGTTGCTCCCCTTACTTGGACAAGCCTCCCAATTATGACTAACCCCTCACGCAAGCATCCGCAACTACGAAAGAAGAATTAAGATAAATCTAACCATAGCATGAAACATGTGGATCCAAATCATCCCCTTACGAAGCAATGCATAAACTAGGGTTTAAACTTCTGTCGCTCTAGCAAACCATCATCTACTTATTACTTCCCAATACCTTCGTCTAGGCCCAAAGAATGGTGAAGTGTTATGTAGTGGACGTTCACATAACACCACTAGAGGGGAAACAACATACATCTCATCAAAATATCGAATGAATCCCAAATTCACATGATTAATTATAACAAGACTAATCCCATGTCCTTGGGAACAAACGTAACTACTCACAAAGCCTATTCATGTTCATAATCGGAGGAGTATTAATGATGATCAAGGATATGTACATATGATCTTCCACCAAGTAAACCAACTATCATCAACTACAAGGAGTAATCAACACTACTAGCAACCCACAGGTACCACTCTAAGGTTTTGAGACAAAGATCGGATACAAGAGATGGACTAGGGTTCAGAGAGGAGATAGTGTTGATGAAGATGTTGATGGAGATTGGCCCCCTCTCAATGAGAGGATCGTTGGTGATGACGATGGCTTTGATTTCCCCCTTGCAGAGGGAAGTTTTCCGGCAGGATCGCCCTAGCAGAGCTCTAGATCCGCCTCGAGACGGCGGCGCTTCGTCCTGAAAGCTCTGTTTTTGATTTTTGTTCCAGGTCGAAACCATTAATATAGTAGAAGATGGGCATCGGAGGGCTAGCAGGTCAGCCACAAGCCCCAGGGGCGTGCCCAGGGGGTAGGGCGTGCCCTGTGGCTTGTGGCTACCAAGTGGGGCCCCTGATGTATTTCTTTTACCCAATATTTTATATATATTCCAAAGTAATTCTTCATAGATTTCCAGGACTTTTGGAGTTGTGCAGAATACGTATCTCAGTTTTGCTCCTTTTCCAATCTAGAACTCCAGCTGTGGGCATTCTCCCTCTTCATGTAAAACTTGTAAAATAAGAGAGAAAAGGCATAAGTGTTGTACGAAAATGTGTAATAACAGCCCATAATGGAATAAATATCAATATAAAATCATGATGCAAAACGGACATATCAACTCCCCCAAGCTTAAACCTCGCTTGTCCTCAAGCGAAAGCCAAAATCGATAAATATGCCCACATGTTTAGAGATAGAGGTGTCGATAAAATAAAATACGGTCATGAAGGCATCATGATCATGCTTAGAACAGCAACATATATTGACATATGATTTCTTATGCTAAATTAACAATTCATTCACAATGGCAAAGTATGAATCAAGAACTCTATTTAGAACCGACAAACTATGATCTCAGTCACTGAAGCAATTCCAATTTATCATAACATAGGAAAGAGTCAATATAAGAGCTTGTAAATCAAACCCACATACTCAATCATCTTTTAGTCTTTCACAATTGCTAACACTCACGAGGTACCTATGAGTTCAAGGTTTCAATCGGACACAGAGAAAGATAGGGGCTTATAGTGTTGCCTCCCAACTATTTACCTCAAGGGTAATGTAAACAGTAATAACTCATGCTCATCCATTTACAAGTGGATATATGTGACTAGATCTTTCCTCAACACGTGACGCTTGCCAGAAAATAAAGGCAAAAATAGAGAAATTGATGGAGATCACTGCGACTCTTGCATAAAGGTAAGTAGTAAAAAATAAAAGTAATAGGTAGGCCCTTTGTAGAGGGAAGCAGAGGTTGTCATGCGATTTTATAGTTGGATGAACAATCCCTTAATGCAAAAGAGCGTCACTTTATATTGCCCCTTGTGATAGAGAACTTTATTATGCAGTCCGTCGCTTTTATTTCTTCCCTATCACAAGTTTGTATAAAGTTTATGTTCCTCACATTAAGAGATCACACATATTTAGAGAGTAATTTTTATTGCTTGCACCGATGACAACTTACTTGAAGGATCTTATTCTATCCTTAGGTAGGTATGGTGGACTCTCATGGCAAAATTGGGTTAAGGCTATTTGGATGCACAAGTATTATCTCTACTTGGTGCGGAAGTTTTGGCTGATATCAGGTGGAAGCAAGCGACACATGTTGAGGGATCTATAACAATATAACTTCTATTCGGAAATAAGCAAACATAAACCATTATGTTGTCTTCCCTGTCCGACATCAACTTCTTAACATATAATATTTTAATGAGTGCTCACAATCATAAAAGATGTCCAAGATAATATATTTATATGTGAACCTCTCTTTCTTTATTACTTCCTTTTAATTGCCCCAGTGACCAACAACTATGTTTGTCAACCCACGACAGGTTTCAATCAACATACTTCCTATATGTGAAGTCATCACTCCCCATAATATTGTCATATATACTCTTTGCTTTTATTCTATACTTCTTTCTACTTCATATTTCTCAAGAATAAGATCATGCCAAACAAGCAAAATCCCTCAACTCAAAAGCAATTTTTATTATTTAACTCACGGACTTGCTTACATAGGAGGAATCATAAAGCAAAGACTCAACACTAGATCACACGAAAACTTTATTCTACTAGATCAAGATATAACCAAAAGGATCGAACTAAGGAAATATGATAAAAATAAAAATAGAAATGGAAATAAAAAAAGATGTGATGGTGATACGATACCGGGGAACCTCCCCCAAGCTTGGCACAAGCCAAGGGGAGTGCCCGTACCCATGTCTTAGTTGTCTTGCTTCAGAGGTGGTGATGTTGGAGTTGTTGATGAGGTTGAAAGCTTCTCTAGTTTCCTCCTAAGCATAAAATTATTTTCCCTCAGGTCGTCCACCTCCTGCTCAAGCTTCAATATCTTTTGACATAATTCTTCCTTGCTCTCCTGTAGGAAACGAGAAGGGATAAATAGAACCTTGGGTTTTCGCCGGGTGTTGGGAAGTCTTGATTTCTTGAACTCCACGTGCATATATCCTGGTTGAGGCAGGGGGGCTTCTTCTTCATCCGAGATTTCTTCCACGTACTTTCTTTCTTGTTCTTCCTCCGAGAACAATCCATAAGGATCAAAGTCCCTATAGAGCTTGGGATTGGCAAGATAATGTGATATATAGCTCTCCACATCTGGATCTTGAGACGACATATTTCCCTAAATCTATTGCAAAAATAGCTCAAATAGAAAACATGAGGTATTGGCATGATATGGGAGTCAAAACCATCGGGAGATTATATAATGAATTTTTGCCGACCCGAAGGAGTATGCCACAAGAAAACAAAGTCCGGATGGCACACGAGGTGGCCACAAGCCCTACGGGCGCGCCCAGGGGGTAGGGCGCGCCCTGCAGGCTTGTCGCCTCCTCGTGCACTATTCGGACTACTATAAATTTTCCTAATTTTTTAAATATACCAAAAGAGATAAAAATTGCCATTGAAAAAGTTTTGGAGTCTTTTGACTTACCGTATTTGATACCTATTTCTTTTCGGAGTCTCAAACATTCTGGTAAGTCTCCCTAATGTACTCCTTCGGAGTTATGGTGTTGATCATATTGGTTTCAATAGTTATGGGGGTACCTACAATATAATGTTTGATTCTTTGACCATTCACCACCTTCGGGTTTGTGCCTTCGGCATTTTTAATCTTAATGGCACCAGTACGGTATACCTCCTTGATAACGTAAGGACCTTCCTATTTAGAGAGAAGTTTTCCTGCAAAAAATCTCAAATGAGAATTGCCTAGCAATACATGATCACCTACATTAAATTCACGCTTTTCTATCCTTCTATCATGCCATCTCTTGACCTTTTCTTTAAATAACTTGGCATTCTCATAGGCTTGGGTTCTCCATTCATCAAGTGAGCTAATGTCAAATAACCTCTTCTCACCAGCAAGTTTGAAATCGTAATTGAGCTCTTTAATTGCCCAATAAGCTCTATGTTCTAGTTCTAGAGGTAAGTCGCATGCTTTACCATAAACCCTTTTATACGGAGGCATACCCATAGGTTTTTTAAGGAGTTCTATAAGGCCACAATGCATTGTCAAGATTCTCAGACAATTCTTCCTAGATCTATTAACAGTCTTCTGCAAAATCAATTCAATTTATCTATTGCTCAATTCTACTTGACCACTAGACTAGGGATGATAAGGAGATGCAATTCTATGATTAACATCATATTTGGCAAGCAGTTTACGGAAAGCACCATGAATAAAGTGTGAACCACCATCAGTCATCAAATATCTAGGGACTCCAAATCTAGAGAAAATAACTTCTTTAAGCATTTTAATATAAGTGTTATGATCAGCGCTACTAGTTGGAATAGCTTCTACCTACTTAGTAACATAATCAACTACAAATAGAATATGAGTATACCCATTAGATTGTGGAAAAGGCCCCATATAATCAAAATCCCAAATATCAAATGGTTCGATAACAAGAGAGTAATTCATAGACATTTCCTGACGTCTACTAATATTACCAATTCTTTGACATTCATCACATGACAAGACAAACTTACGAGCATCCTTGAAGAGAGTAGGCCAATAAAACCCAGATTGTAGTATCTTATGTGTAGTTCTATCTCCAGCGTGGTGTCCTCTGTAGGCTTCGGAATGACACTTGCGTAAGATCTCTTCATGTTGATGCTCAGGTAGACAACATCTAATAATACTATCTACTCCTTCTTTATAAAGGTGTGGATCATCCCAAAAGTAACCCCTTAAATCAAGGAAGAACGTTTTATTTTGTTGGTATGTGAAACTAGGAGGTATAAATTTAGCAATAATGTAATTGGCATAATCAGCATACCAAGGAGCATTATGTGAAGTATTCACAACAGCTAATTGTTCATCAGGAAAGCTATCATCAATAGGTAGTGGGTCATCAAGAACATTTTCTAACATAGACAAGTTATCTGCCACAGGGTTATCAACACCCTTTCTATCAATGATATGCAAATCAAATTCTTGTAGTAGAAGGACCCACCTAATAAGTCTAGGTTTAGCATCTTTCTTCTACATAAGGTACTTAATAGAAGCATAATCGGTGTGAACAGTTACTTTGGAATCAACAATATAAGGTCTAAACTTATCACAAGCAAACACGACTCCTAAAAATTCTTTTTCAGTAGTAGCATAGTTTCTTTGAGCACTGTCTAGAGTTTTACTAGCATAAGGGATAAAATTTAATTTCTTATCTACTCTTTGTCCTAGAACATCACCAACAACATAATCACCAGCATCATACATAATTTAAAAGGGTAGGTTCAAGTCGGGTGGTTGAACAACAGGTGCGGTAATCAGAGCATTCTTAGGAATTTCAAATGCTTCCACACAATCATCATAAAAAACAAATGGGACATCTTTTTGCAAAAGATTTGTGAGAGGCCTAGAAATCTTGGAAGAATCTTTGACAAACCTCCTATAGAAACTAGGATGGCCAAGGAAACTTCTTATACCTTTGATATCCGTCGGGCTTGGCATTTTTGATTGGCATCAACTTTAGCTTTATCAACTTCAATACCTCTTTCGGAGATCTTGTGCCCCAATACAATACCTTCCTTAACCATAAAGTGGCACTTTTCCCAGTTCAAGACAAGATTAGTTTCTTCACATCTCTGCAAAACTCGATCAACGTTGCTCAAACAATCATCAAATGAGGTTCCGTAAACGGAAAAATCATCCATGAAAACCTCAAGAATCTTTTCACAAAAGTCAGAGAATATAGCAATCATACATCTTTGAAAGGTAGCAGGTGCATTGCATAAACCAAAATCCATACGTCTATAAGCAAAGGTACTGAAAGGGCAAGTAAAAGTGGTTTTTTCTTGATCCTAGCTTGATACAGGTATTTGAGAGAAATCAGAGTAACCATCTAGAAATCAAAAATGAGTATGTTTGGATAATATTTCTAGCATTTGATCAATAAAAGGTAAAGGGTAATGATCTTTCTTAGTATCTTTATTTAATTTACTGAAATCAATTACCATTCTATAACATGTAACAATTCTTTGCGGGATCAAATCACTTTTATCATTAGGAACAACGGTAATACCTCCCTTATTATGGAGACAATGGACGGGACTAAACAATCTACTATCAGCAAAAGGATAAATTATACCTTGCTCCAGAAGGTTTAGTATTTCTATTCTTACCACTTCTTTCATCTTAGGGTTCAATCGTCGTTGGTGATCAATAACTAGTTTCGCATCAGGCTCCATATTAATTTTATACTAACATAGAGTGGGACTAATCCCCTTAAGATCATCAAGAGTATAACTAACAACAACACGATGCTTCCTCAGAGTTTTCAATAATCTCTTTTCTTCATGATCTAAAATGTTAGCACTAATAATAACATGATATATCTCCTTTTCATCAAGATAAGCATATTTCAACGTATCAGGTAACTGCTTGAGCTCAAACACGGGATCACCCTTGGGTGGAGTAGGATCCCCAAGTATTTCAACAGGTAAGTTTTGTTTCAAAATACGCTGTTGATCAAAGAAAATTTCATCTCTTTCATTCCTCTCATTCATATGCATATAATTTTCATGGTCTAGAAAATATTGTTCTAAAGGATTAGTAGGAGGCACAGCAATAGAAGTGAGACAAATAATTTCATATTTACTAGGAAATTCTTTATCATGGGGTTGTCTATGAAATTTAGAGAAATTAAACTTATGAGACACATCCCCAAAACTCACAGTAACTATTTCTTTCTCACAATCAATCCTAGCATTAACAATGTTCAAGAAGGGTCTACCAAATATAATGGGACAAAAATTATCTTGTGGGGAACCAAGAACAAGAAAATCAGTGGGATATTTTATTTTCCCACACAAGACATCAACATCTCTAACAATCCCCATCGGTGCAATAGTGTCTCTATTAGCAAGCTTAATAGTAACATCAATTTAATTTAGTTCAATTGGTGCAATATCATGCATGATTACTTTATATAAGGAATAGGGGATTTCACTTACGCTAGCACCCATATCGCATAGGCCATGATAATAATGATCTCCTATTTTAACATAAACAACAGGCATGCCAACAACTGGTCTATGTTTATGCTTAGTATCAGGTCTAGCAATTCTAGCCGCTTCATTACAGAAATGAATAACATGCCCATCAATATTATCAACCAAGAGATCTTTAACCTTAGCCATACTAGGTTCAACTTTAATTTGTTTAGGGGGTGTAGATTTTATAATACAACTCTTATGAACCACAATCAAACCTTTAGCATGTTCCTTTATCCTAACAAGGAAGGGTGCTTTCACAATGTAAGTAGTAGGGACAACAGGATCAACATTATAAGTAATAATTTCCTCTTCAACTTTAGTAGGTTCAACTACTTTCACTTCAGTGGGAGGATGATATTTATACCACTTCTCTTTAGTGAGTAGCAAAAGATTCACAAAAAGAAGCTACTATCTCACAATCAAGTCCATATTTAGTGCTAAATTCACGAAAAGCATCGGTGTCTACAAATGATTTAACACAATCAAACTTAAGGTTCATACCTCACTCCTTACCTTCGTCGAGTTCCACACCTTCAGAGTTGCATTTAATTATTTCCAATAAATCCCATTTGAATTCCATATCTTTCTTCATAGAAGAACCAACGCAAGAAGTATCAAGCATGGATTGATCATTACGAGAAAGCTGAGCATAAAAATTCTAAAAAATAATTTCTCTCAAGAGATCATGATTGGGGCATGAATATAACATTGACTTAAGCCTCCCCCAATATTAAGAAATTCTTTCTCCTTGACGAGGCCAAAAATTGTAAATATAATTCCGATCACGATGATCCACATGCATAGGATAGAACTTCTAATGAAATTTCATTTTCAGTCCGTTGTAGTTCCATGATCCAATATCATCACATAGCGTGTACCATGCCAATGCCTTCTCCCTCAAAGATATAGGAAATACATTCTTCTTGGAAACATCCTCGGGTAAACCTGCAAGCTTAAATAATCCACAAACTTCATCCACATAGATTGGATGCAAATTCGGATGTAGTGTTCCATCTCCTGCATAAGGATTAGCGAGCAGTTTCTCTATCATACCCGAAGGAATTTCATAATAAATATTTTCAGTAGGCTAACTAGGTTGAGGGACAACTCTTTATGTTTCCGGTCGAGGTGAAGATACCTTGAACAAACCCCTCAAAGGATTGCTTTCCATACTAACAAGTGACAGTAAATTTCAGCACACTATATAAAATTTTCCTTACCAAGTTCCACTCACCAAAGGCGCTTCACTCCCCAGAAACAACGCTAGAGAAGAGTGTTGATGACCCACAATTATCGGGGATCTATCATAGTCCTTTTCATAAGTAAGAGTGTCGATCCCAACGAGGAGCAGAAGGAAATGACAAGCGGTTCTTAGTAACATATTCTCTGCAAGCACTGAAATTATTGGTAAAAGATAGTTTTGTGACAAGACAATTCGTATCGGGTAGGAAGTAAAAATTGTAACAAAGGTGCAGCAAGGTGTCCCAATCCTTTTTATAGCAAAGGAAAAGCCTGGACAAATTCTTATATAAAGAAAGGCGCTCTCGAGGACACATGGGAATTTCTGTCAAACTAGTTTTCATCATCCATATATGATTCACGTTCGTTACTTTGATAATTTGATATGTGGGTGGATCAGTGCTTGGGTGCTTCCCTTACTTGTACAAGCCTCCCACTTATCATTAACCCCTCCTGCAAGCATCCTCAACTATGAAAGAAAAATTAAGATAAATCTAACCATAGCATGAAACATGTGGATCCGAATCAGCCCCTTACGAAGCAACGCATAAACTAGGTTTTAAGCTTCTGTCACTCTAGCAACCCATCATCTACTTATTACTTCCCAGTGCCTTCCTCCAGTCCCAAACAATGGTGAAGTGTTATGTAGTCGACGTTCACATAACACCACTAGAGGAGAGACAACATACATCTCATCAAAATATCGAACGAATACCAAATTCACATGATTACTTATAACAAGACTTATCCCATGTCCTCGGGAACAAACATAACTACTCACAAAGCCTATTCATGTTCATAATCAGAGGAGTATTAATGATGATCAAGGATCTGAACATATGATCTTCCACCAAGTAAACCAACTAGCATCAACTAGAAGGAGTAATCAACATTACTAGCAACCCACAGAGACCAATCTAAGGTTTTGAGACAAAGATCGGATACAAGAGATGGACTAGGGTTCGGAGAGTAGATGGTGTTGATGAAGATGTTGATGGAGATTAACCCCCTCTCGATGAGAAGATCATTGGTGATGACGATGACTTCGATTTCCCCCTCCCAGAGGGAAGTTTCCCCGGCAGGATTGCCCTGGCGGAGCTCTAGATTGGTTCTACCCAACTTCTTCCTCGAGACGGCAGCGCTTCATCCCGAAAGTTCTGTTTTTGATTTTTTTTCCAGGTCGAAACCCTCAATATAGCAGAAAATGGGCATCGGAGGGCTGTCAGGTGGGCCACAAGCCCCAGGGGCGTGCCCTGCAAGCTTGTGGCTGCCTGATGGTCCCCTAATGTATTTCTTTCACCCAACATTTTTGATATATTCCAAAGTAATTCTCCGTAGATTTTCAGGACTTTTGGAGTTGTGCGGAATAGGTATCTCAGATTTGCTCCTTTTCTAGTCCAGAACTCCAGCTCCCATCATTCTCCCTCTTCATGCAAACCTAGTAAAATAAGAGAGAAAAGGCATAAGTGTTGTACCAAAATGTGTAATAACATCCCATAATGCAATGAATATCAATATAAAATCATGATGCAAAATGGACGTATCAACCACCCATAGGGGTCAACATCCCCATAAACTCAAAGATTGACAATGAAATCGGAGACGTAGATTTCTCCCTTCGAATCTTTTGATGACATATTGTCTCTGAATCTATTAGGAAAATTGTCCGAAACAAGAATAGAGAAGAAACTTGTGATGCCATGGTGAAAACATACGAGAGTAGATATAATCATTTTTTCTAAGTTAGAAAACATGTCCATCAAGGAAACGGAGTCCGGGAGAGGCACGAGGGCCCCACAAGGAAACATAGTGCGCCCAAGGGGGTTGTCGCACCATGTTCGCTTGTTGTCCACTCATGCGTCCCCCAGACTCCTTGTTTTGAATTTTTCTGAAATACCAAAACCATCAAAAAATATATTTATGGAATTTTTGGAGTCGGTTTACTTGCCGTATACATGCCTACCCCGTTTCAACATTCTCGGGTGTTCTGGAAGGTCTCCATGATGTGTTCTTGAGGGGTCATAACTTGAATAATGTTAGTCTCAAGATTAAGGGGCATATTTGAGATATAATGTTTAATTCTTTTACCATTTACCACGCTTGGATTTTTTCCCTTCAAACTTGTCAATCTTTATAGCACCGGAGCGATAGACCTCCTCAACAACATCAGGGCCTTCCCATTTGGAGAGAAGCTTACCTACAAAAAACCTAAAATGAGAATTGTACAAAAGAACTAGGTTTCCAACATTAAATTCCTGTTTTTGCATTCTCTTTTCATATCATCTTTTAACCTTTTCTTTGAAAAACTTGGCGTTTTCATAAGCTTTTGTCCTCCATTCGTCTAATGAACTAATGTCAAATAATCTATTTTCACGAGCAAGATTAAAATCATAGTTGAGTTCTTTTCACCACTATTTTACTCGCTTAACAATGATAATATAATTAAATCATATAACCATCCCTCAATGTGCAATGAAGGATCACTCCAAAGTTCTTATCTACCGGAGAACATAAGAAGAAATTGTTTGTAGGTTACGAAACCACCTTAAAGTTATCCTTTATGATCGACCTATCCAAGAGTTCATACTAAAATAACATCAAATTTTCCTTTCCGATCGATATATCTAAGAGTTAGTACAAGAATAACACCATATGATACGCATCAACCAACTCTAATGTCACATAGATACTCCAATGTCACCACAAGTATCCATGAGTTAATTATACGATATGCATCAACCAATTTCAGATTCATAATACTCAAACCAACACAAAGAACCTCAAAGGGCGCCCCAAGATTACTATCGGAGAACAAGGTATGAAAACGTGCAATCAAGGCTTATGCATAGATCTCCAAGATCATGGGAATCCGCAAGTTGACGCCATAACATACATAAAGTGCATCACTTGAATAACCTAATGTCACTATGGGTACCCACATGCAAGACATACATCAAGTGCTCTCAAATACATAAAACTATTCAATCGAATAATAACAAAATCTCAAAGGGAAAACTCAATTCATCACAACAAGATAGAGAGTAGAAAAAACCATATGATCCAACTATATTAACCAATCCCATGATACAGCAAGATTGTGCCATCTCAAGAACACGAGAGAGAGAGAGAGATTAAAAACGTAGCTACTGGTACAAACTGTCAGCCCCAAGGGTGGACTACTCCCTCCTCATCATGGGCTCTGCCGGGATGATCAAGATGGACACCGGAGATGATCTACCCTCTCCGGCAGGGTACTGGAATGCCTCTAGATAGGTTTTTGTTGATATAGAGAGTTGCGGCGGCAGAACGAGGAGTCTAGGGTTATTTCTGATGGTTTCTGCATTTATAGGATTTTTGAGCATCAGTTTCTTGCGAAGATGGGCCACGAGGAGAGCACAAGACACCAGGGTGCGCCAGAGGGGCCTGACATGCCCTGGTGGGTTGTACACACCTTGTGGCTCTTCTGTCCCTCCAACGAAGCTTCTAGTGACTCTTTTGTTCCGAAAAATCGTAATAAAGTTTCATTGGATATGGGGAACTTTTATTTCTTCACAAAAAACAACACCACAGTAGTTTTGCTGAAAACAACGTCACTCTGGGTTAGTTTTAAATGAATCATGCGAAGTACATCAAAAACATATAAAATTATTGTAAACATAGGTGAATATGGCATGAATACTTCATAAACTATTGATACGTTGGATACGTATCAATATCCCCAAGCTTAATTCGTAGTCGTCCTCGAGTAGGTAAATGAGAAAAGAAATAATTTATGAAGTGTGAATGCTAGAATAGTGCATAAGTTTGATGAATGATAATATCCTAGCATCATAACAGCAACCTTCTCATAAAACTCATGATGATATAGTAGCAACCAATTCACATGTTATGGTTCAAACAATGAATTCTCTTGAAACTTAACAGCCTATGTTCTTAGTCACCAAGCAATTGCAATTCAACTTATTCTCACCAAAGTCTAAGTAAGAGCTCCACATACTCAATCATCATATAGTCTTCTACGATTGCTAGTACTCAAAGCATATTTTGAAACAAATGGCATCCATCGAACGGAGAGAAAGATAGTGATGTGGAGAATCCTACGGACATCACCATGGCAAGAGTCACTTTGGCAAGTGAAACGTGCGACGTCTACTTCTCATACATAAAGGTGAATCATATCCTTTACAGGTGTTCACTTGACCACTTCGTGGATGGTATACTAGTAGACACTCCTCTCGTGTGCATTCATAGGTACTGTCGGAGCTTCACGGATGATGAGGAGGGGTGCCAAAACCTAAGCACGACTACACCATCCATGTGGGAAGCTTGGAAGATACGAAAGAAGAAGCAAGGACGACACTCTGGAAGTCCCGGACCTTCTGGCCTTCCCAGAACCTCCGGACCCCGGACCTTCTGGCCTCCAGCAACCAGAGCAGCTCCCAGATGTGCCAACTCTGTGGATAGCCTGAACCTTGCGCGGACCTCGCCCGGAACCTTCGGAGCCTGAAACTTCCGGTCATCCCGAAACTTCCGGTCCTGCCTGCGCGTAGAGACATGGGCCGCTACCCGTGTACCTATTTTTTCCCTCACTTACCCCTTCATGGCTTGCACTATAAATACTCCTCTCCCACCTCCATTCTAGGGTTAGCAAGTCATAGCTAATAGTTGATCATTGCTCCTTCCTCTACCTCTTCCATGGAGATCAAGGCCTCCACCGGAAAAGATCCATAGAGGAAGTCAAGGCCCCCTTGCGAGGGAAGATCCCTAGTGGATTCGTGGCCCCATATCTCCTAGATATTTGGGATGAACTACATATCTATCCTTTATTTCCATTCTTGTTCTTGGATCTTGATGCACCTCAGGTATTGCTTGTGATTGGAGGAGTACTTGGTGTGGATCTTGTCCAATAGAGTGTTTTCCCCTTTGATTTCTCCATGTTTTCCCCTCGTTCTTCCCCATGTTCTTCGTGTTCTTCGTGGACCCCCCGCTCCAATTCTTGAAAGATCGAAACACTTGGGCTTGCCCCGTATCATATTGGTATCATGAGCCACGTTGCTCATGAATTTGGAAACCTACCCCCCATGTTCTAGCCATTAGTTCATGTTTTTCTCCCGAATTTCAAAAAAAATCCCAAAAAATAGCCCCAAAAAGTTTCTTGCATTTGTTGTTCTTGTGAGTTTTTGTTGATTTTGATCTGTGGATCTAGTGTTTGGCAAGTGCATCGACCTCCCTTGGCATTCCCTAGCCCTAGTTTAACCTTTCCCCCCTTCATTTTTGACTTGGAAATCAAGTTTTTCTGCCCCCATTTTCAGATCTGGAATTTAGGGTTTGTCCCAGAGTTGTTCCCATGTCCCCCAGAACTTTCGGCATCACCCGGAACTTCTCGCCCCCGGAACTTCCGTCCCCAGCCCGGAACTTCTGCCCTTAACAGAAAGTTTCTTCATATTTTTGTTTACAAAATTATTTTTGTTTTGCTCTAAAACCTTTTAAAATGACCTAGGGAATCAACTTTGTGTGGCTGTTTTAATATATGGTTAAATCCCTTGCTGGTTTTGTTCTGAGAGAGAGAGAGCAGATGGGCCTGTCCCTCCTGCAGCCCAACCCGCAAGGAACAGACACCTACCTGCTCCCGTTCGCTCGCCGTCAGTCTTCAGTGTGAGAGAGAGCGCGTTCTTCATCGCCTTTCCGTCGCCATCACCGTCAGCTTGTGGGTTTAAAGCCCCTCGGCGTGCGTGCCCTCCCCTCGCCTAGGGTTTCTCTCTCTCCCTCCACCGCCGCAGCCTTCTTCTTCCCCTCCATCTCTCTCCCGCCTCTCTTCTTTTCCCCTACGAAGTAAGTGTCTGAGAGGTTCGGAGAGTTCAGTTGCATCCGCCGCTCATCGTTGCCGCGTCTCCGGTGGGCGGCGTCCGTGGTGGTGATGGCGTGGAGGTCGGGTGTTGACACGGCGTTCCATCCCTGCCACTAGGGGCCCCGTAGAAGCTCTACAGCGACGGCCTCGTCGTCGCTGGAAGCCTACGCCACCGTCTTCTTCCCCTGCATTGTCTCCGGCCGACTTCTTCCCCTCTGTTCACTCCGTCGTGACCGGCTCGTTGTCGCCTTTCCCCCAAGGTGAGCTGCCGGTCGCCGTTTTCCTTTTCCTCCCTACGTAGCTCGTAGTTGCTCACCGCCACGTCTGTCGCCGCCGATAGCGAGTCGAGCACCCGTCGCTCGCCTCCTTCCTCCTCACCACAAGGTGAGCAGGGGAATGGGTTCCCTGGTTGTTCCCGCCCGCGTGTGAGTAGTTGGGGTCGCCGGATCTGTCTTGTATCGCCGGAATTTGCCACCGTCGTCTCCTGTCGCGTTTGCTGTGTTTCAGTTCAGTTTCATTACAGAAGTTCTGGCGCGTGTGTGTATTACAGAAGCAGAGGTCTTACTCTGTTAACACTCGGCACCGTAGCGCAGTGGTAACGCCCTGTGTGCAGATCAGGAGGTCTTGGGTTCGTTCCCGAGCCCATCCCTTTTTTGTGTTTTGTTTCCTTTTCTTTCTTTTGTTTTTTCTTTTGTGTGTTCTTCTTGCATGAATATGGGTGTGTGGTGCACCATGTATGTGTGTGGGTGAGTTAGAATGTGGCGAGTGTACGCCAATCTTGTATACTCATCTCTTTCAGTACTGTATGTTGTGATGATACTATTCTTGCTAACAGCAAGATGCACATCTGTCCCTTGGGAGGCCCTCGTGCCTTAAAATGGATAGGCGCACATCTTGGGTGTGACAAGTTGGTATTCAGAGCAATACGACCATAGGAGCCTTTGCTTGCTCGAACTTGGCCGAGTCGTGTCTAGTAAAAACTATTTTGAGTCTAGTTATATCGGAGATTAGGATTCTTTTTACTCCACTTCTATGCTCTGGTGAGGAATCCGACTTAGAAATTTTGTTTCTACTCCTCTTCTCGCTCAAATTTTTTTTTGGATCACCTGGGTATTTTGGAGTCTATATGATGCCGATGTGATAGGGTTCTGTCTTGGTGCCTCCTGTCTGACTTGATTTCTTCCGGGGAGTCAAGCTCCAGGGAATGTTGGCACATCGTTATCATTTAGCTTCCTTGATATCTCAGGATGGAGAGTGTTCGAAATTACTTCAATACTTATCGTGGTGAGATAAGGTCGAAGTCACCCAGTACTGGGGAGGCGTCCGGGGTACCACCATGGTTTAGTATCATTGCGAGTTCGAGGATTCGAGATTAGATGAGTTTGCAAAAGACTCTGGTTATGTGTTGAACGATGGATACGGTTGGGTGTAGGATTGCTAGTTGTGTGAGATATTTCCTCCTTGTATCCCCCACACCGGATTTCATAACCAGAAAGTTTTCGAAAGTTCATAGGTGGGAAATCTTGTAGTCATCTAGGATCATCTTCTTCAGATGTATATGGGCATGTACATTTTTTCCGAGCGTTTAGCTCAATACTTTTGTGTTATTGCGAGTGGCTTCTATTTTTTGATGATGTTATCATAAATCGAAGAAGCGTTCTTACTAATTTGTTAGTAGGAAGGCTCTGTCATTAATTGTCCAATTTCTTTCAAGCATTTGATTCAGCTTTGTTTCATCTTATCAATGAGGAGCTAATGCATTTTGTCCATCTTCAGGATGGCTCCACCAACTCGCAGCAATCCGGGTCGTGGTGAGGAGCAGACTGATGTTCCACCATCGCCACCGCCTCCTCCTCCTCCTCCTCCAGAAGCTTGGCAAGCTATGATGGCCGCAACCAATGCGAACACCCAGATGTTGCTCAGACTGTTGCAAGAAAGGGAGCAAGGTCAGCAAGGTTTTCAAGGGAATTTTGAGAATCAGCTTCAATTTGCGACACTCAATCAGTTCCATGCCAACCAGCCCAAGACTTTCACCTGTTGTGAGCAGCCTCTTGATGCTGATGATTGGCTTCGTGATATGAGTAAGCATTTTGAGTGCAGCAATGTCCGGCCAGAGGACTTTGTCAGATTTGCATCGTTCCAGTTCAAGGGTCAAGCAGTTGATTGGTGGCAGCAGTACAAGGATTCCAGGGGCGATCGTGTTGTTACTTGGGACGATTTCCATCATGACTTCAGGGCTCATTATATTCCGACAAGTTTTGTCGAGGAGATGCATGAGATGTTCAGGCACCTGAAGCAGGGAAGCAAGTCTGTCTACCAGTACAACGTCGAGTTCCAGAATTTAGCCCGTTATGCTAAGCAAGATGTTCCAGATGACAAGGCTATGATCTATCAGTTCAGAGGTGGTCTCAAGGATGAGCTTCTGCCAAGCCTAGTTCTTCAAGAGCCTCGTGAGTTTGATCAGTTCTACAACATGGCTTTGAAGGTTGAAGCAGGTCAGCTCAAGTTGGTGAACTCCATGAAGCATTCAAGGGATTCATATTCTTCTTCTTCCAGCTCTCAGTTGGTTTCCAAGCAGCAGAAGTATTGGGCGCCAAATCCTCTTCTGTTTCGTCCTCAGCAGCAGAAGCAGTTTGGTGGTCGTGGTTCTTCCCACCCACCCAACCCAGGATTCCAGCAGAGACCCTAGGCGTCCAAGGCAGTTCTTGTTCCTCCTCTAGGCAATGTTTGTCCGCTTTCTGAGGTGACTTGTCACAAGTGTGGCCAGAAGGGTCACTATGCAAACAAGTGCAACCAGTGCTGTCTTCCGCCTCCTCCTCCTGTCAAGCCTCCAGGCAATGCTATGGTGAAGCATAATCCCAAGTCAGTCAGAGTGAATATGGTGAATACAGCAGAGGCAGAGGATTCTTATCAAGTGATCATGGGTAATCTCTCAGTTAATTCTATTCCAGCAAAAGTTTTGTTTGATACTGGTGCATCGCATTGTTTCATGTCCCGTTCATTATTTGCAATGCATGAGTTTGCGTGTCAAGATCTCCTTAGACCTGTCTCAGTGGTGTCCCCTGGGAAGTTAATGAATTCCAATTGCTTGGTGCCGGATGTTTCTATCAAGAGGGGGAATTATTCTTTTCTGGCCTCTCCAATTGTTCTCGGTAATTCCGACATTGATGTCATTTTGGGCATGGACTTCCTGGCTATGAATAAGGCTCATATTGATTGCAAAGAAAAAGAAGTCAAGCTGACTCATGCTTCAGAAGACGTGATTATTTTCACGGCTCACGATGACACAATCCGTCTCTTTGCTCTTAATGGGAAGGGTGAAATCTCGGCGATTTCTCAAATTTCGATGGTTTGTGAGTATGAAGATGTCTTTCCAGAATAATTGCCAGCAATGCCTCCTCACCGGCCAGTCGAGTTCGTGATTGATCTCGAGCCCAGAACTGAACCGGTCTGTAAGTGCCCGTATAAACTTGGCCCCGAAGAGCTGAAAAAATTTAAGAAGCAGCTAGATGAGCAAGAACGTCTGGGTCTGATCAGACCAAGCTCTTCTCCATGGGGTTGTGGAGTTTTGTTTGTCAAGAAGAAAGATGGCACGGACCGTCTTTGTGTTGATTACCGGCCATTGAACAAGAAGACAATCAGAAACAAATACCCACTCCCTAACATCAATGAGTTGTTTGAACAAGTGAAAGGTGCCAAGGTTTTCTCGAAGCTTGATCTTTGCATGGGTTATCATCAGATTCGCATTCGCGAAGAAGACATTCCTAAGACCGCTTTCAGAACGAGTTTTGGCTCTTATGAGTACACCGTCATGTCGTTTGGTCTTGCAAATGCTCCTCCAACCTTCTCATGAATGATGAATTTCATTTTCTCTCCTTTCAAGAATGAATTCGTCTTGGTCTATTTGGATGATATCCTTGTGTTCTCAGAGACAGAAGAAGAGTATGCAAAGCATCTCCGCCTTGTGCTTGACAAGTTAAGAGAGCATCGATTCTATGCCAAGTTTTCCAAGTATGAGTTTTGGCTCAATGAAGTGGTGTACCTCGGGCATGTCATCTCTGCCGAGGGAATTAAAGTGCACCTTGAGAAAGTTGAAGCTATATTGAAGTGGGAACCTCCTCAGAACATGAAGCAGCTTCGGAGTTTCCACGGGCTTGCTAATTATTGCAGAAGGTTCATGGAGAACTTCTCTCTAATTGCCAAGCCTCTGTCCAATCTCCTCCAGAAGAGTGTCAAGTATGTTTGGTCTCCTGAGTGTGATGCAGCGTTCAATACGCTCAAGCAGAGACTGACTTCAGCTCCAGTTCTTGTTCCTCCTGAGCAGTCTAAGCCTTTTCATGTTTTCTGTGATGCTTCTCTGCAAGGCCTTTGTGGTGTTCTCATGCAAGACAAGAAGATTGTTGCTTATACCTCGCGTCAGTTGAGGCCTGCCGAGAAGAATTACCCCACTCATGATCTTGAGTTGGCGGCAGTTGTGCATGCTCTAATGACTTGGCGACATTTGTTGTTGGGTAGACCAGTTGAGGTGTACACTAATCACAAGAGCTTCAAGTACATTTTCAATCAACCCAATCTCAATCTTCGGCAGTCTCGTTGGGTGGAAATGCTTCAAGACTTCAATCCAAGCATTGAGTATACTCCTAGGAAAGCAAATGTCATTGCAGACGCGCTCAGCCGTAAGGCATACTGCAATAGTCTCATCTTGAAGCCTCTTCAACCTGAGCTTTGTGAAGCCTTCCACAAGCTCAACCTTCAGATGATTCCGCAAGGATTTCTTGCAAATCTTCAAGTCTCTACGACTCCGGAAGATCAGGTTCTCCAAGCGCAGCTTCTTGATGCTATGGTGAAGAAAGTGAAGAAAGGAGTGGCCAAGAGCATTCCGAAGTATAAGTGCTTTCGAGTTGATGACAAAGATACCTTGTTCTTTGAGGACCGTCTTGTGGTTCCAAAAGGCTATCTCAGAAAGGTTATCATGGACGAAGCACATAATTCTCTTCTATCCATTCATCCAGGCAGTTCCAAGATGTATCAAGATCTCAAGCTAACCTTCTGGTGGAATCGCATGAAACGTGAAATTACATAGTTCGTGAACGAGTGTGATGTTTGTCGCAGAGTGAAGGCGGAGCATCAACGTCCAGCAGGTCTTCTTCAGCCTTTGCCTATCCTAGAGTGGAAATTCGATCATGTGGAGATGGATTTCATAACTGGGTTTTCCAAGTCCAAGAGAGGCAACGATGCCATCTTTGTGGTTATCAACAAGCTATCAAAAGTTGCTCATTTCCTGCCAGTCAAAGAATCTATCTCAGCAGCTCAGCTTGTAGAGTTGTATACATCAAGGATAGTGTCTTTGCATGGTATTCCTCAGCTCATCTCTTCTGACCGTGGAAGCCTCTTCACTTCCAAGTTTTGGGAGTCCTTCCAGACTGCAATGGGTACCAAGATCCATTTTAGTACTGCGTTTCATCTGCAGACAAGTAGTCAAGTTGAGAGAGTCAATCAGATCCTTGAAGATATGCCCAGAGCCTGTGTGATATTGTTCGGCATGAAGTGGGAAGACTGCCTTCCATATGCTGAATTCTCATACAACAATAGCTTCCAAGCTAGTTCAAGCAAGGCCCCTTTCGAGATTCTCTATGGCAGAAAGTGTTGTACCCCGCTTAACTGGTCTGGAACCGGTGAGCGTCAGGTATTGGGCAATGACATGATCACTGAAGCAGAAGAAATGTGCCATGTCATTCCTGAGAACCTCAAAGCAGCTCAGTCCCGGCAGAAGAGTTATTACGATAACAAACATCGGTATGTTTCTTTTCAAGTGGATGATCGAGTTTATCTCAGAGTCTCTCCCATGTAGGGCACTCAGCGGTTTGGAATTAAAGGGAAGCTAGCTCCTCGTTTTGTTGGTCCTTTCAAAGTTGATGGCAAGAGAGGTGGTCCTGCATATCAACTAGAGCTTCCTCCAAATTTAGTGAACGTGCCCGATGTCTTCCATGTTTCTCAGCTCCGGAAATGCTTCAAGACTCCTGAGCGAACTATTGACCTCCTAGACATCGATCTCCAAGAAGATCTCTCTTATCGTGCGCACCCAGTTGCAATTCCTGAAGAAAGTGAGCATAAGACTCGCAACAAGTCTATCAAGTTACTCAAGGTGAAGTGGTCTCATCTTTCCGACAAAGAAGCTACTTGGGAATGCGAGGACCTTCTCCATTCCGAATTTCCGGATTTCTTTCGTTCCTAGATCTCGGGTCAAGATCCTCTTGTAGTGTGGGAGAGTTGTGACAGCCCAAGTGTTGTCCCTACCTTATTTGGCATGTAACCCCAATGTATGAACCTTGTGTCAATAGCTATGTATGATTTGCACCTTGTCATTCATGTGTTGTTTTCATTCATGCATCATGTCATCCATCATACCATTCATTTTGCATGCTTGCTATTCTCATGTGTCTTGGATTGATGTTGGTGTGAAGTGATGTGGGTGTGCCTTGTGTCATGTTGGTGTTGAGTGTGGTAGGAGTCATGTTTGCAACTCCTCTTATTCTTCCCCTCTCTTTTCTGTTTCAACATCACCTTCCATTTCCCCCCTCTCTTCATATTAATTTTATGAGCAGAATTAACTTGCTAATTTAATTGTTCAAATATGTTCAAGAGGTAGTAATAATTATTAATTAATTCAGTGAGTGATCCTTTTGATGTTTGGGGATTGGTTGTTTTTATATTTTAATTAAAAAAGAGCTTCCCTTTTATTTAAGTATTAAAATAACTTGCTAAATAATCCAACTTAATATTTTTATTAAATGTAGCACATTATTTTTGTTTACAAAAGTATTTTTGTTTTGCCCTAAAACCTTTTAAAATGCCCTAGGGAATCAACTTTGTGTGGTTGTTTTAATAAATAGTTAAATCCCTTGCTGGTTTTGTTCTGAGAGAGAGAGCAGATGGGCTAGTCCCTCCTGCGGCCCAGCCCGCAAGGAACAGACACCTACCTGCTCCCGTTCGCTCGCCGTCAGTCTTCAGTGTGAGAGAGAGCGCATTCGTCGTCGCCTTTTCGTCGCTGTCGCCGTCAGCTCGTGGGTATAAAGCCCCTTGGCGTGCGTGCCCTCCCCTCGCCTAGGGTTCCTCTCTCTTCCTCTGCCGCCGCACCCTTCTTCTTCCCCTCCATCTCTCTCCCGCCTTTCTTCTTTTCCCCTGCGAGGTAAGTGTCTGAGAGGTTCAGAGAGTTCAATTGCATCCGCCGCTCGTCGTCGCTGCGTCTCTGGTGGGCGGCGTCCGTGGTGGTGATAGCGTGGAGCTCGGGTGTTGACGCGGTGTTCCATCCCCCCACTAGGGGCCCTATAGAAGCTGTACAACGACGGCCTCACCATCGTCGGAAGCCTGCGCCGCCGTCTTCTTCCCCTACATCGTCTCCGACCAACTTCTTCCCCTCCGTTGACTCCGTCGTGACTGGCTCGTCATCGCCTTTCCCCTAAGGTGAGCCGCCGGTCGGCGTTTGCCTTTTCCTCCGCGCGTAGCTCGTAGTTGCTTGCGCCGCATCTGTCGCCACCGATAGCGAGTCGAGCACCCGCCGCTCGCCTCGTTCCTCCTCACCGCAAGGTGAGCAGGGGAATGGGTTCCCTGGCTGTTCCCGCGCGCGTGTGAGTAGTTGGGGTCGCCGGATCTACCGTGTATCGCCGGAATTTTCCACCGCCTTCGCCTGTCGCGTTTGCTCTGTTTCAGTTCAGTTTCATCAGAGAAGTTCCGGCGCGTGTGTGTACTAGAGAAGAAGATGTCCTCCTCTGTTAACACTCGATGCCATAGCGCAGTGGTAGTGCCCTGTGTGCAGACCAAGTGGTCTCGGGTTCGATCCCGAGCCCCTCCCTTTTTGTGTTTTGTTTCCTTTTCTTTATTTTGTTTTTTGTGTGTGTTCTTATTGCATGAATATGGGTGTGTGGTGCACCATGTATGTGTGTGTGAGAGTTAGCATGTGGCGAGTGTAAGCCAATCTTGTATACTCATCTCTTTTAGTACTGTATGTTGTGATGATACTATTCTTGCTAACGGCAAGGTGCGCATTTGTCCCTTGCGAGGCCCTTGTGCCTTAAAATGGATAGGCACGCATCTTGGGCGTGACATTTGATCACTTCCAATGTTTCAAATTTTGGCAAGTTTGCCTAGGCCCTCCACCATATCATCCACAATAAAACCATAGTCTTCCGCAACCTAACCCATTTGGTTTACCTTTGCATTTGTGGTTGCTTGAGTTGTGATTTGAGTCTCCTAAGGTGTTTCGGCTACTTAGGGATGGTTAATTCTTCATCAACCACCGATGACTTGTATCGGTCCATCATCTACATCGATCACCGACGTTCGATATCGACGACGACCATCCATCCTTTGAGACAATATTCAACTAGAAGCAAGGCTGGTTACCCCCGACTTTGTGAAAGGTTAAGTGCGACGAAGGTATACATTCTGTCATACACTTTTCCTTCCTTGCCGTTGCATCTTGTTAGCCCCACCATCTTTGCGAATACCTTCATACCTATTGAGACTAGCCATTCGTGTATTGTCGGGCTTCGCGAAAACTTGTTCACCATAGTGATACGATATCATATTGTTGCATCATTGGAAATATCATATAGTGGAATTGCTTGCTCCCGTGCATATCTTGCGATATTTATCTCATCCAGTTAGTTGAGGCTCAATAAGAATAGTGGAAAGGGAAAAAAGAGAAAAAAACTTTTAAGCAAGAAAGAAATATCAAGCTTATAAGCAAAGACTTGAGCATGAAAAGAGATACTTGTGCATGAGGATACTTGGAATAGGAATCGTTTTGGTTGCATGAATAGGATTGGTGCCAAGTGGTGAATCATGCCCAACCGTCCAATAAGCTATTGTCTCTCCTTGTGTTTGTGCAACACGAGCTTTTCACACCCCTATAGTTGCACAAGCCCCATTATTCCACCGCGTGTGTTTCTCTATTGCCCTCCTCTATATTTGTGATCACTTTCTTTGTATTTTGAGTCCATTTGATTTATTTCAACATTTACAATATCTTGGACTTCATTTTGCTTGATTTTTGTGCCACTAACCCCACTGAGCTACACTATAAGCCATTTGTGTAGGTTGTGAGAATTGGACAAGGTTTTTCACCGAGTGCACTCTTTCCTTGCATACATTGTCGTCTTTTGAGATCCATCTACAACTTCGGAAAGACGTAACTTTGGTATGTTCATTCCATCTCATTCTCACACCTTCTTGAGTGCTTCCATGGATAACGATGACACATCTACTTCGGTCTACAACAGCAACGACGAGTTTGATGATATGAAGAACATTATCGATGCCCAGATGCACGCTTAATTGGAGGAACTCAAGGTCCTCATCAAGAACCACAAGAGGTCTTCATCATCTTCGAGAAGACGCTCAAGTGCACATGCTCTCGAGCAACCATCTCTGGCAAGATCACATGGGCATAGACACCATCAACGACATGAAGAAATAATGACGCCAACATAAAGGCGTCCAACAAAGAACAAGTGCGAAGGTCACGAGCTCGACACCAACCACCGCTCAATGACTTCACCACCTACATTGACATCTTCTCCAATTGACTTCAAGGCATCTTTGCCTTTGGACATGTGGCATCTTTGCCGACAAGCACTTCAAGGGAAGCTCCCCAAGCTCAAGTCTGCGACTTCCATGAGCTACGAAGACCTCGACATCGACCATGACATTACTTTCTATGGGAGTCAAGACCCAGAGGAGTATCTCGAGTGGGAGCACAAAATGGACCACTACCTCCAGCTACTTCGAGTCCCTTCCTAAGATCATGTGAAGTGCACCACACGAAACTTCCACGACGACGCGTCGACATGATGGCTTCACACATCTTCGAAGAGCTTCGACATGAGTTGGTCCAAGACGAACAAAGCGATGCGGCGAGAGTTTGCGCATTCCACCTACACAGAACATCTTCAACGCAAACTGGAGAACACCATAAAAGGATCCAAGTCCATTGACGATCACTTCATGATGATGAAGAAAGCCTTGCGACGAGCTGGCATGACCGACATCATCTAGATGAAGTTCTACTTCATGACAATATTGAACAACGACATCGCCAAGCCTATCTTAGACAACAACTATGAGATTCTCGACGAACTCTACATAGGTGCTCTCACAGCGGCACAAGACCTCAAGGCCAAGCCTACTCGACCCCGCGCACACTTCACGATGACCAAGCTCCGAGACGACGAGCATGAGGATGGTACCACCAAGATGTCCAAGCCCGACGAGCTCCAATATGATGCTCCCAAGTCCGACTTCACCTCCATTCCTGTTTGTGTCGTTGACTATGATGAGTCTACCACGACTATTTATGACGATGGTGTGGCGACAACCACGACTACGAAGCCAGTCAAGGAACAAGCTTTGGAGGCGAGCGACAAGGTGGCGAGCAAAGAGGACGCTTCCATCTTTGGAGGCGAGAGTGAGATGATTGAGCATGGGATTTTCCCTTCAGTCATGGAGTAGAGTGATGATGTGCTATCTTCCTCCTTCATGCACGGTGACGGTGACGAGATCGTTGAGCATGGGAGTTTCCCTTCGACCACGGTGGCATTTGGAGATGAGTTGAGAGACTTTTCCCACCATATTGAGAGTGGGAATTCCATTCACCACTAGACCCATATATGTTGAGTTGCCACAATCCCTATGTGAGGAGACCCACAACCCCCACCACTTGAGTGAGATGAGTGACTCCACCATATGTGAGTTTCAGTGCACCTACTCCGAAGGAGTGTGTGAGCCACCACCACATGGAGAGAGTGAGGTAGTTGATAAGGCATGTGCGGCCGCTTTGATTTCTAACAACTTAACCTCAACCTCTATTGTTTCTTCTCATTTGGTGCTAGATCCCGTACAGGATGACGCACCGATCATCGACGACTTCATCCTTCCTTTGGACAAGACAATGGCCATGGTGGAATATGATGCACCCCCACATGGTTCCATCACGATGAAGATGACCAAGAGTTGGTCTATGCCACCTCACCTACACCACATGAGTGGAATGACAAAGGTAACATAGGTGAAGGTGATGCTCTTGTCCCATTAGTGGACATCGATGGCTTGCATGATGTCGATAAACCTATTGCCATGCTTCTTGATTATGCGACTTCCTCATGTGATGAATTTTCCATCTATGATGTGTTTGACGATTCTCATGTGGAGTCTGTTACTTGTGATGCCATGTTGCATAGGATTTCTTGTGAGAACTCTATAGGTCACATCATGTTTGACAATCCGCTTGACTTGTCATATGCTATTCATGAGATCACCCATATTGCATCTTTGCAATCTCAACGTAGTAACTATGCATATGCCATTAAAATAAATCCAATTTGCACATATTTCATAGATGACAAGCCCATGGTTATTGGCATTTACTTTTCTTGTGATGACATTGCCATGCTCCATATGCAATATTTGCGCAATTGTTCTCATATGACATGCCATGACCACCTAGCTTCGGATATGCATTGTTTGGGATGTTGTCCATATTCTCCATATTACGCTCCCGCTATTGCACATGAGGAGACCCCAATAGTTTCCTCATACATGTTAGGATATTGTGTTCCATCCTACACTTTGCATGATCCCCATATTTGTGTGCCCAATATGCTTGCCATTAATATGCATAAAATGCTTGTGCCACATACTTGCTATAAATTGTGTCCCAATCATGTTGAGCAAATTAACTATAATTGCATAATGGATGATGCATTCCTATACCATGCCTCAAATTTATTTGAACATTGCTTATCTTGTGCTAACTCTCATGTACACATACACATCATGATGGATGATGTGTACATTTACCATGCGCACACCTTGTTTCGTGTTTTTCCTTTTTGTGCAGGTACTCATCAACATTCGTCAACCTCACAGTCCCATGAGTTGACAAAAAGGTCTCTTGAGAGCACTGATGCTTTGGGATTCACCGGAATGTGTCTCCAACCATTACCCTCGCATAAGGACTACGCGCACCTCTTCTACATGGTTCTCACATGGTTATGGCTTATTCTCCATTATATATCCTTTGCCCATATTGCCATGTGCAATTTGCATGATATGCTCATTTATATGCCCTTTCCATGCATTTGTGACCCATGCCTTGCATCTCACATGTCACTTCATTCTTCTATTTGTATGTGCAATTGTGAGCTTGATGGAGATACTACTTGCTATTGCCATGTTTGCTCTGTGCCCCATGCCTATGAAGATATATTGATCATGTCTTGTTCCCGCGCTTGCGTTATGTCATGTGCATTGTCTATGCCTATTATTTTCTCAAACGACATGACCTCCATGATTTCCTCTAGTATGTTGCATCTTCACACTACTAGGTTCCATGCCATGATCACTATGCTTGCTTATGTTGCATCACCAATGTGCTCCTTTTATGCAGTAGATGACAACCATTGCCATGATTTGCACATTGATTGCTACTTGCTTGACTTGATTGCCTCACACATGTTGAACACTTGCCCTTTCTCTTGTGTTGAGTGCCACACTATCTTCACTACACCATGTGCACATTATGCTTGGGTTGTCTTGCACTTGCCCCATGTGTCTAGACACTTCATTTTATTTGGTGTTGTGAATGATTCCAATGCCTCCCATAGACCTTTCGTCGATTGCTTTGTGCATGCATGCTATGACCTTGAGGTAGATGCTCTTTCTATTGCCACACATAATTGCATCTTTACCTCACATTTTCATGCTTGTCCTCATGATGCCTTAGATTGTGCTCAATTTTTATGCTTACATGCCATGTCACAATCCCTTGTCACACCATATGTTATACCTGATGACAACACTTGTTCGGTGATTCACTACTTGAATGCTTGGTTTTTCACTAACGCTAACCAGATTTGTTTTTCCAAGTGTTTGTTGTCCTTGTTTATTTTGAAGGAATTACAAGACGGTGAGACAATGGAGAGTGACCTTTACCAGCTTGATTATGATGAGTGCTTGGTGATCATCCACTTCTACACGACGACAACATCTCCTTCACATGGTGACTTGGATTTTGATCCGAGGATGGATCTTTACCAGGGGGAGGGGATGATGCGGAGCATCCTACTGACATCACCATGGAAAGAGTCACTTTGGCAAGTGACACGTGCGATGTCTACTTCTCATACATAAAGGTGAAGTATCTCCTTTACACGTGTTCACTTGACCCCTTTGTGGATGTTATACTACTTGACACTCCTCTCGTGTGCATGCATAGGTACTGTCGGAGCTTTAGAATGATGAGGAGGAGTGCCATCACCTATGTACGACTACACCATCCATGAGGGAAGCTTGGAAGAGACGGAAGAAGAAGCGAGGATGACACTCTGGAAGTCCCGGACCTTCCGGCCTTCCCGAAATCTCCGGACCCCAGACCTTCTGGCCGGCCCGGACCTTCCGGCCTCCGGCAACAAGAGCAGCTCCCAGATGTGCCAACTCTCTAGATAGCCCGCACCCTGCCCGGACCTTGCCCGAAACCTCCGGAGCCCGGAACTTCCGGTCATCCCGGTACTTCAGGCCCTGCCTGCGCGTAGATACATGGGCCGCATCCTGTGTACCTATTTTGCCCCTCACTTACCACTTCATGGCTTGCACTATAAATACTCCTCTCCCACCTCCATTATAAGGTTAGCAAGTGATAGCTCATAGTTGAGCATTGCTCCTTCCTCTACCTCTTCCATGGAGATCAAGGCCTCCACCGGAGAAGATCCATAGAGGATGTTAAGGCCCATTTGCGAGGGAAGATCCCTAGTGGATTGAAGGCCCCATCTATCCTAGATATTCGGGATGAACTACCTATGTATCCTTTATTTCCATTGTTGTTCTTGGATCTTGATGCACCTCATGTATTGCTTGTGATAGGAGGAGTACTTGGTGTGGATCTTGTCCAATAGAGTGTTTTCCCCTTTGATTTCTCCACATTTTCTCCTCCTTCTTCCCCATGTTCTTCGTGTTCTTCATGGACCCCCCTCCAATTCGTGCAAGATCGACACACACGGGCTTGCCCCATATCAAATAGGGGCTTAATGTTTCGCCTCCCAACTCATTTATCATAGAGATAATTGTCAACAATAATAAGTCATGATCAAATTGACTGGCCATATGTGCCTAGATATTTCCCCACCACATGATGCTTGCGAACTAGAGAACAATTTAGGTTGAAATGAGAATACATAATATTGACTCTTGCATAAAAGTAAATACTGAAAGGTCAAATATAGGCCCTCTGCAGAGGGAAGCAGAGATTTGCAGAGGTGCGAGAGCTCAAAGCTTAAATTAGAGATGAATATAATTTTGGGAGGTGCACCCTTCCTTTCAATGTTACGACCAAGAGTTATCAATATCTTCCATGTTAAACATATTAGCGGCAGTTCCCAAGTGGGAAAAGTGAAGGTTTACTACCCCTACACCAAGGAACACACTCCACGGCTAGCTTAATCCATGGGTACCGTCCATACCAACAACATTCCTAGGGGAGTTTTGTTTAATTATTTTCATTTTTTGATTTCGGGATTGGGAATCCCTATTACCGCCCCTCTCGTCAAAGGTTGAGTGAATAAACACTCATCATGATGATATCCCACTTAGCATGGAATATACTAACCACCCCCTGTCGCTTCATGAGCAGTCCAGGCACACAAAACATATGTTCATTTGAAATATTCGAGGTGGCACATGCAAATTTACTTGGAATGGCAGTGAAATACCATATATAGGTAGGTATGGTGGCTCTCTTAGAAGAAACTTGGCACAAGGATTTGGATGCACAAGTAGTATCTCTACTTAGTATGAATGTTTGGCTAGCAATAGGTTCTAAACAAGCACAACATGTTGGAGGATCCATAACAATATAACTTCTATGCAAATATACACAACCATAAGTCATTACGTTGTCTTCCTTGTCCAACTTCAACTAATTTGCTAAAGTTTGTAAATAATTAATGGGTATTCACAATCATAGAAGATGTCCAAGATAATATATTTGTATGTGAATGTTCTCTTTCTTATACTAATCATTCATGAATTGCTTGTATGACCAATTTGATGATTGTCAAACTTCAGTGGATTTTACTTTATAAACCATATGCGAAGCTACTACTGAGCATAAAGCACATTGATAATTTCATATTTTTTATATTTTATTAATTCACTATTTACTCTTAGGATATAAGTGAAGCACAAGAGTAAACATCAAACTACTCTTCAAAAAGATATATGTGAAGATCAATGAGTACTCAAACAATAAAGTAGCTATGTGAGGACTCTCTCTCTCTCAGTAAATATTTTCAGATCTGAGTATTTTATTTAAAACATCAAGAAAAATAGAAATAGCACTCCAAGAATAGCACATATCATGTGGTCAAAGAAAAATTTAGGCTCAACATAGGCTAATTGGTAGTTGTTGATGAAGAGAGGTGGGATGCGTAGCATCCCCAAGCTTAGATGCTTGAGACTTATTGAAATATTTACTTAGGATTACTTTGGCATCCCCAAGATTGAGCCTTTGTATCTCATTCTATCCTCTCATATCATGGTTTCACCTATTCTCAAAAACATCATCCACACAAAACTCGAAAAGAACTCGTGAGATAGGTTACTACACATAAAAACAAGTCAACACTTCATGTACTGCCAAGACAATTTGCACAATAATTTTAAAACATCATATACTCGTTTCCACAATTTATATCTACCAATATAGGCTATGGAAACTATAGGATAAGGAGATAACAAAACTATGACAACAATCTGTCCAAACAGAACAGTCTGTAGCAATTTATGAAAACAGTGTACTTATGTAACTCAAACAATTATGAAACTTTAGTAAACGAATAAGAATTTACATTAAAACTCTATGTATAAATTTCATAAACTTTCCACATTCCAGTAAAATATGAAAATTCACACACTACAGCAAAAGTTTCTGTTTTTACACAGCAAATATCAAATATGTAACTCAAGTATCCTAAGAGGCAATTCTTGGAACTTTTTATTGAAAAAAAGATTATAAATAACATATAATATATAAAAACAAAATGAAATGACTGTCCAAGCAAAACACGTATTATATGATGAATAAAACTATAGCTCTAAGCAAGCTATACCAATAGTGTTGAAGACGAAAGAGGGGATGCCTTCCGGGGCATCCCCAAGCTTAGATGCTTGATTCTTCCTTGGATATTACCTTGGGGTGCCTTGTTAATCACCAAGCTTAGGTTATTTTCCCTCATTATTCTCCTCATGTTGATATCTCGCCCACAACTTGAAAACTTCAATCACACAAAACTTGATGGAACTTCGTGAGATGGGTTAGTATAATAAAGATAGAGCATTCACTTAGGTACTGTCAAGAAAATATTCATAATTGTTCTCAACTAATAACATGTACTGTATTATCTCATTACCATAATTTATATCACTCAATATAAGCTACAGGAACACTTAAAACAAGCAAACTACCCATGCAAAACAAAATGTGTCAAAAACAGAACAGTGTGTGAAGATATGAAGGATCACCATACTTCCCTAACTCTAAAAAATATGAAACATTAGGAAAAATCATAGAATTTGCATATAAATTTTTTGAAAAAACTTATAACTTTTAGACACTCCAATAAAATCATATAATTCATATACTGGACGCAAAACTTTCAGCTTTTCCACGGAATCAAACAAACAAGTATCCACACTATCCCAAAGGCTTTACTTGGCACTTCATTGAAATAAAAGACACAAAACATGATTAATAAAGTAGCTTAATCATATGAACACACCAGAAACAAAAACTAAATGTGTTGTATTGTCTCCCAACAAGCGCTTTTCTTTAATGCCTTTTATCTAGGCATGATTATTTCAATGATCCTCATGTAAGAATATTAGTTGAAACATGCAAGAGAGCATCATAAATAACATGACAAGCACATTTAAGTCTAACCCACTTCCTGAGCCTAGGGATTTTGTGAGAAAACAATTTATGGGATCAATAATCAACTATCATAGGTAGGCAAAACAAGTGCAACTTCAAAACTTTGAACACATAGAGAGGAAACTTGATATTATTGCCCTACAAGCGTATGTTCCTCCCTCATAATAATTTTCAGTAGAATCATGAAGGAATTCAACAATATAAATATCACATACAGCATTCTTTTCATGATCTACAAGCATTGAAAATTTATCACTCCCCACATAAGCAAACTTCTTCTTATTCATAATAATGGGAGCAAACTCAACGAAATAACTATCATGAGGTACTTCATTGACATAACCACTTTGAATAATAAAATCATGATAATAAGTTTCATGGTTGTCATTACTCTTGATAGAATACATGTCATCACAATAATCATCATACATAGGAAGCATGCTATCAACATAATAGTTTTGCTCATCAAAACTTGGGGCACTACCAATATCATCTTCATCAAATATAGCATCCCCAAGCTTGTTGATTTGCATATCATTAGCATCGTGGATATTTTTAGAATTCATACTAACAATATTGCAATCATGCTCATCATTCAAGAAATTCTCATTATGTATTTTCATATATTCTTCCTCAACCAATTGAGTACGATTTTCCGAACCATCATTTTCACGAATGACTTTAGAAAGATGAGACAATTGATGCAACCTAAACTCCATTTTTTGTAGTTTTCTTTTATAAAACAAGAAAATAAAAGATTTGATTGAAAGATCTAAAGATATACCTTCAAGCACTCACATCCCCGACAACGGCGCCAAAAAAGAGTTTGATATCTACTATGCAACTTTATTCTTGTACACTCGTGTTGGGCCTCCAAGTGCATAGTTTTGTAGGAGAGTAGCAATTTTCCCTCAAGTGGATGACCTAAGGTTTATAAATTCATGGGATGTGTAGGATGAAGATGGTCTCTCTCTAACAATCCTGCAATCAAATACAAGAAATGTCTTGTGTCCCCAACACACCCAATAGAATGGGAAATTGTATAGGTGCACTAGTTCGGCAAAGAGATGGTGATACAAGTGCAATATGGATGATAGATATAGGTTTTCGTAATCTTAGAATGTAAAAACAGCAAGGTAACAATTGGAAGTAAAACATTGTATAAATGCTTGGAAACAAGGCCTAGGGTCCATACTTTTGCTAGTGCAATCTCTCAACAATGCTAATATAATTGGATCACATAACCATCCCTCAACGTGCAACGAATAATCACTCCAAATTTCTTATCTAGCGGAGAACATGAGAAGAAATTTTTTGTAGGTTATGAACCCACCTTAAAGTTATCCTTTCCAATCAATCTATCCAAGAGTTTGTACTAAAATACCACCAAGTTATCATTTTCGATCGACCTATCTAAGAGTTCGTACTAGAATAACACCATATGATACGCATCAACCAACTCTAATGTCACCTAGATACTCCAATGCCACCAAAACTATCCATGTGTTAATTATACGAAACACATCAAACAATTTCAGATTCATAATACTCAATCCATCAAAAAGAACCTCAAAGATTGCCCGAAGATTTATATCGGAGAACAAGGTATGAAAACATGCAATCAATCCCTATGCATTGATCCCCAAGGTCATCGGAATCCACAAATTGACGCCATAACATATATCTAGTGAATCACTTGAATACCCCAATATCACTATGGGTATTCGCACGCAAGACATACATCAAGTGCTCTCAAATCCATAAAAGTTTTCAATCCGATAATTACAAAATATCAAAGGGAAAACTTTATTTATCACAACAAGATAGAGAGGGAAAAACATCATATGACCCAACTAGATTAACAAATCCTGTGATACATCAAGATAGTGCCATATCAAGAACATGCGTGAGAGAGAGAGAGAGATTGAACACATAGATACTCGTACAAACCGTCAACCCTGAGGGTGGAATACTCTCTCCTCATCATGGCCTCCGCCAGGATGATGAAGATGGCCACCTGAGATGATCTACCCTCTCTTGCAGGGTACTGGAATGCCTCCAGATTGGTTTTTCATCAATATAGAGAGTTGCGGCCACGGAATGAGGAGTATAGAGTTATTTCTGATGGTTTCTATATTTATAGGATTTTTGAGCGTCGGTTTCACATGAAGATGGGCCACGAGGAGAGCACAAGACACTAGGGCACGCCGGAGGGGCTTGGCGCGCCCTGGTGGGTTGTGCCCACCTAGTTTCTCTTCTAGCCATCCAACGTCGCTTCTAGTGCCTCTTTTGTTGCAAAACAAATTTTCAAAAAGTTTTGTTGCATTTGGGGAACTTCTATTTCTACACACAAAACAACACCACGGTAGTTCTGCTGAAAACTGCGTTAGTGTGGGTTAGTTCTAAATAAATAATGCAAAGTGCATTAAAACAATATAAAATTGTTGTAAACATAGGTGAATATGGCATGAATACTTTATAAATTATCGATATGTTGGAGACGTATCAGGGGACATTCCCATGGTATTCTTATAAGAAGTTGTGTAAGCCCATAAAGCATCATCCAGTATTTTAGACCAGTTCTTCCTGTATCTATTAACAGTATTTTGCAGAATTAATTTTATTTCTCAATTCCTCAATTCAACTTGACCACTAGACTGAGGATGATAAGGTGATGCAATCCTATGGTTAACATCATATTTAGCTAGAAGTTTATGGAAACCACCATGAATAAAATGTGAACCACCGTCAGTCATTAAATATCTGGGGACTCCAAACCTCGGAAAGATGATATACTTTAGCATTTTAATAGAAGTGTGTCACATCCCTAGCTAGATGTCATAGGACATCATGGGTGTTGCATCATGTTTCATTTTTGCATCAACATGAAATGGGGATTAAAAGAAACCCCAAGCTCACATTGAATCAAAATAATTCAAGTTGGTGAAAATTCAACAAATCCAAAATGCCCTACCAAAATGTTCACCATGTCTGATAAATATGCACATGATTATAACAGGGGCCATTTTAAATATTTGAACAACTTAAGAAATTTAAAAATAAATGATAAAGCTTCGAAAAATATCAAATAAAGCATTATCATTATTTTAGTTTCCAAAATATCCTGAAACTTTTTAGATAAGTTTGAAATATTCAAACTTCAATATATAACATATTTGGGAAATTTTAAATTACCATATGTACCTTGAAAGAAAATAAAACAAATGTCAGAATTAGCAAAACAGAAAAGAAAATGAAGAAAATAAAGCAAAAAGGAAAAGGGAGGATGAACCTGGGCCGGCCCAGCTGGCCCAACTCCATCGTCATCCTCCTGGCGGCCAGGAGGATGGGCGTATAGCCGAAACGCGCATGCGGGTGTGCCTCCACGCCGGCAGCTGCCTGCCTGCTTCCCCTCGCCAGCGCGACAGCGATAAGCTCTGAGAGCCGTCCCCATTACCCTCTCGCTCTCGCCCTCGCTCGCCTCTCCGCTCTCGTCCTCCTCTGCTCCGCCATGGCCCCCGGTGCCTTAGTTTCACCGCCATAGTTCTAGCCGCTCCCCCTCGCTTCTGAGCCCTCCAATCGCTCCGCCTTGTCGCCTTCTCCCTCCTCGCTGAGTCGCGCATCGCCAGGAGCCCCGAAGCGTCGTCCCTGAGCACGTCTTCCTCCTCGGACCCGAAGCTTCGTCGCCATTGATCGCCGACTCCGAGCCCTCTTTGAGCAAGCTCTTGAAGGCTTTGAGTCCGCTGTGAGCTCCCGGCTCTTTCCCCTCTCCTTTCCGGCCTTTTACCCCCTCTATAGGCCCCGATTGCGATAGCTCCCGAATGAACAGTTGCACGACCTCATCATCGGCGATACTCCGGTGACCAGTTGGTCCATCAGAGCCCACCATCGAGCTCGTCAGGCCACGTAGTGCTTGTAGGTGCCTAGTTCTGGCCGTGTCTCGCTTTGGTTTGACGAGCCCGTGCTCGTCCGAGCTCCGACAGCCGCCGTGCTCATCGTCAGCGCTGACTCCGGCCATCCCATCCCCTAGGAAGTGTCGGGCTCGACGCGCGCGAGCAAGCAGAGCAGTTTGGTGCCCTTCGCCGTCCATTTGGTCGCTGGAGTAGGAACCCCGAACAACCTCCGCCGTCCCCGACGTTGTTGGCGGCTCAACGCTGGCGAGTCAACCAGTTTGACCACCAGGGGTTTGACCCCTGGGTCACTGGCAAGTGGGGCCGGGCCTTGTTAGTCAAATTTAGGTTAATAACTTAATTAACCAAATTAATTAACCTAATTAGTCACTGACCAGTGGGCCTAGTGTTGATTAAGTAATTAGGATTAGTTTTAATTCTCTAATTAAGTGACTAGGTCACTGACCAGTGGGTCCCACCCTGTCAGGTTTGACCTGGCCTAGCCAGCCGACCAACTCACGTCGTGGTGACGTCAGGCTGACGCCATTAATCCTTTTCGAGTTTAAAAATAATTCCAGAAATTATTTAAAACTTTAAAAATTCATATAAATTAATCTATAAATCAGATGAAAATAATTTATATATGAAAATTTATCAGAAAAATCCAATGAATCCAATGGTGCTATTATCATGCATGTTAGGGGAATCTATGTAGAAGAACATAGACATTTGCTAATAGGTTACAATATGGAAATTGAAATGCAGAACGATCTTGAACCTATATTCAAACTTACTTCAATTAACTTGGAACATTAGCTCATCCATACATGCTACCATGTCATGATCATGCATCATATTGTTGCACTTGCGTGTATGGATTTTTATTTGTCTGCATTGCGGTAGGCCCTACTTCTGAGGATACCCCCGAGTATTCTAGCGAAGGAGAGAGCCTTCCTGCTACCCAGCAAGACAAGCAACCCCCTTGATCATTCTGATAACATTCCACTCTCTCGATCCTGCTCTTGTTTATTGCATTAGGACAAACGTTCACTTGTCTGTCATACACGGTAGATGAACCTATTCTTATGCATGACCTGTCATTGTCACAGTAAATAGTTATTCCTTGCAACCTAGCATACCTGGTAGATGCTTGTGCCATGATGAGCTTAGCTTACTGTGCCTGCTATGCTTGCTATGCTTAGAATGGTGTCAGGTCTGATTCATCTGGGTGATGGACTAGAGTGAAACATTGTTGTTCCGATGTGATAAGCTTATGATGAACCCGATTTGGTAAAGGTCGCGATGAGAGGCTATGTAGGAGTACATAGCGGATTGCCTCATTGGGACCGTTCTTAGGACCTGAGTTCTGTATTTGTGATCCAAGACTAGTTACTACCACATGTTGGGATACTTAATTGACCCTCTCGACTTACCAGTCGCTTAGTCCTTAGTCCAGGAGTTGCAAGTAGTTTCTGGTGTTTATAGCATGCTAGAGGCCGTGAGTAGCGCTAACCCTAGGGGTGGGTTACAACGCGGTAGGTAGTGGCACGGTGTACCAAGGGTCACCCGAATGGTGGGCTTGGGAACCCTGCGCACATCGTTTGGGGCCGTAGAGGAAACTTAGGCCAGACTTCCTTGCGGGTTCACTCTCAAATAGGTGATAGCCTGGACTAGAGGTCTTATGTGATTGACGGTCGTGGCCGATTCCCTCGCTGGGCTTCCGCTTGAAGCTTGCCGAGGTGCCTGGTTTTATGAGCACACAGCGATAAGTGGCGAGAGCGTGTGTGAAGAAGTACACCCCTGCAGGGTATGAAACTATTCGAATAGTCGCATCTTGGGATATGGACTACTTGGATAACTTATGTTGTTCATAGATAATCAAATGGATACCCATAAAAATATCAAGACAAGTGTGAGTATTGTGGATGGCACTCTCCCAGGAGAGGGAAGTGAATCCATGGTGGTGTATTGTCATGGAGTTAGTGTACTCATGTGCGATATCTATGATTTAAACAAAGAGTTAAAATTGTGTAGTATAGGTTATCCATGAGTCAAAGCTGGCATTGCTGCATAAACTCCACCCCCCCTTGTTGATACATGAGCATGAATAGACTAGGTCTGCTTTAAAGACTTGCTGAGTACGTTTGTACTCACGTTTGCTTAATAAATGTTGCAGATGAGACCCAGGACCCATCAGGTGGGTACTTTCTAGATGTCGACGATGTCGAATAGCTGGTGTCCCAGCTACGACCTATGCCCTATGGCAGGCCGTAGATAGTCAGGCCATGTGCATTTTACCCTTTCATCTGTCTATACTCAGACACCTTATGCTCTCGCTTGGTTTGTATGAACTTGTTTGTATGACTTGAGTGTCGGGTCATGTGACCCCTATCTGTAAGAACATATTATGCAAGGCTCGTCTGAGCCTCTTAAATAAAAGTTGTTGTATGGTTATGTTGTGATGCCATGGTTGTGTCTATGCATATCGGGCATGTCGTGCGTACGTGTGACGTGCAACGGTATGTATGGGATCCGACACCTAGTTGTGTGCCTTTAGTAGTACTCTTTACGGGAAACTGCCTCTTTGTGCTTCCACTGAGCCATGGTAGCTTGCTACTGCTCCGGACACATTGATTAACCGGCATGTATCCTTCTTTGCTGCTGTGTCTGTCCCTTCGGGGAAATATCTCGCACTGTAATGGAGTCCCTGTAGCCTGCTACGACTCGTCTACGTGCAATGATGGCATTTATGTCTCATGGCGTAATGGAGTCCTTGTAGCTTGGTATGACTCGTCTAGACACGCTTGAGGCCGACACCTGCATTGCTGGGTTACGTATGCCTGTTTCTGTATGGATGTGCCACTTGGGTTCTATGACTAGTCATGTCGGCTCGGGTTCTCTATTGTTTGATTTCCAGCGACATGTGCACATACGTGAGCCAAAAGACGCAAACGGTCCCGGCTAAGGCAAGGTTGCAGCCATGGAACTTACCGTATGTGAGGCCACAAAGTTATGTGATATGTTATGGTCTAGATTCATATGACTTTGGATCAGGGTCCCAACAGTGTTGGTATCAGAGACTAACTGACTGTAGGACTACCAAGCCAAACCGGTCGAAGTTGAGTCTAGAAACACTATAGGAAAGTCATTCTCATCTATTGATTGTGGAAGGGAACGTAAGGCTCTTTTTACTCCTCGTCCCAAGTTATTCTATTCTGAGTCATTCTCATCTTTTCTACGGGGTTAAGAACTAGGCTTCTCATCTATTGTTTACTCCTCGTCCCAAGTTATTCTATTCTGAGTCATTCTCATCTTTTCTACGGGGTTAAGAACTAGGCTTCTCATCTATTGCTTAGGATGACGAGTTACTAACCATGGACTAATAGCTAGCTTGTTTGCAAGAGAATGTCGGTACTCAAGTATTGTTGGTGTGACAAACAGATGGAGAAGAGATTGAGTCTAGAAAGTCGAGTGGTTATGCTTTTCCAATCTTTTGTAGTTGCCTCAAAATCCTTTTTGAAAAATTACGGCTGTTATGCTGTCCAATTTCTGCTAGAGTCTCTCATGTCTTTGCATCATTCTCTGTTTCAGATGCCCCCCTGTCCTTCCCGTAAGGTGGTCCGTCTGACCAGGTGCATCAATGTACCAGGTCACACAGCCATGTTGGTTAGAGTTACGATGGAGGCTGGCTACCATTGGTACCCAGAGTACACAGTGGAGGAACAACATCGAGATTTCAACCAGAGTCAGTATCTGTGTGCTGTTAAGATATATTCTTCATATCATGGAGCTGCAGAGGCGCTTCACTGGACTTATGGACTAGGTGTCACCATAGATATGGCAGTTCAGGAGGCCGCCTACACCATGCTGACTATCATGAGGTTTCACCATGGTCTGCTTTAGAACACAGAGTTCTGTTATGTTCCTGCTTCCATGGGAAGAGAGGATGGTTATCTTAGCACAACCTACTGTGAACATTCCCATGAGGAACCTAGGCTGCAGGTGACCGCTCAGATGTTGGAGAACAGGGATCTTGATGCACGTGCCCTTCGCATGGAGCTTTATGCCACCCGTGCATGTCTTTGGACAGCCCTGGCGCAGTTGGCACTTGTCGTGCAGACAAGCTATGGAGATTTGGAGATGCTGACCCCATCTCGGACTCATCTGCCAGCACACGTAGACTGGCCCGATGTTGGATGCATCACCCCTCTTCGATGACCGCTGTTCCCGCCAACAAGGGGACCAAGGCCACATCAGTGTCCTTACGATTTCCAGGGATCACAGGCTAGAGTGTTTCCAGATCCTCAGGTTCAGCTCCCGGGTCATGGGGCTAACCTATATGAGGCATTCTACGATGATGCTTGAGTACGTGGATGTTAGTACTAGTATGGTAGTAGTCATATCGCCACAGTCATGCGTGTCTTGTGGGATATGATTGAGGTTGAGAGTTGGGTTCCGGAGGTATAGATAGATAATGTATAGGAAGCTTGTAATACCTTCGATGAGTTGTGTCATCTCTTTGTAGTTTGCTTTCAGCTTGGGCTTGTACTGAACTATGCCATGGTGTGTATGAACCATGGTGTTCATATGGCAGTTGTTATTACCATGTTGTTTGGATGCTTACCCTGCATGCCATGTTGTCTAGTACATTCCTTATCTCATGTCTTAGAGTTGATGTCCTCCATGTTTAAGTTGTGGGTTTGTTTTCCCAGGATGGTGGCAACTAGGAATAACCCCGTGGCTGCCCCCGAGCAGTGCAAGGGAAGCCAGCCAAGGCAAGAGGATCTGCCACATGCGCCTTCTTTGGCAGAAGTGATGCTAGAGGCTGAAAGGAACAAGCGAGAGACCAACAGGCTGCTGGAACAAATTGAGCAGAACACAGCGCGTGCTCCCCGCAATGATATCAATGATGGCGTGTCACTCGGTGATTTCGTCAGGCTGTGCCCACCTAAGTATCATCATTCGGTTGACCCACTCGACGCGAATGACTGGCTGACCAGCATGTTCCGCAAGATCCCAGCTGCCAATGTGTCCGAGGCCAACAAGGTGACCTTTGCAACCTATTTTCTAGAAGGACACGCCAATCTGTGGTGGGAAAATTATGAAGCCATGCATCCCGCAGGCCCCGCACCAACTTGGGCAGAATTCAGTGCAGCATTTCGTACCCATCATATTCCAGAAGGGCTGATGGATCGCAAGAGAGAGGAATTATGTGCTTTCACCCAGGGCAGACTGTCAGTGGGTGCCTATAGCCTTGAGTTCGGCAATCTTGCTCTCTATGCTCCGGAGGAAGTTTCAACCGATGCTAAGAAGCAGGCTAGGTTCCGTAAGGGACTTAACCCTGAGCTCCGTTGAGATCTGTGTCTGCATGAGTGCACAACCTTCCAGGCTCTCGTCAACAAGGCTATCAATGCCGAGTCTGGACAGAATGACTATGAGGCCACAAGGAAACACTACCGTGACTTTAGCCCCGCATCTGGCTCGGGCTCCAACAAACGCCAGGTGTGGGTGCCCAACACAGCTCTGCCACCAAGATACACCGTGAGGCCATCCTTCCAGGCGTCTCGCCTAGCTCAGCCCAACCCTCCAGCCAGGCCATTTGGAGGACCGCCTGCCAATGTTGCTCCCCGTGCCACCGTGGTCTGCTATAAATGTGGAGAACCAGGACACTACTCTCGTGATTGTCCTTAGGCTAATGCCAAGCCAGCGGGACGTGGGAAGCCGGGAAAAGCCTTCTATGTGAAGCCAGCTCCTGCTCGTGGACGAGTGAACTATGTTTCTACTAAGGAAGCCATTGAGGATCCTGATGTTATCCTAGGTACGCTCCTTGTCAATAGTCATCCAGCATCTGTTCTATTTGATACTGGGGCATCTCACTGTTTCATCTCAGAAAGTTATGCACAGCTGCATAACATGTCTTTTTGTGATATGCCTACTCCTTTAGTAGTTCAGACTCCTGGTTAAAAGTGGAAAACTTCTAGAGTGAGCCATGATAATGAGATTCTAGTGGATAGGTTAGTCTTCCTAGCATCTTTGATAGCCCTCAAGTCTTCGGACATCAATATCATTCTAGGCATGGATTGGATGAAAGCCCACTATGCTAAGATTGATACTCACACTAGGAATGTTCAAATTACACATCCATCGGGTGAGATAATTAATGCCTCCTCTCGAACAGCCAAGTGGCAACTCTATTCCCTCAATGCTAGCCCTCTTCCAGAGTTAGAAGATATTTCGGTAAGTCCATGACTTTTCGGATGTCTTTCTAGAAGAACTACCAGGAATTCCTCCTGTCAAAGATGTTGAGTTTGTGATAGAGCTTATTCCAGGGACTGTCCCAATAGCCAGAAGACCCTATAAGATGGCAACCTTAGAACTAGCCGAACTTAAGATCCAACTCGATGAGGCTTTGAAGAAAGGTTTCAGCCAACCTAGTTCTTCTCCTTGGGCTTGTCCCGTCCTCTTCGTCAAAAAGAAGGATGGATCGGATCGGATGGCTGTAGATTATCGGCCAGTGAATCTGGTCACCATAAAGAACAAGTATCCGCTCCCCAGGATCAACGATTTGTATGATCAACTTGCTGGATCCTTTGTCCTTTCAAAAATGGATTTGAGGTTGGGATACTATCAAATCAGAATTAGAAATGGGGACATTCCAAAAACGGCTTTGGTTACTCGTTATGGCCAATACGAGTACACCGTCATGTCCTTCGGTTTAACCAATGCCCCAGCCACCTTCTCTCGCTTGATGAATTCGATCTTCATGGAGTATTTGGATAAATTTGTCATGGTTTACCTCGACGATATACTCATCTATTCGAAGAACGAACAGGAACATGCCGAGCATCTAAGGCTGGTATTGATGAAACATTGAGAGCACCGTTTGTACGCCAAATTCTCCAAGTGTGAATTTTGGTTGCCATAAGTGACCTATCTAGGCCACGTGATCTCTGGTAAAGGTATTGCTGTCAATCCCGAGAGAGTTCAGGCCATCCTTGATTGGACTCAACCTGAATCGGTTAAGCAAGTTTGGAGTTTCCTTGGCTTAGCGAACTATTGTCGCCGCTTTGTCGAGAATTCTCCACGGTTGCAAAACCTTTGACTGAACTCCTCAAGAAATATAAAAAGTTCGAGTGGACTCCACAATGTGAGCACAGTTTTCAGGAGTTGAAATGACGAATGATCTCTGCTCCCATTCTGGTGGCACCAGACTTCTCTAAGGACTTTGTTATCTATTGTGACACCTCGCGACAAGGATTAGGTTGCATTCTCATGCAAGATCGTCATGTGATTGCATACGCATCTCGATAGTTGCGTCCACACGAGGAAAATTATCCAACACATGATCTTGAGCTTGTAGCCGTGGTCTATACATGGAAAACCTGGCGACATTACCTTCTGGGTAATCGTTGCGAAATTTACACTGATCACCAAAGTCTGAAATATATTTTCACCCAACCGGATTTGAATCTCAGGCAAAGACGGTGGGTTGAGTTGATTACAGATTACGACTTAGGGATAACTTACACCCCGGGACAAGCCAATGTCATGGCTGATGCACTAAGTCGTAAGTCTTATTGTAACAACCTGATGTTACAACAAGGTCAACCATTTCTCCATGAGGAATTTCGGAAGTTAAACTCCACATTGTTCCTCAAGGATTCCTATCCAACTTGGTGGTGAAACCTAATCTTAAGGATCAAATAGTAGCTGTCTAGAAATATGATACGGGTATATCCCGGATCGAGGAGAATATTGCTAGCGGAAACGCTAAAGATTTCTCCAAGGACGATGAAGGTGTTGTGTTCTTCCAGAACCGGTTGGTGGTTCCCAAGAGCACACGCTTAAGACAGCTAATCCTTAAGGAGGCTCATGATTCTCCTCTCAAAATTCATCCGGGTAGTACCAAGATGTATCAGGACCTACGCTAGAGGTTCTGGTGGACTAGGATGAAGAGAGAAATTGCCCAGTTCATTGCTAATTGCGACGTTTGTCATCGCGTGAAAGCAGAACATCAAAGGCCTGCTGGGACCCTTCAACCTTTAGCTATTCCTGAATGGAAATGGGATAAGGTCGGTATGGATTTCATTACCGGATTTGTCAGGACTAAGAGAGGGAATAATGCTATATTTGTCGTCATTGACCTTTCCAAAGTGGCTCATTTTCTTCCTGTTCGGGAGAGTATAACTGCTAGCCTGCTAGCGGAGTTATATGTTTCTCGAATAGTTTCTCTTCATGGTGTTCCTTTGGAGATTAACTCAGATCGCGGAAGTATCTTTACGTCCCGATTTTGGGAAAGTTTTCAAACTGCTATGGGGACTCATCTATCCTTTAGCACTGCTTTCCATCCGCAATCAAGTGGTCAAGTTGAGCGAGTCAATCAAATTCTCGAATACATGCTCCGAGCTTGTGTTATATCTTTCGGTATGAACTGGGAGAAATGTCTTCCATTTGTCAAATTTGCATATAACAATAGTTATCAATCAAGCTTGGGCAAAGCCGCTTTTGAAGTTCTCTATGGACGAAGGTGTCGAACAGCTCTTAACTAGTAAGAAACCGGAGAGAGTCAACTCTTTGGCCCGGATATGATCCAGGATGCAGAGGAGCAAGTTCGCATTATTCGTGAATAGTTGAAAACAGCCCAATCTCGTCAAAAGAGCCAAGATGATCGCCATCATAAGGTAGTGACCTATGAAGTTGACGAGAAGGCTTACCTTCGGGTTACACCTCTGAAGGGTACCCATCGATTCGGTATCAAGGGCAAGTTGGCTCCTCGTTACATTGGACCTTTTTGCATTCTTCCTAAACGAGGAGAGGTTGCCTACCAATTGGAACTTCCGCCGCATCTTTCCAAGGTCCATGATGTCTTCCACGTCTCGCAACTGAAGTGTTGCTTCTCGGACCCTGTCCGTGAGGTAGGACACAAAGCGCTTGATCTCCAAGATAACCTTACATATCGAGAATACCCTGTTCATATTCTTTGTCAAGCTGAGCGTACCACTCGGCGTCGGAACATCAAGTTTTTGAAGGTTCAATGGTCACACCATTCTGAAAAGGAGGACACATGGGAAAGAGAATATCATCTTCGACTAGAGTACCCCGCGCTCTTCCCGACGACTTCAAAATCTCGAGACAAGATTCTTTTGAGTGAGGGTGAGTTGTCACATCCCTAGATAGATGTCATAGGACAACATGGGTGTTGCATCATGTTTAATTTTTTGCATCAACATGCAATGGGGATTAAAAGAAACCCCAAGCTCACATTGAATCAAAATAATTCAAGTTGGTGAAAATTCAACAAATCCAAAATGCCCTACCAAAATGTTCCCTATGTCTGATAAATACGGACATGATTATAACAAGGGCCATTTTAAATATTTGAAAAACTTAAGCAATTTAAAAATAAATGATAAAGCTTCTAAAAATATCAAATAAAGCATTATCATTATTTTAGTTTCCAAAATATCCTAAAACTTTTTAGATAAGTTTGAAATTTTCAAACTTCAATATATAAAATATTTGGGATATTTTAAATTAGCATATGTACCTAAAAAGAAAATAAAAAAATGTTAGAAATAAGAAAACAGAAAACAAAATGAAGAAAATAAAGCAGAAAAGAAAAGGGAGGATGAACCTGGGCTGGCCCAGCTGGCCTAGCTCCATCGTCGTCCTCCTCGCGGCCAGGAGGACGGGCATGTGGCTGGAGCGCGCACACGGGCGTGCCTCCATGCCGACAGCTACCTGTCTGCTTCCCCTCGCCAGCGTGATGGGGATAAGCTCTGAGAGCCGTCCCCATCGCCCTCTCCCTCTCGCCCTCGCTCGCCTCTCTACTCTCCTCCTCCTGTACTCCGCCATGGCCGCCGGTGCCTTTGCTTCGCCGCCGTAGTTCTAGCCGCTCCCCCTCACTTCTGAGCCCTCCAATCGGTCTGCCCCATTGCCTTCTCCCTCCTCGTTGAGCCATGCATCGCTAGGAGCCCAGAAGCGTTGTCCCCAAGCTCATCTTCCTCCTCGGACCCGAAGCTTCGTCGCCGTTGATCGCCATCTCCGAGCAATTCCCGAGCAAGCTCTCGACGGCTTCGAGTCTGTTGTGAGCTCCCTGGTCTTTCCCCTCCACTTTCCGGCCTTTCCCCCCTCTTTAGGCCCCGATTGCGCCGACTCCTGAATGACCTGCCGCACGAGCTCATCGCCGGCGATGCTCTGGTGACCAGTTGGTCCATCAAAGGCCACCATCGAGCTCGTGAGGCCGTGTAGTGCCTATAGGTGCCTAGTTCCGGCCATGTCTCTCTTTGGTTCGACGAGCCCGTGCTCGTCCGAGCTCCGGCAGCCGTCGTGCTCATGGTCGACGCCGACTCCGGCCATCCCAGCCCCTGGGAAGTGTCAGGATCGACGCGCGCGAGCAAGCAGAGCAATTTGGTGCCCTCCGCCGTTCATTTGGTCGTCGGAGGAGGAATCCCGACCCCCCTCCGTCGTCCCTGACATTGCTGGTGGCTCAACACCGGTGAGTCAACCAGTTTGACCACCAGGGGTTTGACCCCTGGGTCACTGGCAAGTGGGGCCGGGTCCTGTTAGTTAAATTTAGGTTAATAACTTAATTAACCACATTAATTAACCTAATTAGTCTCTGACTACTGGGCCCAGTGTTGATTAAGTAATTAGGATTAGTTTTATTTCACTAATTAAGTGACTGGGTCACTGACCAGTGGGTCCCACCCTGTCAGGTTTGACTTGGCCTGGTCAGCCGACGAGCTGACATCGTGGTGACGTCAGGCTGACGCCATTACCCCTTTTCCAGTTTAATAATATTTCTAGAAATTAGTTAAAACTTTAAAAATTCATATAAATTAATTTGTAAATCAAATGAAAATAATTTTATATATGAAAATTTATCAGAAAAAATCCAACGAATCCAATGATGCTACTATCATGCATGTTAGAGCAACCTATGTAGAAGAACATAGACATTTGCTAATAGGTTAAAATATGGAAATTGAAATGAAGAACGATTTTGAACGTATATTCAAACTTACATCAATTAACTTCGGCACTAGTTGCATTAGCTCATACATACATGCTACCATGTCATGATCATGCATCATATTGTTGCACTTGCGTGTATTGATTATTATTTGTCTGCATTACGGTAGGCTCTACTTCTGAGGATACCCTCAAGTATTCCAACGAAGGAGAGAACCTTCTCGCTACCCAACAAGGCAAGCAACCCCCTTGATCATTCCGATAACATCCCACTCTGTTGCTCCTGCTCTTGTTTATTGCATTAGGACAAATGTTCACTTGTGTGTCATACACGGTAGATGAACCTATTCTTATGCATGACCTGTGATTGTCACAGTAAATAGTTAAACCTTGCAACCTAGAATACCTGGTAGATGCTTGTGCCATGATGTGCTTAGCTTACTTTGCCTGCTATGCTTGTTATGCGTAGAATGGTGTCAGGTCTGATTCATCTAGGTGATGGACTCGAGTGAAACATTGTTGTTCCGATGTGATAAGCTTATGATGAACCCGATTTGGTAAAGCTAGTGATGAGAGGCTATGTAGGAGTACATAGCGGGTTGTCTCATTGGGACCATTCTTAGGAACTGAGTTTCGTGTTTGTTATCCAAGACTAGTTACTACCACATTTTGGGACACTTAATTGACCCTCTGGACTTATCAGTCGCTTAGTCCTTAGTTTGGGATTTGCAAGTAGTTTTTGGTGTTTATAACATCCTGGAGGCCATGCGTAGCACTGACCCTAGGGGTGGGTTACGACGTGGTAGGCAGTGGCATGGTGTACCAAGGGTCACCCAAATGGTGGACTTGGTAACCCTGCGCACATCGTTTGGGGCCATAGTAGAAACTTCGGCCAGACTTCCATGCGGGTTCAGTCTCAAATAGGCGATAGCCTGGACTAGAGGTCTTATGTGATTGACGGTCATGGCCGACTCCCTCTCTAGGCTTGCGCTTGAAGGTTGCCGAGTTGCCTAGTTTTATGAGCACACAACGATAAGTGACGAGAGCGTGTGTGAAGAAGCAATCCATGGGGGTGTATTGTCATGGAGTTAGTGGACTCGTGTGCGATATCTAAGATTTAAACAAAGAATTAAAATTGTGTAGTATAGGTTAGCCATGAGTCAAAGTGGCATTGCTGCATAAACTCCAACACCCCCTTGTTGATACATGAGCATGAATAGACTAGATCTGCTTTAAAGACTTGCTGAGTACGTTTGTAGTCATGTTTGCTTAATAAATGTTGCAGATGAGACCCAGGACTCATCAGGTGGGTTCTTTCTAGATGTTGACGATGCCGAATAGCTGGTGTCCCAGCTACGACCTATGCCCTGTGGCGGGCTGCAGATAGTCAGGCCATGTGCCTTTTTACCCTTTCATCTATCTGTACTCAGACAGCTTATGCTTCCGCTTGGTTTGTATGAACTTGTTTGTATGACGTGAGTGTCAGGTCACGTGACCCCTATCTGTAAGAACATATTATGCAAGGCTCGTCTGAGCCTCTTAAATAAAAGTTGTTGTATGGTTATGTTGTGATGCCATGGTTGTATCTATGCATATCGGGCATGTCGTGCGTACGTGTGATGTGCAATGGTATGTATGGGATCCGACACCTAGTTGTGTGCCTTTAGTGGTACTCTTTACGGGAAACTGCGTCTTTGTGCTTCCACCGAGCCATGGTAGCTTGCTATTGCTCCGGACGCATTGATTGACCGGCATGTGTCCTTCTTTGCTGTTGTGTCTGTCCCTTCGAGGAAATGTCTCGCCGTGTAATGGAGTCCCTGTAGCCTGCTACGACTCGTCTACGTGCAATGATGGCATTTATGTCTCAAGGCGTAATGGAGTCCTTGTAGATTGCTATGACTCGTCTACACACGCTTGAGGCCGACACCTGTATTGCTAGGTTACGTATGCCTGTTTGCGTACAGATGTGCCACTTAGGTTCTATGACTAGTCATATCGGCCCGGGTTCTCTATCGTTTGATTGCCAATGACATGTTCACATACATGAGACAAAAGACTCAAACGGTCCCGGCTAAGGCAAGGCTGCAGCCATGGAACTTACCGTGCGTGAGGCCGCAATGTGATGTGATATGTTACAGTCTGGATTCATATGACTTAGGCTCGGGGTCCCAACAAAGTGTTATAATCAACACTACTAGTTGGAATAGCTTCTGCCCACTTAGTAGTGTAATCGACAACAACTAGAATATGAGTATAGCCATTAGCGGAAGGAAAAGGTCCCATATAATCAAAGCCCCAATGTGGGGACCCCGACTCATAAGTCGTGATCACCGAATGCACATGTACAGTGATCCCAGAGATCAATGCTCACTGAACACACAAAAGCTAGATAACAAGAGTCTTACATCCTTACATACCGTCTTACACAAATAAAGGCCAGCTGGGCCAAGTCTTACATGGATAGGGCCACAAGGGCAAAACACTTAAACATAACAAACAGTGGAAATCTTGGTCGAAAAGCGTGAACCCATGCCATCTACCTTAAACCTACAGGCATTCTAAATGGGAAGCGTCCTAGTTCACATGTTTGTCACCAATGAAGTATTTGCCGTATTCCTGCTCTTCCATGCCTGGCCAATTAAATAACAAGTGGCAAGCCAATGAGTACTTTGAATGTACTCTCAAGCAACCCAAGTTGTGGAACAAGGTATAACAATGCATGATATAGCACTAAGTAGGTAAGTTTTGCAGTAAGCTAATTTTGAGTGCAATGACATGATCAAGAAACTTAAGTAATTATGCTTCAACAGTTGGATGATATCCATATGAACATGTTACATATATCATCATAAAAAGGGGGTTGAACATCTCATGTTCGGCATCAGGCCAAGTCATCGGACTTAGCTCGAGTATCACATTTGTGTCATCCACACACACACCAAGTTTGCGAAAACATCTAGATGTGGATTGAGCAGAACCACCCAAGTGTCTGTGACCATGGACGCGGCTATTCGAATAGTTTTACACTCTATAGAGTTTGCACACTTTACCCACAAGACTCGAGGAACTTCTGTGTCATCCACAACTCGCGGTAAATAACAAACCAGAGGTAAGCATCCGAACAATGCCTTTCCCCAGATGATACTAAACAAAGAGTCCACTCGATTGGTACCCAACCCTCATGATGTACATCATACGATCCTAGCTCCAGATCGTACCATACATGAAGGCACCAACGCTGTGCCCGGTGCTTGTGGAGACAGCGCATGACCATCCTTACGGGCACGAGCCCGTATCGAGAGTAACCCTGTCACTCCCATCACTAGTGATAAGGGCTCTATGCTAGTACCCATCAAAGTAGTCAACAAAGCCCCATCACATAAGGGGTATCGTGGTTCTACATGTAAGGTTGGGATGGTCGAAAAAGCTTATTACCTCCATTTTCGAAAACACCCACACAACATGCCCCAGTACACCACTTCTTTCTCAAGTGGTTACGTAGCACATCATCATAATCACCCTCAGGCATTGGTGGCACTCGACGGGGTTTTTGAAAAATCTTTGAAATCATTTTTCTTCCATCACCATGCATATACCCGATCCCATTTGTGTAGCATCTACTAAGCATCATATCTACTCCCACCCACACAATCCTCATAAGGATGGTAGGGCATGCACGATGCAAGTATCAACGGTAAAAGCAACGGAGGCATCCCACTGAAGTGGTAACCACATCACATGATCACCAACAAGGAATAAGGTGCTATATGAAATGCATGAAAATGGTTTCTTAACATGGTCAAAGGGCTAATTGCCTGGCTCAACAAAGTCTTCGGGGTCTTCAAAGTCTTCGGGTCCAACTCCCTCGTCAACACCGCAATCTATCGTCGCAATAAATAAAGATAATAATAAGCATCAGACAAAAACAGAACCCAAAAATCTACTACTAAAATGCTACCCTACTCTGATAAATACTTTAAACTATTCTAAGAATATTTTTCTAGGGTTTTGTTGTGAAAAACATTTTGAAAACTATTTAAATAGAGGCAATAAACTATTAAAAACTAGGTTTTAAATAAAATCAATACATAAAGTACTTTCACACAATTAGACAAGTGGCACTGTTAAATACTACATATTATTCTATGAATTTAGGTGGAAAGATGTTTAGAATAAGGTTTTTATTTGGAGCTATGGTATTTTTGGAAAAACTAACAAAAAGGAAAAAAGAAATCGGGCACTGTGGCCTGGGCCAGATCTGCCCGCAACTTGGCCGGCCCAGAGCAAATCAGCCCCCGACGGACCGGGCATCCGTGCCGTGCCAGGTTTAAAACTCACGGAGGGGCCCCGTTGGCCGGTGAGAGAGAGACGAAGGAGGGGTGCGAGGGGCTGACGACCTAACCTCACTGGTAGGTCATCGTCCACCTTTGACCTGGGACCGGCGGTTCTCACCGGCGGCACAGGAAGGCACTGCGAGGGGAGGCAAGCATGGTAATGAGCTTGGGGATGCGCCACGGGTCGAGGGGAGGTGGAAGGAGGGCCGGAGGTGGCCTGGTTCACCGGCGACGAAAACCCACGACGGAGGTGCCTCAGGAGGTGCTTGCTCCAGTCGTTTTGGACCGCAACCTATGGTGAGGGGAGGGGGAACGAAGTCACGAAGGCAAGGGAAGTCCAGCGAGAGGAGAATGGGGACCGGAGGGTCTCCCTACCGCGAGATCGACGACGACCAGAGGCGGCGGCGGCGAGCTCGATCCCGAGCATAGGGAGTGAGAGAGGGGCTCGAGATCTGCTGGGGGTCGATTTGGGTGGAGAGGGAGAGATAAGACAGGAAGTGGGGGTCGAGGGTTCGCTCTATATAGCCAGCCCACGGTCCACCATGGACATGGCCGCCAGACCTAACCGCAGAGGCTCTAGAGATCACGGGAGAGACGGGGCGAGTCTAGGGTCTTCCTGGGGTGGTCTAGGATGAGCGGAAGCAAGTAGGGAAGCAGGGGCGAGCGCACGCGCGAGGCCTGGGGTTGGCCGAACCGGGTGCCACCGCGCGTGCGAAGGAGGCCGACAGGAGGGAGAGAGAGGAGGGTCCCAATAGGGTGGCGTGACGGACGTCGAGGGTGGCCAAGTGGCGAGAGGGGGAGGCCCGAGGCTGTCGGGGCCATGCAATGGGCGGCGGCTATAGTGAGGTCGGGCACTATATCGCGCTCTGGAGCGCCGTTTTCGCATGCCATGGCATGTCCTTGGCAGCTTCAGCGAGGCCTCCCATGTCTAGGGGATCTAGGGGGAGTAAACAAGCAGGGTTTATATATTGGATGCCCCGGAGAGTCAAGGGAGAAGGAGAGAGGCCAAGGAGGAGAGGGAAAGGGGTTGTCCAGAGGATAAAATGGATTTTTACCCCGTTTAAGCATTGAGTCTTGGCCCTAGAAAGTTGCTGAAGGTGAAGTGCAATGCTGCAAGGTTGTGGTAAAAAAATTTAAGTGAAGGATAATAGCAGAAGGGGGTCAAACAAGGTTTTTACCATTAGGGCAAAAAGTGTTTGATGTGGGTTTAGGCAAGCAACTAGGGTTTGCTTGACTTGAGACTTGGCAGGGTCAAAGGGTGGTTACAAATAGAATTGATCACCAAGTTTGAGCTTGAATGAATAATGTTCAGAATGTAACTTTGTAAAACCCTAGAAATCAACAAAATCAGATTCCTGTAGATCTAGATATGCATTTACATTCTCCTTGATGCACCACTTGGTGTAGCATCCTTATTTGGGTAATCTAACATGCCCACAAAGTTTGGGGTCAAGGGAAGAAACTTCACAATGTAAAGTTGTTCAAATTTGAATCCGGACAGGTATGGTTTTGGAATATTTTGATGAAGAAAATCAACTGGGATTGAGATGAAACTTTCCAAGATAATCCCATATGACAATTGTGACCTGCTGGAATTTTCTCGGAATTTATTGATAATATTTCTTATAGAAATATTTCGAAATCTTGATTTGGACAGAAACGGGTTTGAGGGGTTTTCCCCATGATTTTGATCATGACCATGTGTTGCAACTCATATATATGGAAAATATATTTTCAAAGAGTTAAAATAATTTTTCCCTATGAAAAACCATTTCTAGCCTTAAGAAAAAGCCTTTAAATCGAATAGTAAAGTAATATTTAAAATCAATATTTGGTGGTTTTCGGAAGTCATATATATAGTACGTTTCAAATAAAGCCTTTGGGTGGATAGAATCCACCTAATTTGAGGACTTGCAATGCAAACCTCAACTCATGGGTTTTTTGAAAACCTAATTTGAATAAATTATTTTTGGTGAAAATAAATTTTGATAAAAATAGTTTTGGGCACTATTCACATCGCATGATCATTGGGCAAGAAGTATGGATCAAGGAAGATGAATATGGAGAGGAGTAGAACCTAAGTCTGCCAAACATAATCAACCAAACAATCAAACAAGCAACAATTCAAACAAGCGTGCACTCAAAAAGTTTTAATTGGCTCCAAATTTTGTAAATCCAAGCATAGCAAAGTGATACAAACAAAGGGTGTGACACCCAAACATCAAATGGTTCAATAGCAAGTGAATAATTCATAGGAATTTCCTGACGTCTACCAATGTTGCCAAATCTTTGACATTCATCATAGGAAAGGACATACTTACGAGCATCTTTAAAAATAGTAGGCGAAGAAAAAAGGGAGTGGCACTTCCATTGGATCTAGCCCTATTCATGCTTAAGTACACAACATCTAATAACACCATCCACTCCTTTATAAAGATGTAGGTCATCCCAAAAGTAATGTCATAAATCATAACATAATTTTTTCCTTTTATTTATCGGTGAAATTAGGTGGTATGCTTTTAGCGACAATATAGTTAGCATAATATGCACACCAAGGAGCACTATTCAAAGTGTTTGTAGCAGCAAGTTGCTCATGAGGAAAACTATCAACAATAGGTAGTGGGTCATCATGAACATTTTCCATCCTAGAGAAGTTATCTGCTACCACTACAGGAATCTTGCACATCGCAAAGGGTTTGATTCCCTTTGAGACTTTTCTACATGCCTGTCACATATAATTCCTTTAACCACGCATTTTCATCAATGACACTTGTGGGGTCCTAAGATGAGGAATTTGTGACCATAGTAATAGTTAAGTAGTTGTAGAAACATAAGCATTTGAACTTTCAGGTGAACAATTTGCAGTTTCACGTTCGATGCATTTCAAACAAGGTGGAACAAAATATTCTTGAGTGGAACTAATCTGTTGAGGAAGCAAAGAATTGTTTTCCCTTTGAAGGTCCTCATGGGACATCCTTAGTTTCTCAAGATCTTGCTTTCTTTGAAGAAATTCGTAGGAAAGCTTCTCATGATCAACTAAGAGGGTTTCGTGATGACTTTGATGGTTATCATGCTTAGACTGAAGACTTTGAAGATTATCAGTCAGAGTTTGAGTTTGATCCAGTTCCTCATTCAACGTGTCATCACTTTTGTCTAGCAGTTTCTTAATCCTTTCCAAAGCATTTTGCTATTTAGTGGCAATATTAGCAAGTTTTGAAGAGCTAGGTTTTAGATTTTTCATCAGATTCACCTTCACTTGAGTCATAGGAGGAAGAATATTTGGGTACCTTTGCCCCTTTTGCCATGAAGAATTAGCTGGGAGCAAACTCTTCATCACTGACATCAGAGTCGTTGATGTAGTCATTTTCTTCATTGTTGAAGATGGACTTGTTGATGAGAGCAGTAGCAAGAGCTAGGCTCGCCACACCAGAGTCTGAATCCTCCTCAGATTCCTCCACTTTTCATATTCTTCTTCAGCATCCATTTCTTTGCCAATAAGATCCCGAGCCTTTCTGGAACTGTTCTTCTTGTGCGATGAGGAATTTGAAGATTTCTTATTTTTCTTCGAGTCATCAGAACTATCATCCTTCTACTTCTTCTTCTTTGATTTTTTTCCCAAAGAGGACAATCAGCGATGTAGTGGCCAGACTTCTTGCATTTGTGGCAAGTTCTCTGCTTGTAGTCACTTGATGAAGATTCTGATTTCTTCATGCCACTTCTTGATGATTTTCCAAAACCGGCCTCTCCTTGAGAACTTATAGAATTTCCTCATGAGCATTGCCAGCTCCTGACTCGGTTCTTTAGGATCACAAAGACTACTGTCAGACTCTTCTTCTTTTGATGAGGAAATTGCCTTGGTGCCTCCTATCTGACTTGATTTCTTCCGAGGAGTTGAGCTCCAGGGGATTCTTCACACATCGTTATCATTCAGCTTCCTTAGTATCTCGGGATGGAGGGTGTTCGTAATTGCCTCAATACTTGTCGTGGTGAGATAAGGTTGGAGTCACCCAGTACTGGGGAGTCGTCCGGGGTACCACCATGGTTAGTATCGTTGTGCTTTCGAGGATCCGAGTTAGATGGACTTGTGAAGCCTCTGGTTATGTGTTGAACGATGGATACAGTTGGGGTGTAGGTTTGTTAGTTGTGTGACATATTTTCCTCCTTGTTTCCCCAACACCCGATTGCATAACCAAGAAAGTGTCAGAAGTTCTTAGGTGTGAATTCAATTAGTTACCTAGGTTATCTTCCAACAGATCATGATGTGAGGTTGGGGTTCAACATCTAGTGGATTCGTTTGTTCACGGTCTTTCTTACAGAGGACAGTCTCAGTTTGTGCTTCCCCAAGACTTGTAGTTCGCTACGCCTAGGGAGCCTATTCGAGCATCGTTTCAATATGACAATCGAATGTACGATCGAGCCCGTGCAAACCTTACCACGAAAATATCGAGCGGAATATCGGTCATGTATTTCTTCTGGCTTGTTCCTTAAGCATCATCCTTTGTTTTGTTTTGAATATGGTGATTCAAGTTCCTTAGATGTCAAGTGGTGATTTCATATTTCCTAAGATGTGTTCTCATATTCTCTGGGAATCCTAATTCTTTTGCACAACCGGAGTTGTCATATCCATTCTTTTCTCCCGTGTGCTTCTCTTCAAGTGAATTCTATCCTCTTCAATAATTGCAAGACAAATCCTCATATTTGGTTTTAGAGTTTGTCTCATTTGTTCCAAGTTTTCTTTGTTTTCCCACCCTCCCGCCCTTTTTCTTCAATGATTAAATTATCTTCCAAGTACCTTTCTCTTCATCAATGCTTCCGCTATCATTTCTTCATATTGTATCTGATGATTTCTTGTGGAGATTCTCAAGAGTTTCAATTTCAAGGCCTATCCTCATATTCTTTGTTCGTGTTGTTATTCTTCTCCGGTGGATTCAGTTCAAGCTTCGGTGTTCATTTTATCCTTTCTCATTTGTTCAATGGTTTCCATGTTGGAATTTCTGTTCCAAGCCTCTCTTGTTTATTAGTCTCTTTGTGTTCTATCCGGAGGCAGAAGATATCTCAGAGATTCGTGTTTTATTTCATTCCTTCCAAATTATTTTGACATTCTCACCTCATCAAGTTCTTACATTGTACCGCTGCAATCTATCTTTTAATCAATCGTTTCAATAGAGTTTTCTTTGAGTGGGCCCATAACCCACAGGTTTTCCCCAGGATCTTACCTGGTTCTTCTAATCTTTTCGGAGACGTTCTCAACTTCTTTCCCAGTATGACGTAAGAATGAATTTCATTAGTCATGTGCCTTCTCAAAGATCGCTTCTAAATCATTTTCATTGTTGGTTAAACCGTTCTTTATTCATTATTCTGGAGTGTCTCAGTAATTCATGATGTTGTTTCTTGTCATCATTCGTTGTGTTGAAGACTGAAGGAGTGGTTCTCTTATATCTTTGCTCATTCTCTTGAAGATTCATGATCTCGACTTCGTTCTATCGTCTCAAATTGTTTCTATTCATGAGAAATTTCTTCCATATCTATCCGGCGCATTCAGAGTGTTCTCATTTCTCGATCCCCCGAAGGCCATCATATTAGAAGTTTTTCTTTGTTATCAGCTTTCAGCTTTCATTCTAAATTTCTTCTCAATTGTTGTCTCTTCGTTCGTCTCTCAATTATCCGATGCTTCATTCAAGTTTTCCTCTAGCTGGATCATGATCTCTTTGTTCCCATGTATCTTCATTCAATCGTAGTATCCTCATCCGTTCTGAATTCTTACCGGTGTTCTCGTGCAAGACTTCTTCAAGTTTGTGATCTCACTCTCTATTCAATTCTTTGCAAGAAGAATAAGTGGTGTGCGAAATCCGTTGCTTGTCATCAATTTAACTTGATGAAGGATAGACATATCATAATTCTTATTCTTGTTTCATCTAGGTGATTTCAGTCCTTCTTCCGGAGTTGTTCATGATATCAAATTATCGATTCTAAGTTGTTCATCTTTTCTTTTCTGAAGTTCCAAGTTTTCTCAAGTATCTTGTCGCTAAGCTTCATCTAATTCATAGCAATGCCTCAATATTTTTCTTTTGGAAGCCTCAATTCTTTTATGTCATCCTTTCGTTCTGAAGTTCATCTCGATGCTTGTTCATGGTGGTTGTTAATGATGTAATTCTTCTCGAAGTGTTTCTTAAAGATTATTGTTCGAGGCGCTCAAGTGTTCTTTATCTTGGATGTCTAAATTCAATTCCTTCTCCATTGTATTTTCACTTGGTGTTATTAAATTCTTGATTATGAGGAGTCTCGAAAGAAAATTGTCAACAATGAGATAAGTAAACCCATCATGTCTTCTCGGAGTTATCTTGGGTCTGATTTCACCTAAAGCATTTCCCAAGGATTGTTGCTAGCATGGTGTCATAAATGATTCAAGTGTCTCCTCCACCTCTTGGTGAAAGAAGTTTTGCATATCTTGTTGCTCTCATACAATCAATTGTTTTCTCTTGTAGCAGGTTGTCACCTCATAATTTGGAGATGTTTTCCACAAGCCGACAACAAGTTCTTCTTTTCGTTGTTGATTTTTCAACAACTCCGTTTAATCTCTTCTTGTAAGATGCTTTTCAAGTTCAATGGTGGTAGAAGTTGTTGTTTTCTTCTCCGTTCTTTTCCTTCCTGATCTAGTTCCTATTATTTTCTTCCGGAGGTGTTGTCATGTTGCTCTCTTTCAACCATCATCTTGTTTTATCAAGATGATGTTCATTCTTACTTATTCATTTTACCGGAGTGTTGTGTTCTATGTTCAAGTTCTTTTCTTGCCTATGAAGTTTTGCCTCTCTTTCCTACCGAAGTGCTGCCGAAATTTCTTGTGAATTCTTGCTTGTTCCTCATGTCATTCTTCATCTCTTTCCAACCTTCATATTTCATTGGTTTCACTCGTTTGACAAAGAAGCAACTAAGTTTTACCTCTTTCTCTTTCACTTCCCCTTCTCATTCTAGATCTCGGGACGAGATCCTCATGTAGTGGAGGAGAGTTGTAATAGCCCGGGACCGATGCTAGAAGATTACTCTTTTATTCCGTTGTCGTCGTGTGATTTGTTTGATTGTCGCATTCATCATCGCATCATTCGCATCATCTACATGGCACCGTCCCTCATTTTGGAAAACTTGCATCCGTTGGTACTTGCCGGTTCTCTCCGTTCGTGTCATCGACCGTTTCAAGACCAACCACACATGCACGCGCCCGCGGCATTAATAAAAATATTGTTTTTAAAGCACGCATAAAACTTTGTCAGATTGGGTCAGAACTTGGCATGCATCTTAGTGTAGCCTAGGTAGACCGCCTGCCAAATTTCGTCGCATTCCAAGTCCGTTTGATACCCCATCGGTTAGTCATAGCAGTGCGTCATCGGTTTATTATCAGACGTTTCGGTGTTCAAAACCTCATGCCATGGGCCACAAACCTCCCTCTCACCTCCTCCTAGCCCAACTACATAGACCACTAGCCCACCTAACACCTACCCCTCCTACCTGACCGCCCGATCGCGATCGGAGGGTCGAAAAACCACCCCAAACCCGCCAAACCCTAGCTAAACTGCTATAAATGGACACCCCCATGTCCATTTTGGACAAACCCTAGTCTCCCCTAACCTATAGCCTCCTCCTACTCAATTTACGTCGCCCATGCCCCTGTTGGACCCTCCAAGATTCGGCCCGTAGACATTTTCTTTCCTGCTGCTAATTTTGCTAATTACCTAGTGAATTGTAAAATTGCAGATTAGACCCCAAATTTCATGCATTTAATAACTCGAGAATTGTGCATCGTATATTAAAACTTTATATATCAAAATTGACTAGAATTTCGTGTAGATTCACAATATTCAACTCTCACATGTGTTTAAAATAATTAAGTTGCTGTTTTCATGCAATTTGCATAATTGCCATGTGAAAATCATTTATTTCATAACTACAAAACCGTAGCTCCGATAAAAATGTTGCACATATGTAACTTGACCAGAAAAATGTGTAGAATCTCACGATGACATTTATTTTTCTGTTTAACGACTCTAAAATATGGTTAGTACAGATCTTGACCTAATTCATATTATGCTTATGGGGATGTTTCGGAAATGCTATAAGTTGCTTCCGGACTCATTCAAAATGCCTAGATGATGTAGTTTGTTATTGCTTCACCTCTTGCCATGTCTAAAAATATTTAATATTGGTGTGTACCTAAATGGGAGCAAACTAAATAATTTGAACATGGAGTTTCGTCAGTATGCAACTCGTTGCATACTGAGCTTCACTTTAATGTGTAGTAGTTGTTTGGTGTCAATTGTCATGCCTTGCATATTTAAATCGGACATGCATTGTATTCGTTGGCGCATCATGTCATGCATATGTTGTGGTGTATCGTGTGTTGATTGTTTTTTTCGGATTGCTTCTTCTCGATAGAGTTCTAAAAGCATTCGGAGTGTGAGGATTCGTTTGACTACGTTGGCTCGTCTTCTTCACGGACTCGTTCTTCTTCCAAGCGGGATCTCACGCAAGATGACACATTTCCCTGCATAGCACTACTATCATTGCCATGCTAGATGTCTCGTTTTCTATCGCTATGACATGCTACCTACCACCTATTTAACAGGCCTCCCCAACATTGCCATGAAATCCTCTAACCCCTCCACATCCCAGCAAACCTTTGTTTGGCTATGTTACCGCTTGCTCAACACTTCTTATAGCGTTTCTAGTTGTAGGTGCAATTGCTTCCATGTGACAACATGGACATTCTTTTGTTATCACAATATTAATGTTGTTTAATTTAATGCACTTATACACTTGGTGAAAGGTGGAAGGCTTGGCCTTTTGCTCGGTGTTTTGTTCCACTTTTGCCGCCCCTAGTTACTAGTGAACCGGTGTTATGTTCCATAATTGAGCGTTTCTAACATGCACGGGGTTGTTATGTTGAACCCCTTGATTTTCGTTTTAGGATAAAGCTTGTCTGGCAAGGCCCAACATTGGTACTATATTTGCTTAATAACTGATAAACCTGCATAGGGAGTAATTAACCCGAGGATCTTAATCAACAACCCGGGCCAGTGCTCCTCATGAGTGTTGGTCCAAACTAGAGCATTGTGCGGGGCCACCCCAGGGCATCCTAGGGGATTTCTATCAGGCCACTATACGCGTTGCTTATCCGCCGTGTCCTAAGAATAAGATACGTGGCTCCTATCAGGATCGTCGACACGTCGGGACGCCTTGCTGGATTTGTTTTACCTTTCTCAAACGTCTTGAGTGAGGAATTCCGATTATTCTTCGGGCTATCTCGAGGTGGCGGATTTCCTGTGGAATTGCCTAGGAAGATCACAAGATCCGTGGTCGGTGTTATTCCCGCTGCGTGTGTTTAATTTGTGATGGATGAATTGGAGCACCCCTGCAGGGTTAAATCTTTTGGAAAGTCATGCCCGCGGTTATGTGGCAAACTTGGATACTTTTTTAACACCCGGTCATAGCAAACTTGAAGTAAATTTTAATAAAATACACCAACTGTGTGCGTAACTGTGACTGTCTCTTCTTGTGAGTCCTTATCCAAGAGAGAACACGGTGGGGTTATGTTTGGCGTAAGTAGGTGTTCAGGATCACTTAGTGATCATTGCTAGTTCACGTCCAAAATGCGTAGACCACTTTACTTTATTTTCTGTATTCGTAAGTTAGCCACTCAAACAAATGCTTAGTCACTTGCCGGAGCCTCACCACTTAACCATACCTCACCCATTAAGCTTTAATAGTCTTGATACCCTTGGAAATGAGATTGTTGAGTCCCCGTGGCTCACAGATTACTACAACAATAGTTGTAGGTATAGGTAATGCGATGATTAGACGTGAGCGCGATGCTTGTTTGATTTGGAGTTCTTCTTCTTCATCAATCTAGGATGGGTTCCAGGCGGCAGCCTAGTATAGCAAGGATGGATGTCATTTTGTCGTTCGTTTTCGTCCGTAGTCGGACCCTGCTCTTCTGTATGATGTTTGAATATGTTGTTGTATTGAGGTGATATTGATGTAGCTTGTGGCGAGTGTAAGCCAATTCCATATACTCATCTCTTCTATAGATGTACTTGTAGTGATATCCATTCTTGCAACATGACGAGATGTGCTTCTATCCCTGTTGAGGCCCTCATGCAGAAATAAGGATAGGATCGCATCTTGGGCGTGACAACGAATCACAACAATTGTCGTGGTTTAGAACTATGAAAGTCCTCACGGCTATCATGTTCCTCACTGCAGGCAATTCACACCGGCGAAATCATAACTCCTCAGTCACACTAATTTCCTCGTAGACCAGAAGAACATCATCTCTATCACAAAATAACTTGAATGAATTGCAGGAGATTTCCGAAGGATTCACTCGAAGGATTGGGTATGTGTAGGCTTTGATATGAGAATCACGTGGAAATTTTCCCTTAGTATTACCTCGACTCCCTTTAACAGTACGGTGTTCCTATGACTCAACGGAAAGTAAATGAAACAAGAGAACTAAAGTCTTGAGGCTTCATAGTCCTTGGATCAATATGTTCATGGTCACACCAATTTCCTCATTTTCAAAGTCTTCAAGAAGAGCATCAAAGTCTTCAGCTGAGGACATACATTTTTAGGGGTCGACATTTGTCGCATATATCAAACTCCTCAGTGACTTATAGAACTTGTGTACACTCACAAATATATTAGTCTCTTAACCTATAAGTCTTCCATATACCAAAATCACTAAGGGGCACTAGATCAGCTTACAATCTCCACCTTTTTGGTGATTAATGACATATAGGTTAAGTTTTCAACGGGGATAAACATATGAAGTGTAAGTACAAAGTTTGAGGAATTTGATTGCAAGATATAGAAGAACTCCCCCTGAAGATGTGCATATCATGGAGATCCCCCCTACATCTTCTAATCCAAACACACATTTAATATATAACACAAGGAAATTGAAATGCATGATGGAAAATGGTGTCTGACGAAATTCAGCACATGTGCATTAACGAACTTGAGGAATAAGCATGTGGAAAGCAGTTCAAAAGGGTTAGACCACCATTGGACATAAGTTTACAACTCATCAAACAAACACTTATGAAGAACGAGGGTTATAACTTAAACAAAAAACATCCCATATATAAAGGCCTGCTTGAAGACGAACTCAAAGTTCTTGTCGGGGTCATTTGTTGATGTAGGGATCATAGCAGTGTCGTCAAGGTCCTCAGCTTCACCTGTCTCGTGTGATGAAGAATATGAGCTGGTGACCAGCTGAGGAACTTCAACCTTCCTGAATTTGTTTGAAGGAGGGTGAGACCAATGAAAGTCCTGCTAAAACTCTATCTCCTTGAGTTCTTCAGGAGTCTTGAAGTGCGAGAGGATGGCCCAGGTGCGGTCAAAGATTCCATGCACATAGTAGTGGTTCTTCCACATAGAATTCTGCGTGACAGTCATGTTTTGAAGAATTGAACCAAACTGGCGCATGACCCACTTGTGATTATGAGAAACTTTTTGATGAAGACTTATAAGAAGTTCACGAGCAACCATCACACGAGGGACAGAGGCTTGAGGATGATCTGTGGCCTTGGTAGCAGAGTCCTATGTAGCAGAGTCGATATTGGTGGAATAAGATGCAGCCTTGCATAACTGGCCATCCAATGGACAAGTGCCTTCTTCAATAATAGGTTTGCCCTTCTCATCAGTTGGGGATATTTTCCTTTTGAGGACTTCAATCGGAGGCAAAAGACTAATGTGATTCTGAAAATCAGCCTTGTATGGGATTGAAGACCTTTTTCTGATGAAACTCATGATCCAAGGAGCATAAGCCTTCAAGTCAAAAGGACACTGTCACATTTGCCAATGTCCTCATGAAGAAATTGTGAAGATTTATGTGAGTCCGTTGAATGATGTTGAACAACAGATTCTTCATGATGCCAACAACTTCATCTTCTTCAGAGTTGTGGCCCTTGATAAGACTGAGGGTTTTGGTCAGTATGCAATAAATGGTTCTGGGCACATACAACAAATCCTTCACCAGGAAGGTGGTTCTTGGAGCTTGACACTGTGCCAAAGGCTTCATCATCACTTGCATCGGATGGTTTGGAAGTTCAGGTTCCTCATATATCCGTCTAACGCCTTTTGAGGGATGACTGACTGGGACAACATGAAGCAATTCAGTGGCAGGAGCCTTGAAGTGAGTGTGCTCCGTCATCCAGTCCAGAAACCATGTGTTAATGTCGGAGGCTTTTCTAGAGATGTGTAAGGTGGCATAAAATTTAAGAATAAGTTCTTCATTCCAATCACATATGTCTGTGCAGGTTGGAAGGAGTCCCGCTTCATGAAGAAAATTCAAGACTAGAGTGAACCAAGGGATGGACTCCATATAGACATGAGGAATTTTCCTGTGTTGGAAGACTTTGTTATTCTCTTAAAGAATAGAGGCATAGAAGTTTACTTGATGTGCAGTCCATAACCTCTTCCTCCTAATCCTTGTTGGATTTTCACATGTGAAGAAATGATGCTGGACGAAGAAATTGGCCTTGTTGAATTTTGGCCTCTTTGGGCACTTACGACTTAAACAACAATAGGATTTCAACGAGGAATAAGAATGCTCACACCTCATTACCATGCTATAGAATATTTAGGTGAACATACAGTTAACAACCTCTAATTCATGATACTCTTACTAATAATTAATCATGCACTCTTTCCCATTCACATTACCACATTAATATCATTAACTCAAGATTGCTCTTTTATGTGCTATATGAAGGTTTTGATTATGCACTCTTTGAATGCCTATTATTTTTATACTAGTCTTATAACCCATGAAAGTTACCTTAACTTTGTATTCAATCTCAAATAAATATAACTGAATAATGGAGTGCAATTATTTCTTTGAAATCTACACACCATAGTGCTCTAAAAGATATAAGTGAAGTACTAGATCCACTGCTTAGCTCAAAAGATATAAGTGAAGCACAAAGAGTAATCTAATAAATCATGGTGATCTTGTATATCTCTCAAGTAAGTGTGTCCAACAAACAATTATTGTGTAAAACTAAAAAACTAAAACAAACGACGCTCCAAGAAGAACTCATATCATGTGATGAATAAAAATATAGCTCCAAGTGACATACCCATGGATTGAGAGGAAAGAGGGGATGCCTTCCGGGGCATCCCCGAGCTAGACACTTGAGTCTTCCTAGAATGTAACTTGGGGTGCCTTGGTAATCCCCAATATTACGCTCTTGCTGCTACTTATTCCTTCATCCATAGTGATAGCACTCAAAACTTGAAAACTTTAGCACACGAAACTCAAGAGAAACCTTTGTGAGACTCGTTAGTATAATAAACTTATAAAATACTTACGTACGGTTATAAATTTATTATTATTTTATTATTGCATAAGGTCATTTATTCTAACTTCTTCATGGCTTATACCCCCTGATACAATCCATAGTATCATCAAAACAACCAAACTAAGGAAGCAAAAACAGAATATGTCAACAACAAAACAATCTGTAATGATCTATAAAGGAAACCATACTAATGTATCTCAAAAAATTCTGCACTGGATGCTAAAGTTTCTGTTTTTACATCATATCGATTCTACTCATTATGCAAGTCATCCCATAGGCTTTACTTGGCACAATAAATAATTTAAACACAAAAACACAATCATTACAATAGCAAAAATCATGTTATAAAATAAAAACAGAAATTTAAAAGCAAAAAGATAAGATAACTATTGGGTTGCCTTCCAACTAGCGCAATTGTTTTACGCCCCTAACTAGGCATAATGCATATGATTCAAGTGTTGGACCCCTTCATGTCCTTCAGAATTAGTTCCTCCAAAATTTTACTTAATAAATCACTTTTATCAATCCTATTTGAAGACTCAAGTGCTCAAAAGGATTTATAATATCATCACTAACATCACTATCATCATAGCGATCTTCATATAAGACATGGATTTCATCAGTAATAGGTTCCCTAAGAGTATTTTCATGCCAATCTTCACTAAACCCTTCATTAATTACTTTAGCAATCCATTAAAATTTCACAAGTGTGGAGGAATAAGGATTGCGTTAATTCTTCGGGAAGAACATTCCTCCTCATATTCCTACTAAAACCTTGATAGTCATTACATTCCAATCTACGCATAGCATCTTTGAGAGGATGTTCAGATTTTTTTTCCATAGAAGGCAAAAATATATTTCGCTTCACACATAATATAATAAAATTCATGCATAAGTACATTGATATTAAATTTCTTAATCTGAGGATCGTATATGCTAGTAAGTCCCAAAAATATCTTTTGAGGCATAGGATGGAGATGCACAAACTTTCTTTCTAACTTCAATATAAGCATGTGAATAGCATCCACATAAAAAACAAATTCATCAAGTATGTATCCTTTAATAAGAGGGAAAGCAATCGAGTCCTCAAGAAATTCTTGAATAACATGCTTTCCAATAATGATCCGACTGCCCATGTGATAAATTTTGGAATTTAGAACCATGTGAGTGTTACTAGTAGGAACTTGAATTTTAGGAGGATCATGAGTGGAATCGATAAATTTTTGTGTGTCCTCATCCAAGTGACTATCACTATATTCACTAGCACTCTCAACAATAACTTTCTAAAATTCGTGCATGATAGCAACTTTAAGCAAACGTAAGACGCAAAACAAGTAAACTAGCAACTAGCAAAGTTATATATTTTTGTAATTTTGATTTTTTTGAAGAAAGCAAAATATAACAACAAATAAAAAGTAGAATAAGTGAATGCTAATTTGTGTGAAGGTACTTGATAGTAGGTTGGTGATACTCCCCGACAACAGCGGTACAAATCCTTCTTGATACTTGTGATCTACGTTGGGTTTTTCCACAAAGAGGAGTGGGTGATGCAACACAATAGCACGCAATCCCTGGCTTCAGCGGCTGCACACAAAGAAGCAAACATTTGCACCCAACGTAGGCAAGAGGGTTCTCAATCCCCTTGGACTTGTTACTTGCAAGCTAATATGTAGTGTGGATGGTAGTAGATAATTATTAATTGCAAAAGAAAATAGAAAGTAAATAAGAACAACAAGGTAAATGATATTTTTGTAAATATATATTTGTATAGACTCGGGGTCCATAGTTTTCCCCAGTGGCATCTCTCATGAAGTAGGCATACGGTGGGTAAACAAATTATTGTTGGCCAATTGATAGAAAAACACATAGTTATGCAATATTTATTTACAACAATGATCATGTGTATATAGGAATCACATCCATAATAAAATAGGCCGACTCATGCCTGCACCTACTACTATTACTCCACGTCGAGAGCACTTCTATGCTTGCCTCTCTAAGTATGATGTACACAAAAAGAAAAATCAATCAATATGAATTACCCCATAGTTTTATCCTTAGTGGCAAAAATACAAAGACATGTCGTGTCCCTTCTTATCATTGGGATATAGAGCACTGCCAGATTGAACCCACTACAATGCATGCCTCCCACCAAAGTAATGTCAACCTACTTGGCGAAATTATTTGAGTAGATTGGAGAGATTTACGAAGCTATAATAATCATGCAAATAAGAATCGTAATAGATTCCAAAGAAGACTCAAATCTTTCATCATGAATAATTTCAACATAAACGAACAATTCATCAGATCCCAAAAAACACACCATACAAGAAGATTAGATCGAATAGATCACCGTGAAAATGAAGTGAACTTTGAATTAAAGATCAAGAGAGAGAGGGAGACATTGAGATATCCCCATAGATAATAACTACAGACCCGTAGGTGTAACAACCAAGATACGATCATATCGTTATTTTGGCTCGAGGGCCTCGACAGGAATAGAAGCGCATCTCGTCGTTTCTCAAGAATGAATATCATTACAAGATGTAAAGAATATATGAGTATATACAATTGTCTTACACTCACCACAAGCTAAATCATGATCACATCAATACAACAACATATTCAATCCGACTACGAATGAAACCAAACGATAAAATGACATCCATCTTTGCTATCCCAGGACGCTATTCTGGAACCCATCCTAGATCGATGAGGAAGAACACCAAATCAAACAAGCATCGTGCTCACATCAAAGCATCGTATTCCCTGTACCTGCAACTGTTGTTGTAGTAATCTCTGAGCCATAGGGACTCAATAATCTCATTTCCAAGGGTATCAAGACTAGCAAGGCTTAATGGGTGAGATATGGTTAAGTGGTGAGGTTGCAACAAGCACTACGCATTTTTTTGAGTGGATAACTTACGAGTACAAGAAAAAATAGAAGGGTGGTCTACGCATAATCGGACGTGAACTAGTAATGATAACTAAGAGATCCTGAACACCTACTTATGGTCAAACATAACCCCACCATGTTTTCTCTCGGATCAGAACTCACGAGTAGAGATAGTCATGGTTACGCACACGGTTGGTGTATTTTATTTGAGTTACTTTAAGTTCTCTATGACCAGATGTTAAACAAATTTCCAAGTTACCACATAACCGCAGACACGTATCTCAAGTAAGAGTTTACCCTGCAGGGGTGCTCCAACTCATCCATTATAAACTAGCCACATGCTACGTCAGAAAACCTCAACCATGGAATACCCGCAGTATTCTCAGAATCCCGGTGGAAAACCTCAACCTCGAGATAGCCCAAAGTATCCTCGGAAAGTCATGCACAAGACATTCGAGAAAGGTAAAATAAATCCACCAAGAGCGCCCGACGTGTCAACGAACCCGATAAGAGCCCCGTATCTCATTCTCGGGACACGACGCATGAACGTCGCATATAGTGGCCTGATAGAAATCTCCTGAGTTGCCCGGGTTGGCCCCGCACAATGCTCTATTTCAGACCAACACTCATGAGGAGCACTGGACCGGGGGTTGATTAATTATTCATGTGTTCATGACACCCTATGCTAGTGTATTAGTTATTAGGCAAATGTAGTACCAATGTTGGGCCTTGCTAGAATATTTTTATCCCTAAACGAAAATCAAGGGGTCCCCATAACAACCAAGCATGTTAGGAGCACTCAATATGGAACATAACACCGGTACACAAGTAACTAGGATGACAAGGGTGGAACAAAACACCGAGCAAAAGTTCAAGCCTTGCACCTTTTACCAAGTATATAGGTGTGTTAAATTAAATAGCAATAATATTGTGATATCTAAAAATATCCATGTTGTCACATGAAAGCAACTTGCACCTGCAACTAACAATGCTATAAGGGTTGAGCAAGCGATAACATAGCCAAACAATGGTTTGCTACGATGTAGCAGGGTAAGAGGCTTTTCATGACAGTGTTGGGAGGTTGACATACAAGTGGTAGGTAGTAAGACATAACAATAGAAGCGTAACAACTAGCACAACAATGATAGTGGTGGTATCCAGGGAAATGATCATCTTGCCTCAGATCCCGCTTGGAAGAAGAACAAATTCGTGAAGTAGACGAACGGGCATAGTCAAACGAATCATCACACTACAAACGCTTTCGGAACTCTATCATGAAGAAGCAATCCGAAAACAAACAATCAACACATGATAAAGACCACAACATATGCATGCCATCATGCACAAACAAATATGATGCATGTCCATTTAATGATGCATGACATGGCAAAGCACAACAATCAACTTCTACACATTAAGTGAAGCTCAATATGCAACGAGTCGCAAAATTCACGAAACTTCATTTGAATTATTTAGTTCACTCCCGTTTACACAATAATAAATGTTGTTAAACATGGCAAAAGGTGAAGGACAAATAAACTATACTATCTAGGCATCTTAAATGAGGTCGGAATCAAGTTATAGTATTTCCGAAACGACCCCATATGTTAATTTCAAAATTGGTCAAGATCCGAACTAACCATATTTTATATTTATGAAACAGGAAAATAAAGTGTACCATGTGATTCTACTCGTTATTTTAGTCAATTCAAAACGGAGCTACGGTCTAGAAGATATGACACACAAGATGAACATGTCATGAATGCAAATGCATGAAAATGACCACCACACGCATTTGAAAACATGGATGCAACAATATATTATAGAACTACATGAGATTATGGGCAAGTTTCGTAGAGGACATATGTTCAAAATGGAGCAACGATTCAACAAATATAACTAACATAAGTTATTATTAAAATCTATTCAAAACAACAACATGACATTTTGCGTACATCAAAGCAACAAGCTATGGCAATATAAAGTGCACAAGACATGGTGATGTATTCTACATTATGCAAAACAATTCATATCATCATAGCAAATTGATTAGAAGCATGGATCACTAGGAAATAATCTCACAAGATGGCTACTTCAACACAATTTCAGACTTAGTGAAAATAGCAGTTTTCAACAAAGTAGTCTTTTCACGAAGGCATATTAACGGCAATAAAACAATGCTATAGGGCATATCATGTCATGAAAATTTACATCATGGTAGAAGACATGTTGCACTACATTTCATTCCATACTGGCAAGATCTAATTATGCACAAAAACATGTATACCATCAACACAACAAGGCAATTTAAAATAATCAGGTTCTCAGACTTAGTGAAAATTAGAGTAGACATGTGCAGTTGTTTTTAACAAGTTGACATGTTTGACAACATCTATGATGCCAATCTTATTAATGCAACCCAATGGCACAACATGACAGCTAATAACTTGCTTAACAAAATATTCCATGGAGGCAAACTCAAAGGAGCCCTAGATCAATGCCTAATCACATGGCAACATGGCAACAAAATATAACAGATTCCAGACTTAGAATTATCTTAGGCATATCAAAACAGCAACATTTTTACAGCATGTTGACAACAATAAATTAACACCTAAACATGGATTATCATGGCAAACAAAAAGATCTGGGGCTACTCTACATGTCAAAGGGCATATCTCATGTTCAAACATAATTCATATGATGCATGGATTTAATGACACGAAAATAACAAAAGGACATCGCAGCAAAGTAACATACACACAAAATTACTCAAATGACAAAACTAATTGCAAAGATGGATTCAATGAATTTTTTTACCCCGAAAACATATCTAATATGTGGGTGCTTACATTAAAAAAACAATGGAACAATTTGCATGATTATGACATAACCCGTTTTAGCAAGTTATGTATGCAAATTAATACAAACAATAAGTTAAACATTTTTAAACATGGATGGAGTGGGATACAATTAATCTACACAGAATTATACACATTTTTCATATATAAAATATCTTAATTCGATGTACGGTTAATTAATTATTAGCATTTTAAAATGATGCATTTTTCTGAAATTATGACATGTCATGGATAATTGAGAAATCCCCAGGACATAAAAATGATATTGGGTCGAATCTGTGATCTGGGCCAATAGCAGTTTTTTTTGAGGTGTTGGGCCAACAGCAGCTGAGTGCACAATAGATACACAACGCTCGTGGAGCGAGATAGAGGCAACAGTGATGGGCTCGGGGAAAGCTCACCCTGGGCCGGGCCTTGGAGATGCTGGGCGAGGTGGCTGCGGGCATCCGGGCAGCTGAGCCTTGGCAGAGGAGCAGGCTGGCCTGGCGCGGTGCAGGCCCAGGCGCAGGGCGATTGCCTCCCTTGTGCTCCCACACACGAGACTGGTGGCCATGACTGCTGCCGCGTCAACGGCGGGGTTTGCCATCGCGGATCCAGGCGGGACCGGCGAGAAAGGGCAAGGGCCGGCTGGATCCGGTCCGGCGGGGCCAAATCTGGCTGGGGGATGACGGCAGGCGGCAGGGTCTGTGCAGTAGCGAGCTCCTGATGCGGCGGCAATAGCATTCCTGTGGTTGCGAGGCAGAGGCTGGCCAGCGCGAGGCCTTGGAGGCACGAGAGGGATGCGAGGTTGCAGCTGCAGAGGCACTACGTCGAAGCAACGTGGCGGCAGCTGGGACCTCCGGCGAGGTCGCGGTGGCCCGCGGGGCTGACGAGGTGCTCGGGGCAAGGCAACCATGGGAGGTGCTCCTGCGGAAGCTCGGGGTCGGGGCACAGATGAGCTTGAGCGAGCCTCGTGCGGGCCGAGGGTGTGGAGGGTGACAAGTGGCGGTGGTGGGATGGCTTGGTGCGGAAAATGAGGGGGTGGGGGTGTTAGTGTTTCATTTTAAGCAGGTAGGCGTGCTATTTATAGGAGGGGTTTAAGTGTGTCGGAATCCTACAATCGTGATTCGGTGGCTCCGGTCAGAGGGGTGATGGAATTCTCGCGCGTTCGTTGGTTATCGTTTAGGGGTAGTTCGGGTCACAGGGCCCACATAGTTCTTCTCCTTACCCATTGATGCTATCAAACTACCCTTGAATGATATAATTAACAATAGGGATGCCAGCGGACGCATAGATAAATGGGTCATTGAGCTCCTTCCTTTTGAAATTGCCGACAAGCCACGATGAGCTATTAAATCTCAAATGCTGGCAGATTTTCAAGCCGAATGGACAGATGCCGAGCACCCCAGGGAATATAGTACATACTCTCATTGGACGATGTACTTTGATGGATCCAAAACTTTGACTGGACTGAGGGCTGGAGTTATTCTCACATCCTCCACAGGCGACAACGTTCGATACGTGTTGCAGAACATGTATGCTAATTCCAACAATGCAGCCGAATACGAAGCACTCTTGCACGGTCTTCGAATGGCAGCATCAATGGGCATAAAACGACTTGAGGTACGGGGAGACTCCAACTTGGCCATCTCCCAAAGAAATGGCGAATTCGATTCCAAAAACCTAAAGATGGTGGCATACAGAAATGTTGTCCTTAAGATATCCGCATGGTTCGAGGGGCTAGAATTTCACCATGTCGCTAGAGATAACAACCAAGTCACCGATATACAGGCCCGCATGGGGGCCAAACGTGACCCTGTCCCAAAAAACACTTTCCTGGAATGGCTCTTTAAGCCATCAGTGGTTTGGCAGGACGATCATAAGGGCGTTGGTGTCACCAGCGCGGAAGAGGTTGTTCCCCCATGAACCAGATGACCAAATCATCGGCGGCTCCGTAATGGACGAAACGCCTTTGGCTGATGAGGTCATGGCAGTAATCGCGCCATGGACCGAGCCCTTCCCTGCCTACCTTCTTCACAAAGAACACCCCGATGATCAGATGGAGGCGTGACGCATAATGCGGTGATCCAAAGCCTATCAAGTCCATGAGGGTGAGTTATACAGAAAAGCACCACCGGAGTACTACAGTGGTGCATATCTGAGGAAGAAGGGCGGCAGCTCTTAGCCGAAGTCTATGCAGGAATGGGCGGCCACCACGCCGCGGCAAGGGCCCTAGTTAGCAAGGCCTTTCGGGTTGGTTTCTTCTAGCCCACTGCTCGAGCGGACGCCCAGTCACTCATCAAGCACTGCATGGGGTGTCAACTTTTCGCAAACCAAAGTCACATGCCCCCAACAGCTCCTCGGACTATTCCGAATACCTAGCCCTTTGCAGTCTGGGGGCTGGATATGGTCGGACCACTTAAAGGGGGGACCGAGAAGAACAAATACATACTAGCCATGATTGACAAATTCACCAAATGGATATAGGCAAAACCTGACAAATCAGCCAAGTCTGGACCAATAATTGACTTTATATTCGGCGTGGTACACCGTTACAGCATACTGCACAGTATAATAACGGACAATGGATCCAACTTCACGGACCAAGAGGTCAAAGACTGATGCACAAAATTGGGCATCAAGCTCGATTATGCATCAGTGTATCACCCGCAAACCAATGGACAAGTTGAACGGGCAAATGGCCTCATCATGTGTGGTATTAAACCATGACTGGTCCAATCTCTGCATGAGTCCGACTGCCATTGGGTAGAGGAGGTTTCATTCTGTGGGAACTACGCACCACCCTGAATAGATCAACGGGATACACACCGGTCTTCAGGGTGTACGAGGCAGAAGCAGTCCTCCCCTGTGACATTATTCACGACACGCCAAGAGTGCGCATGTACAAGGAAAAGGAAGCCGAGTTAGATCAACAGGATGACCTAGACGCCTTAGAAGGAGAGCGCGACATAGCTTGGGCTCGTTCTGCTTTTTATCAACAGCGGGCCCGACGTTATCAGAGTAGGGAGGTCAGGGCAAAAGCATATAATGTGGGTGAAGTCGTCTTACGGCTCCCGAAGAAGCAGAAGCATAAACTCAACCCCAAATGGGAGGCCCCTTTCATAATTGACGAAGTACTGGTGGGAGGGGCTTACCGTCTTCGGATAACCGCCTTGAACCGCCTTGAACCAAACCCATGGAACCGCCTTAAACGAAACCCATGGAACACAGCTCGTCTACGATGCTTCTAAGGATAAACCAGTGTCTTCATAATATTTACCCTTTACCTCCTTTTCTTTCCTTTTTCTTTATTTTTTCCTTTCCCTCCCACCTTGAATTTTTGGCAGGATTGGTTTTTTTCTTTTCTTCCCATGCCTATGTTCAGTTCAACCGATCTTGTATTAAGATTTTCAGCATACATCCTTAACTGTCAAATCCGAACACAACACCTGGGGGCTTCCTCCTGAAGCCAATGATTTTATACTCTAAGCATCTATTCACGTTTATGGTGTATGCATGTTTTCCTTGTCGATCTTGAAGCCATTATATGCATCAATTCGAACTAAGATTTTTTCCAAGCTGGGTTGCCTCGCTCTTATGCTTACCCTCTACGTTCCCGACTGTTTGGCTAGAGGGTAAAAGGAGCACCTCTGTGATTGTTATGATCGGGTCATCCGGATACCTACCTCAGATGGGGGAAGCCAAAAGTTGGCTATCTTCAGTAGAAAAGTCGTCGGCTATGACGGGAACAACAAATAAAATTATGGTTGTTATCACCATTACTCGGGCTTCTTTCCTCGCAAAAGCCATTAGTCGCATACTAGCAGTATATGACCTTACTACCTGTGATTTATGTAGTAACCTGAAGGAAGGTACCGATAGAGGTACTATTTTCCTCGAAAAATGTTTCTTACTCTAAGCAGTAATATAACATATCTCCTTGTGTGTTTTTTGTCTGTTCGGACCAAATGGCGGGATTGCCTGGTTCCCCGAACATAATTCACTCTTCTCGAGTGATATTTTAAGGAGCACTCCCAAGCTCTTAGCACGAGAGGTCGAAGCCGATGGCCGGTTAAGAAAAAGTTTACAACACAAGCGGAGCAATTTTTTGATTATCAGTACATAGTTACATACAATCATACATCTGGCTGCTGGTCGAGATTGTCTATTAAGGCATCCAGGGAGAAATCTTCCTGTGAGAGACGAGCAGCTACATCACTTGGTCGTACACCAAGTGAAGCGACACTTCTTGCCCATCAGCTCCTGCTGGTGAGGGATCACTAGAAGAGTGTCTAGAGGGGGTGAATATACAACTAGCAGAAAATTAAAACCTAACATTTTCCCAAGTTAATTGGTTGGCAGATTTTAACAGTTTTAGCGACACTAGCAAGTCTATATACCCTACACATGCATGTCAACAAGTATAGCAGCGGTAAGTAAAGACATTGCACATGAAGTAAAGAGTTGAGATATGGAGATCAAATGCAATTGGACACGCAAGGATTTTTCCCGTGGTTCCGATAGGTGGTTCTATCGTACGTCCACATTTATGGAGTCTTCAGCCCACTAAGGGTAACAGTCGCGAGAGTCCACGGAGGGGCTCCACCCATAAGGGTCCACAAAGTAGCAACCTTGACTATTCCATAACGGCTTCCGTGCACGAAGGACTAACCTCACTATAGTGGATCTTCATGAAGTAGGCGATCTCCTTGCCCATACAAACTTCTTGGTTCACTCCACAGCAAGAAGTAGGAGGATCCCAAGAGAAACCTAACCAATCTAGGAGGCACCACCCTCAAAAAGGTAATAGGCTTGGTAATGGTGATGAACTCCTTGCTCTTGTTCTTCAAGATGATAGACTCCTCAACACACAATCACTCTTTCACAGATATGGCTTGGTAGAATAGATGGGATTGGTGGAAATCAACTTGCGGAGGCTAGAAATCAAGATCCATATGGTTGGAGTGGAAGATCTTGACCTCAACACAAGGGTAGGTGGTTCTCTTTCAGAAAACTGATAGGATAGGTATGGAATACTCCTGAGTGCTTCTCTTCTGAGTAGGTGGTGGTGAAGGTGTATATATAGGCATCTCCAAAAATCCAACCATTACACACAATAAGCTAGACTCGGTGACACCAATGTGTTAATCTCTGTGGTACCGAAGTGCCCAAAAGGTGGCAACTTTTGAGTCTCGGTGAGACCGATATAGGAATCTCGGTTGCACTGATAAGGTCACCGACGATCAGAATGCTCAATTTCGGTGACGTCGATTCAACAATCTCAGGGGGACCGAAACTGTGAACTTTCATAACAGAAAATTGGCAGCCCGACTCGGTGGCACCGAATGTAGTATCGGTTGCACTGAAAGGCTAGGGTTTAGCTGAGTCTGTCTAGGGTTTGGAATCGATGGCACCGAATGTAGAATGTTGGTTGCACCGATTTTGAGTGTTTGGCTTTGGAAAGAGTTTGGTGGGAGAGATTGTGGGTGTCTTTGGTGACTATCACTTGTGCACGTATGAACATTTTGTTCACCAACAAAACCTTACCCCCTTTTAATAGTATTAGCTTGGACTCAAAGTTATTTATCACAAATGTAAAATGTACAGTCCTCTTTCTTGAAGCTTACTCAATCCATTTCCTTGCATCTTGGGGTATCTCCACAATCCTTTTGCCAACCCAACTCTCCATGGACTGTTATCTAAAACATACTAGATAAAAGTATTAATCCAAGAGACAATGTATGTTGTCATGAATTATCAAAACCACAAAGGGAGCATGTTGTGCTTTCAATCTCCCCCTTTTTGGTAATTGATGATAACATACAATCAAAGCTTCAAATAAAGATATGCGTGAATATAATGAAGACTTTGAGAGACACATGACTTAGATTTGCTCCCCCTAAATGTGTGCAGTCCTTTAAAGGATAGTTGCTTTGGAATGCATGGACACACATATTGATGAAGGGATATAAGGAGTCATGTGTATCCTGGCTATACGCATCAAAATATACGAATGAGATGTATCCTCGTTCAAGACTTCACTCTTGCGAACAATATGTGCAAGAAGCAAGAAATCATGTTGATCAAAGATGTGATGCATATACTTACCTTGAGTTCTTGATCATTCTAGTAGTAAAAACACACTTGAGAAAACAATGTTAGGAAACAAAAGTGTCATTCTACTAATATAAAGACAACAGAACTCAGAAGTAAATACTATAAATTGATACTATTAGATATGGAGAACATATAGAAACTAGTAATCCTTAAGATTAATATGTCTCCCCCTTTGGCATTAATCCTTTAGAGCTTTCTCCCCTTAGATATGAAAGTAGTAGTTCATACTCTCCCCCTGAATCTCAACATTTAGATATTGGGATTGGATAGGGTGAGAAAAGTCTAACATGAGAAATCAAATAAAATAAATACATCTTTCTCCAAAACATACTTTTCTCCCCTTGCGTTGGTATTCTCCCCTTGTTTATATAAGTATGAACTTTCGATATTCTCCTCTCCCCCTAAATCATATCTCCCCTTTCATAAGCATGTATCTCTCCCTTTAGCATGACGCTTTGTTCTTCTCCCCTTTGGCATTAATTTCCAAAACGGTCAAATTTAGGAGTAGGTACAGGGATCATTGACAATGAAGGGATCCTCGAGAACAAGGGTCATTGTGAGTAGGGTTCATATAAAAGAACTGAGGGAATCATTGAAGGTAACTTCTCTCCCTAGTAAGGGTTGTTATTCTCCTCCTTTTAGCTAGGGATCCTTGAATAAAGAATTTCTCCTAACTGTTGCTTGTTATTATCCCCCTTTTTTAAGGATCATCGAAGTAATAGAAGAAGGACAGATAAGAGAAGAAAAACAAATCGGTGACTCCAAGACAGATAGATCGGTGGTACCGAGATTTTGTAGTGCAGCTTGTTTGCAATTTTGGTAGGACCGAGATATCTGAGTCGACGGCTCGGAGGCTAAAACATAAATAAAAGAATAAGAGAGCAAGCTTCTGTTTTCAAAGAGTCAAAATAAAATATTTCCAAAAGAAAAGTTAAGGGCATCATCTAGAGAATATTTGAGTGGTTACTAGAGATCATGCACATAGAGAACAAACCACACGAGATTCTTAACAAGTGATGGGCGGTGACTAGGTCACCTATATTAGAGTATATTGACTTAGGAGCCAAGCAAGAATACTTGATCATAGGTCATGCTTTATGTTAAGCTCAAAATGGGGTTACCATTTTTCGATTAAACATTTTAATGTCTTCATATCACTTGAGTTGCTTTAGCTCATGACTTGGAGTAAAGCCTTTTCAAGGATATGTGAGCATACCTTTGAGTGATGTTGATGACGTCGCTCGTAGGTGAACTTTTTGAGGATGCTCGAGGTTGATTAAGAACATCTTGAGTTGGGAGCAATCCTTCTTGTTCTAGTACACTTGTTACCTACAAGGGTTACTCATGCAAGGAAGAACAATAGGTATATCCATTTCACATGATACCAACTGAGATTTTGCAATAATGATCAAGTATATGTCAAGGATATGTTTTTGTTGTCTTCTTACTTTCATCATCAAGAGGGGTTGTGGATACTTGGTCAAGACAAGATTGCTTACAACTGGAGTTGGTTGCAACCTCGTGGAATGAAGTTCTTCCAAGTACCTACAAACGATTAGATGCAATACAAGGGATCATAGAATTCCATGGCATAAGATAACACGTTAGCAATATCTTGGAAGTATCAAGAAGGTTCATGCCCTTGCAGGCATCCGAGTGAGTCTAGCTCAAGTTTGAAGCATCAATGATGTTCAACTCACTCCTCAAGTGACAAAAAGTTTTCTCATCAAGTGGCTTAGTAAAGATATCGGCCAATTGCTTGTTAGTGCGAACATGCTTAATATTAATATCTCCTTTGGCAACAGGATCACAAATGAAATGATGTCGAACTTGAATATGCTTAGTTCGAGAATGTTGCATAGGATTATGACCAATCTTAATAGCACTTTCATTGTCACAAAGTAATGGAACATTTTTAACATGAATTCCATAATCCTTAAGCATTTGTGTCAACCATAGTAACTGCGCACAACAAGATCCAACAGCAATATACTCAGCTTTGACAGTAGATAGAGATACCGAGTTTTGTTTCTTGGAGGACCAAGACACGAGAGATCTACCTAAAAATTGACAAGTACCCGAGGTGGATTTTCTATCAACCTTGTCACCGTCATAGTCCGAATCGGAATAGCCAACAAGGTTAAAACAAGATCCCTTGGGATACCAAATGCCAAAGTTTGGTGTTTGTATCAGGTATCTCACAATACGCTTCACGGTCAAAAGATGACACTCCTTAGGTGCATCTTGATATCTAGCACACATGCAAACACTAAGCATAATATTGGGACAACATGCACATAGATATAGCAATGAACCAATCATAGATCGATAAAATTTTTGATCAACCGGTTCATCTTCCTTGGTAAGATCAACATGTCCACAAGTTGGCATGGGAGTTTTCATACCTTTGCACTCCTACATGTTGAACTTCTTGATCAAGTCCTTGGTATACTCAGTTTGATAGATGAAAGTTCCTTTCCTTGATTACTTGATTTGCAATCCAAGAAAGAATTTTAGCTCACACATCATGGACATCTCATACTTCTCGGACATCAACCTTCCGAATCTTTCACTAAATTGAGGGTTAGTGGAACCAAAAATAATATCATCCACATAGATCTGGCACACAAATAATTCTCCATTAACTCTCTTGGTGAACAAGGTTGCATCAACTTTACCAATTTCAAAACCTTTTTCAATGCAAAACTTCGTTAAGAATTTGTACCAAGCACGAGGGGCTTGCTTAAGACCATAAAGGCCTTTACGAAGCTTGTAAACATGATTAGGTTTCTTAGGATTCACAAAACCAGGTGGTTGCTTAACATAAACCTCCTTTTCAAATTCACCATTTAAAAAGGCACTTTTAATGTCCATTTGATAAAGTGTGATATCATGGTGATTAGCATAGGCAAGAAGAATTTGAATAGCTTCCATTCTAGCAACGGGGGCATAAGTCTCATCGTACTCCATACCTTCGACTTGAGTATAACCTTGGGCCACGCGACGTGTCTTGTTGCGTATGACTTGACTTTCTTCATATTGCTTGTTCCGAAACACCCATTTGGTTCCGATGATGTTGTGCTCATCCTCGGGTTTCTCCAAGAGTGTCCACACTTCCTTCCTTTTAAAGTTGTGAAGCTCTTCATCCATAGCGTTCACCCAATCTGCGTCTTTAAGAGCTTGTTCTACCTTCAAAGGCTCAATGCTACATATGAAAGAATAATGCTCACAAAAGTTAGCTGGACGAGTTTTAGAGCGAGTGATTCTCCCGGTTTGGATGTCTCCAAATATTTGGTTTAGGGAATGGTTCTTGGTCACTTGTGCTCGAACTCGGGTCAACTTATGATTGTTGGATGGTGGAGCTTCTTCTTCATTGTCATCTCCTCCGTCTTCGTTGTTGTCAACGTGATCATCTCCTTGAGGTGGTGGTGAAGGAGGCTGTGGTGGATCTTCATGATGTAGTTCCTCTTCCTCTTCATCTTGTCGTGTACCACTCGTGGATGCTTCTATGTAATGTTGTCAGTAGCCTTGATTCGAAGTAGAAGCTTCCACTTGGGTTGACGAAGTGCCTTACTTCACCTCCTTGGGATGAATTTTGCCAATAGACAAGTCTTGGATAGCTTCCGAGGGGTCCTTAACATTTCGACTTGGCGACTTGCCAGTAGAATCTAATGGTTATGAATCTAATCATTCCTAACATTTAGGAGCAAATTTAGTACGATGATGCTTGTCAAGAATGTAGCACTTGGAGCTGAATACCTGAAAATATCCAACTTGGGGTTTGTTACCGGTGAGTAGCTCATATGTCGTTTTACCGAGAAGCTTGTGCAAGTAAAGTCGGTTTGTGGCATGACATACTGTTTCCACGGCTTCTGCCCAAAAGTGTCTTGGCGTCTTGTATTCGTTAAGCATCGTTCTAGCCATTTCAATAAGCATCCGGTTCTTCCTGTCAACAACTCCATTTTGTTGAGGTATGTACATAGCCGAGAACTCATGTGAGACACCTTCTTCGTCAAGAAAGGTATCCACATGGGTGTTCTTGAACTTTGATCTGTTATCGCTCCAAACTTTCTTGATCTTCACTTCAAACTAATTTGACGCTTTGTGAACGAAGTTATCGAAGATCTTTTGAACCTGCGACTTATCATCACGGAAAAATACCCACGTAAATCTGGAAAAATCATCAACTATAACTAGACCATAGGAATTTCCACCGAGACTCTTGTAAGCATTGGGACCGGAAAGATCCATGTGAAGTAACTCGAGTGGTCTCCTAGTAGTCATGATATTCTTAAGAGGATGACTTCCGCCGACTTGCTTTCCATCTTGACAAGCACTACAAAGTCTGTCTTTGTCAAAGATAACATCTTTAACACCAAGAATGTGATCGCCCTTGATTAGCTTATCTAGATTGCGCATGCCTACATGTCCAAGCCTTCTATGTCGAGCCAACTTTTTAGAAGGTTTTGCAATTAAACAAGTACGAGGTTGGACCTTTTCAATGAAATTAACATTATATAGATCACCTCTATGAATACCGTTGAAGACTATTTTATGATTATCAAACCGAAAGACTTGGCAATCTACTTTAGTAAATAGCACATTGAAACCGAAGACTGCTAGTCTAGATACGGAAAGGAGATTGTAGCCAAGGGATTCAATAAGCATCACATTTTGAATTGACCTATCATGAGATATGGCCACCTTACCAAGGCCAAGTACCTTACCCTTAGAGTTGTCTCCAAAGGTCACATACCTTCGAGGACCATGATTAGGCGTGATCTGTTGGAACATGTCTTTATCACCAGTCATGTGATCCGTACATCCACTGTCGAGAATCCACTCTTTTCCTCCGGACATATAATCCTTGAAGTTTGCCATTAGACTTAGATTCTTCATGATCTTTTAATGCTCGATGTTGAACAACTCATCTTCTTCAAGGTAGTCATGTTCCACATTGTCATCATCAAGTGGGAAATCCTCATCATAAAGAACAAGAGATTCATTAGAATTGTGATCATGACAATGTTCAAGTTTATGAATGCGAATGGCTTCAAAGATAATGTTGTTGATAGTGGTGACATCTCCTTTAGCACGCATAAGATCACGGAGCTCACATAGGCATTTATCTAAGTTTGGATTACTAGGCTTGATTTTGTGAAAAGCAATAGTTTTATGAAGAATTTCATCAAGATTTCCAAATGAACGATTTGGATATTGTTTCTCCAAATCAGTCCACAAGGTATAGGCACATGCAAAGTTCTTCAATTGGGAAAGCACGAATCTTGGTGGACCCCTAACAATAAGATTGACAGTTCTTAGGTTAGCAAGCATGTTAATTTCCTCTTCGTGTGTGGGGTGCAATTTATCAATAGGGATCACATAGGGGTTTTCAATATATTTTTGCAAATGGAATTTACAAAATAGATCAATCATGGCATTCTTCCGTTGACTATAGTACTCTCCATCAAGAACGGGCACTCTACAATACAAACTCTTTATACTAGACACATCCATGTTCCTCCTCAGTGATTAAACCGAAGCAATGGAGACCAAAGCTCTGATACCAACTAAGGGATCACTAGAAGAGTGTCTAGAGGGGGGGGGGTGAATAGACTACTAGGAGAAAATTAAAACCTAACCTTTTCCCAAGTTAATTGGTTGGCAGATTTTAATAGTTTTAGCGAGACTAGCAAGTCTATGTACCCTACACATGCATGTCAACAAATATAGCAACGGAAAGTAAAGATATCGCACATGAAGTAAACAGTTGAGATATGGAGATCAAACGCAATTGGAGACGCAAGGATTTTTCCCGTGGTTCCGACAGGTGGTGCTATTGTACGTCCATAATTATGGAGTCTTCAACCCATGGAGGGTAAAGATCGTGAGAGTCCACGGAGGGCTCCACCCATAAGGGTCCACGAAGTAGCAACCTTGACTATTCCATAATGGCTTCCGTCCATGAAGGACTAGCCTTGCTATGCGTAGATCTTCACGAAGTAGGCGATCTCCTTGCCCGTACAAACTTCTTGGTTCACTCCAAAACACGAATTAGGAGGCTCCCAAGGGACACCTAACAAATCTACGAGGCACCACCCTCCAAAAGGTAATAAGCTCGGTAATGTTAATGAACTCCTTGCTCTTGTGATTCAAGATGATAGACTCCTCAACACACAATCACTCTCTCACAGATATGGCTTGGTAAAAGAGATGGGATTGGTGAGAAGCAACTTGGGGAGGCTAGAAATCAAGATCCATATGGTTGGAATGGAAGATCTTGACCTCAACACAAGGGTAGGTTGTTCTCTCTCACAAAACTGATAGGATAGGTATGGAATAGTCTTGAGTGCTTCTCTTCCGAGTAGGTGGTGATGAAGGGGTATATATAGGCATCTCCAAAAATCCAACCGTTGCACGCAATAAGCCAGACTTGGTGACACCAATGTGTTAATCACGGTGGTACCGAAGTGACCAAAAGGTGGCAACTTTTGAATCTCGGTGAGACCGATATAGGAATCTCAGTTGCAACGGTAAGGTGACCAACAGTCAGAATGCTCAATCTTGGTGACGCCAATCCGACAATATCAGAGGGACCAAAACTGTGAACTTGCATAACAGAAAGTTGGCAGCCCAACTCGATGGTACCGAATGTAGTATCGGCCGCACCGAAAGGCTAGGGTTTGGCTGAGTCTGTCTAGGGTTTGGAATCGGTGGCACCGAATGTAGAATGTTGGTTGCACCGATTTTGAGTGTTTGGCTCTGGACAGACTTTGGTGGGAGAGATTGTGGGTGTCTTTGGTGAATATCACTTGTGCACATATGAGCATTTTGTTCACCAACAAAACCTTACCTCCTTTTAATAGTATTAGCTTTACTATGGACTCAAAGTGATTTCTCACAAATGTAAAATGTAGAGTCCTCTTGCTTGAATCTTACCTAATCCATTTCCTTGCATGTTGGGGTATATCCACAATCCTTTTGCCAACCCAACTCTCCATGGACTGTTATCTGAAACATACTAGATAGAATTATTACTCCAAGAGACAATGTATGTTGTCAAGAATTATCAAAACCACCAAGGGAGCATGTTGTGCTTTCAGCTGTCCCAACCCGAGCCATATGCTCGGGATTAAGGCCGGTATATCACGTCTTTATCATTGCCTATGCCTCTCGTGCTCCCTCTTGACAGGCCGATGTCTTCCATAACTTGAATCGACTCAGGGCTCCCGTGAGCCGATCAACGAGTTTGTCCATCCCTTCCGGAGGATGCTCGATAGGCCATAGTGCTTTTATCATTTTCCTCATAGCCTTTCGAGCCTTCTCATGAATGGTGGAGTGTTCTTTCCGAAGGCTTCCCTAGTAGGATCCGATCTCTTCTTCGGGCCGCCGGTTAGGAGACCTATACATGAGTCAAGGCATGTCCATTACGCTTCATAATAAGAAGTACCATCAGATGTTAGAATCACGCTTACCAAACATGCCCCTCTATAATTTCTTGTTCTCTTCTTGGGCGTAGGACAATTGAGTCTGCAAGCTCTTAATTTCTTTGGCCTGCTGCTTGTTTTCCGCCTGGAGGCGTTTCCTCTCCTCAAGGTTTCATTGCAATGAAAGGCAGGCGGCCTTATGTTGGGACTCAACATACCTCCAAGATTCTCATGCTGCATCTAAATCCTTTGCAGCTTCCCTATAGACTTAGATGCTAGAAAATAACCTCGCATAGCACGAGGATATATACTTAGATCGGCAGATTGGATATACTTACCATGCGCCTCCCGGGTGAAATTCTTCACTTGGTCAAGTTTGGCCTTCACTGTTTCCACCTGTGTTTGGCTCACCTCTAGTTCCTTGGTTAGTTGCTCGTTCTGCTACCTTGAGGCTTACACCATCAAAAAAACAATACGCGGACCCTTAATTCAGTCGTTCCAACCAATTCAAGGCTTAGGGGCTACTGGGTTTACATGGGTGTTTGGATTCTTATAGTCGATCACTCACCTGTAGGCTGGACGATATCAGTTTGAGGCTTCCCCGAATCCATCTCGAGGAGCTCCAATGTGTGTGTCAGTCGAGCATAGAGAATTGTAATCTTGTTCGGACCAGTGATTCTAGGTGGCACAGGGATTCTCGTCGTGACCGGTGATTCATAACGCTCTCTACCTCGGATTTAGTAACTTATACCACGTCCCCGGAGTCTTCAGGGGCCTGATTGACCCTAGGGACCTCTGCAGCGGGTTCAGCATTAGCAGAAGACATAGAATTGTGAGCAATGTCGGACACCCTGACAACATCCTCGGCAGAAGATGGACGAACTCTTTGCCTGAGTATTTCGACATAAGATCTCTTCTGACGCTCTATTGAGCGTGATAAGAAATTAAGCACCGAACAAAGTACCTTTGAGTTGAACGAATGGTCGGGCTTGTCCCCACGACTCGCTCACTTGACGGATCCCTATTGCTACCCGGTTCGGGCATTGCCTCCATAGTTAATGCTTGTGGCGCAGACCGATGATGCTTGGGAGCAAGAGTTGGTGCATTTGGGTCGATAGAGGGTACTTGCGTTTTGCGGGACGAATTTTTCTTCTTTTTGCCTATAGCAGGGGAAGGGAATGATCCGGGGTAATCAACTATGATAGCCACCTTGGAGCGGTCGAGGCTCTCTTGGTAGAAGACCCCATCTTCGAACTCAACTGACAGATCTGGGTCGTCATGAATCCCCAGATCGTCGTCAAGATAATAGCTCTCGGGTTGGGGGGGGTGCAGACAGTTAACTATCTCGACGAAGCACCTGCATTCCTGTTCACACAAATTAAAGGCTTCAGTCAAAAAGGGACAAATTGAAACCCCGAATTCGGGTCAGAGGGTCGAAAGGCTCACCCATTCGATGGGATTGTGACTTGAGTAGCCCTACTTGGTCATTAGACAAACAAAGTCTTCTTTCTCTCCTTTGTATAGGTCGACAAGTGTGGCAGCTAATGATGTTTGATCGGCAGGGTCTAGCTATCGGGAGCGAGTGGTGTCGTTTGTCCCGTTGTAACACCACAAAGGGTGTATTATTTGCTGAAGAGGTTGAACGCACCGGGTGATGGCGGCGGCCATGACGTCTATCATGGTCAACTTGTGATGGGCTAGTACCCTTACATTGGCAGCCAAGCGTTACACTTCAACGCTGTCCTCTTGGGATGAGCTCTTCGGTCGCCAATTGTACCTTTTCTTCAAGGGGCGTCGGAGTATTCGGGAAAACCCTCCGAGATGGATCGAATAGGGGAACGTCCTCGATATAGAACCATTCCGAAGACCATTCTTTGTACTCCTTTGGTGTCGCCACTGGATACCCCGTCCCGGTTATGCGGCATATTTCGTCTCCTTCGACCTCTAAAATTGTCTTATCCCGAGTGCGAGGGGCGAGGCATAAGTACTTCCTCCACAATTCAAAGTGTGCCTCACAGCCCAGGAACATCTCGCAAAGGGCGACAAAGCCCGAGATATGTAGAATGGACCATGGGGTGAGATGATGGAGCTGGATCCCACAGAACTCCAATAACCCCCTCAAGAATGGATGAATGGGGAATCTAAAACCCCGCAAGAGGAAGGGCACGAAACATACTCGCTCTCCCAGTTGAGGATTGGGGAAGTTTTCCATGAAGGCTTCACCATTGAAAGAAGTCAAACCGGCACGGGTGACCGCTAGATCCAAGGAAGGAAGATACCCTTGGGTGTCGAGGTTGTGTAGTCAAAAGAGGGATACATAACAGCTTGTCCAGTGCCCGGGACGGGAGCTGTAAGGCCATGAGGAAGAGCCAGGGGCGCTCACCATGTTCTTGTGGTGGTCTCTCGCTGAAAGTTTTCTCTCATGGGGAGGAAGAAGAGGATGTGGCCTAGACCACGATTTAGTTTGTTTAAATGGGTGGTGCCTCCTTTGGTGGAGGGGCAATCTTGTAAAAAGCTGCTGAACCGTTCGTGTCCCCTCGGCGTGCGAGGATCGAGAAGCGCTGACAGTTATTACAATGGACCCTGTGAGTTTGTGATGCTTCCGATTTCGCCGATGACAGGATGGTTGCCGAACAAGAAGGGATAGAGGGACTCGCCTCGCAAGCCGAAGACTTTGATGCACAAGATTGTCTGGATGTTATACCTCGGTGTTGGAGGCTAGTCTGGGGCTACTGAGGGAGTCTTGGTTTAAGGGGTCCTCAGATGGCCGACTTGTTTCTCATGGACCGGACTATGTGGTTTGTAGGCTGAGCATTGGATGATCAAAGGCCCCGTCGCCAGGGTGGAAGCTTCATGGAGTCATGGCGTGTCCTCTAAGTTTTCGACAGTATATAGACATGTTTTTCGCTTTGATGTGCAACCGACCATGTGTAAACCCTAGTAACCCCTACGTCTATATAATCCTAAGGGTTTTAGATTGTAGGGTAGGGAAACTCGTCTAGGGTTTTGGCTATTCGATGTGTAGGTAGATCAACTAGGGCATTGGGTTTTACCTCCATAGGAGGGCCCGAACATGGGGAAACATCATCTCGTTCGTCTTCTGTTACCATCGATCCAAGTCTCACAGCTCCGGACCCCTACCCGAGATCCACCGTTTTTGACACCGACAAGGGGGGGGGCTAGGATAGCGGGTAGTGGTCTATATAGAATGGGCCAGGTGGGGATGAGAGGGAAGGTTCATGGCCCATGATATTATTTCAGCACCAAAAAACATCCGACAATATAAACCAATGATGGTGCCACTATATATTTAGCGGTTCGGGTATCAAAGGACCTCTGAACGTGAAAAAATTTGGCAAGTGGTCTACCTATAATAAAAAAAAGACGTCACGCCATGTTTGAACCCATTCCGAGAAGGTTTATATACATTTTTTTAAAACAATATTTTAACGATGCCACGGGTACGTGTGTGTGTTGTTGGTCTTGGAACGGTCGACGACACGAATAGAGAGAACTGGCAACCATGAACGGATGCAAGTTTTCAAAATGACGGGCCAAGCTATGGAAGATCTCATGCGCTGAAGGCCAAGGCAATTTCCTCACCCAAAGAAGAAGAGTTTGACAGTAGTCTTGGTGATCCTGAAGAACTGAGTCAGGTGCTGACAATGCTTGTGAGGAAATTCTAGAAGTTCTAAAGGAGAGGCCGGTTTGGAAAATCATCAGCAAGTGGCATGAATAAATCGGAGTATTCATCAAGCAATTACAAAAATAGAACTTGCGACAAGTGCAAGAAGTTTGGCCACTACATTGCTGATTGTCCTCTCTAGGAAAAAGAATCAAAGAAGAAGAAATACAAGGATGACAGTTTTGATGACTCGACAAAAAATAAGAAATCTTCAAAGTGCTCATCTTCAAAGTCCTCATCACACAAGAAGAACAATTCTAGAAAGGCTCGGGCTTTCATTGGCAAGGAAATGGATTCTAAAGAAGAATCTAAAGAATATGAATAAGAGGAGGAATCCGAGGAGGAGTCAGACTTTGGTGTGGCGAGCCTTGCTCCCAGTACTGCTTTTGTCGTCAAGTCTATTTTCAACGATGAAGAAAATGATGACATCAAAACTCCAATGTCAATGACGATGACTTTGCTCCCACCTATTGCTTCATGGAAAAAGGTGCTAAGGTATCCAAAAATCCTTCCTTCTCTGATTCAAGTGAAGGTGAAGGTGATGAAAATCTAAACCCTAGATATTCCATACTTGCTAATATTGCCACAAAATAACATGTTGCTTTGGAAATGATTTAGAAACTGCTAAACAAAAGCGATCAGGAAATGGATCAAACTCAAACTCTGACCGATGATCTCAAAAGTCTTCGGTCAAAGCATGATAACCTTTGGAGTCGTCATGAGATCCTCATAGTTGATCATGAGAAGCTTTCCTATTAATTTCTTCAACGGAAGAAAGATCTTGAGAAACTTAGAGTGTCTCATGAGGATCTTCAAAGGGAAAAAACAATTCTTTACTTGCTAAAGAGATCAGTACCACTCATGAATATTTTGTTCCACCTTGTTTCAAATGCATCGAACGTGAAACTGCTAATTCTTCACCTGAATGTTCAAATGATTCTACGCTGCAAATTCTTCAACTGTTTCTATGGTCACAAATTCCTGATCTGAGGGTATCACATGTGTCATTCAAAAAAATGCAGGCTTGAAGGAATTGTATGTGTCAAAGCACATTTGCTCCCTTGGTGGTGTTGGTAATTAATAAAAACATATATGTCATTGAACTAATGTTTCCACTAAGCATGTCTTAGGAAAAGTTCAATGATGGGTTGGCAAAAGGATTGTGAAATTCCCATGGATGCAAGGAAATAGATTGGCAAAGCTTCAAGCAAAGGACTCTACATTTTATCTTTTGTGAGAAATCACTTTGAGTCCATAGGAAAGCCAATAATATTAAAAGGGGTAAGGTTTTGTTGCTGAAAAAATGCTCCTACGTGCACAATTGATAGTCACCACATACACCCACAATCTCTTCCACAAAAGTCTGTCCAAAGCCAAACATCCAAAATCGGTGCACCCAACACTTTCCACTCGGTGCCACCGATTCCCAGCCTCACACAAACTCAACCAAGCCCTAGCATTTCGGTGCAACAGATTCCAGTTTGGTGCCACTCAGTTTGGGCTGCCAACTTCCTGTTATGCAAGTTTACAGAATCGGTCCCACCGAGTTTTGTGAATCGACGTCACTAAGTTTGGCAATCTGACCGTTGGCCACCTTATCGGTGCAACCGAGTTTTATGTATCGGTCCCACCGAGATTCAAAAGTTGCTACCTTTGAGGCAACTCGGTACCACCGAGATTTGCACATTGGTGTCACCTTGTCTGGCTTATTAGGTGTAACGGTTGGATTTTTGGAGATGCCTATATATATCGCTCCTCTACCACTCACTCGAAAGAGAAGCACTCAGAATAGTTCCCCACTCATACCTACTGATTTTTTGAGAGAGAGCCACCTACTCATGTGTTGAGATCATGCCATTCCATTCATACCACATGAATCTTGATCTCTAGCCTTCCCAAGTTTCTTTCCACCAAATCAACCTCTTCCACCAAGCAAAATATGTGAGAGATTGATTGTGTGTTGAGGAGTCTATCATCTTGGAGCATAATACCAAGGAGTTCATCGACATTATAGAGCCTTTTACCTTATGGAGGGTGGTGCCTCCTAGATTGGTTAGGTGTTGCTTGGGAGCCTCCTACTTCGTGTTGTGGAGTGAACCAAGAAATTTGTAAGGGCAAGGAGATCACCTACTTCGTGAAGATCTACCCCGAGTTAGGCTATCCTCCGTGGACGTAGGCCATCTTGGTATAGTCAAGGTTTCTTCTTCATGGAACCCTCCATGGGCAGAGCCCTCCGTCAACTCTCGCGACCGTTACGCTCCGTGTGTTGAAGACTCCATAAACGTGGATGTACGATAGGACCACCTATCACAACCACGGGAAAAATCATCGTGTCCCCAGTTGCGTTTGATCTTCCTACCCTCTCTTTACTTACATGCTTGTCTTTACTTTCCGCTACAATACTCGTAGACATGCATATGTTGGGTGTACTTGACATACTATGGATGGTAAAATATGCCAAGACTTAAAATTGGGAAAAAGTAGATTATTATTTTGTCAAGTAGTCTAATCACCCCCCTCTAACACTACTTTCGATCCTACAAGTGATATCAGATCATTGGTCTCCATTGCATTGTTCTCACAACCTGGGAGAGTATGGTGTCTAGTGAGGGAAATTATCACCATAGAGGTCCGTACTTTGATGACACTAATTTTGCTAGTTGGCAGCACAAAATGAAAATGCATTTGCTTGGTCATTACCCTGCTGTTTGGGTTGTTGTTCATGTTGGAATGCAAGATGAATTCTTTGCGGAAGGAAGGGAACAGGATCACGAAGCGAGTGCAGATGAATTGAAGATGTTGCAACTCAATGCTCAAGAATGTGACATTCTCTTCAACTGCCTACGCCTTGAAGAATTCAACAAAACCAGCCTTCTTGAGAATGCAAAAGAGATCTGGGATACTTTTATTGATATGCATGAACATACAAAATCCATGAGAAAATCCAAGTTGGACATTCTTGAAAGTCAACTTGACAAGTTCATGATGAAGGATGGTGAAGGAGTCGTTGAGATGTACTCTAGGCTAGCTCTCATCACCAATGAGATTGTCGGCTTAGGAAGCGAAGAAATGATGGACAAATTCATCATCAAGAAGATACTTCAATCTTTGGATGATAGATATGATACCGTATGCATATTGATCCAAATTATGCCCAACTACAAAGATCTCAAGCAAACGGAAGTGATTGGAAGGATTATTGCTCGTGAGATGACACTCAAGGACAAGGAAGAGCTTCACCACAAGTCTAGCGGTGCTTACAAAGCCACAAGTGATGCTCCCGCTAGCTCAAGCGACAACCTTGTCACAAATGAAGAGATAAGCTCATGGTCAAGAAATTCAACAAGTTCTACAAGAATTGAAGGAAAGATCGAAGCTCCAACTCAAGATATGAAGAGAAGCATTCGTCAAGTCATGACCGAAACTGCTACAATTGTGGGAAGCCCGGACACTACTCAAATGAGTGCACAACTCCTTACAAAAGGAAAGAAGAGTCACGAGGAAGACGAAGCTCAAGAGACGAGTCACCTCGAAGAGAGAGAAGGAGGAGGGATGGTCGTTATGAACGAAGACTCTCAAGGAGAAGTGGGAACTTGGAGAAGAAGGACAAGCACACGAAGAGCTACTCAAGAAGAAGACATCAAGCTCATGTTGGTGAATGGGTTTCCGGCTCCGAATCCGACAACCACTCCGAGAGAAGCTATCACTCTAACTCCAACTATAGTCAAAATGAAGGTGTTGCCGGACTTGCACTAGTGACAACCGACTCCTACGACATATTTGATTCACAAAATGAAGGGAGTAGACGTTGCTTCATGGCTGAAATCCCCAAGGTATCACACCCCGAGTATCTTTATTTCAATAGTGATCAAGATGACTTGTTAATTGAAGATGACTTGCTATTTGACAAATCTAGTAATGTTAGTCAAAATGAACTTGCTAGTACTCACTCTAGTCTAGTTAAGTCGTGCGATGGCGATAAGTTGGAAATAGAACGACTAACTCAAGAACTAAACACTTTTAAGTTATCTCACGAGTCTACTCTACGAGATCATAGAGAGCTTGAAAGGACACATGAGAAGATCCGCTTCAAGAAGCTCAATATAGAGCAAGAGCATGAGTTCCTTAAAGCTATCAATGACGATCTTCGAAAGAAGACTTCCTCTTATCTAGCCAAGCGACTTCTCTTGTCTATGTTCATGCCACAAGTTAAGTGTAATAAAGCTAGTAACAAAGGAAACAAAGGTCCTTCAACTAGTAGCAATAAAAATGATATATCCAATGATATTTCTTCTAGTAGTTCTCTTGATCCCACTAACTTTTCTCTTAGCCAAGTTACACTTGAGCAAGAAAATGAACTTTTGAAAGGGATTATAGAGAAAGGTATCTACAAGAGTCTTGAAGGGTGCAAACAATTTGAGGCGATTGTACACAAGCAGGGAGGATACCGGAAGAATCGTGGTGTTGGCTACTTCAACGCTAATGGAGTTGAATGGGAAAAAGGTCAATACCCCAATCCAAAGTTTGTTCCTTAAAAGGAGAAGTATGAAAATACTCTCCCCAAGGGAACAAAATCTCTAGATGACCTTCCACCACGAGAACCCAATCTCAAGGAAAAGAACAAGGTTCAAGATGACATTGACTCATATGAAGATGAATCCTGAGCTTTGGTGAAGTGGGCTCCCAAGGCTACTACAAGCTTATACAAGTGCTACTTCAACACTAGGGATCCCGTTCAACTTGATGTGAGTCCCCAAGAAGAAGAACTTGAGAAGTACTTGAGGGGTGACTCCGCCAATGAAATCCACTCATATTCATTATTGGCAAGAACTAGTTGCAATCAACACCAACATCATGCAATAGTTCAAGGAGTCACACATCCCCTCAAAGGTAAGCAAGGGACAAGGTAATCAACAAATCAATGGATATCATCATATATGTTTTGCATTCCATGTCCATAGATATCCTTGTATTTGTCTCTTGTGTGTTGGTACTAACCCACGTAGGTGAGAAGAGTAATGAAACAACGAGGATGTTCCCAACTCTTGGTGATCTTCATCAACCCTGAGCATCCACCACTACTTCACCTACATGAAGTCTTCATCGACAAAACCCAAGTTTAGTTTATCCCTCCTATGGGGATGTCACATCAAGGGGGAGCTTTACTCGAAGACTTGAGTTAAAGCATCTCACAGTATGTGACAACATTAAATGCTTTATGTAAAAGTGGTAACCTCACTTGTGGTTAAATGATGAGTATGACCTATGATCAAGTATTCTTACTTGGATCCTAAGTCAATATACTCATATATAGATGACTCTGTCATCACCAAAGTGCTTGTTACATGCTAATATGATTGTGCATGTTTGCCATGTTTTCATTTGACATCTTATTGTGTCAGCATGTTGGTCTGCACTTATTTACTCATTCGAGGATATACAATTGTTGATATTTGGATTTTGATTTTTCTTTTGCCAATTGGATATACAAGAATGCCTAAGACCACTCCTCTAGCTATCTATGCTTTCTCACCTCATATTCTATTCATGTTGCATCACAAAATTTGAACAAGTACTTTTAGATCTCTCGGTGTGGGGAGCACTCGTAGTTCCGAATCAACAAAGGACCGACCATTAAAACCTCCTAAGTGCATCTCGGTGGAACCAACTCAAAATTCTCGGTCTCACAGAATGCCTAGGGTTGATCTGGTTTTTCAATCTCGATACTGCCGATTCCATATTCTCTGTTACACCAAGTTTCCATGTCAGCTGATAGTTGAGAAACTTGGTGACACCGGAAATTTAGAATTGGTGTCACCGATAGTGATGGGTATATATGTTGTGGACCCCGAAGATTTGAAAATCATTCTTCAATCGTCGTGCCTCAGAACCCTAACTACCGAAGAAGGACCCTCTGGTTGTTGCCCTTGTCTCCCCGCACTCCTCCACCGTTGGGATCTTCACCATCGTCGGGAATCTTCGCCGGCATCCACGCCATAGCAGATCATCACTAAGCTAGGGTATGGATTCAACCCTTCTTGCACTCCCCGCCCAAATATTGCGCAAAATAGTTCAATTTCTCCATAAGCCACCATTTGCAAACTGCTCCATTCACATAAAAACACCATAGTGTAGCGAACGATCAAATTTCTAGGGTTTGCTTTCCGCCCGGTGAAACTTGGTGGAACCAAAGTGAACAAATTGGTGTTACCCATTTGTTATCTATGCTGCTAAGAACTTTCTTGGTGAAGCCGAGTACTTCTTTTTGGTCTCACCGAAAGGAGTGCCAAGTTTCGGCTAATGAGAGAGTCAGTCTCGGTAGTACCAATATTTTTGCTTCGGCTGTACCGATTTTCATATGACAGACTGTAAATGTAGGAAATTCTTTGTTCAAACTTTCAAAACCCAGCTGCATTTTGTGATGACTTATCCTATTCACTCTTCTCAACTCTATTCACAGGGTCATACATGTCAGATGCCGAAGATAGCCATAATCTGTAGGACCAGAATGTTGATATGAGTTCAGGCACTAGTCCTGAGTCCAGTTCTTCCTCAGATCTAGGCACTCCTAGTTCACATGGGTTGCCCAAAGCTGCAACAAGGACCAGGAAGAGACTCAATTCAGTTGAAGAAGATTCTGATTTTGTGCTGGAGGAGGTTCTTGCTAAAAAGCAAGAGAAGGATGCAAAGAAGTCTGCAAATGAGGCCACCCCATCTAGGAGGGTTGTCAGCAAAGTTTATGCACCTCTAGAGACTTTTAGATCACATGAGAGTGCTAGGGAAACTATGTTTGTTGAGCTCGCAAGGAAATCTTTGCCTAAGAAGGCAGGAGAGAAGAAGACAAACAGGAAGAGGATCATTCATGTTATAGGCAGGCCAACCTCTATGTTTGAGGATCCAAAGGAGGATGCTGGTGCTACTGCTGAGGAGGAGGAGGAGGAACCTGTTGTCAAGGCCCCTCCCAAGAAGAAGCAAAAGAAGCTTATGGAAGATGCTATGCCTAAGCCTGGCCCCTCTAAGAGCACCAAGGTTGTTGCAGGGAAGTCCGAGAGCACTACCAGAGATATACCTGCTATTGAGAAGAACAAGACATCTACTTTCATAGAAGTAGATGATGATGATGCTATGTCAGTTTTGATGAAGCTTAGACCACTAGTAGAAAACAGACCTTTCGTCCCGAGCTTTAGTCCCGGTCTGGTCACGAACCGGTACTAAAGATGGTATTAGTCCCGGTTCGTGTCGGCTACAATAGCTAGGAGCAGGGCGACCTTTAGTACCGGCTCGTGAGGGACCTTTAGTACCGGTTCATCTCACGAGCCGGTACTAAAGGGGGCGTGGCAGGGTTTTGGTCAGACATGGGCCCCGCTTGCACCTTTAGTACCGGGTGGTGTCACCAGCCGGTACTAAAGGGCAACCTTTAGTACCGGCTGGTGACACTAGCCGGTACTAAAGACTTCTGACATATACATCCGTCCGCAGCCGATCGAAAGAGCTCTGTTTTGTCCCCTGTTCTTCTTCTTGCTCAAAGCTCATCCTCCATTTTGCCAAGGATTTGTCAAGATTTAAAGGCACCCCATCTATCCAAGTGTTCATAAAGGTTAGCAACTTTGCTCCTTCATCTCTTGCTATATTAGCTTGTGGTATGCTCAAAGATATGTGATATGTGATTTGTGGGAGTTTATTTGATTTATATCCACTTTGAGCTCAAATTAACTTTTTAGCTTTCATATGTGTAGGTGTGGTTTATTTGGTGTGCCTTCCCATGTTCTTCTTCTTGCTCGAAGCTCATCCTCCATTTTTCCAAGGATTTGTCAAGATTTAAAGGCACCCCATCTATCCAAGTGTTCATAAAGGTTAGCAACTTTGCTGCTTCATCTCTTGCTAGATTAGCTTGTGGTATGCTCAAAGATATGTGATATGTGATTTGTGGGAGTTTATTTGATTTATATCCAATTTGATCTCAAATTAACTTGTTAGGTTGCATATGTGTAGGTGTGGTTTATTTGGTGTGCCTTTCCACCATCCCCTGCCGTCCTAACCACCGTACATCGTCCGCACCGTCTCGTCGCGGCACTGGCCACCTTGGTGAGCCTCTTGTTCTTCTTAAAATCTTGTAGAAAAATTACTTGTATGATTTAGATAGTTGTGTGTACGATTTACTTACTTGTATTATTGTTAGTTATTCTATAGTGTAATGGTTATGGTATCCGCCCACGTCAGCCCTCGTCCAGTCTATGATTCAGATGTGGTATGTCGTTAATTATCTTTTATAACTATTTCACACATCAGCTAATGTCTATGACAATTAATTATGCCACCAAATTGACGTAATTTTTATCTATAGGAAATAGTTGAACCCGAAATTCCAACCGACTATGCAATTCTGCTCGAGAAATTAACACAAGCTGAAAAAGAAATTGATCATTTGAAAGAAAAATTGAAAAGAACTGAAGATGAGAAGATGGGATTGGAGTTGCATGTTGCCGATATCGTCGATGATCACAAGAACAAGATGGTTGGAATGCGCTTGAAGCTTAGAAAGATTAGAAAATATGCCATTGATAAAGAGGCTTGGTATCATTATGCTGTTGGCTCAATTTTTACTTTAGTTGCGATTATGATCGCATTTGTTGTTGTATTCACATGTTTTAGATAGTTGGTGTTGCTTTATGAGATGTATATGTATGAACTATAAGTATCCATTATTTGCAGTAATAACATTTGGTCACTGCTAGCTCTACTTTTGGTTGTTATGTGATGATGAAGTTGTATTAATTTGGTCACTTCGATGTTGTGTAGTGAACATGAGCCGACAATGGATGTACGATGAACGACTAAGTCCAGGGTTTCATAATGGCCTGCATGATTTTATTCATGTGGCTGAGACAAATAAGCAGAATGGTTTCATGTGTTGTCCATGTCGTGACTATAAGAATGATAGGAATTACTCTACCTCAAAAACTCTTCACTACCACCTGCTAAAGTCCGGTTTCATGTTCGACTATAGCTGTTGGACCAAGCATGGAGAAAGAGGGGTTATAATGGAAGACAATGAAGAAGAAGAGGAGGATGACTACTATCCTTTCGCTGATACAACAATGGGGGAAGCTGAAGAAGAGGCATCAATGGGGGAAGCTGAAAAAGAGGCATCAGATGAGCCCGCTGATGATTTGGGTCAGGTCATTGCTGATGCAAAGAGAAACTAGGAAAATTATAAGGAGAGGTTGAAGTTGAAACGCGTGTTAGAGGATCACAAGAAATTATTGTATCCAAATTGTGAAGGTGACCAGAAAAAGCTGGGTACCACGCTGGAATTGCTGCAATGGAAGGCGAAGAATGGTGTAACTGACAAGGGATTTCAAGAATTGCTGATAATGATTAAGAAGATGCTTCCAAAGGATAACGAATTGCCTGAAAGTACATACGAAGCAAATAAGGTTGTCTGCCCTCTAGGATTAGAGGTGCAGAAGATACATGCATGCCCTAATGACTGCATCCTCTACCGTGGTGAGGAGCACGAGAATTTGGATGCATGCTCAGTATGCGGTGCACTGCGCTATAAGATCCCCCGCGATGACCCTGGTGATGTGGAGAGCGAACGCCACAAGAAGAGGGTTCCTACCAAGGTGATGTGGTATGCTCCTATAATACCACGGTTGAAACGTTTGTTCCAAAACAAAGAGCATGCCAAGTTGTTGCGATGGCACAAAGAAGAACGTAAGAAAGAGGGGATGTTGAGAGCACCCGCTGATGGGTCGCAGTGGAGAAAAAACGAGAGGGACTTCGAGGACTTTGCAGCTGACACAACGAACTTATGGTTTGGTCTTAGTACAGATGGCATGAATCCTTTTGGCGAGCAGAGCTCCAGTCACAGCACCTGGCACGTGACTCTATGTATCTACAACCTTCCTCCTAGGTTGTGCATGAAGCGGAAGTTCATTATGATGTCAGTGCTCATTCAAGGCCCTAAGCAACCCAGCAACGACATTGATGTCTACCTAAGGCCACTAGTTGACGAACTTCTACAGTTGTGGAAAAAACCAGGTGTGCGTGTGTGGGATGCACACACACAGAAGGAAATTGACCTACTAGCGTTGCTATTTGTAACCATCAATGATTGGCCTGCTCTTAGTAACCTTTCAGGACATACAAACACGGGATACAATGCATGCACACACTGTTTAGATGATACTGAAAGTATATATTTGGATAAATGTAAGAAGAATGTGTACCTGGGACATCGTCGATTTCTACCGATCAAGCATATCTTAAGAAATGCAGGCAACCATTTCAAAGGTGAGCCAGATAACCGGAAGAAGCCTGGCCTCCGTATTGGTGAATATATATTTGATATGGTCAAGGATTTACAGGTAATCTTTGGAAAGGGCCCTGGCGGACAATCTGTTCCGAATGACGCCAACGGACACGCCCCCATGTGGAAGAAGAAATCTATATTTTGGGAACTTTAATATTGGAAATCCCTAGAGGTCTGCAATGCAATCGACATGATGCATGTGATGAAGAATCTTTGTGTGAACCTACTAGGCTTCTTGGGCGTGTATGGAAAGACACCAGATACATTGGAGGCACAGGAGGACAAGCAAAGAATTAATGAAAAAGATGGCATGCCTCCAAAGCAGTATCAAGGTCCCGCCAGCTACGCTCTGACGAAAGAAGAGAAGGAAATCTTTTTTGAATGCCTGCTCAGTATCAATGTCCTGTCTGGCTTCTCGTCGAATATAAAGGGAATAATAAATATGGCAGAGAAAAAATTTCAAAATCTAAAGTCTCATGACTGCCACGTGATTATGACGCAATTACTTCTGGTTGCACTTAGGGGACTTCTACCCAAAAATGTTCGATTAGCCATTGTGAAGCTATGCGCATTCCTCAATGCAATTTCTCAGAAGGTAATCGATCCAGAAATCCTACCAAGGTTACAGAATGACCTGGTCCAATGTCTTGTCAGTTTCGAGTTGGTGTTCCCTCCATCCTTCTTCAATATTATGATGCACGTTCTAGTGCACCTAGTCGAAGAGATTAACATTTTGGGTCCTGTATTTCTACACAATATGTTCCCCTTCGAGAGGTTCATGGGAGTCTTAAAGAAATATGTTCATAACCGTGCTAGGCCAGAAGGAAGCATCGCCAAGGGATATGGAACAGAGGAGGTTATTGAGTTTTGTGTTGACTTTTTTCCTGACATTAAGCCGATTGGTCTTCCTGAATCGCGGCATGAGGGGAGACTGGGTGGAAAAGGCACATTAGGAAAGAAAGAAGCAATAAATATGGACGGGCATTCTTTCACTCAAGCACACTACACGGTTCTACAAAATTCCACCTTGGTGACTCCATATATCGAGGAACACAAGGATATTGTACGGTCCAAGAACGAGGAGCAGTCTGACCCCTGGATTGAACGTAAACACATGGAGACTTGTGCCAGTTGGTTGCAAACAAAGCTCATCAATGACAACGATGTTCCAGATGAACTGTACTGGTTGGCCAAGACACCAAGTTCGACTGTAATGACTTTCAAAGGGTATGAGATAAATGGGAATACATTTTACACGATCACCTAAGATAAGAAGAGAACCAACCAAAACAGTGGTGTCCGCTATGATGCAACCAACTTTGAAGACACATATTATGGTTACATAGAGGAGATATGGGAACTTGACTATGGACCTGATCTTAAGGTCCCTTTGTTTCGGTGCAAATGGGTCAAATATACTGGAGGAGGGGTACAGGTACACCCGTAGTACGGAATGACAACAGTGGATCTCAACAATCTTGGATACACAGATGACTCATTCGTCCTAGCCAATGATGTGGCTCAGGTTTTCTATGTGAAGGACATGTCTAGCAAACCGAGGAGAAAAAAGATAAGGAAGCGAATACATCATACGAAGAGCCAAAGCGCCACATAGTTCTTTCAGGGAAAAGAAACATTGTGGGAGTGGAGGACAAGACAGACATGTCCGAAGATTATGAAAAGTTTCATGAAATCCCTCCCTTCAGAGTGAAGACTGAACCAAGCATCCTGTTAAATGATGAAGATTATCCATGGTTACGGCGCAATCAAAAGAAAGGGACAAACACGCAGAAAAAGTCTTACACCGCGAGATCCCACTCTGGGATGTGACCGGCTTCACCATCATCACTCTCTACGTATTTATGTGAAGGACATGCATGCATTTCCTAGCTAGCATGGTATATCTTTGTAACAGTTTGTACACGAAGTGCATCTAGTTTTTGCCGTAACCCTCTCAACTCTCTAGAAGTTGCTATGTGGGTGAAATTAGTACCGGTTGGTATCACCAACAGGTACTAAAGGTCTTCCACCACCAGTCCACGCAGGCAGCCACGCGGAGGGCCTTTAGTACCGGTCCGTGGTCCAACCGGTACTAAAGGTCTGGACCTTTAGTCCTGACCCATTAGTAACGGTTGGGGAACCGGTACTAAAGGTCCATCCGGCCCGGGACTATAGGCTTATTCTGCACTAGTGGACCTCACCTTCCTGAACACAATGCCAGCCACCTAGTTGCCAAGGATATGAAGAAGAGGAACGATTCGGGTTTGAGGTCATGGAGAGCTATTGATCCATATGCTTAGAGGAGAAAAATCGTTGTGGACTATAGGTTCTACACCAAAGAGCAGCAGGACTTGTATGAGACTGTCTTACTTGACAAGAGTCCTACAGTCAGTGATATGAGATATGTTGACTGGAACTATATCAAGGCAAATGAGGATTGTTTCCCATGTGTGCAAGACAACTTCCACTGGATTGGCCTAGGCAAGTTTGTTGGCAAAGAGTTTACTGCTTGGAATGATGAGATGACCATGTAGTTCTACTCCACTACTCACTTCTATGGAGATGGCAGGATAGTATGGATGATTGAAGGAGCTAGATATGAATGTACAATTGATGAGTGGGCTACCATCTTAGGAGTCCCAGAGGTTCAGGATGGTGACTTGGATGTATACTCTAAATCCAAGGAGAGCCACAATGCTATGAAGGATATGTACACTACTATCACAACTGCTAACTTGCAATCACACAAGTTAGGATCCATTTACTACCTCCAGGCAAGCCTCCGTACCATGAACACTATCTTGAGGCATACCTTGATGCCTAAGTCAGGAGATGAGAAGATGATTTGTGGCTACAACATCAACATGCTTATCCATCTGGACAGTCACACCAGGATTCAAGTGATGGATTTGATTGTAGAGACAATAAAGAGGGTTGCTGCTGACCAGAAGCGCTCATGCTTCTAATGCACAAATTTAGGGGGAGCTCTTACTTATCACATACTTCTCAAAGCGACGATTATATTCATTGATTATATCATATGTCGAAGCTTTGATCTATATGTTGTCATAAATTACCAAAAAGGGGGAGATTGAAAGCACATTTGCTCCCTTGGTGGTTTTGGTAATTAATACCAACATATATGACATTGAACTAATGTTTCCACTAAGCATGTCTCAGGAAAAGTTCAATGATGGGTTGACAAAAGGATTGTGGAATTCCCCAAGATGCAAGGAAATAGATTGGCAAAGCTTCAAGCAAAGGACTCCACATTTTATCTTTTGTGAGAAATTACTTTGAGTCCATAGGAAACCAAATACTATTAAAAGGGGGTGATGTTTTGTTGGTGAACAAAATGCTCATACATGCACAAGTGATAGTCACCACATACACCCACAAGCTCTTCCACAAAAGTCTGTCCAAAGCCAAAATCGGTGCAACCAACACTTTCCACTCGGTGCCACTGATTCCCAACCTCAGTCAGACTCAGCAGAACCCTAGCATTTGGGTGCAACCGATTCCATTTCGGTGCCACCAAGTTTGGGTTGCCAACTTCCTTCTACACAAGTTTACAAAATTGGTTCATCGAGTTTTGTGAATCGGTGTCACCGAGTTTGGCAATCTGACCGTTGGTCACCTTATCGGTGCAACCAAGTTTTATGTACCGGTCTCACCGAGATTGAAAAGTATGTACCTTTGAGGCAACTCGGTACCACCGAGATTTAACATCGGTGTCACCGAGTCTGACTTATTAGGTGTAACAGTTGGATTTTGGGAGATGCCTATATATACCCCTCCACCGCCACTCACTTGAAAGAAAAGCACTCAGAACAGTTCCCCACTCATACCTACTGATTTTCTGAGAGAGTGCCACCTAATCATGTGTTGAGATCATGCCATTCCATTCCTACCATATGAATCTTGATCTCTAGCCTCCCCAAGTTGCTTTCCACCCAATCAACCTCTTCCACCAAACCAAATCTGTGAGAGAGTGATTGTGTGTTGAGGAGTGTATCATCTTGAAGCACAAGAGCAAGGAGTTTATCGACATTATCGAGCCTTTTACCTTTTGGAGGGTGGTGCCTCCTAGATTGGTTAGGTGTCGCTTGGGAGCCTCCTAGTTCGTGTTGTGGAGTGACCCAAGAAGTTTGTAAGGGCAAGGAAATCGCCTAGTTCGTGAAGATGTACCCCGAGTTACGCTAGTCCTTTGTGGACGTAGGCCATCATGGTATAGTCATGGTTGCTTCTTCATGGAACCCTCTATGGGTAGAGCCCTCCGTGGACTCTCGCGACCGTTACCCTCCGTGGTTTGAAGACTCCATAAACATGGATGTACAATAGCACCATCTATCAGAACCATAGGAAAAATCATCGTGTCACCAATTGCGTTTGATATTCCTACCCTTCTTTACTTACATGCTTGTCTTTACTTTCCGCTGCAATACTCGTAGACATGCATGTGTAGCGTGTACTTGACATTCTATGAATTCTAAAATCTGCCAAGACTTAAAATTGGGAAAAAGTAGATTTTTATTTGGTCAAGTAGTCTAATCACCCCCACTAGGACTACTTTCGATCCTACAATGTGACATGCATGTACAAAAGTTTCAAAGGGCATCAAACCCTTTGTGATGTTCTCAAAAAGCAGATTCTGAACAGGAACCCTAGGAAAGAGGGTGTTGCATTTGAGAGGAAACTCAATGCTGATGGATCCTACTGGAAACCTGAGTAGTATCCCAAAACATTATGGGTTGCTGCAAAATGACCTCCTGTAGATCGATTTACTTTATCTGGCTTTACTTGTGAAACTTCATATTCCTTTGATGAGTCATTAGACTCCAACCATAATTTGTTTAAAAATCAGAATGGTAAAGTATTTGCGAGATATCTTGGAACTAACTACAGGAACAGTCCCCCTATGAGGAAAATCTGGGTTCCCAAGAGTTGCTTGGAAAGTCTTCAGATGAATGTCCACATGACACCACCAATGAAGAAAAGGAACTCCAGATCAAATTCTTCATATGTACCAATGTCTTCACTTGGACCAAATTCCTCAAATGGTCATAAGTCCTATCATTCTCGTGGTAATGCTTCTCTTTTGCCGGAAAAATCTAAGAGTTATGACTATGTTCACTATTATTCAAACCATTATGTTCATAAGTCCTTGAAGAATTTCTCTACTTATTCATATGAGTACCCTAACCCCTCTCTTGTGAAACGAAGTGCACTAGCTTTAATGCCTCCCTTCTCATATGGAGCACGCATAACGATGAACTCTTTGCCACCCCTCCAGATGTGGGTGGTGAAGAAATTGAACTAATCACTTATGCAGGGTTAGGTCTCCACACAAACTTTATTATCTGATGAATTTGCTCGAACTAATCACTTATGCAGGGCCAGGTCTCCAAACAAACTTTAATGTTTGATGAATTTGCTCGAGGCCTCAGGAAATGTTTGAAAGTATGCAAGCTAATCATATAGAAATGAATTCCTCATTTGTCCTCACACTACTTTACTTACTATGTTGTGTGATGAAATTCTATCTAATGAATTTGATATCATATTCTTCACTCTGAAGCATATGCATTCGTAAGTTGTACTAATTCATCTGCAGGATGAAACGCCTAAAGCTACCGAGTGGGTCCTCGACAGTGGATGCACCAACCACATGATTGGTGACAAGAATCTCTTGATGAAAATACCACTTGCTCGAAGCATATCGCCTATGCTGACAAAGAAAAAATGAAGGTATTGGGTCCAGGCAAGGTTGCTATCTCGAAGGACCGACACATGGATAAGGTGATGGTTGTCGAATCCCTCAGATTCAACCTCATGTATGCCTTAATGCTTTGTGATCTTGATATGGTTGTCATCTTTGGAAAATATCGTTGTGTTGTTGTCATGGAATCTGACAGATCCAAAGTCTTCGAAGGCTTTAAGAGAGGAGACTTATACATTGTTGATTTCTCTACAGGTCCTCTGCCTGCCATGTGCCTACTTGCAAAAGCTTTAGAAGGCTGGCTATGGAATCGACGACTTGGACATGCTGGCATGAGGAACTTGCACACGCTCATGAAGAAAAAGCATGTCATCAACATTGAGGGTGTCAAATTCCTCAAGGACCACCTTCGTGGTGCTTGTGAGTCTAGAAAGATGACCAGGTCCAAGAATCCCTCAAAGACTATCATGACCAGTCGAACCTTTGAATTTCTTCACATGGACCTCTTTGGCCCCACTCATAATGCCACACTAACCAATTATGCATCTTTATATGGCTTTGTCATTGTTGATGATTATTCTTGTTATACTTGGGTGCATATTATCTGGTACAAAACTTAAGCGCGTGACGTCTTTAGACAATTTTCCTCCAAGGCCATGATGAATGTCAACGTTAAGATCAAGCACATCAGTAGTGATAATGGGACCGAGTTCACGAATACTGGTCTTGATGACTATCTTGATGAACTTGCTATTACTCATGAGCGATCTGCCCCTTATACTCCTAAGCAGAATGACATCGTGGAGCTCAAGAATAGGACTCTTGTTGAGATGGCTCGCACTATGCTTGAATAATACAAGAATCCTCGCCACTTCTAGCCCAGGGCAATCAATACCGCCTGCCACATAATCGACAAGGTATATCTTCACAAATTCCTGGAGAATACTATGAAATCATCACTGACAAGAAACCAAATGTAAGTTATTTCAAAGTCTTTGGTGCTAAATGCTGGATTAGAGGTCCTCACCAGAGTTCTAAATTTGCACCGAAAGCACATGGAGGTTTTATGCTTGGTTACGGAAATGACTCGCACACCTACAGAGTCTTCAATACCTACCACAACAAGGTTGTCGAAATTGTAGATGTGCGGTTCGATGAAACTAATGGCTCTCAAAGAGAGCCTTGCCTCCCGTGCTAGATGAAATGCCTCCTGCGGAAACAAGACAACTAAAGATATCAAACCCATTGAAGAATCACTACCATATGAGGAAGTCATCCCAATCAATGAAGACATTCATGCTGATACACCTAAGGAAAATGGTGTTGAAGAAAATCCTCAGCCTCGTCAAAGTCGTCAACCTGCCCATCCAAGAGTGGCAAATCAAGTGCAGATTGACAAAATCCTCGAGGACATCAATTCACCAGGTCCCCTCACTCACTCAAAAGCTTCCCGTTTTTATAACTTTTGTGTGCACTTTGCTTTTATCTCTATCACAGATCCCACCAAAGTTGATGAAGCATGTATGGAGCCTAAGTAGATTCAAGCTATGCAAGAGGAATTCCATCAATTCAAGCTCAACAATGTGTGGGAACTTCTGAAGCGACTGGATTCTCGCAATCACAACATCATAGGTACCAAGTGGATCTACCACAACAAGAAAGAAAAAAATGGCCAAGTAGTGAGGAATAAGGCTCGTCTTGTAGCTCAGGGCTATACACAGGTTGATGAAACTTACTTTGATGAAACTTTTGCACCTGTTGCTAGACTTGAAGCTATTCGCGTATTGCCTACTTATGATAACCATCAAAATATCATCTTATATCAAATGGATGTGAAAAGTTCATTCCTCAATGGTAAACTTGAGGAGTAAGTATATGTTGCTTAACCCCTAGGTTTTGAAGACCCTAAGCATTCTGGCAAAGTCTTCAGACTCAACAAGGCCCTCTATGTCCTCAAGAAGGCCCCTCGAACGTGGTATGACACTCTGAAGGAATTCCTAATGAAGAAAGGCTTCAAACTAGGTTCACTCAACCCAACTCTTTTCACAAAATCCTATGACGATGAATAATTTGTGTGCCAAATATATGTAGACGTTATTATCTTTGGTTGTATTGACAAATGTTATAGTGACGAATTTGCCTATATGATGACTGAAGAACATCAGATGTCTATGATGGGGGAATTGAAATTCTTCTTAGGTCTTCAAATTCGGCAGCAATGGAATGGCATATTCATATCTCAAGAGAAATACCTCAAGGATGTCCTAAAGAAATTCAACATGCAAGACTGCAAAGGCGTCAAAATACCTATGTGTACCAAGGGCTACCTCTACACTGACGAAATGGTAAATATTTTGATTAAAAGGTATATTGCTCCATGATCGGCTCTTTATTGTAGTTATGTGCATCTATGCCAGATATTATGCTTAGTGTTTGCATGTGTGCCCGATTCCAAGCAACACTGAAGGAATCACACCATAAGGTCGTGAAGCATATTCTTGAATATCTAGCTCACACACCGATGCTTGGATTATGGTATCCCAAGGGCTCCAATATTTAGCTCATTGGATGCTCTGACTCTGATTATGTCGGTGATCAAGTGGATCTCAAGTCAACATTAGGCACATTTCATTTTCCTGGACGTTCCTTAGTCTGCCGGTCCTCGAAGAAGCAGAACTGCGTGTCACTGTCTACTGCTGAAGCTGAGTACATTGCTGCTAGTTCCTGTTACACTTAGTTGTTGTGGATGCAGCAAATGTTGTAAATATGCCCTAGAGGCAATAATAAATTGGTTATTACCATATTTCCTTCTTCATGATAAACGTCTATTATACATGCTAGAATTGTATTGATCGGAAACTCAAATACATGTGTGGATACATAGACAACCCCATGTCCCTATGGAGCCTCTACTACACTAGATCGTTGATCAAAGATGGTTAAGGTTTCCTGACCATAGACATGAGTTGTCATTTGATAACGGGATCACATCATTATGAGACTGATGTGATGGACAAGACCCAACCGTAAGCATATCAGTTGATCATGTCAGTTTATTGTTACTACTTTATCCATGTCAAGCATCTGTTCCTACGACCATGAGATCACGCAACTCCCTAACACCGAAGGAATGCCTTGTGTGTATCTAACGTCACAATGTAACTTGGTGACTATAAAGGTGCTCTACAGGTATCTCCGAGGGTGTTTGTTTGGTTGGCATGGATCGAGACTGGGATTTGTCACTTTGTATGACGAAGAGGTATTTCTTGGCCCAATCGGTAATACAACATCACAAGAAGCTTGCAAGCAATGTGACTAAGGAGTTAGTCACGGGATCTTGTATTACGGAACAAGTAAAGAGACTTTCCAGCAATGACATTGAACTAGGTATGGAGATACCGATGATCGAATCTCGGGAAAGTAACATACCGATGGACAAAGGGAACTGCATATGCGAATCCTTGACATCGTGGTTCGATCGATAAATATCTTCGTAGAATATGTAGGACACAATATGGGCATCCAGGTCCCGTTATTGGTTATTGACCGTAGAGTTGTCTCGGTCATGTCTACATAGTTCTCGAACTCGCAAGTTATGCATAGTTAACATTTGGTGACGATTTCATATTGTTGAGTTATGTATGTTGGTGACCGAAGGTGTTTAGGAGTCGCGGATGAGATCCCGGACATCACGAGGAACTCTGGAATGTTCTGCATGTAAAGATTTATGTATGGGATGTCATATTAGGTCTACTGGAAAAGTTTTGGTTTTTTTGTATTGTACCGAGAAGCTCCTAGAAGGTTCCGGAAACTTTGAGAGGAATTTGGAGGTCCACCAAGGGTTCCACCACATCCCAAGGGTTTGCGTGTGCTGAGGGGTGGCCCCCTATCCTTATTGGGCCAGGCACACAAGTCCATCAATGCCCATGTGGCTTGGGAGAGGTCGAAAGTCCACCTGGTTTCGGAAAGGGAGGGAATTGGACTCGGAGTCCAACTCCTCCCGCCCGGTTGTGCCCTAGAGCTTGGAGGGGATGATCTCCACACCCTCTACCTATATAGAGAGTGGAGGGGGCAACCCAAGAGCACACACGAAGCCCTTGGCGCCCCTCTCTCTCCCTAGATCGTTTTCTCCTCCATTTGCGCTTTCGGTGGCTCTAGGCCTAGCCCTGTTAGGATAGCACCACCATCGTCACCGCCATGCTGTCGCATTCTCTGAGAACTCATCTACCTCTCTGCCACCTGCTTGCTGGATCAAGAAGGCGAAGACGTCATCAAGCTGTACATGTGCCGAGCGTGGAGGTGTCGTCCGTTCGGCACTACATCGGGATGGATCATGATTGGATCGTGGGACGGATTGCGATTTCGATCGCGAAGACATTCAACTACATCAACCGTGTTTCTTAACGCTTCCCGCTTAGCGATCTCCAAGGGTACGTAGATCCATCATAGTTGTTGATCTCTATAGTTAGATCTTGGGTGTTTGTAGGAATTTTTTGTTTCCCCAAAAACAAACCCTCAAGGACTACGACATAGAAAGGAAGAATGTGCCTCTCTACTGCAACGATGAGAGTGCTATCAGGATTGGTCACAACCCAGTTCAACATTTCAAGACCAAGAACATCCAGATTCGTCATCATTTTCTTTGAGATCATGTATTGAAGGGCGATATCTCCATCGACCATGTGAACATTGAAGAACATCTGGCTTATATCTTCACTAAGCCCTTTGATGAGAAAAGATTTTGTAAGTTGTGGTGTGAGCTAAATATCTTAGAATCTTCGAATATTCTTTGAAAGGACACACATCCTAACCATATGCAAAATTGATGACTTAGATGTGCAACACATGAAGTAACATTTTTCTTCGATCAATGAAGAATAACCCTCTATGTGTGAAGAAATTAATGAAGAATTTGATTGTTAGAACCCTACGACAACTATACACGGTGTCTAAAATCATTATTCTTATACGGTGGGTCTTGCCACCAACCATAGTTCAAATTCTTCAAAGTTGAGTTTTATCGTCATTTTGCAAATTCCTCAGATTTTCAAATTCCTCAAGTTTGCAAATTCCTCAAATTTCAAATTCTTCAAACTATGAAATTGGTGTTCTTCATCGACCCGTTCCCCCTCCATGCTAAACTCAACCTTGTATGTTCACAAATTCTTCATATGCGATCTATTTGAAACCCGTTCAAAGTCTTCACTGTGTCCTTGTCAGTTGAAGACTTTGCGAACAAAACAATAAAATTTTCGATTTCAATTTTTGACAGTTGTCTCTCAAACCGATTCTGATTCCGATTCCCACGACTGGATATCCCATGATACCCCACTATCTCTACTACCCAGCACGTGGGTGGCATGCGTCGATCAGACAGTAAGGGTCACGGGCATGGATGGCCAAAATCTTTGGGCATCCTATTTTTCACCTTTGCTATAAATACCCCCTCACCCTTTCACTGTCTCCTTTACTCCGCTCAATATCTCTTCCTCACTGAAGCTCAGACCTAGCGCTGCTGCTAACTTCATTGTTGCAGGAGAGGAAGAGCTTCACTACCTCGACCTTATCGTCGTCATACTCGCATCAGTCGTGGAAATCTTCACTCCACCGACGCTCTAGCTGTCTTCCTCTGCCAAGCTATGACGTGGGAGATCTGGACTGGCGAACTTCACTGTTCTTACTCCCACTTCATCATGTTCTTCATGAGCAGTAAATAAAATCTAATTTTTATTACCGCATTTTATTCGTATGATTTCTTCAAGGTCTTCCAAAGGTGTTATTTATTCAATAGTTAATCCATAGGAACACCTAAAACTTCTTTATCCTTATTTATTTCTCTAAGCCATGATTTTCTTCAAAGATTCCTCAATTGTGCAAATTTTTAAATCTGCACAAATCTACAACCTAAGTCAAGAACACTTCATGAAATTCTTCATGACATCTATGGTCAAATTCCTCAGACTTGATAATCTTTGCAAAATTCTGAGAACGCATATGACCTCTTCAAATTCTTTGCACCTATACTCTATTCATAGGTGCAAAGGTCTGCTGATGAATCTCTAGGTTCTCATCAATTTAACTCATTTGTAGCGTGCCATGGAGAAATTTTGCATACATCTTCAGAATCTTCAAAAGTTCATATTTCTCAAGTGAAGAAAATGGCTAATGAGAAAAGACCTCAAAAAGGAGGGAAGAAGGCAGAATTGAATACTACATTTGAAATCTCCAAGGAAATATACGCTGATTACTGCACACCCGATGAAGAGATATATGGTAAGGAAACCAAAGAGAAGCGCAAAATCTGCAAACAGAGCACTGGGAGGAGATGGGCAAAGGAATGGTAGGAATACAGATATGTTACTCCCAAGTATATGTAGAAATACATAGTAAATCCTCCTTATCCAATACCTCCACCGGCTGAAGGGCAAGAAGCTGATCCCACCAGCATCAGAAGAGGTGAGGACTTTCCAAAAGAATGGGCAAACCGTCAAGCCAAATTGGCAAAGGCTGCTAAAGAAGTAGTGACGAAATTCAATGAAGACTCTGATACTGCTGAGGCCTTTGGTTCTGGAATGGCTCCAAATAAAGCCATGCAGAAGAAAATGGCTAACAAACCAAAGTCTTCAAGTTCTATGCCCTCACGACCAAGTTCTTCAACTGTAAAGTCCTTAGAGAAACCCCCTCAAGCAACTTCTTCAAGGGCAACTGAAGCAATGCCCTCTGTGGCTGCACAATCCTCAGCTGCTGCGCCAAAGTCCTCAACACCAATCCATTTTGCAATGTGTCAGCAAACCGCTGGACAATCAATTGCCTCATGGGCTTCTACAACTTCCTGAGCCCAAGCACATTCCTCAAGCAGTCCCACTCTACTGAAGATCAAGTCCACTTCAAGACGAGGAAAGCGGCCAAGTCCTCACCAGAAGCAAGTTGTATTCCATATTCCCCCAGGATCTAAGGATGATGAAGCTGATGAATAAGAACTAGCTGGTCTCATCAAGGATAGGCAACTAAATGATGCCAGAGCTAAGGGAAGCTCCATTCCCCTCATCCTAGACCGAAAAACGATACTGAACTTCATTAACATATGGCACTAGGTTCCAAACACTCCACTTTCTTCATTGAATTTGGCTATTGGAGTAAATCATGTCCTCACCCATTTCATTGCTAAAAAGAAATGGAAACGTGAATAGGCCAGAAAGCCTAAAAGGACAAGCACAAAAAGGAACATTTTTTGAAGAATAACGTGATGACTTTGACTCGTGAACAACTCGTCACAGTTCAATCTGAAATCAAATGCCTCAATGAAGAGAAGAACCGCTATGATGCTGACTGGAAAGGCACAAAAGCCAGATTCGTCAAGGCAGCCAATGCTACTATCAAAAATCACAACTCAAGGGTTGCTACGCAAAATCATGAGGCTGGATCATCTGCTTAGCCTGCTGAAGAAACTGCCAGGGCAACTCCTCACGTTGCACATGAAGAACAACCACGGACAACTAAATAATCTGATGTGCCTGAAGAACCTGAAAGGACAACTGCATCAGTCGAGCCTGAAGAAATTGTCCCACCTTCACCATCTTGTCCTTGTGTAAAAACATGAAAGGTGAAGCAACTCACTCTTCCTTCTTCATCAGAAGTGAAGAAAACCAAGCCTACAGAGAAGAAAGCCGCGAAGATGAGGAAAGCATCAACTTCCACAGAATCTTCAGCTTCCAAGAAATTGAGGATTGTGACTAGTTCCTCAACAACACCAATTGATGCAAGTCCAATTTCCTTAGTGCCATCTTATGAGATTGCCCCTTTTGGAGAGGAGTATGTTATTCCCGAGGAAAATGAAGATGAAGACACTCATTCTGCTGCTTCCATGGAGCAGATTGCTGATGAAATTGTAGTTGAAGGTATTGCTTCAACCCCACAGGTATCATCGCCACAGCCTCAGTTTACTGCTAAAGAGGTTGGTGTTGAAGAAATTGGCAACACAATGCCTCTTGTAAATGATGAATATTGGGAATCTGCTCACCCCAATACGCCACTGACCACTCCTCTTACACAAAGTCCTTATTCGCTTGTCGAGACTAAAGAAATATTGACAGAATCAGAAGGTCACACTACTCCTTCAGTGTCAATACCTCAAGAGAGTCAAGTTGGGGAAATTCCCACTGAAGGAATTCAAACTGAATCATTTGTTCAAAATCCTCAACCTGTCATCCTTGTGGAACAAGTTCCTCAAGCTGAAACAATCACTGTGCACAGGGAAATAGCAAGGCAATTCAAGCCAAATCTTGAGCCCAAAGCTATCCAGCTGTACAAAGGCACAGAACGACCCAAATTCCTCACAGATAACTTCTATGATTCGTGGGTGAAAATCCATAGGACTCTCCAAGGATTCATCAAAAGAGGTTCTGGACTTCAACCCAGATTAACTTTTATAGTGTTGTGCTATTTGATCAGGATAAAATCTTCGAGCACCATCAAATTCCTCATGCAGATATGGAGTCCATCCCATGCTTCTCCCCAGTGCTAAATGTTCTTCGTGAAGCTAGACTGCTGCCTTTCTGTGTTGATATCTGTGACTGGAATGAAGAACTCACTCTTTAGTTCTATGCAACACTTCACATATCAGGTGATGCCCAAGATATCAATACAATGATACTTGACTAGATGACTGAAGATGCACACTATACTTCTCCGGCAAGTGAATTACTTCGTGTAGTCCCAATCAGTATTCCTTTAGAGGGCCCAAGATGCATCTATGAAGAACCTGAGCTTCCAAATCGTACGATGCAAGTACTGATGAAGCCATTGGCACCTAGGCAAGCACCCATAACCACTATTCTGGTGAAGAATTTGCTCTATATGCCCAAGACTGTGTATCGAATCTTGACCAAAACCCTCTATCCCATCAAGGGTTACAATTATGAAGAAGATGTGGTTGGAATCATGAAGAATCTGTTGTTCAATATCATTCATGGGATTCCTATTAATCTTCATGATTTCTTCATAAGGACTTTGACCAACATTGGTTTTTCTCCGTTTGAACTGAAGCCGTATGATCACTGGATCATGAAATTCATCAGAGCGAGATCCTCAATTTCTTATCAAGCAGATTTTCAAAATCATTTCATTTTTCTGCCCCTGATTGAACTCCTCAAGAACACGTTTTCCTCAAAGGAAGGAAAGCACAAAACTGTGATTGATGAAGGATCTCGTCCTCTGGATGGCCCATTTCTTCAAGCTCCTTCATACTCCAGAAATGATGAAACGACATCAAAAGACTCTACAGCAAAAGCTTCAGCACAAAAACCTTGAGAAACTGCCCTAAGATTGATGGCCAATCGTGAACTTCTTCTTAGTCTTCATCAGAACGTCGATCGTAACCACAAATGGGTCAATCTTCAATTTTCTTCAATTCTTCGTGACATAACTGTGACGCATAACTCTATGAGGAAGAATCACTACAATCTGCATGAAATTGTCAATCGCTCGTGGGGCGTTCTGTCTCATCTCTAGACTCGTGAAGAACTTGCTACGATGGAACTTCAGCAAGACTTTGGCTGGCATATCAACCCAAGAATAAATTCAAGAAAGTTCAAGTTCCTCAGCTTGTTGCAAGCTCATTTTCACCATGATACACTACTGAAGGCCCTTCCTCAACCAACGAACCTGACAATGCTGGGGCTCCTCCACCACGTTCAAGATGAATTTCTTCAGGGGCGTTAGTCCTCAATTTTCATCCCTTTTTGTCACTTGATGATAAAGGGGGAGAAAGTTGAGTTAGTATTCAAGCGGGTCTATCTATATGAGTAGTTTTTTCAAGTGACAACTCTCGCTCTTCTAAAGTGTTTGTTGATTAAGCTGAAAACTTAAGTCTGATGTGGTCTGACACTCTTGAACTTCTTTCTGCATGCCTATTTCCTAAAGTTCTTCAATGCACACATGCTGAATTTTGTCAGACACCACTTTCCATCATGTAGTTAAATTTCCTCATGCTATATATTCAATGTGTGTTTTGGTTACAATATATAGGGGGGTCTCCATGATTTTATCTTGCCATGTGCATTTGCAGTACAAAGATAATTCTTCAAATATGCATATCTTCAGGGGGAGTCCTTCCATATCTTGCAATCAAATTCCTCAAAATCTGTACTTACCCTCCATATGTTTATCCCCATTGAAAACTTAACCTATTTATCATCAATCACCAAAAAGGGGGAGATTGTTAGTGCATCTAGTGCCCCTTAGTGATTCTAGTGTATTGAAGACCTATAAGTTAAGTGACTAATGTGTTTGTGAGTATAGAAAGGTTCTATAAATTGATGAGGAGTTTGGTATATTCGATGAATGTCGACCCCTAAAAATGTATGTATTTAGTTGAAGACTTTGAAGATTTATTGAAGACTTTGATAACAAAGAAAATTGTGTGTGCATGAAGTAATTGACATGAGGACTTTCAAGCATCAAGACTTTAGCTTTTATTGTTTCATTTCCTTTCTTTTGAGTCATAGGAACGTCGTACTGTTATAGGGGGTCGAGGGAAAACTAAGGAAGAATTCCCAAGTGATTCCCAACTCAAAAGCCCCGACATACCCAATCCGTAGAGTGAAGCCTATGGAAATCTCTTGTAGTTCAGTCAAGTTCTTCAGTGACAGAGGCGATGTTCTTCCGGTCTCTGAGGAAATTGGACTGACTAGGGAGTTAGGAGTTCGGTAGTGCGAATTGCCTATCTGAGAAATGTGATAAGCCCTAAGGAAATTGATAGTTAAATTTCTGACCGGGGCTGTGCTTTGAGCCAGCTGTCCAGATATTTTATCCACATAACGATCATATCATTGGGGGGCATTTATGTCTTATCATGTCGGGTTGGACCCTGGCTATAAATAACCACCCCTTCAACCACTAGCCGGTTGGCTGCTCCGAGAGAGAACTTGACAAGTGTCATTTGAGAGCAACCCATCCGTCGAGGACTTTGGCTGCTCTAAGGAAAAACCCCAAAACCAAAACAACCAAAACCCAAAGTGATTGAGCATCACAGAAGAGAGTGTTCCTATGTGGAACCGACGCTTGTCACCTTTGAAGACTGTGCCTCTTCCAGATGGTTAGGCGTCATGGTCTAGAGCATCCAAGAGGAAATTGTGGATCAACAGGTGACTAAGTTTGTGAGGGTTTGGAACTCTGCCCTGAAGGCTTACCACGAGTGTTGGGCAAGCTCCGTGTAACCTTAGCTCAAGGAGAATATGGTAAGGACTGTGTGTCCTAAGACTATGTGTCGGGGGACCCCGACTCATAAGTCGTGATCATCGAATGTACGTGCACAGTGATCCTAGAGATCAATGCTCACTGAACACACATAAATTGAATAACAAGAGTCTTACATCCAATACATACCGGTTTACTCAAATATGTCCTTTATGGCCAAGTCTTCATATGATTGCAGAGGAAATCTTCAACGATAGCATGAACCCATGTCATCCACCTTAACCCTACATGCATTCTCATTGGGAAGCGTCCTAGTTCACATGTTCGTCACCAACGAACTCTTCACCATAATCCTGCTCTTCCATGCCTGACCAATTAAATAACTAGTGGCAAGCCAATGAGTACTTTGAATGTACTCACAAGCAACCCATGTTTTGGAACAAGGAATACTAATGCATGGTATAGCACTAAGTAGGTAAGTTTCGCGGAAAGCTAATTTTTAAGTGCAATGACATGATCAAGTAACTTAAGTAAGCATGGATCAATAGTCGACATGTATTCATGTGAACAAGTCACATATATCATCATAAGTAGGGGTTGAACGTCTCATGTTCAGCATCATGCCAAGTCATTTGACTTAGCTCAAATATCACCTCCATCACCAACACACACACACACACGGCAGTTTGTGAAAACATTTGGATGTAGGACAAGACCAGTCATCCAACTATCCTTGACCAAGCACGCGTCTATTCGAATAGTTTTACACTCTGCATAGGTTGCGCCCTTTACCCACAAGACTCGGGGAAATTCTGTGTCATCCACGACTCGCGGTATATCACATACCCGAGGTAAGCACCCGAACAATGCCTTTTCCGTGGTGATACTAAACAAAGAGTCCACTCATTGGTGCCATCCCTCATGATATACATCACATGTATCATCCACGAGGGCACACAACGGTGTGTCCGGTGCCTGTAAAGACATTGCAGGATCGCCCATTCTGGTATGACCCTGTCTCGAAAGTGACCACTTCACTCCCGACACTAGTAATGTGGGCTCTCTGCTAGCACCTTCCATAGTAATCAACAAATCCCCGTCCCATATAGGGGTAGAGTGGTCGCACATGTAAGGTTGGATTAACGGTCGTAACTTACACCAATCCGTTTTCAAAAACCACACACACACTTGCCTCGGTACACCACTTCTTTCTCAAGTGGTTACCTATATCATCATCAACTCCCTCGGCCATTAGTGGTACCCGATAGGGTTTTCGAGAAGTCTTTGAAATCATTTTTGTTTCCATCAACATGCATATTCCCATCCCACTTGTGTAGCCACACGCAGAACCCTCATAAGAATGGTTGGGTCATGCACGATGCAAGTATCAATGGTAAACTATCGGAGGCATCCCACTAATGTGGTCACCACTTCAACATGATCAACATCACGAAATTAAGTGCTATATGCATGGCAAATAAAAGGGTTGTTAGTCATGGTCAAAGGGCTGCTTGCCTGGATTAGCAATGTCTTCAAGGTCTTCACATGCTTCTCGTCCACTCTGAGCACTTCGTCTACATCGTCAACTATCGTCGGAAACCAGCACAATAAGCAACACAACAAGCATACAATGAAAGTGCTCTATAAATAGGAGTTTTATTTTTGTTGGACACCTTTGGTCATGATAAAAATGACCAAGGAGTTTTTGGTGGATGAGGGTCATGGGAGATTTTTTAATGGTGGGAAATGAATGAAATGATGATCCTATTAGAAGCCTACATGAATTTTTTTATAAAAATGAGTGGATGCACTCATTAAATAGGGCGTGATTTTAGAAATATTTGGTAAGTGGTTTCAATGGATTTGGGGTAGGGATGAATTCCCTAGGAGTTTTATAAGATGGAAGTAATGAAAAAGGGGGCTATTTATTTGGCACAATAGATTAGATGCATGGTAACAATGTTAACCATGGCTTGATAGATAAGGCATGATATTTGGAGCTTCTAGAAATTTGAATCACTCCATTTGGAGTTGATTTTATTGCTCTAGGGAATTTACAAGTGGGGCATTCCATAGTTCAAATTCAAATTTCAGTTTGAACTATACACAAAAGTTTGCCGAACAAATGTGCAATGCACATATTCGGATAGGACCTGATTTTAGGATCACCTAGGATTTATAATCAATTGATTTGGAGTTCATATGATATTTCTATGGATTAATTAGTGACACTAGAACACAAAAAGGGAAAAATGCTTTTACCAGAAGGCTAAACCGCGGATCGGGCGCACCATAAAAAATGGGTCGGCCGAGTCGCTCGGCCTGGCGGCTGGGGCAAAACTAAAGGTGCACTCCTCTTAATGCACCTCCATCGCAGGGAGGCGGATATCGCGGGGGGGGGGGGGGGGAGGCTCCTCCACTTAACAAGAGCCGAGACCCATCCATTAGTGGCCCAGCCCCGCTGGCTGGTCGACAGGGGGACCCATCGGTAGGATCATCTCCCTCCTACCGCTCACCGTCCACCTCCGGTGAGGCTCTTCATTCGAGCGGGCTCGGGAGGCCCCGCCCCATCCATCCATGCTCTGTTCGCCCGCAGGGGAGGGCCGCAATGGTGCCAGCTCCGATGGCCGCGGAGGAGGCCGTCGGCCACCACTTACCTCGCATGTACGACACTTCATGGAGGAATCACTATGAAGGGAGGGATTTGCGGCGGCTAGGATGGGACACCGGAGTGGGTAGAGACAAGCGGGAGCTTGACTTGGCACGAATTTTGGGCTGAGGTCGCCGGAGTTGCTTTGGCCATGAGCTGAGATGGAGGGCCAGAGAGGAGGATTGGCTGGTCTAAGAGGGTTCTAGGCGGGGTAGGAGGGTACTGTCCATGTTTGGGGTGCTCACGGGAGAGGTAAAGAAGGTAGCGACATGGGGGACCTCGAGCGCACCTCGGATTCCTACTGGCATGGCGAGCACACGTACCAGAGGGGCTTTGGGGATTTATTTTCGGTGCGAAGAGGCGTGGGAGGCAAGGAGGGATTCCTTAGCACGTTTTGGTTGTTCATCGGAGCTGGACAAGAGCTACAGGACAAATCTTGTCGGCAGAGCGCCGTTGCTGCATGTCAATAGTGTGGTCACCATGCCATGGAAGTCCAGGGTGACTTTTTGGTCGGCCAAAGATGCCTGGTATGCAAGGCATGCGTGCTAGAGTGCACATTTGAGGTTTCAAAATATATGGAGCTATGTAGGAGGGGTATTGACAAGGATTAAATTTCCAACAGTAAACTTGGGGCTTATGCAAGGGGCTTTTACTGCAGGGGGTTTGTGCCAAAAACATGTGTGGGTGGCTTAGGTATGGAACTACCACATCACCGCAAAATTTCACCTCACGCAAATGAGTCTAGATGGTACTTGAAGTTCAAGGCTGTATTAACTGCTAAAATCTAGGTTTATATGGTTTGCTCAAATTTTCCATGTGAGCTTGCCATATATGGGTTTGGATCGATACATCAATATGCAAATGAAGTTGTAGAAAGGTTTGGGGGCATTTTCATGCACATAATAATGGGAAAGAGGAAGAAGAGAAGAAGAGAGGAAAATGAGGGAGTCACACCCCCAAAAATTGATCAGGGGCCATGGCAAAGTTGTTGGAGGTAGAAGAGGATTATAATATGTTGGGGTAAAAAGTTAGAGACAAGGAGAATCTTTTTGGGTCAACTATGCTTGCCCACAAGCTTTTGGCTGAATATGTTTGATGATGCCCTAGGGCATCTAGGTGTATCCAATGGCCCTAATATTTACTAGGGGTAAATGGATACCATTTGGTCCTTAATACACGTTTTCACATTATTTGAAGAAAGTTGACAATGTAAACTTTGTAGTTCCTAGAAATCAACAGAATCAGGTTTCTGTAGATATAAGCTTGCAAATCTATTCTCCTTAATGCACCACTTGGTGTGGTGTCATCAGTTGGTGTTTGGAGAATGCCCACAAGGTTTGAGATCAATTGGAAATACTTGATAACGCAAAGTTGCTCAAATTTGGTTTTGGACAGAGAGGGTTTTGGCATATTTTGGTGAACCAACACAATTGGTATTGAGATGCAACTTGGAAAGATGTTCTCATATGTCATATGTGACATTCTATAATTTTCCTGGATTTATTTGAGAATATTTCTTATAGAAATATTTCAAATGCTTGAAATAGGCAGAAATGATTTTAAACAGTTTTGTCCCATATTTTGAATAGTGTTTAAACTCTTACATAGGGACAATATAGGTCCATTGAGTTTTCCTAAATTTTCCCAAATATTTTGAAAGCATAAAATAATATTTCCTAATAAGATACCATTTCTGGCCTTAAGAAAAAGGCTTTTAAAGTAATATTTTGTGGGGTTTGGAAGTTATATATATATTAGGTTCCAACTATATCCTTTGGGGAAAATATTACACCCAATTTGAGGACTTTTAGTACAAACCTCAATTTAGGAGGTTTTGGAAACCTAAATTGAATAAATGCTTTTTGGCCAAAATAATATTTCACAAAAATAGATTTAGGTCCTATACACATGATGTGATCATTGGACAAGAGTTTAGATCTAGGAAAAGAGTTTTGAGAGTAGGAGGGAGTTTTATGAATATAGAGCACCAACAAGCAATCAAACAAGCAAGCAAATAACACAAAAGTCAAGCATTCATATGCACTCAAAAAGTTTTAATTGGCCCTAATTTCCGAGTCATGTTAACTTAGTCATGAGGCAAAACACAAGGTGTGACAGACCTACCCCCCTTACAAGAATCTCGTCCCCGATATTCCTAGGCTAGTCATGGGAAAGATGCGGAAAATCAGAGCTGAGGTAGTCTTCACGTTCCATGCTGCTTCTGCTCTAGTGTGGTTGTCCTCTTGGATCTTGAAGTGCCTGATGATATGTCTTCGAGTGCATCATTGACTTCGTCTAAGGCTGAACGGGGTTCTTGCAATATGCTAGGCTCGCCTAAAGGTCGATGGTTTGGCAAACGAGGTCCTGGCAAGGGTCTGGCTTGCGGGTGTATTCCATAGTCAGAATATGTGGCAAGGTAGTGTGTTTGTGTGTTGTTATGGGGTTGTTAGTGACATCTACATGTATCATGTTAGAATAGAAGGGTCAAGTCTTGGTGTAGCTCTCGTCGACGGGGAAGTCCTCGAGTCCCCTAAGGCAGGTGATCTTCAGTCATAGGTGGCCTTCATCCTTGAGAGTGTTGAAGCACGTCATCATAGGCTTCTCGTCGAGATCCTCTGATTAAGTAAGTTTTCCAGGTGTGTTCTTGATTCACCTTTGGCCATTTGTCTTCGTCCCTACGGACATGCATCTCTGGTGGGTCTTCGAGTGTCTGGTCTACTTGTCTCTTCATAGCCATTTGTGGAAAGGTTTGGTTGGGTCCCGTCCCTAAGACTAGCTTAGAGATTTTGTGGCAAAATGGCTCCTTCCATCTAAGAGGGTCTCTGAGGGGTTTTAAATAAGCTGACTATCCATAAGTATAGAATAGTCATCTAGTCCCCAAGGTTTGAGGCTTGGCAAGCGGGGGGCTCTACCTTTGACAAGTGGTTTACCATGATCGAGTCAGGGTTTATGCCCTAGATTGTCTAAAAAGGGGCTAGTAATGAAGTCATGACAGTCGTCCACTGCATTCCAGGCATCTGAAAGGAGTAGTGACATCATGCCCACCGTATGCCATCAAGGTGGTGGAGTGAGAGGTGTTATCAACTTCTCGGTTCCTTCCTAGTCAGGAACCGATAGGTGATTGTTAAGACAAGGGGCTCTATAATCTTCTTGATGTGCAAGGACTTCATTGTGCTTGGACATCGATGCTTCTGGATGAAGTCTAGCTGATGTAGTCGGTAGAGGAGTGGTGGTTGACTTCTATTGCTTCATTTTCTCCGTTGGGTTCCTTAACCGTACTGGTCCTTTGTCTTGCTTGGGAAAGAATGTCTTCTGCTGAAGGGAGGGTGTTTCAAGTAGTCCGTGTCTGTCAAGGTGAGACTTTATACTCGAGAGGCATGGTAATTGGTGTTCCTAGCGCTGATCCAAATAGGACTAATGTGTTTCTTCCTTTGTTGGGCAAATAAATATGTCATCCAGGAGGACAACAAACAATTTCTCCAAGTATCACATAAACACAATGCTCATGGGATATGTGAGAGGAGCGGGAATTTGCTCCAGATGGTCATTAGTTCAGGGGTTCGTGATCCAACATAATGTAGTTCTTCGTGTCCACCTTCCTTATGAACATGATTGGTGGTGGTCAAGGTGGGGTATTGGCCATAGTCTAATGACTTAGCCAAGACCTATAGTCGTAATCCGACCATATCATGGCTCGGTAAAGCTTCGAGGTTTCAAGGAGCTTCATATGTGAGTGAACGTCTATCATCTTATCCTTGAGCACAGTTACTTGGTGCCAATATCCCTACCTACTACTCCAAGCAAAACATCCTATGTCACCGAAGGTATCACCATATAAGTCAACTCCATCATCATTCATGCTATTCGACTCCAAAGTTTTGAGAGAAGGACTAAACCAAAATCTCATATGTATACCGTAGCAAACTCAAATATAACCCTATGTAAAAATTCCTCGAGAAAACATACAAGTTGCTAAGCTTACACAAGACACTACAAATCCAAGTGTCCTTCTGACCTATCCAAGGTCTAAGGCACTGCGTTACTATACTAAGGAAACTCGTAGTAAAGCAATCAAAGATCTTGTTTCCTTCCTAATGAATCCAATTTAATTACACGACCCATCATTGCTATTTATCTGTAGCGACCCGACCTGAAAGGTCGAATCTCCGGTGTTTCTGTACCATCCCAAGATCATGCTGGTATACACACAGTACATCACTGTATATATCAAAGTGAAATCACATAGCTCTATTAATCGAAAATCTCATATCGAGTTCTTTATTACAATAAGAATTACAATAAAGTGGCTGAAGGCCAACTCATGAGAATAACTAATCTTGCGGAAGCTTCAAAGGTAGTTGATTCCATCTGACTGCAAGGGCATCTCACCGAGCGTAGAGCGTATCCTCACTCCTGGTCGAAAAAGTACTCTGTAACATGATACATTGCAGCAGTGTAGGTTAGCATATTGAATATGCCGGCAATGTCACAAAAGAGTGGGTGTAAACTAATCATCTATTCTATATGCATATATGGTAGGTGGGGTAGTAAGTTTTGCACAAAGCCAATTTTTTCCTACAACAAGAGAGAGCAAAAGTTATTACTACAATATTGGTTGATTAATGAGATGGTTCCACCAACCAATTCTCATACCCAAGTTGTCATTAATACCCACATCAATTATTTGTGTTGAGAATTCCAGATAGTTTCAGTTCCTTTGGCTCAAACTGTCCATGACCGTGGACACGCCTAATCGATTAGTTTGGGTACTTTGCAGAGTTTTGCACACGTTCCCCACAAGATTTGATCGCCTCCATTGGATTTCTCGCACTTCAGGGTGTTTGAGAAACGGATGACCAAAACATGGTCTTCTAAAGGGTTTCCCTGAGACTCTGTCGGTGGCCATCCTTTCCTACTGTTCTTCTACATCTCGTAGCACCGCCTGTCTAGGGTCACCACGATATCCAACCAAGCCAGAGCCCATAATGGCTTGTGGCTGTGCAGGTAAGCCTTGGGTCTGGAAGCATCCATCCATCTCTTTGTTCCTGGGTGGACCTTTCGGCGTGAATACTAGCACTTCTCCAGCAACACCTAGTCTAACCACTGGTTTCTCTAGGGCGCCGTTCAACCATCATCCACCCAGAGGTATGTTGAAAACTCGGAGTATTGAAGTCTTGATCATCTTGTAGGTCCTTAAATTATTATCTCACAACTCTCATGAATCACACAACCAACCCCGTCTACTAATAGCAAAGCAAAATTAAATCAACGTTTCCCGGGGCCAATGTGTCAAAGGGTTGAGGGTGCCTACCACATGATACTACATCAAGTAACCAAGTTTTCAAATTACCTACTTTGCATGCAATTGGGGAGATGGTAGAACTAATGCAATAAAAACATAGGGATACATGGTCAAAGTGACTTGCCTTTCTGACGATCCTCGTACTCAAGTGACTCTAGATAACAAGCTTCGCACTCCAGATGATCTAACGAATCAAACAAAGCACACAATAAGCATAACCACAATACAATTCATACAACAGCAAGGTAAACAAATACTTCAACAAATAAATAGCACAATCAAAAGGAAGAATCACTCAAAGTGTAAGACTCTAAAATTTTTTGGTGTCAAAACTCTACTAAGACATAACAATTCAAAATTTTGTTTTGAACAACTAGCCATTTAGATAACAGAAAGTAAGTACAAAATTTTATTAGAAAACAGAAAGTATTTCATTATAAAAATTTTGTGCAAAAAGAGTTACTACAAAGCATTTTTCTAAACAATACTAAGGGTGAAAACAAGATTTACCTATTTAGAACTAGAGAACAAAACAAAATAAAAATATTTTTATTAACAGAAAATAATACACCTAATGTTGAAACAACAGAACCTAATGAAATCTAAAAACAAAAGTTAAACTAATTCAGATTCAAACTAAAACTAAAATCAAACTAACTAAACTCTATTAAGCACTAAACTGATTCTGTTTTTGTTAAAAAACCTTAACCGAATTCATCCTAAAAATTCTCAAACTATGTAGGATGATAGGTCTAACTAATACAAACCAGTGGCAAAAAGATTCATACAAAAATATATTTTTGAACTCTGGTTATACAGATTTTAGTCATTTAAGCAAATTTGGTTAGATTCAAATATTAAATCTAAGACTACAGGATGAAACTACATGAAATTTGTGACCTAATGCAAAAAGAATCAATTTAACACACTAATTAGTTTAAAAGAGATAACAAAAATAAAATCAGAACACATTCTGTTTTCTAAAACAGAAACAGAAAAAGAAAAAATATTAGTTAACGGAGAGAGGCTACGTGGCAACTTCCTATTGGTCGAAAGAGCGCGCGTGCGGGCGTTTGCGGGCGGACGACCGAACGTTAGAGTATACCGGTTCAGGATTTTACGTGATCTAATCTAACGCATCAGATCTAGATCGAACGGTCCAGGGGGGTGCGGTGGCTTACAGAGGGGGTGTCGAGGTTTCCGGTGAGGTCGACGGCGGCCGGACGTCAGAGGTGGTCGGAGATGGTCGTGCGGTGGTCGGGGGCGGCGTCCGAAGAGCTCAGACGACGACGACGAAGATCCGGCGTCAAATGGTGGCGTCGGACGGGGCTGGGGACGACGAAGACGACAGCCCGGAGCTCAGGGGGTTCGGGTGGAGTCAGAACTCCGACGAGGTGGTGCGGTGGCGTTCCGGTGAGGGGCTTGGGGGCTTGAGGTGGAACGGAGTGCCGAGAGGGCAGGGGCTTTTATAGGCCAGTTGCGGGGTCGGGAGAGGGAGAGAGGAGAGAGATCCGCGGGGGAGGAATCACCGGCGAGGTCGGGGCAAGGGGAAGGGGATGAGCGCGCTGATGAAGCTATCGGACGGTGGGTCCCACGGGTCAGTGAGAGAGGGGGCGGGATCAGTGCGTCAGTGACCGATCCGGAGGGATCTCGGGGCTTAAAGGCTATGGGTCGTCCGGTTTGCTAAATAAAACGTTTAAATACGTTTCCTTTTCTATTTTCCAGAACGTTTAAAATCTGGTAATGCATTCAAATCATTTCGAAACATAGGAAATATATATATCAAAATGATCACGGGAATAAATGCTATTTAATGAACATTTTTCCTTTGTCAAAATGAATACTTAAATTACTTTTTCAGAAAATGCTAAGTTGATTTTAAATTCTTTTGAGATAAACTTTCAAATAAACCCCTAGTTTTATTGTTCAAATAATTCACCAAGATGCTCTTGGTGTGGAGTGTCATGGTACTCCTCTGTTTTTTTTTGAATAATTCTAGAGATTTTCAAACAAGTAAATGGAGAAAAGGAAAGGGGCCTTTTAGAAATCCAAAAGAAGAACTTCAACAATTCATTTCATTCAAACAAAGTGATGATGATGCATAGCTATATTTCAAAACATTCCAAATTGAAATTTTGGGATGTTACAAACCTACCCACCTTAAGATGAATCTCGCCCTCGAGATTCGGGTTGGCTAGAAAATAGGTGCGGGTGGTCTCTACAAAGATCTTCTTCGCGTTCCCAGGTGGCTTCTTCCTCGGTGTGGTTACTCCACAGAACCTTACAAAACTTGATGGTCTTGCTACGGGTAACTCTGTTGGTAGTCTCGAGGATTCTGACAGGCTTCTCCTCGTAGGTCAGGTCACTGTCAAGTTGTATGGCCTCTAGGGGCACTATGTGTCTCAAAGGAATATCAGCCATCTCAGCATGGCATTTCTTCAGCTGGGAAACATGGAAAACATCATGAACACCGGACAATCCTTCCGGCAATTCCATCTTGTATGCAACCTGGCCTCTACGTTCAAGAATTTTGTAGGGGCCTATGAATCTGGGTGCTAACTTTCCTTTAACACCAAACCTCTTGATTCCTCGGAGTGGGGACACACGAAGGTATGCTTGGTCTCCCACTTCATACGTCACCTCCTTGTGTTTGTTTTCAGCATAGATTTTCTGCCTGGATTGGGCTATCTTGAGTCGGTCTCGAATCAGTTTGACCTTTTCTTCAGAATCTCGGATAAGATCGGGACCAAAAAGTTTCCGGTCTCCAACACCATCCCACATCAATGGTGTTCTGCACCTCCTTCCGTATAAAGCTTCAAAAGGGGTCATCTTCAGACTAGTATGATAACTGTTGTTGTACGAGAACTCTGTGTAAGGTAAGTTGTCATCCCAACTAGACCCATAGTCTAGCGCACAAGCTCTCAACATGTCCTCCAAGATCTGGTTGACTCTCTCGGTCTGTCCATCGGTCTGCGGATGAAAAGCTGTACTGAATTCCAGCCTTGTACCCAAAGTTTCATGTAACTGATGCCAAAACTTTGAGGTAAATTGTGTTCCTCTATCTGACACGATACTCCTCGGAACTCCATGCAGACATACGATCCTAGTCATATATATCTTGGCTAACTTAGCACTGGTATAGGTGGTCTTCACTGGAATGAAATGAGGCACCTTGGTCAAGCAATCGACCACTACCCAGATGGAATCATAACCTGAACGGGTCCTGGGTAATCCGGTGATAAAGTCCATACCAAGCTTATCCCATTTCCACTGGGGTATCGGCAAAGGTTGGAGTAACCCTGCTGGTTTTTGATGTTCCGCCTTTACTCGCTGACAAACATCACATACCGCAACATGTTCGACAATATCCTTCTTCATACCTATCCACCAGTAACTTTCCTTCAATTCCAGGTACATCTTGGTGTTGCCTGGGTGTATCGAGTAGGGTGAATCATGGGCTTCTTGAAGTATCAACTTCCTGAGATCTGGGTCATTGGGCACATAGATTCGGTTCTCAAACCATAGAGTACCTTGTTCATCTTCATGAAAGTCTTTAGCTTTTCCATCCTCATTCTCTGCTTTATCTCAGCTATCTCCTTGTCCGTTTTCTAGGCTTCACGAATTCTTTCGATCAAGGTGGACTAGATCTCTAGTGTGGGAACATATCCTTTTGGAACTATCTCTCACCGAAGCTCTCTGAGATCATCAGTGAACTCCTGGGGTAATCCTCCGACTATGAGTGTGTTCACATAACTCTTCTGACTCAAAGCATCTGCTACAACGTTTGCCTTTCCTGGATGGTAATGCAGTCTCATGTCATAGTCCTTGATTAACTCTAGCCATCTCCTCTGTCTGAGGTTCAACTCCTTCTGTGTGAAGATATACTTCAGGCTTTTATGCTCAGTGTAAACATCACAACTATTTTCGATAAGGAAATGTCTCCAGGTCTTGAGTGCGTGCACTACGGCTACTAGTTCCAAATCATGGGTGGCATAGTTCAACTCATGAGGTCGTAGCTGTCTGGATGCATAGGCTACAACTTTTCCATCCTGCATGAGTACTCCTCCAAGTCCTTGATGTGATGCGTCACAATAAAAATGGAAGTCCTTCTGAATATTTGGCAGTATGAACACTGGGGCTGTGACCAAACGTTTCTTAAACTCCTGGAAACTGGCTTCACATTCCCGAGTCCAAATATACTTAGACTCTTTCTTCAACAACTCTATCATGGGCTTGGCAATCTTTGAGAAATTCTCAATGAACCTCCGGTAATATCCGGCAAGTCTGAGAAAACTATGGATCTCCTTAACTGAGGTGGGTGACTTCCACCCAGTGACTGCTTCAACCTTAGCGGGGTCTACTGCTATTCCTTCTCCAGAAATAACATGTCCAAGGAATCCGACTTCCATTAGCCAGAATTCACATTTACTAAACTTGGCATATAACTGATGCTCTCTAAGCTTCTCCAGAACTAAACGCAAGTGTTCCTTGTGTTCTTCCTTGCTCTTCGAGAATATCAAAATGTCATCGATGAACACCACGACAAACTTGTCCAGATATTCCATAAACACTTTGTTCATCATATTCATGAAGTAGGCAGGAGCATTAGTCAAACAAAAAGACATGATTGTATATGCATATAAGTCATACCGTGTGGTGAAGGCTGTTTTGGGTATATCCTGTTCACGAATTTTCTGTTGGTGATACCCTGATCGAAGATCGATCTTGGAGAATACTTTGGCTCCTACTAGCTGATCAAACAGGTCATTAATCATCGGCAGAGGGTACTTATTCTTGATAGTTACCTCGTTCAATGCACGATAATCGACCACCATCCTCAAGGTTTTATCTTTCTTCTCCACCAAAAGAACTAGGGCTCCCCAAGGTGAAGAACTTGGGTGAATATATCCCTTATCCCATAGCTCCTTAATCTGCTTCTTGATTTCTACTAAATCATTTGCGGACATCCGATAGGGTCGCTTGGAAATTGGGGCTGTTCCTGGTAGTAACTCTATCAAAAACTCAATCTCTCTCTCTGGTGGCATGCCTAGTAATTCCTCCGGGAATACATCTGGAAAGTCTTGTACAACTGGCACTTCCTCCTGAAAAAACTCCTGTGAGGGAATGTAACCGAGCACTCATTTGTGTGCGTCAGGATACATACTTAATCCTCTTGTTCTCCGGGGTGGTGAGTAAAATAGACTTGCTGGGGCAATCGAGGTTTCCTTCATACTTGGTCATCCAATCCATGCCTAGGATTACATCCAATCCCTGGGATTCTAAGACGATGAGGTCGGTGGGGAAAACATGATTCCCTATATGGAGTTTCAATGCGTGGCATCCTATCCCTACCATCATCATCCCTCCTAGGTAATTGACCTTAATGGGCTGACTAAGGGTTCTGGTGGGTAAACCATACTTTTCCACAACTACCCTTGATATGAATGAATGAGTTGCACCAGAATCAAAAAGTACCATAACTGGACATGAATGCAATAAAAACTTACCAACCACAGTCTCGGGCTGATCATAGACTTCTTCCAGATCAATGTGGTTCACCTGAGCACGAGGAAAAGGATTTGGCTTCTTAGCTGCGGAGTTGCCGTTGTTGTTGCCGTTTCCATTCCCTAGCTTGTTCTGAGGACATTCAGTGGCATAGTGCCCTGTCTTCTGGCACTTGAAACAGGTGATATGGTTCAGATCCTTCTGAGCTGGACCAGGACGGTGTTGGTTGCCATTCCCACTTCCATTGCCATTCTTGAAGTTGCCATTGTTGGGATGATTATTCCCATTTCCTCCATGGTTGTGGCCTCCATGGGTGTGCACGTGATGAGTATGTCCTCCATACTTACCGGTTCTTGATCTGGTATTCCCTGAGTACGGGGAATAGCGGGGCTTCTGTTGAGCTCCAGAGTTAGACTTCCCCTGTCCATACTTTCTCTTGCGGTTTTCGATTTGTTGCTGCTTCCCTTCCAAGATGAGGGACTTGTCTACCAGCTCCTGGTAGTTGTTGAAAGTAGCCACCATTAGCTGCATGCTCAACTCATCGTTGTGTCCTTCCAGGAACTTCTCCTGTTTGGCTGCATCATCTGCCACATCTCCTGGTGCATAATGAGCCAACATGCTGAATTCATCCACATACTAGGCCACGAAGTGGTTCCCCTGGTGTAAGTTGCAAAACTCATGCTTCTTCGGACTCATGGCTCCAGCTGAGAAATGAGCAGTGCGGAAACCTAGCTTGCACTGCTCCCAAGTCACACCAGCAATGGGGTACGTGGTGGTGTAGTTCTCCCACCATGAAGCTGCTTGTCCTTCCAGTTGATGGGCGGCAAAACACACCTTTTCAGCCTTAGTGCATCCAGCGGTGGTGAGTTCCCTCTCCATCTTGCGGAGCCAATCATCTGCCACAATGGGCTCAGTGTTGTTGGAGAAAGTTGGTGGATTCAACCTCAGAAAATGGGTGAGGTTGTCGCCCTGAGGTGGAGGGGGTTGTTGTGGTGGTTGGTCTGGTTCTGGATCAACAGCTGCATCAGGGCATTCTGCTGTTGGAGAACTTGTGTGAGTTCCGGCGGAAGGTGAAGTCGGGCTCACGTCGCGGAGGCATCTTGCTATTTTCAGAGGGGTGAGAATTAGAATAGAACAAGGACCTAAAAGGAAATTTCACCACCCATATGCAATGCAACAAACATATCACACCAAACACTCATTCATTTATTCAACTCAAGGTTCAAACATCGAGATACAAGTCTCCAAATCAAACTAAGCCTGGACCTATGCTTTAACGACGAAAATGAAGATACATGGGGGCATAACTAAGGTTCTCCTCAAAAGTACATGGTGATGTGGCCTCCTCCGATGAAGCTCTCCTCATAGTCATCATCGTTGCTGATAAAGGGAGCCATGTCTCCTTCTGGGTGATTTTTTCCCCATGTCCAGCTGTTCCTCCAGAGTTGCAATGCGAATGTTCAGCTTCTCGATCCTCTCTAAGAAATCTTTCACTTAATGCTCATGCTCGTACTTGGCTTCCCGTAGGTCAGCTTCGAGGTCAATCTCGCGGTTCATCAGCCACTTGATCGTCTTCATGTCGGCACGTACCCGAAGCTCCAAGGTCCTGATGTGCGTCTCCAAAGTCTGGATATAGGAAAGGGTGGAGTCTTCAGTGGGAGTGTTTATGATATTTCCATTGGCATCCCTGCGACAATCCACACCGAGTCTTGGCGAAATGGGACCACCCTGTATTCCTCCTGAATACGTCCAAGGGCATGGTGAATCGCCATGTCCCTCCCAAGAATCTAGCTGGCTGCCACAAACTTGAAGTCGATGGGTTCCTTACGACTTCCAAAGGTCTTTCCGGGGATGTGCATCTCGATCCTTTAGCGACCGTCTTGTGGAAAAGACATGATAGGAGTCCCGGTGATGCTTGGCCAAGCGATCCTTACTGTTGGGGAATGTAGCATGGGAAACAAAAAATTTCCTACGCACACGCAAACCTATCCATGGTGACGAGCATCTATGAGATGGGGAGTGGCTCTACATACCCTTGTAGATCGCTCAGCAGGAAGCGTTAAGAAACGCGGTTGGTGTAGTCGAACATCTTCGCGATCCAAATCGCCGAGCGTCCCGCGATCTCATCACGATCCGTCCCGCGATCTCATCACAAACCGTTTCCTGAACACATCACGATCCATCCCGTGAAAACATCACGATCCGCCCCGCGATCACATCACGAATGTCTCGTGGCCTTGATCATGAACCGTCCCGCGATCTCGTCACGATCCGTCCCGCGATCCGATCTAGTACCGAACGGACGGCACCTCCGCGTTTAGCACACGTGTAGCTTGATGACGATCTCCACCGTCTTGATCCAGCAAGAGGGGGTGGAGAGTATAGAGTTCACCGGCAGCGTGACGGCGCTTCGGTGATGGTGGTGGAGGAATTCCGGCAGGGCTTCACCTAAGCACTTCGGAAAACCAATCTAGAGGAGCACCAGTGAAACGGGTAGCACGTGGCCGTAAGTTGTGTGCAAAAACCCTCTATTACACTATTATATATAGGAGGAGGGAGGAGGAGGGCTGGCACAAGGGCTGGTCCTCTCTTTGCATTCGGCCAAGGAAAGGAGGGAGAGGAGGACTCTCCTCCTCCAATCCTAGTAGGACTACGATTGCTCCTTTTTTTGGCCTTTTCCACCTTTTTCCTTTAGGAAACCTACTCCCTGCGCCATGGGCCTTATGTGGTAGTCTCACCAGCCCACTAGGGGCTGGTTATCACTTTCCCACAGCCCATGGACCCCTTGGGGTGGAAATACCCCTCCCGGAGGCCTCCCGGTACACTACCGGCACTCCCGGTACACTACCGATGAGCCCGAAACTTTTTCGGCGGCCAAACTGGGACTTCCTATATATGAATCTTTACCTCCGGCCCATTCGAGAGCTCCTCGCAACGTCCGGGATCTCATCCGGGACTCCGTACAAACTTCGGTCACCACCATACATAACTCTACACTACCGAAACGTCACCAAACCTTAAGTGTGCAGACCCTGCGGGTTCGAGAACTATGTAGACATGACCAAGACACCTCTACAGTAAATAACCAATGGCGGGACCTGGACATCCACATTGGTTCCTACATATTCTACAAATATCTTTATCGGTCGACCCTTTGTGTCAAGGATTCAGTTAATCCCGTATAACGTTCCCTTTGTTCTTCGGTATGTTACTTGCCCGAGATTCGATCATCGGTATCCCAATACCTAGTTCAACCTCGTTGCCGGCAAGTCTCTTTACTCGTTCCGTAATACAAGATCCTGTGGCTAACACTTAGTCACATTGCTTGCAAGGCTTGTTGTGATGTTGTATTACCGAGTGGGCCCTGAGATACCTCTCTGTCACACGGAGTAACAAATCCCAGTCTCGATCCATGCCAACCCAACAGACACCCTCGGAGATACCTGTGGTGCACCGTTATAGTCACCCAGTTACATTGCGACGTTTGATACACCCAACGTATTCCTCCGGTGTCAGTGAGTTACATGATCTCATGGTCATAGGAACATATACTTGACATGCGGAAAACAGCATCAATAAACTGACACGATCATATGCTACGTTTGTAGTTTGGGTCTTGTCCATCACATCATTCTCCTAATGATGTAATCCCGTTATGAAATGACATCTTATGTCCATGGCCAGGAAACCATAACCATCTTTGACAAAGAAGCTAGTTCACTAGAGGCATACTAGGGACACTGGGTTGTCTATGTATCCACACATGTATCCATGTTTCCAATCAATACAATTCTAGCATGGATAATAAACGATTATCATGAACAAGGAAATATAATAATAACTAATTTATTATTGCCTCTAGGGCATATTTCCAACAGTCTCCCACTTGCACTAGAGTCAATAATCTAGTTCACATCACCATGTGATTCGCATTGTTATGAATCTAACACCCAATGAGTTCTGGGGCTCGATCATGCTTTGCATGTGAGAGAGGTTTTATAGTCAACGGGTCTGTGACATTCAGACCCGTGTGTGCTTTGCAAATTTCTATGTCAAACTTTGTAAACACTATTATCACACCCCACTTGGTACTATTCCAAATGGCTGCTCCACTATACGTATCCAGATTACTACTACGGGTCATCCAGATTGGTGTTAAAGCTTGCATCAACGTAACTCTTTACGATGAACTTTTTAACCACCTCCATAACTGAGGAACATTTCCTTAGTCTTTCAGTTACTAAGGATAATCTTGACCGCTGTCCAGTGATCCACTCCTGGATCACTCTTGTACCCCTTGACCGACTAATGGCAAGGCACACACAGGTGCGGTACACAGCATGGCATACTATACAGAGCCTATGGCTAAAGCATAGGGGACGACGTTCGTCCTTTCTCTTTCTTCTGCCGTTGTCGAGCTTTGAGTCTCACTCAACTTCACACCTTACAAATCAGGCGAGAACACTTCTCTCTGACTGATCCATTTTGAAATCTTTCAAAATCTTGTCAAGGTATGTACTCATTGAAAGTCTCATCAAACATCTTGATCTATCTCTATAGATCTTGATGCTCAACAATTAAGTAGCTTTATCCAGGTCTTTCTTTGAAAAACTCTTTTCAAACAACCGTTCATGCTTTCCAGAAGTTCTACATTATTTCTGATCAACAATATGTCATCACATATACTTATCAGAAATTCTATAGTGCTCCCACTCACTTTATTGTAAATACAAGTTTCTCGTAAACTTTGTATGAACTACAAAACTTTGATCACCTCATCAAAGCGTACATTCCAACTCCGAGATGCTTGCTTCAGTCCACAGAAGGATCACTGAAGCTTGCACACCTTTTAGCATCCTTAGGGCTGTCAAAACCTTCTGGTTGTATCACATAGAACCTTTCCTCAAGTAAACTGTGAAGGAAACGATGTTTTGACATCCATCTGCCAGTTTTCATAATTGCAAACTGCAGCAACTGCTAACATAATTCCAACAGACTTTAGCATCGCTACGAGTGAGAAAGTCTCATCACAGTCAACTTCTTTGAACTTGTCAAAACTTCTTTGCGACAAGTTGAGATTTTATAAATGGTGACATTCACCATCAGCGTCTGTCTTCATTTTAGATCCATTTGTACTCAATGACTTGTCGTCCAACGAGCAAGTCTACCAAAGTCTATACTTGGTTTTCATACATGGATCCTTTCTCGGATTTCATGGCCTCCAACCATTTGTCGGAATCCGGGCCCATCATCGCTTCTCCATAGCTCGTAGGTTCATCGTTGTCCAACAACATGACCTCTAAGACAGGGTTGTCGTACCACTTAGGAACAGTACACGTCCTTGTCGTCCTACGAGGTTTGATAGTAACTTGATCAGAAGCTACATGATCATCATCATTAACTTCCACTTCAACTAACATAGGCTTCACAGAAACATCTTCCTGCGCTGCGCTACTCTTTCGTTGAAACAAAGGTTCAAATAACCTCATCAAGTTTCTATCTTCCTCCCACACAATTCTTTCGAGAGAAACTCTTTCTCGAGAAAGGACCCAGTTTTAGCAACAAACATTTAATGGCTGGATCTGAGATAGAAGGTTCACCCAACTGTTCTTAGGGTATTCTATGAAGATGCATTTGTCCGCTTTGGGTTCGAGCTCATTCGGTGAAAACATTTTCCACACAAGCTTCGCAGCCCCAAATATCAAGAAATGACAGCTTAGGTTTCTATCAAACCATAATTCACACGGTGTCATCTCAACGGATTTAGATGGTGCCCTACTTAAAGTGAATGTGGTTGTCTCTAATGCACTAACCCCAAAACTATAGTAGCAAAACGACAAGAGACATCATAGCAAGAACCATATCCAATAGAGCACGACTATGATGTTCGGAAACACCATCACACTATGGTGTTCTAGGTGGCGTGATTTGTGAAACAACTTTCACATTGTCTAAAGTTTGTATGCCAAACTCGCAACTCAGGTATTCACCTCCATGATCATATCGCAGACATTTTCATCTTCGTGTCATGATTAAACTTTCACTCTGATTTCGCTTTGAACCTTTCAAACGATTCAGACTTGTGTTTCATTAAGTAAATATACAGTACATCTACTCAACTCATCAGTGAAGGTAAGAAAAACACGATATCCACCGCAAGCTACAACACTCATTGGACCGTATACATCAACATGTATTGTTTCCAATAAGTCACTCGCCCGTTCCATCAAGCCGGAAAACGGGGTTTAGTCATCTTGCCCAAAAGGCATGGTCCGCATGTCTCAGCCGATTCGAAATCGAATGAGTCCAAAGATCCATCAGCATGGAGTTTCTTCATGCGTTTTACACCAATATGACATTTAGCAGCAGTGCCACAAGTATGGGGTACTATCATTATTTAACTATGTATCTTTTGGCATCAATGAACATGTGTATTACTATGATCAAGATTTAACAAACCATTCTCACAAGGTGCATGACCATTGAAGGCATTATTCATGTAGACAGAATAACCATTATTCTCTAACTCAAATGAATAATCGTGTTGCAATAAACATGATCTAATCACGTTCATGCTCAATGCAAAACACCAAATAACGTTTATTTAGGTTCGTCACTAATCCCGAAGGTAGAGAGAGCATGCGATGTTGATCACATCAACTTTTGGAAACATTTTCCAAAACACATCGTCACCTCACCTTTAGCTAGTTCTCCGTTTATACCGTAGCTTTTATTTCGAGTTACTAACATTTAGCAACCGAACCGGTATCCAATACACAGGTGCTACTAGGAGTACTAGCAACGTACACATCAATAACACGTATATCAAATATAATTTTGTCGACGTTGCCAGCCTTCTTATCTACCAAGTATCCAGGGTTGTTCCGCTTCAGTGACCACTCTCCTCAAAATAGAAGCACTTAGTCTCGGGTTTAGGTTCAACTTTGGGTTGCTTCACTGGAGCAGCAACTGACTTGCCATCCATGAAGTTTCCCTACTTGCCCTTGCCCTTCTCAAAACTAGTGGTTTTACTAACCATCAACACTTGACGCTCCTTCTTGATTTCTACCTTCGCGGTGTCAAAACATCGCGAACAGCTTAGGGATCATTATTTCTATCCCTGGCATTTCATAGTTCATGACAAAGCTCTAGTAGCTTAGTGACAGTGATTTGGAGAACTATATCAATCACTATCTTATCTGGAAGATCAATTCCCACTCGATTCAAGCGATTGTAGCACCCAGACAATCTGAGCACATGCTCAACGATTGAGCTATTCTCCTTCATCTTGCAGGCAAAGAATCTTGTTTGAGATCTCATATCTCACAACACGGGCATGTGCCTGAGATCACAATCTCAGCTCCTAGAACATCTTGTATGTTCCGTGACGTTCAAAACGTTTTCAGCCTCAATTCTAAGTCATAATGCATGACGCACTAAACTATCAAGTAGTCATCGGAACGTGCCTGTCAGATGTTCACAACATCTACAGACGACGCTAGAGGGGGTGGCACACCGAGCGGTGCATTAAGGACATAAGCTTTTCTGTGCAGCAATGAGGACAATCCTCAGATCACGGACCCAGTCCGCAATATTGCTACCATCATCTTTCAACTCTATTTATCTAGGAACATAAAAATACAAGGGAGCTACAGCGTGAGCTAGTAATCTACGAAATAATTTGCAAAGACACTTTTGACTATGTTCATGATAATGAGTTCAATTAATCATATTACTTAAGAACTCCCACTCAAATTGACATCCCTCAGATCATCTGAGTGACACATGATCCAAATTCACCAACTCAAGTCCGATCATCACGTGAGTTATGGTGGCTTCAATGGCGAACATCATTATGTTGATCATATCTACTATATGACTCATGCTCAACCTTTCGGTCTCTTGTGTTCCGAGGCCATGTCTGTACATGCTAGGCTCGTCAAGTTTAACCCGAGTGTTTCCGCGTGTGCAAATCTGTCTTGCACCCGTTGTATGTGAACATAGAGTCTATCACACCCGATCATCACGTGGTGTCTCAACACGATGAACTTTCGCAACGGTGCACACTCGGGGAGAACACAATTTATCTTGAAATTTAAGTGAGGGATCACCTTATAATGCTATCGTCGTCCTAAGCAAAACAAGGTGCATAAAAGGATTAACATCACATGCAAATCATAAGTGACATGATATGGCCATGAACTTGTGCTTTAGATCTCCATCTTGAATGCACCGGCATGATCTCCATTGTCACCAGTATGACACCATGATCTCCATCATCTTGATCTCCATCAACGTGTCGCCATCGAGGTTGTCACGCCTTGCATGATTCTACTACTATTGCTACCGTTTAGTGATAAAGTAAAGCATTACATAGCTCTTAATGATTGACACGCAGGTCATACAATAATTAAAGACAACCCTATGGCTCCTGCCCGTTGCCGTACTCATCGACATGCAAGTCATGAAATTCTATACATCACATGATCATCTCATACATCACATATATCTCATCATGTAATTGGCTATATCACATCACAACATACCCTGCAAAAACAAGTTAGATGTCCTCTAATTGTTGTTGCAAGTTTTACGTGGCTGCTACGGGTATCTAGCAAGAGAAATTCTCACCTACGAAAAGCCACAACGGTGATACATAGTTTTCTTTTCAACCTTCTCAAGGACCGCCTTTGTCGGATCCGATCCAACTAAAGTGAGAGAAACTGTCACTCGCAAGCCAGCTAAGCAACAAGTTGCGTCGCGGGAACCGGTCTCTCGTAAGCGTACGAGTAATGTTGGTCCGGGCCGCTTCATCTCACAATACCTCTGAACCAAAATACGACCAAGGGAGGAAGCAATCTAAGCGTCAACGCCCACAAACCTTTTGTGTTCTACTCGAGATCGAACCATCAACCTAGCTCTTGATGCCACTCTTGGGGAATGTAGCATGGGAAACAAAAAATTTCCTACGCACACGCAAACCTATCCATGGTGATGAGCATCTACGAGAGGGGGAGTGGATCTACATACCCTTGTAGATCGCTCAGCGGGAAGCGTTAAGAAACGCGGTTGGTGTAGTCGAACATCTTCGCGATCCAAATCGCCGAGCGTCCCGCGATCTCATCACGAACCATTTCGTGAACACATCACGATCCGTCACGTGAACACATCACGATCCGTCCCGCGATCACATCACGAACGTCTCGTGGCCTTGATCACTAACCGTCCCGCGATCTCGTCATGACCCGTCCCACGATCCGATCACGAACGTCTCGTGGCCTTGATCACGATCCTTCTGATCTAGTACCGAACGGACGACACCTCCGCGTTCAACACACGTGCAGCTTGATGACGATCTCCACCGTCTTGATCCAGCAAGAGGGGGTGGAGAGGAGATATAGTTCACCGGCAGCATGACAGCGCTCCGGTGATGGTGGTGGAGGAATTCCGGCAGGGCTTCGCCTAAGCACTGCGGAAAACCGATCTAGAGGAGCACTGGTAAAACGAGTAGCACGTGGCCGTAAGTTGTGTGCAAAAACCCTCTATTCCACTAGTATATATAGGAGGAGGGAGGAGGAGGGCTGGCGCAAGGGCTGGTCCTCTCTTTGGATTCGGCCAAGGAAAGGAGGGAGAGGAGGACTCTCCTCCTCCAATCCTAGTAGGACTAGGATTGCTCCTTCTTTTGGCCTTTTCCACCTTTTTCCTTTAGGAAACCTACTCCCTACGCCATGGGCCTTATGTGTTTGTCTCACCAGCCCACTAAGGGCTAGTTATCAATTTCCCACAGCCCATGGACCCCTTGGGGTCGAAATACCCCTCCCGAAGGCCTCCGGGTACACTACCGACACTCCCGGTACACTACCGATGAGCCCGAAACTTTTTCGGCGGCCAAACGTGGACTTCCTATATATGAATCTTTACCTCCGGACCATTCCGGAGCTCCTCGTGACATCCGGGATCTCATCCGGGACTCCGAACAAAATTCGGTCACCACCATACATAACTCTACACTACCGAAATGTCACCAAACCTTAAGTGTGCAGACCCTGCGGGTTCGAGAACTATGTAGACATGACCGAGACACCTCTACGGTCAATAACCAATGGAGGGACCTGGATGTCCACATTGGTTCCTACATATTATACGAACATCTTTATCGGTCGAACCTCTATGTCAAGGATTCAGTTAATCCCGTATAGCGTTCCCTTTGTTCTTCGGTATGTTACTTGCCCGAGATACGATCGTCGGCATCCCAATACCTAGTTCAACCACGTTGCCGGCAAGTCTCTTTACTTGTTCCGTAATATAAGATCCCATGGCTAACACTTAGTCACATTGCTTGCAAGGCTTGTTGTGATGTTGTATTACCGAGTGGGCCCCGAGATACCTCTCCGTCACACGGAGTAACAAATCCCAGTCTCGATCCATGCCAACCCAACAGACACCCTTGGAGATACCTGTAGTGCACCTTTATAGTCACTCAGTTATGTTGCGACGTTTGATACACCCATAGTATTCCTCCGGTGTCAGTGAGTTGCATGATCTCATGGTCATAGGAACATATACTTGACATGCGGAAAACAACAGCAATAAACTGACATGATCATATGCTACGTTTGTAGTTTGGGTCTTGTCCATCACATCATTCTCCTAATGATGTAATCCCGTTCTCAAATGACATCTGATGTCCATGGTCAGGAAACCAAACCATAACCATCTTTGACAAACAAGCTAGTTCACTAGAGGCATACTAGGGACACTGGGTTGTCTATGTATCCACACATGTATCCATGTTTCCAATCAATACAATTCTAGCATGGATAATAAATGATTATCATGAACAAGGAAATATAATAATAACTAATTTATTATTGCCTCTAGGGCATATTTCCAACACTTGCGTCCCTGACGATCTTCACCAGCTCCTTGCCAAAGGGCATCGTCGCGTCAGGCTGACAAAACTCCATGATCAAAACTAGGGTGAAGGTGGCCATCTATAAATTTTGAAATAAATCAGAGGGAAGTCATAAACGAGAAGATGAGAGTATAAAAAATTTAAAGAGAAAAGAAAGAAAAATACTAAGGCTTTTCCAATCCTAGAGGTTACGTCCTACGGTCAACATGTGCTCTAATACCATTTATGTAGCGACCCGACCTGAAAGGTCAAATCTCCGGTGTTTCTGTACCATCCCAAGATCATGCTGGTACACACACGATACATCAATGTATATATCAAAGTGAAATCACACAACTTTATTAATCGAAAATCTCATATCGAGTTCTTTATTACAATAAGAATTACAATAAAGTGGCTGAAGGCCAACTCATGAGAATAACTAATCTTGCGGAAGCTTCAAAGGTAGTTGAGTCCATCTGACTCCAAGGGCATCTCACCAAGCGTAGAGCGTATCCTCACTCCTAGTCGGAAAAGTACTCTGGAACATGATCTGTTGCAGCCGTGTAGGTCAGCATATTGAATATGCCGGCAATGTCACAAAAGAGGGGGTGTAAAGTAATCATCTATTCGATATGCATATATTGCAGGTGGGGTAGTAAGTTTTGCATAAAGCCAATTTTTTCCTACAACAAGAGAGAGCAAAAGTTATTACTACAATGTTGGTTGATTAATGAGATGGTTCCACCAACCAATTCTCATACCCAAGTTGTCATTAATACCCACATCAATTATTTGTGTTGAGAATTCTAGATAGTTTCAGTTCCTTTGGCTCAAACTGTCCATGACCCTGGACATGGCTAATCGATTAGGTTTGGGTACTCTGCAGAGTTTTGCACACGTTCCCCACAAGATTTGATCGCCTCCGTTGGATTTCTCGCACTTCAGGGTGTTTGAGAAACGGATGACCAAAACATGGTCTTCTAAAGTATTTGCTTGAGACTTTGTCGATGCCCATCCTTTCCTACCGTTCTTCTACATCTCATAGCACCGCCTATCCAGGGTCACCACGATATCCAACCAAGCCAGAGCCCATAATGGCTTGTGGCTGTGCATGTAAGCCTTGGGTCTTGAAGCATCCATCCATCTCTTCTTGCCTGGGTGGACCTTTCCGCGTGAATACTGGCACTTCTCCAGCAACACCTAGACTAACCACTGGTTTCTCTAGGGCGCCGTTCAACCATCATCCACCCAGAGGTATGTTGAAAACTCGGATTTTTGATGTCTTGATCATCTTGTAGGTCTTGAAATTATTATCTCACAACTCTAATGAATCACACAACCAACCCCGTCTACTAATAGCAAAGCAAAATTAAATCAATGTTTCTCAGGGCCAATGTGTCAAAGGGTTGAGGGTGCCTACCACATGATACTACATGAAGTAACCAAGTTTCCAAATTACCTACTTTGCATGCAATTGGGGAGATGGTAGAACTAATGCAATTAAAACATAGGTATACATGGTCAAAGTGACTTGCCTTGCTGACGACCCTCGTACTCAAGTGACTCTAGATAACAAGCTTCGCACTCCGGATGATATAACGAATCAAACAAAGCACATAATAAGCATAACCACAATACAATTCATACAACAGCAACATAAACAAATACTTCAACAAATAAATAGCACAATCAAAAGGAAGAATCACTCAAAGTATAAGACTCTAAAATTTTTTGGTGTCAGAACTCTACTAAGACATAACAAGTCAAAATTTTGTTTTGAACAACTAGCCATTTAGATAACAGAAATTAAGTACAAAATTTTATTATAAAACAGAAAGTATTTCATTATAAAAAAATTGTGCAAAAAGAGTTACTACAAAGCATTTTTCTAAACAATACTAAAGGTGAAAACAAGATTTACCTATTTAGAACTAGAGCACAAAACAAAATAAAAATATTTTTATTAACAGAAAATAATACACCTAATGTTGAAACAACAGAACCTAATAAGATCTAAAAACAAAAGTTAAACTAATTCAGATTCAAACTAAAACTAAAATCAAACTAACTAAACTCTATTAAGGACTAAACAGATTCTGTTTTTGTTAAAAAAAACTAACCAAATTCATCCGAAAAATTCTCAAACTATGTAGGATGATAGGTCTAACTAATACAAACCAATGGCAAAAAGATTCATACAAAAATTTATATTTAAACTCTCGTTATACAGATTTTAGTAATTTAAGCAAATTTGGTTAGATTCAAATTTATAGTTCAAATCTGAAATCTAAGGCAACAGGATGAAACTACATGAAATTTGTGACCTAATGCAAAAATAATCAATTTAAAACACTAATTAGTTTAAAAGATATAACAAAAATAAAATCAGAACACATTCTGTTTTCTAAAACAGAAACAGAAAAAGAAAAAATATTAGTTAACGGACAGAAGCTACGTGGCGACTTCCTTTTGGTCGAAAGAGCGCACGTGCGGGCGTTTGCGGGCGGTCGACTAAATGTTAGAGGATATTGGTTCAGGATTTTAAGTGATCTAATCTAACGCGTCGGATCTGGATCGAACGGTCCAGGGGGGTACGGTGGCTTATAGAGGGGGTGTCGAGGTTTCCGGCGAGGTCAACGGCGGTCGGACGTTGGAGGTGGTCGGAGATGGTCATGTGGTGGTCGGGGGCGGCGTTCGAAGAGCTGAGACGACAATGACGAAGATCCGGCGTCGAACGGTGGCGTCAGACGGGGCTGGGGACGACGGAGACGACGACCGGGAGCTCTAGGGGGTTCGGGTGGAGTCAGAACTCCGGGAGGTGGTGCGGTGGCATTCCGGCGAGGGGATTGGGAGCTCGGGGTGGAACGGAGTGCAGAAAGGGCAGGGGCTTTTATAGGCCAGGTGCAGGATCGGGAGAGGGAGAGAGGAGAGAGATCCGCGGGGGAGGGATCGCCGGTGAGGTCGGGGGCAAGGGGAAGGGGATGAGCGCGCTGATTAAGCTGTCGAACGGTGGGTCCCGCGGGTCAGTGAGAGAGGGGGCGGGATGAGTGTGTCGGTGACCGATCCAGAGGGATCTCGGGGCTTAAAGGCTATGGGCCGGCCGGTTTGCTAATTAAAACGTTTAAATACGTTTCCTTTTCTATTTTCCAGAACGTTTAAAATCCTTTAATGCATTCAAATCATTTCCAAACATAGGAAATATATATATCAGAATGATCAGGGGAATAAATGCTATTTAATGAACATTTTTCCTCTGTCAAAATGAATACTTAATTTTTTTCTTCAGAAAATGCCTAGTTGATTTTAAATTCTTTTGAGATAAACTTTCAAATAAACCCCTGGTTTTAATGGTCAAATAATTCACCAAGATGCTCCTGGTGTCGAGTGTCATGTTACTCCTCCTGTTTTTTGAATAATTCTAGAGATTTTCAAACAAGTAAATGGAGAAAAGGAAAGGGGCCTTTTAGAAATCCAAAAGAAGAACTTCAACAATTCATTTCATTCAGACAAAGTGATGATGATACATAGCTATATTTCATAACATTCCAAAATGAAATTTTGGGATGTTACAATATCCAATACCGACGTCGATCCATATATCTCCAGATTTCCTAAATCCCCAAATTCCAGAAAGAACTACCTCATCACTGTATAACCATCAATTCCCATCATGATGATCTAGTGATCTCCGATGTTAGGTGCATATGGATCCTTGAATCGATTCTAACAACAATCCAACATTCCAAGTTTGTCTTCCACCAAGAAACATGGTATCAAGATGAAGATCATCAGACTAAATCCGAATTACTCCGAACCATGTGGTTTTATTGATCTCGAGCACCTACTAGAATCACCTATTTGAATCCAGGGTTTACATCTAGTAAGAATTTCCTACTAGTTACTCGAGTTACTATTGTAACATCATCATTCCACTATCGCTATTACTTGCCAAAGTCAAGTCATTAATCCACCAAGAATTTTAGCTTGTGATCACATTTGTCCTACTAATCCAAGTTACTCAAGGGATAAGTAAGTTATGCTACTCTATCAATCTTGATCCACCAGGCTCGTTTACCAACATAGAGTCTCGTAACCCACCAAAGGGTTCTCAACTACTTCCTCAAGATATCTATTAAACCCTCATCAAATAATTAGCTTACTAGTTATGTACCCTCAGAACAATCTTCCATATGGCATAATCAGCTCAAGTGATGGCTTAGGGATGTTTTCACTATGATCACTAGCCCCGTAATGAACCTAGTGGTAAGCAGGGGTTATTGAAGCTCAACAGGTGCCCTGGCAAATCTATGTGCTAAACACGTGGTTAGGGGTTCGAGCTGGCGGAGCTTGTGAGGTCTAGGTTGGGATAGGGAGGGTTTTCCAATCTTGATGGATAAGCATAACTTCTAAGGGGTTGCGTCTGGTTGAGTATGCTATAGCCAAAGTCTTCAGTGCTAGCTGTCCGTCGAGGTGGATCCTTGGTGTATCTGGTCTTGCTGGTCTTTAGTTGACGAGATGGGGGAGAGAAGGTAGCATATAGAGGAGTGCCTAAGGGGGTGGTATGGTGCAAATGCAATCAATCAAGTGCCGAAAAGGCCAAACACATGCATTAAAATAAGATGAGTGATATAGTCGCGTTTTCGTTGCCTAGGGCAAAGGTGCGACTTATACCAAAGCACAAACAAGCAAAAAACAAGCAACTCCATGGTTCCATTTGTACCGGCACACGGACTCGACTTCGCATGGGGGACACACACGACCTATCCTACCATAGGGGTTCTCAGACTCAATAGTCGTGCTTGCTTCGTGTCTTGGAGAGGAGTCCGCTCAGTCTCCTAGGTCTTCTTCGGGTGCGGCTATGTCTCTGGTTGTTGTTTGTCCAACCTATCCGGGTTATTCCTGAAGAGTCCTTGATGACTTCGGGTCTGGTGAGTTGACGACAAACATGATTCTTCACAGCTGTTGTTGATAGGATCTTCTGGTGTCTTCGTAATCGTGAAAAATGCCTTCTTGTCTTCTGAGACGTCGAGGGTTCCAGGTAGGCAATCTTTTATGCAATGACACTAACAAGGCATGGTAGAGTTGTATCCTGCCGGTCACGTTGGCGATATCATCATCACCAAGAGCGGGGGATGATGAGGATCGTTTTCCTACTTACTATAGTGAGGCGGACCAAAGAGCGAGGTTCTTATCCGCCGGTGGTTGCCGACACGTCATTGGTAATGACATGATTGCTCTATTAGTGATGCATATAATGATCTTGCATATCTTATGCCCAGGCCATCGTAGGCTAAGGTTGCATTATCCTGGGGCTGTGTCGAGGGTTTCACCATCTTCTGAGTCTTGATAGCCTCATTCCTCGGGAAGGTATAACTTGTTGCTAGCTTCTTGTCTAGTGTCGCCAACTTGTGTCCAAGATATGTGGGCAAATGTCTAAAAAGGTGGCTCCCTTCCAGGTTGCCCTTGAAGATAACAAGGAATCTAGTGGTCAGGGGCACAAGGGTAGTAGGGACCATTTGCAAAGTTTTGGAAAAGCAGACGAGGGGAGTCAAGAGAATGAGGGTGGAAGTGCTAAGACAGAAACCTTTGCTTTCTTTGAAAATTTAGGAGAGGTGAGAAATATAGGGGTTTTGTAAGTGATTTTGAAGGGTCTAAAAAATGGTTTGTCCTAACTAACGTCCATGCTAAGTAAGGGATTCCTATAGTCAGGATGGCTCTGATACCAGCTTTGTAAGGACCCCTACTCATAAGTCGTCATCACCGAATATACGTGCATAGTGATCCCAGAGATCAATGCTCACTAAACAAAGAGAAACTGAATAACAAGAGTCTTACATCCATTACATATCGGTTTACTCAAATATGGACTTTATGGCCAAGTCTTCATATGATTGCAGCGGGAATCTTCAACGATAGCGTGAACCCATGCCAGCTGCCTTAACCCTACACGCATTCTGACTGGGAAGCGTCCTAGTTCGCATGTTTGTCACCAACGAACTCTTCACCATAATCCTCCTCTTCCATGCTTGGCGAATTAAATAACGAGTGGTTGGCCAGTGAGTACTTTGAATGTACTTGCAAGCAACCCATCTGTTTGAACAAGGAATAACAATGCATGGTATAGCACTAAGTAGGTAAGTTTTGCAGAAAGCTAATTTTTAAGTGCAATGACATGATCAAGTAACATAAGTAAGCATGCAACAATAGTCGACAGGTATTCATGTTAAGAAGTCACAGTTATCATCATAAGAACGGGTTGAACATCTCATGTTCAGCATCATGCCAAGTCATTTGACTTAGCTCAAATATCACCTCTATCACAAACACACAGACACACACACACACACCAGTTTGTGAAAACATCTAGACGTAGCACAAGAGCGGTCATCCAACTGTCCTTGACCGAGGATGCGGCTATTCGAATAGTTTTACACTCCGTAGAGGTTGCACGCTTTACCCACAAGACTCGGGGAACTTCTGTGTCATCCACGACTCGCGGTATATCACATACCCGAGGTAAGTACCCGAACAATGCATTTCCCATGGTGATACTAAACAAATAGTCCACTTGTTGGTGCCATCCCTCATGATATAGACCACACATATCATCCATGAGGGCACAACAGTGTGCCCAGTGCCTTTAAAGACAGCGCATGATCGCCCATTCCGGTATGACCCCGTCTCGAGAGTGACAACTTTACTCCCGCCACTAGTAATGCATGCTCTTTGCTAGCACCAACCATAGTAATCAACAAAGCCCGTCCCATATAGGGGTAGGGTGGTTGCACATCTAAGGTTCGAATAACGGTCGCAACTTACACCAATCCATTTTCAGAAACCACACACACACTTGCCTCGACACACCACTTCTTTCTCAAGTGGTTACCTGTCTCATCATCATCTCCCTTGGGCATTAGTGGCACCTGACGGGGTTTTTGAAAAGTCTTTGAAATCATTTTTGTTTTCATAATCATGCATATTCCCATCCCACTTGCGTAGCAACTACTAGCAACCTAACTACTCCAACCCGCACAACCCTCATAAGAATTGTAGGGTCATGCACGATGCAAGTATCAATGGTAAAGTCTTGGAGGCATCCCACCGAAGTGGTCACCACTTCAACATGATCAACATCACAAAAATAAGTGCTATATTCCATGCAAATAAAAGGGTTCTTAGTCATGGTCAAAGGGCTGCTTGCCTGGATTAGTAATGTCTTCGAGGTCTTCACACGCTTCTCGTCCACTATGAGCACTTCGTCTACGTCGTCAACTATCGCTGGAAACAACCACAATAAGCGACACAACAAGCAGACAATGAAAGTACTCTATAAATATGAGTTTTATTTTTCTTGGACACCTTTGGTCATGAGAAAACTAACCAAGGAGTTTTTGGTGGATGAGGGTCAAGGGAGATTTTGAATTGTGGGAAATGAATGAAATGATGATCCTATTAGAAGCCTATAGGAAATGTTTTTTATTATAATGAGTGGATGCACTCATTAAATAGGGCATGATTTTAGAAACATTTGGGATGTGGTTTCAATGGATTTGGGGTAGGGATGAATTCCCTAGGAGTTTTATAAGATGGAATTCATGAAAAGGGGGGGTTTATTTGGCACAAAAGATTAGATGCATGGTAAAAATGTTAACCATGGCTTGATAAATAAGGCATGATATTTAGAGCTTCTGGAAATTTGAATCAGTCCAATTGGAGTTGATTTGAATGCTCTAGGGAATTTACTTGTGGGGCATTCCATAATTAAAGTTCAAATTTCAGTTTGAACTATACACAAAAGTTTGCAGGAAAAATGTGCAATGCACATATTCGAATAGGAACTGATTTTTGGATCACCTAGGATTTTTAACCAATTGATTTGGAGTTCAAATGATTTTTCTCTCTAATAATTAGTGCCACCGCAAAACAAAAAGGAAAAAGGCTTTTACCAGAAGGCTAAACCGCGCACCGGGCGCAACATAACAAATGGGCTGACGCCTGGCCTGGCGGCTAGGGTGACAACGAAGACGCACTCCTGTTAATGCTCCTCCATCATAGGGAGGCGGATATTGGGGGGCTCCACTTAACAAGAGTTGGGGCCCATCCGTTAGTGGCCCAGCCCCGTTGGCTGGCCGACAGGCGAGACCCATCCGTAGGCTCATCTGTCTCATCCCGCTCACGTAGAGTAGATGCAAGGAGGCCAAGCGCGTGCCAGAGCTTGCTCCACCGGCCGCCTCCGGCGAGGCTCTGCATGCGGGCAGGCTTGGGAGGCCGTAGGGGAGAGCCACAGCGGTGCCGGCTCCGACTGCCGCGGAGGAGGCCGTCGACCACCACTGACCTCGCGAGTATGTCACTCCAGGGAGGAATGACTATGAAGGGAGGGATTGGCGGCGACAGGAGGGGACACCAGAGTGGGCAGAGACGAGGGGGAGCGCAGCTTGGAGCAAATTTTGGGCCGAGGCCACCGGAGTTGCTTCGGCCATGAGCGGAGATGGAGGGCCAGAGAGGAGGATTGGCTGGTCCAAGAGGGTTCTAGGCAAGGTAGGAGGGGACTGCCACGTCTCGCGTGCTCAGGGGAGAGGTAAAGCAAGGGGGTGACGTGAGGGAGCTCGAGCGTGCCTCCGATGTTTTCTGGTGCAGCGAGGATGTGTACCATATGGGCTTTAGGGATTTCTTGTCCTCCGGGAGAGGTGTGAGAGGCAAGGAGGGATTCCTCGGCACATTTTGGTTCTCCACCGAAGCTGGACAAGAGCTTCAGGATGAATCTTATCGGCAGAGCACCGTTGCTACATGTCAATAGCATGGTCACCATGCCATGGACTGTCCAGGCTGTCTTGTTGGTTGGCTAAAGATGACTGGCATGCAAGGCATGTGTGCTTGAGTGCACAAGTGAGGTTTGAAAGTATATGGAGCTATGCAGGAGGGGTATTGACAAGGAGTAATTTTCCAGCAGTAAACTTGGGGCTTAAGCAAGGGGCTTTTACTACAGGGGGTTTGTGCCAAAAACATGTATGGGTGGCTTAGGTATGAAAGTACTACATCACCGCAAAATTTCACCTCACGTAGATAAATCTACATGGTACTTGAAGTTCAAGGCTATATTAACTGCCACAATCTAGGTTAGATGGTTTTCTCAAATTTTCTATGTGAGCCTGCCATATATGGGTTTTGATTGATGCATTGGTATGCAAATGAAGTTGTATAAAGGTTTGGGGCATTTTCATGCATAGAGTATTGAGAGAGAGGACGAAGAGGCATTGCCATGGTGAGAAGAGAGGGAAAATGAGGGAGTCACACCCTCAATAATTTATCAGGGCGATGGCAAAGTTGCTGCAGGTAGAAGAGTGTTAGAATATGTTGTCGTAAAAAGTTAGAGACAAGGAGAATCTTTTTGGGTCAACTATTCTTGCCCACAAGCTTTTGGCTACAAGCACTACAGGAATCAGACAATTTTCCGTTTGCCATCCCGGATGGCAAAGGCATGAATCCCGGACGGCAAAGGCTTTGCCGTCCGCCAGCAGACTGCCAACCGTCTGGCTGAATAAACCACGGTAAAGGGCGCTTTGTCGTCCGCTAGCGGACGGCAAAGACCATTGAATCTTGGCCGTCTGCCAGCAGACGGCAAAGGGCCTAGACAACACACATGGCAACTTAGCTCCGTTAGGGGGCTTAACAGCGTTCTTTGCCGTCCGCTAGCAGACGGCAAAGACCTTAGGTCTTTGCCGTCGGCCAGCGGACGGCAACGCACCTTTTTTTATTGGCCTAGGTTGGTTCTTTGTCGTTCGCTGATAGACAGCAAAGGCCTAAGGTTCTTTTCCGTTTGCTAGCGGACGGCAAAGAACAAACATAGGCTAGCCCCAGGTTGCAGAGGTAGCTGCCATGTGGCAGCTTTGCCGTCCGCTGGAAGACGATAATGACCTTTGCCGTCTGCCAGCAGACGGCAAAGTTGCTATATAGCCCCTATCTTTTCTATTTTTTCTTAAATCATTCAATTTGAAACATATATATCCAACAATATCACATATATATCCAAGCATACCAACAATAAGTTGAAACAAGCATATACCAATAATAAGTTTCAACATACAAGTCCAACATATATAAAAGTTTCCAACAACACACAATATGGTTTCCAACAACATATCCATACATACATATCCAAAACAAGTTTTCCATAAACATAAAGGTAGCAGAAGTAGAAGAGTACAGTCCATCAATGCACTCTTCCTCATCTATACCAAATCTGCAAAGTAGGAAAGATGATAGTTAGAAGAAGAAGACTAGCTAGAAGAAAAAGAAGAAGAAAAAGAAGAAGAATGTATCTTCTCTTTCTTTTTCTCCTCTCCTCTGCTCTTCTCCAAGGTTGTAATGCCATTTTCTAGCTAACTAAGCATATCAAGTCATTTGGGACGAAAAAAGCTAAGTATAGGTCATTTTATAGCTATCCTAGGTAGAATATATCATTTTGGAGGTAAGTAAGGTCATTATGTATTTTTGAGGAAAATAAGCTAAGTATTGGCCATTTTGGAGCTAAACCAAGGTTATTATGCCATCTTTTACCTAAGTGAGCATATTATGTTATAAATGAACTAGCTAAGCTAATTATAGATCATTATTGAGCTATCCTAGGTAGTTATGCCATTTTGTACCTAAGCGAGCTAATTATGTCATAAATGAACTAGCTAAGCTATCTATAGATCATTATTGAGCAATAGTAGGTAGTAATGCCATTTTCTAGCTAACTAAGCATATCAAGTCATTTTGGAGGAAAAAAATGCTAAGTATAGGTCATTCTATAGCTATCCTAGGTAGAATATACCATTTTCTAGCTAACTAAGCATATAAAGTCATTTTTGAGGAAACTAAGCTAAGTATAGGTCATTTTGGAGCTAAGTAGGTCATTCCTTAAGCTAAGTATGCATTTGTTAATGAAAACACTTGGGAAAACTTATCATCAACACGAAAGTGAAGGACCAGTAGGGTTTGGGCCAGGGTGAGACGTAGAAGGACCGGTCGGGGTTGCGACAGACGCAGTAGGATCGGTCGATGCTTGTCAAGAGGCACGCTGCACCAAAGATCATTTGCAATGTCTCCTTAGCATGATGCAACTCAAATGTGAATACTAGTAACTAATAACCATTTAAATGACACTCACCGTGGGTGCTATACCAATATGGGGCATGGACGGAGGGGTCTGACCATTGTTCTGGCACATGGTCTGCACATTTGTTTTCACGAGTCATTCATATTAGTTAGTGATGAAATGAACATTACGTGCATTATTTGGCTAATATGTAGGAGAAACTTACCACCAGGAGCTCGTATAGGGCCCGATGAGATGCGTCGTTCCGGTTCCTCTCCTCCTCCAACAGCCTAGTCGTCCTCTCCTCCATGTCCCTCTCCGTCTACGCCGCCTGCCTGTTTGCCTCCGCCAGAAGCTCCTGGGCCCTTGCCTCAATGGCGAGCTCCATTGGCCGTGGACGAGGCGTTATCTCAGAATCAAAGCTAGTCTGGCGCTTCTTGATCTTCGGGAGAGTTCCATCCCCAATAGCTATCGAGCCATGGGGCCTCCCACCACTAGATATCATCACGAGCTCTAGATCAAAAGGACTCTGGCTTGGGTTGAAGTCCTCCCCTTTCCTCGCCTTCCCAAAATCTCTGTACCTCAAGAGCTTGTTGTGGGAGGAGATGTTGCTGAAGCTCTCTGCATGATCGAGGTCATCCTCAGAGAATGCCTTGGCCTTCTTGTACGAGGCAGTATGGGCCATGGCATAGAGGTCGAACAGAGGTGGCACCTCCTTCTTGTTTTCTCGCGCCTAAAAGAGTTGAACAAAATATTAGTTAAGGGCTCAAGCTAGCATGAAGAATGAAATTGCATGAATCACGAAGCAAACTACATACCCAGTTATCCCTGTACTCAAACAGGTTGGAGCTCCCTTTATGGTGTGGCACACCTCTCATTTGGGCACGCTTCTCCTTGGCCTTGTTGTGTTCGGCTAGCCATTCGGGAGAGGACCACTCATCCACCAATGCCTCCCAACAGTCCATCCTATCCTCACACCATCTCGGGGGCACCTAAGTTAGACAAGAGAAATTTCAGCGCTACGCCTACGAATCAAATCAAAGAAACTAAGTACAAGGCCTTAAGAATAGATAATTACCTTCATAAACTTCTCCTTACTCAGATAATTTTTGCGGCACTTTTTCTTGGCCCTCTTATTGTTACTCGAGGCGTAGTAGTCTCGAATAGCCTGCACCTGAGCCTCGTGTTGTAAGTTCTGAAGTAGGCACTAGAACTCAGCTTAGAGAACAACAGCCGCTCTCGCCTCGTCTTCCTCAAGACACCTGTAGAAGGTCTGCAATCAAACAAGATAATACATTAGACACTGATTAGTACAATCACTAGGTGTTGTTGATTTTTAATTTTGTAAAGGAGAAATTATCCAAAAGCAACGGATCACAATGTCAGCCACCATCTCGCACAAGACACTGTCAACCATCTCCTCTAGCAGGGCCGGGGCAGCCTTGTACAGCTCCCAGGTCAGTGCTACCTGTGGAGCCTCACCCTCACCGGGCAACTGGACCTTCCCCGGGAAGTGGTGCCGGAGAAGAACACCAAGGACTTGGTTGCGCCTGCGGACACCACGCTCGTATTTCCAACCCCTGCAGTATCACAAGGCCAACACATTAGATATTAATTTGAAGAAACATGAAGGCAAAAGTTTAAAAAAGAGTACATTCACTTACTTCTCCTCATTAGGCGCAATCAACTACCTCTGCTCGCGGTTCGTCGACACGGGAGGTAGCTTTGTACAACCATGTTGGTAGACCTTCTTGCCCTCCTCAACCAGCTCGCCCTTGCTATAGGTGTCCTCAGACAAGTAATTGTCCTCGCCACCATCAGCATGGCCACTAGCCTCCGTAGTCACGTGGGACGAAGACTCTGGGACCCGAGTCTCCTAGGGCGAAGACTCTTGGACCGAAGTCTCCTAGGACGAAGGCTCGGTGACCCGAGGCTCGTGGACCAGAGTCCGAGACGGGTCCAAGTCAGATGGGTCCACCTGAGATGGAGCAGCCTGGTGGTCAGGAGAATCTGCTGGGGGTGGCGGCAAGGAAGGTGCAATAGCCTTCCTACCTCTAGCACCTCTCTTCGTCTTCCCCCTACCTCTCCCGGTCGAAGAAGAAGCGCCCGCCGGTGTCTGTATGCTGTGTACCAGTGCTCTCCGGAGTTGCTGGGGTGGAATAATAGCACCCTTCCCAGCATGTGCCGAGGAAGGAGGCTCAAAGCGCTCTCGACCCCCGCCCACCATCTGTCAACACCTGTAATGACAAAGAGTGAACGAAATTAGTCAACATAAAAAAATTGAATACCTAATAAAATGAACTAATTAATAATATATATGTACATAATAATAATTGAATACCTCACATTACTAATATAAATCTTCATCGTCTATATATGCTCTAGGATCAATAAATGCATAATCATGATCACTATTAGTAATGACGTGCTCATCAGGACCATCAATAAATGCATCAACATGTGGAAGGCCTCTATGTAATCAGTGAAACATTGTCAGGTCATCTGCAGCAGTAACCTTCATATGTGTCTGGGTTAATGTGAAGTAGAGCAGTTCTTGAAGCATTTTTTGTAAACACGTGTCTCTTGGAAGAATTCTCCTTCATATGTGTCTGGGTTAATGTGAGGTCATAATCATCTTCATTGAGGGGAGGTGGTCTAAAATGTGGCGGCACATCATAAACGACATCCCAACCTTTTTGGATCCGTTTGGAAGGCCCACGGTAGATAGAAAACTTGGGTCGCCTGTTGAGCCGTTATATAGACATCAGGAACATCTAAATGGGTGCTTTGTTTGATTTCGACTAGCCCTATATGTTCATGAGTCCTTCTAGTCTCCTTCGGCTGGAACCAATAACATTTGAAGACTACGACGTTTGGTGGGTTTTTACCAAAGAATGTAAGTTCATAAATTGCTTCAACTCTTCCATAATACTCAACCCCTCCTTCGCCGATAGAGGAGACACAACAATTTGTAGACTTTCGGTCGGCCATAGATAGCTCTTTGCCAAAAGTATGAAAGTGATACCCGTTGACGTCGTATTTGTCAAATGAACGGACCTTAAAGTCAAAACCATTAGCAACTTGTCTCAGTTCAAAGTCCATAGACTCTGCATTAGCCTACAAGTTTAATACCAAAGGATTGTTGCATTAACCGCAAACTAGGCGAAGAAATGAAATCGTCTAATTAATGGAAATTACCATTTGCTTGAACCAAGAGATGAAACCGGGATATCCGCCTCCATGCTTTGCCAGAAGCTCATACTCTTCGATGGAGTCCTTTTGGATCACCGCTCCATCCGAGAATTTGGCGACGTATCGACTGTATCACATATCCGGGAATAAGAGCATTTCAAAGGAATTAGAAGTTGTGAAACAATGTATCGAGAACTTACTCGATGTACGGCCGCACTTCTGTTAGGTTGTTGAATATGTACAACTAAATGGTCCGCCATTCTTCGACATCCAACCCTATTGATTTCGAAGCACCGGCTGGTGCGAGCTTCCCTTTGAATAGGCTGAGGTTGGATTGACCTTTTTCACGGTCGCCATCATTGTACCGAGGCTTCGGATTATGCAAATGACGATTCTGGGCTGTGAAGTGTGTTGTCACAAAGTTTGCCGCCTCCTCACTAATGAATGCCTTGGCCATCGATGCTTCAACTCTACGTTAATTTTTACATTTTGCTCGAAGCATCTTCTGCATCCTCTCAGTTGAGAAGCACCAATGGTTTTACACGCCCCCCAATCTTGCCTCGGTCGGGAGATGCAAAATCAAATGCTGCATTGGATTAAAGAAGCCCGGTGGAAAGATCTTTTCTAACTTGCAGATCAACTCCGGCGCCAACTCTTCTAGTTTGTCTAGCACGTCAGGCGATAGTTCTTTCGCACAAAGAGCACGGAAGAAATAGCTCAGCTGTGCCAGTACTAGCCATTCATCCTCAGGGATAAAGCCACACAACATCACCGACATTACCCACTCAAGCCATATGACTCTTGAGACCAAATATTTTCAATTTGTCAAGACTCGCTCCCCTCTTTAGATTCGCTGCATACCCATCGGGGAACATCAACTGCATTTTCACCCACAAGATCATTTTCCTCATAGCTGGCCTTCCAAGATTGAACCATGCCTTTGGCTTCCTCCAGTTTTTCTCTCCTTTCGGTTGTCGAATGTTTTGTAATGGTCTATCACATAGAGCCTCCTGGTTGACTCTAGCCTTAGGATTATCCTTCGACTTCCCCTCTATGCCAAACAATGTACCAAAAAGGGCCTCCACGGTATTCTTTTCAGTGTGCATGACATCAACGTTGTGTGGGCAAAGGAGGTCTTTAAAGTAAGGAAGATCCCACAAACATATCTTGTGAGTCCAGGCGTGTTCCGTATTATACCCTTTTAAATACCCTGGACGATGTGCATCCGGCTCGAGAGTGTTTATCTGGTCCAGGATCTGTTGGCCTGTCAACACAGGTGGTGCAATGTTTTTGACAACTCTACCTTTGATGAAATTCTTCTTGGCTTTTCTGAACTTATGGTCATGATCCAGGAACTGTCTATGCATGTCGAAGCAAGAAAACTTGCGACCCGCCTCTAGCCAATGAAACTAAAGACCTTCCTTGCATGTGGGGCATGGAAACCTTCCATGCACACACCAGCCAGCGAATAGCGCATACACCGGCAAGTCATGCATCGAGTACATGTACCACACATGCATTTTGAAGTTCTTTTTTGTAGCGGCGTCGTATGTCTTGATCCCATTATCCCTGGCTTCTTGCAATTCATCCTTAAGCGGTTGCATGTACACATTCATATTCTTCCCCGGGTATTTGGGCCCTGGAATTATCAACGTCAGAAAAATGTTCTTTCTTTTCATAATCTCTCCCGGGGGGAGATTGAGTGGAATGACAAATACAGGCCAACAATTGTATTGGCTACCGTCATACCATACACATTGAACCCATCCGTGCTGATGGCAACTCGAGGATGCCTTGGATCTGCCGCTTTATCCTTATGTAATGCATCGAAGCGCTTCCACGCAAAAGCGTCTAAAGTGTGTCCCAACATCGGATTCCCATCTGCATCCAGTTCTGTTCTTCTGCCCAATTTATGCCACGTCATCTGTCTAGCCGTCTCTTCAACCATGAAAAGCCGTTGAAGTCTTGGTATGATTGGCAAATACCGAAGAACATTAATGGGGATTTTGGTCTGACTCTTCTCAACCATACTATTGTCTACCAGAACACACCTGGAAGCATTGCAAATGGGGCAATAGTTCAAGCCCGCATACTCAAGCCTAAATAAGGCACATCCATTCTCACATGCATCTATCTTCTCATAGGGCATCTTAAGCGCAGGTAGGATTTTGTCCGACTGGTACAGGTTTGGTGGCAATACAAGGCCTTTGGGTAGAAAGCGTCCAAATATCGTCATCATCGCGTCGTAGCATTCTCTGCCCATGTTGAACTGAGCATTTAGAGCCATTACTTGCGCGATGGCATCCAGCTGACAAATCTCAGTGTGCTCGTGGAGAGGACGTTTTGAAGACTCCAACATTTCATAAAAGGCCTTTGCAGATTCCTCCATCTCATCGTCTGAATCCTGAGCATCATCAAAGACTTGCACCGAGACGTCAATCCCGGTACCATGCTCGTCGGTGCAACGATGAAGCACCTCAGCTCTGGCACGTTGGGAAGACTCACCATGAAATGTCCAGACCGTATAATTAGGAGTAAAAGCCCACTTCTGCAGGTGTTTGATTGTTTAAAACTCTGACTTCTTCTTATAGTTGTCACAATCGACACAAGGGCACCAGGATGTTTTCTATCTATTTGCAAATGCGACTCTCACAAACTCCTTGGTTTTTGTTAACCATTCACAGGTCATGTCTTTCTGACTAGTGTGACCGGTGTACATCCACCCACGATCACTCATCCTTCCTAGCTACTGGACACACACAAAATATATACATAATTCAGCAAACCATATTCATCAGTTAATAGAGTTTGTTAGTTTCATTACGTCGATGCAACCTAGACGCTAGTAGTTAAAGATAGGTCCTAATCCCACCCGAGTATGTGTAGATTGGGTTCGTTTTCCCATGCTCCGCTCCGGATCTGACGCACAATTTTGGCAGCACTTCCCTGCTGTTCTCATCATACACGTCTCGGCAATAAGCAGAGAGGATGTGTACCCGGAGAACAACAGGGAGGGACTAAGGAAATTCTGCATCGGATCTAGAGCAGAGCATATGGGAAAACGAACCCAATCTACACATACTTGGGCTGTCCATGGATAACATTGGACAATTCGAAAGAATCATAGTTATAAATATGCTAATGAATGCATATTTATAGATGTAACCCTTTCGAACGGGAGACGCATAGTGGTCACGCATACTGATGATTGAAGACACCTATAGCTAGCAAGTTTCATCGGCACGAAGACCGGAATAGAGGAAATGAAGGGTGCAGGAGGAGATGTGATTTGTGCTCACCCACGATTGCTGGGGCGGAGCTCGTCGAACGCACGGGGAGGTCGTCGAACAGCAGATCCTCGAAGTGACGAAACAACTTCACATTTAAATCCACCTGATCAACATAAATATGATGTTTTGTACAACAAAATCGAAAAATATATGACCTAACTCATAATTCACAACTATATGACCCGTGTCGTGTCAGGGTCTGGGTGTCGGGGATGTCGTGTCGGGGTCGGAGTGCTGTGTCGTGCTCGGGGGTGCCGTGTCGGGGTGTTGGGGTGTCGTGTCGGGGTCGGGGTGTAGGGGGTGTCGTGTTGTTGTCGGGGTGCCGTGTCGTGGTCGGTGGTCCCGTGTCGGGGTGTCGGGGTCGTGGTGCTGTGTCGGGGTCTCGAGGTGTTGGGGTCGGGGTGTTGTGTCGTGGTCGGGGGTGCCGTGTGGGGGTGTCGTGTCGGGGTCGGGGTGTAGGGGGTGTCGTGTCGTTGTCGGGGTGCTGTGTCGTGGTCGGTGGTCCCGTGTCGAGGTGTCGGGGTCGGGGTGCTGTGTCGTGGTCTCGAGGTGTCGGGGTCGGGGTGCCGTGTCGGGGTGTCGGGGTGTCGTGTCGAGGTGTCGGGGTCGGGGTCGGGGTGTCGTGTCGGGGTCGGGGTGCTGTGTCATGGTCGGTGGTGCCGTGTCGGGCTCTCGGGGTGTCGTGTCGGGGTCGGGGTGTAGGGGGTGTCATGTCGGGGTCGGGGTGTCGGGGGTGCCGTGTCGGTGCCGGGATGTCGGGGGTGTCGTGTCAGGGTCGGGGTGTCGGGGATGCCGTGTCGGGGTCGGGGTGTCGGGGGTGCCATGTCGGGGTCCGGGTGTTAGGGTGTCGTGTCGGGGTCGGGGTGTGGGGGCTATCGTGTCGGGGTCCGGGATGCCGTGTCGTGGTGTCGGGGTGTCGTGTCGGGGGTCGGGGTGTTAGTGGTGTTGTGTCGGCGATCCTCGACCCGGTTACGTCGGCGTCGACGCACCCCTCCTCCTCCTCCTCTTCTTATTCTCCTTCATTTTCTTCTTTTCTTCTCCTCCTCGTCCTCCTCCTCCTTTTGTTCTTCTTTTTTTCTTCTTCTTGCTCTTCTTCTTCTTTTTCATCTCCTTCTCCTCCTCCTCCTCTACTTCTTCTCCCTTCTTCTAATTACTAATAACTAAATTACAACTAACTAACTAAATTACTAACTAAGCTAATTAACTACAACTAACTACAACTAACTAAGCTAATTTACAAACTAATCTAACTAAATTACAACTAACTAAATTACAACTAAGTAACTACACCTAATTAACTAAGTCAATTACTATAACTACACTATTAAAAAATGAAAAAAAGAGGGGGAGGGGGCTCACCGGAGTGGCGCAGCGGATGGCGGGTGGGGGGTTTGCGGCAGCCGGCGGTGGGGGCGAGGGGCGTGGGCAGCGGTGGGGGTGAGTGGCGCGGGCGGAGGTCGGCGATGGGGGTGAGGGGCGCGGGCGGCGGGCGGCGGGGGGCGCATGCGGCGGCCGACAGGGGGGGGGGGGGGCGCATGCGACGGCCGGCGGGGGGGCGCGGGCGGCGACCTGCGGTGGGCGCGGGCGGCGGGGGTGGGGCGGTGGAGGCACGACGGTCGCGTGAGGTAGGGGTGCGACGGGGGCCGGCGGCAGGGGCGCGACGGCAGGGCGGCGGCCGGTGCGGGGGCGCGGTGGGGGTGGGGGCTGGGGCACGATGGCGGGCGGGCGTGCAGCTGGTCAGGGGGAGAGACGATGGGAGATAGACGATGGGTGGGGCTGGGTTGCGCCGTTAGCTAATTAGGTATCACCTCTTTGCCGTCCGCTAGTAGACGACAAAGAGGTGGGGTGGTGGGCCGTTATAGTACTGCCGTCAACTAGACCCCACCCACTTCTTTGCCGTCCACTCGCTGATGGCACAGAATCTTTGTCGTCTGCTAGCAGACGACAAAGAGCTGGCAGATGGCAAAGCCCCTCTTTGCCGTCCACCAACTCTTTGCCGTCTGCTTCGTGCTAACTGATGGCAAAGAGCTAGTAGATGGCAAATTGTCTGATTCTAGTAGTGAGGTGTTTGATGATGCCCTAGGGCATCTAGGGGTATCCAATGGCCCTAATATTTACCAGGGGTAAATGGTAAGTCCATTCGGTCCTCATGCCAAGTTTTTAGATCATTTCATTGACAATGTAAACTTTCTAGTTCCTAGAAATCAACAGAATCAGGTTTCTATAGATCTAGGCTTGCAAAACTATTATCCATACTGCACCACTTGGTGTGGTGTCATTATTTTGTGATTAGAGAATGCCCACAAGGTTTGATATCAATTGGAAATACTTGGCAATGCAAAGTTGCTCAAAGTTGGTTCTGGACAAAGAGGGTTTTGGGATATTTTGGTGATAAAAAACAATTGGTATTGAGATGCAACTTGGCAAGATGATCTCATATGTCATATGTGACATTCAAGAATTTTCATGGATTTACTTGAGAATATTTCTATAAGAAATATTTCAAGTGCTTGAAATAGGCAGAAATGGTTTTGAAGCGTTTTTTCCAATATTTTGAATATGACCATGTGTTTAAACTCTTACATAGGGACAATATAGGTCCATTAAGTTTTCCTATTTTTTCTCAAATATTTTGAAAGCATAAAATAATTTTTCCTAATAAAAGACCATTTATGGCCTTAAGAAAAAGCCTTTAAATAATATATGAAAATAATATTTAAAAATAATATTTTGTGGTTTTGGGAAGTTATATATATACTAGGTTCCAACTATATCCTTTGGGGAAAATATTCCACCCAATTTGAGGACTTGTAGTGCAAACCTCAATTCAGGGGGTTTTGAAAACCTAAATTGAATAAATGCTTTTTGGCCAAAATAATATTTGACAAAAATAGTTTTAGGTTCTATACACATGGTATGATCATTGGACAAGTGTTTAGATCAATGAAAATAGTTTTGCGAGTAGGAGGGAGTTTTATGAATATAGAGCACCATCAAGCAATCAAACAAGCGAGAAAATAGCACACAAGTCAAGCATTCATACGCACTCAAAAAGTTTTAATTGGCCCTAATTTTTGAGTCATGTTTTCTTAGTCATGATGCAAAACACAGGGTGTGACACTGTGTGCTTTGGATTAAATACCAAGCCGCTCCAAAGCAAACATACAATTGTCACAACAGTTGGAACTGGGTCATCCAATCATTGTCTTCACCGAGCTCGTGGGTCTATTTCCTCAATTCCATCTCCTTGAATACTTGTTCATGAATATGATGGTTACCGTTTGAAGACTTTGACTGAAGACATACACAATACTTCGATCGTTCCTATGACTCAATAGCCCCAACATACCCAATCTTTTGAGTGAAGCCTTTGGAAATCTGTTGCAGTTCAGTCAAGTCCTTCTGTGGCGGAGACAATGTTCTTCTAGTCTTTGAAGAAATTGCTCTAACTGGGGAGTTAGGATTTCGCCAGTGTGAACTGCCTACCTAAGAAATGTGATAAGCCCTAAGGAAATTGATAGTTGAAATTCTGACCGTGGTTGTGCTTTGCGCCAGCTGTCCAGATATTTAATCCACATAACAGTCATATCATTGGGCGGCATTTATGTCTTATCATGTCAGGTTGCACCCTGGCTATAAATAGTTGTCCCCTTCAAACACTAGCTGGTTGGCTGCTCCGAGAGAGAACTTGACATGTGTCATTTGAGAGCAAGTCAATGACTTTGAGAAAAAATCATAAGTGTGGAAAAACCCCAAAACCAAAACAACCAAAATCCAAAGTGATTGAGCATCACAGAAGAGATTGTTCCTATGTGGAACCTATGCTTGTTACCTTTAAATATCGTGCACCTTCCAAACGTTTAGGCATCATGGTCTAGAGCATCTAAGAGGAAATTGTGGATCGCCGAGTGACCGAGTTTGTGAGGGTTTGGAAGTCTGCCTAAAGACTTACCATGAGTGTCGGGTGAGGTCCGTGTGAGCTTAGCTCAAGGAGAATACGGTAAGCACTGCGTGTCCTTTGGATTAAATTCCAAGCCGCTCCAAACCAGACGTACGAATGTCACAACAGTTGGAACTAGGTCATCAAATCATTGTCCTCACCGAGCTGCTAGGTATATCTCCTCAACTCTTTCGTCTCCTTGAATACATGTCGATGAAATTGATCGTTCCTATTTGAAGACTTTGACTAAATACATACCCAATCCTTTGGTCGTTCCTATGACTCAAAAGCCCCAACATACCCAATCCTTTGTGTGAAGAATATGGAAATATCTTGTAGTTCAGTCAAGTTCTTCAATGACAGAGACGATGTTCTTATGGTCTCTAAGGAAATTGTTCAGACAGAGGAGTTAGGAGTTTGCCAGTGCGAACTGCCTACCTCAGAAATGTGATAATCCCTAAGGAAATTGATAGTTAAAATTCCGACCATGGCAGTGCTTTGCGCCAGCTATCCAAATATTTTATCCACGTAACAGTCATATCATTGGGGGGTATTTATGTCTTATCATATCAGGTTGCACCCTGACTATAAATAACCACCCCTTCAACCACTAGTGGGTTGGGTGCTCCGAGAGAGGACTAGACAAGTGTCATTTGAGAGAAACCCATCAATCGAGGACTTTGAGGGAAAATCATCAGTGAGGAAAAACCCCAAAACAAAAACAACAAAAACCAAAGTGATTGAGCATCATAGAAGAGATTGTTCCTCTCTGGAACCGACGCTTGTTACTTTTGAAGACTATGCTTCTTCCAGACGATTAGATGTCATGGTCTAGAGCATCCAAGAGGAAATTGTGGAACACTAGGTGACCAAATTTGTGAGGGTTTGGAAGTCTTCCCTGAAGACTTTCCTCGAGTGTGGGGTGAGGTCTCTATGACCTTAGCTCAAGGAGAATATGGTAAGGACTATGTGTCCTTTGGTTTAAATACCAAGACACTCACCAGACATACGACTGTCACATCAGTTGGAACTGGGTCATAAAATCGTTTTGTTCACCGAGCTGTGGGTCTATTTCCTCAACTCCTTCATCTCCTTGAATACTTGTTGATGAAATTGCTTGTTACTGTCTGAAGACTTTGACTAGAGACTTTCTCAATTTCCACATCTCAAATTCTTCAGTTACCTTGTTCTTCACCTACTTATCCTGATTCACACTACCTGTTATCTGTGCATGTTTCATTTCATCTTGATGACTATGCTACTGCTTTGTTGTGCATGCACTCGAGTGCTTATTCCGCTGCAAGTACTTCATCACTTAGCAAATTCCTCAACGAGTAATTACTCTGTGACCAATTTGTAAAAATTGCCTATTCACCCCCTCTAGTCGATATAACACACTTTTAGTACAAGCTATTCCAACTAGTAGTGCTGATAATAACACTTCTATTAAAATGCTTAAGGATATTATGTTCCCGAGGTTTGGAGTCCCTAGATATTTAATGAATGCTGGTGGTTCACATTTTATTCACGGTACTTTCCGTAAATTTCTAGCTAAATATGATGTTAACCATAGAATTGCATCACCTTATCACCCTCAGTCTAGTGGCGAAGTTCAATAAGGCAATCAAGAAATAAAATTAATTTTGCAAAAGACTGTTAATAGATCTAGAAAGAACTAGTCTAAGTAACTATGTTGATGAGTTGTATTTTAATTTTACACATGATGATTTTGATGAATATAATATGCATGTGCTTGCTGCTCCTACTTGCAATCATTATGAGAGAAGAACCAAATCTTCACCTCTCTATGTTTCCAATACGATAAAATTACAAGAAACTACTTATTCTATGTGTTGGCCTTTACTTGATGTGCATGAATTGTTCTTTTATGACATGCCAATGCATAGGAAAAGAGTTAGACTTCGTTGTTACACTATATATATATTTCTTTGTGCTCACTACTAAATTACGAATCATTGTTAATTAAAATTGGCTTTGATATACTTTGGGATCCGGGTGAATCAATTGCTTGAGCACTATATGCGTAGCTTAATGGATTTAAAGAAAGCACCGCCAGGGAGAGAACCCAAAAAGTTTTAGAGAGTCATTTATTTATGTTGTGTGCTTTTAAAATAATTATACCAAAAATATAAAGTGGGGAACCTAAAACTTTTTCAAAAAGAATAGTGAAAGTGAGAAGGAGGAGCACTGTTGAAGTGGGGGTTAGCCTTGAACTTTCTTCATGCCCATGGAAACTTTGTGAATCTTGATTACAGAAACATTTCAATAGAAATAATTATCCCCTTGTACAAATCCATTGTATTATAATAATAATGTGCCAAGAATTACCTTTAGGATGTTTGATATGTGCTGTGCAAACAGAAACTTTGTCTGTTGTGTTTGATTTTTCATATTTTACTGGAACATCAAAAGTTTCTGAAATTTTTACACAGTACTAATATACATTTTTTATCTTGTACTAATTTTTCAGAATGTTCTATGTTACAAAAGTGTATGTATAATCTGCATCTTTAGAGACTGTCTTGTTTTTCACATATTGTTGCTATAGTTGCTTTGTCAGCTTATGTTTGAGTTCTTGTTGAGCCCTATTGACTTCGGAGCCATAGAATTGTTATACCATACAATAGGTAATTTTAGATTATAATTACATAATAATGTGATGGTAAGAAATGTTGGGATTTTGTACTAACCTATCTAATAAAAGTTCCTATAAGTTTTGTGTGCATGAAGTGTTCGAAGAACGAGGAGGTATCGATGTGAGAAGAATAAGGAGAGGCAAGATTTAAATCTTGGGGATTCCCAAGGCACCCAAAGCAAATGTTCAAGGAAACTCAATCATAAAAAATTGGGGAATCTCCGGAAGGCATCCCATCTTTCTTCTTCAACAATTATCAGTATGTCTCATTTTTTTTTGTTCACTTGATATGCGCAAATTCTTGGAGCGTCGCATGCCTTTTATTTGTCTTTTATCAATGCACCATGATGGTATGGGAAATTCCATGGTTTATTTATATAATGCTATTTGCACTTCACTTATATCTTTTGAGTATGGCTTTATAGAATGCTTCATGTGCTTCACTTATATCATTTGAAGTTGGATGCCTGTTTTCTACATATAGAAAACCGTTATTTGTAGAATGATCTTTTGATTCACTTATATTTATTAGGGCATGTCCAAGTCTTTTGTAGGAATAATTAAACTCTCATGCTTCCCTTATACCTATTTAGAGCGTCAACAGGAATTCGTCATTCACATGGTTAGCCATGAAATCCTACATATAACTTGTAGATCACTGAATATGATATGTTTTATTCCCTGCAATAGTTTTGCAAGATTAAGATGGTAATATGTGGGGGTGCTAGTGAATGATTGTGGTGTAGTAAGAATATTGGTGTTAAGGTTTGTGATTGCCAAAGTATGCTCGTATAGTCCATAGTTATGCGATGAAGTTGGAGCATAATTTATGCTTGATTGAAATCCTTTGTGATGTTGAATAGGGGGTGTGCGATGGTTACCTACTACCAACCTCCTCTCTATGGGCATGCAAGTAGCACTTCGCTTCGAGAGAGCTAATAAAACATTGTAATAAGTATGTGAGTTCTTTATGATTAATGTGAATCAATGGATGTACGCACTCTCACCACCTCATATTTGCTAGACTCTTTGGTACCGTGGATTGCCCTTTCTCACCTCAAGGATTGGTGCAAACTTCACCGGTGCATCCAAACCCCACGACATGATACGCTCCGTTGCACACAAGCCACCTTATATCTTCCTCAAAACAGCCACCAAACTTTCCTATAATCGCATTTCCATTGACAATCCAAGAAATATTGCCATGCAACTTCCACCGTTACGTCGTACATTCAGTCCCATATTGCTTTGCATGATCGTAAGATAGCTAGCATGATATTTCCATGGGTTGTCCTTTTTTGATATCCTCGCTATGCTAGATCATTGCACATCCTGGTACATTGCCAGAGGCACTCATATAGAGTCATATTGTTTAACAAGTTTTCATATCGAGTTGTAAGCAAATATAACCCTGATGCTATTCATTATTTAGGGCACTATCTCAATGAGGAAAGGATTATGGAGGCAATGATTCACCAACAAGTCAGGATGATCCTCCGGATGAAAAATAAAAGAAAAAGTGAAAAATAAAGGAGAGAAAGAAAGGAAGAAACAAAAACACAAAATGAGAGAATAGAGAGAATGGATAGTTCTACTACCACCTTTTCCACACTCGTGCCTCAAAGTGTCACCATGTTTTTCATATAGGGAGTATCTTGTTTTTTCACTTTCATATGCTAGTGGGAATTTTCCATTATATAACATGGCTTCTATATTCCGATGATGGGCCTCCTAAAATGCCCGAGGTCTTCATGAGGAAGCAAGTTGGATGCACACCCACTTAGTTTCATTTCAGCTTTCATACACTTATAGCACTTAGTGCATATGTTGCATGGTAATCCTTACTCCTCACATTGATATCTATTCATGGGCATCTCCATAGCCCGTTGATACACCTAGTGGATGCGAGACTTTCTTCTCCACTTTTACCCCTTTGAAACCTACAACCATATGCTATTCGACCTATATGCTATGTCCATGGTTCACGCTCATATATTGAGCGAGTAATAAAATGCTGAAGCGCCTTAAGAAGTATGATACAAATGTTTGGTTTGACACCGAGGTGCTCATGATTTATACTTTCTGCTAGGAAGACCAAGCATGGTAGGCTATATGATTTTGTTGGGATAGTGTTCTTTAGCATTGTTATTATGAAAGGACATGATTGTTTGCTAGTGAACCTAAGTATTAATGTCTCATGTGAAATGATAGACTATTGCCTTGAATCACTTGTATCTTAATATTCATGACATGATTAGACTTTTATTCAAGATTATGTTAGGTAGAATTCCACATGCAAAATTATATTTTTATCATTTACCTACTCGAGGACGAGCATGAATTAAGCTTGGGAATGCTGATACGTCTCTGTTGTATCAATGATTTTTTCATGTCAATATTCTACAACTTTCATATACTTTTGGAAACATTTATATTTTTTTGGCACTAACTTACTTATCCAGTGCCTAGTATCTGTTCCTGTTTTTTTGTGTGTTTTGTTTTGCAGAATATCCATATCGATCAAAGTCCAAACGTGATACGGAGATTTTTTGGAATATATGCGAATTTTGGGAAGCAAAATCATCGTAAAACGATGCCCGAGGAGCCCACCAAGCAACATGATGTGACCGGGGGTTTGGTCGCACCCTATTAGCTCATGGATCCCCCTTAAGTCAATTGGGGCCCTACTTTCACCGCAAGAAATAGAATTATCTGATAAAAAAACCCACCAAATTTCAGACCAATCGGAGATCTACGGATATATCGGAAATGGTGAAGGGCGAGAAAACAACAGCAAACACAAAAGATAAACACAAAGATAAATCTAATCTTGGAGGGGCTCTTGCCCTCCAGAACCATCTCAGCCATGGACCAGACGGGAAACTCTACTCCCATCTAGGGGAGGAGACAAAGGAAGAAGAATAAGGAGGGGGTATCTCTCCCCTATCTCCCGGTGGTGGCGAAACACCGTCGGGGCAACCCTCATGATGACAATCTACACCAACAACTTCGCTGCCGACATCACCACCACCATCACCTTCCCACCTATATTTATAGAGGTCCATTCTCTCGTATCCCGTTGTACCCCCTAATTGAGCATGGTGTTTTATGCTACATATTATCCCTTTTTTCTATGGGTTGATTGCTGATCTTGATTGGTTTGAATTGCTTAGTTTTTTTGGTGTTCTCCTAAGTTTCCTTTTGTGCTGCACACATGTGAAGGATTTCCGCTGGAGGGTATTGCAATGCGTTCATGACTCTCTTATAGTGTGTGGGGGGGGGGTAGAGTGACAGAAGCTTACAATCGAGTAAGGTGGTTGTTTTGTATGGGAGTAAAAAGGACGTGATGTTTAATGCTATCATTGGGTTTAAATTAATGATCTTTAGTAGTTGTTGATGCTTTCTAGAGTTCCAATCATAAGTGCATATGATCCATGTACGGAAAGTATGTTAGCGTATGCCTCTCCCTCATATAAAACTACAATAATGATTACCGATCTTGTTATCAATTGCCTAGGACAATCTCACAAATCATACCACCACTTTTCCACCATATCGATATTTACTTTGTTGTTCTGTTATTAAAATAGAACCTAACTTTTATTTCCACGTTCTTTATTATCTTCCAAAACTAGTACTTTTAGTTTTGTTCTCGCAAAGTAGTTTCATACTTGTTTCTAGGTAAAGTAGGCGTTAGTGTGCATAGAGATGTATCGGTGGTCAAAAGAACTTGAGAGAATATTAATTCTACCTTTAGCTCTTCATTGGGTTCGACACTCTTACTTATCAAAGAAGGATACAAACGATTCCCTACACTTGTGGGTTATCACCAACTTATCCAACACCGGTTTAGATCAATGCCGGTGAGGCCATGAGCCTCCAAAGCACTCAAATTCAAGTAAATGGGGAACATTTGCTTCCTCTCCTCATTAGTTGTCGAACCAGGAAAGACAACGGAGGCGTCAAGCCACTCTAATCTATAACCCGACATGGGGTTTTCTTCCAGTGGAGCGTTGTTCTTATATTAGAACCAGGTTTTATTCCAACTCTTAGGATGACTTGCCAATTTGGCCTTAGGAAAGTTACTATTTTTCCTCCTTTAGATTGAAACTGCGCCAACTTCCACACTGGTTCCATCTTTGACTTTGGTTAGGTCGTAGATGTAGAAGAATTCCTGAAACGGACTGACAATTGTTCAATCTAAAGATATACATCACAAAGGACATGAAAATGACAGAGATTGGTCATCGAGTTAGGGTCGATGTCCGATGACCTAAGATTGAAAAGGTGGAGGACGTCTCTAAAGAACTTTGACCTGGGCAGTCGGAAACCTTTGTATAGATGATCTCTGAAAATAACAACTTCCCCCTGTTCAGGTTGGGGGGAGATTCTTCCTTAGGTGTTTGCCAGCTGATTGCAGATTATGCCAGCAAAAGACCTTGGCTCACGAGGTTATCTATGATGAGCACCAAAGCTTGGGACCTAACCCAGCCAAAAATCTTGCTAGTTTTTCGAGCCGCCGAGTCTCAAAAAGACTAGGTGTAGAATGAAAGTAAAAGTACAATAAGCTGCATCCGGGTCATAAGATTAAAATTTTGCTAAATATTGAACGGACTGAAACTGAGACTAGGCTACTATTATATGGATTTCCTAATAAGCTGCAAATTGAATGAATCAGCATCATTAAATGAGTCGGCACAATGACGAGTCGACATGTAGCAAGATGAGTTGGTGACTACATAAGCTGACTATTGGCATACGAAGAATTGAAAAGACTTGAAAGTATTTGTATGTGCAAATTGTTTCCTCCTAAAACAGAGGAATGGATAGATCTGATAAATGTAGTAAAAGAAAAGCACAAGGCCATAAGAAGTGGGGGAGACACCCGAGGTAAAGCACTTGAGCAATACTATGGGTAAACCTATATGGATCTACAGTAATACGGGAGTACGGTGGAGGCGAAACTACACATTCTTGACAAGAGGCTTTGGAGGCAACTGGATCTAAGACTAAATGTTTTACGAATTCTGATGAACTTCAATGAACTTTGAAGAGCGCTGAAAACCTAATGGAGGGAATGTACTCACTAGATTCAAAATGTGGAAGAAGCTTGGGGGTGTCACCCTCCTGAAGAAGGCCGCGTGCGATGCAGACAAGCTCCAGTGACTAAAGTGGCGTGGTTGAATATCCTCTTCCGACTTGGACTCCGATGATCTTGGGCGTTGTTGCGGATGTGAGAGGAAGAAGAGAAGGTAAAAAATGAGAAAGGGGGCCAAAAGGTCTATTTAAAAGGGAGGAAAACCCGAAGAGGCGCGGTGAAAACATGGACTGTTGCAGTAATTTGTGCCTACAAATACGCCTCCATTCCTATGCGTGACGAAGATTGGACATCCGTTTAACAAGATTCTACATGATGACACATGCACGTCAGGAGTCAGCAAGATGATGTCATGGTGGTCACTAGCCGAAAAGAAGCTAACTCCTAAAAAATAGGAAATGACTCGGCAGAGCATTGACTCGGACGAGTTTTCAAAAACAACGCTCGGAGGGAAGAGAAATGCCAGCTCATAAATTAGATCCAAGTCTCAACCTTCATGTTTTAAGTTTCCTTTATTTAAACATAGATCTTGGGTGTTCGTAGGAATTTTTTTCATGCAACGTTGCTCAACACATGTCACCGTTCTTATTGCATTACTTTGTTTCTCCATGAACTTAATACACTAGATGCATGTTGGATAGCTGTCGATGTGTGGAGTGATATGTCTCCAACGTATCTATAATTTATGACAAGGTCATGCTATTATATTATCTGTTTTGGATGTTTCATATGCATTAATATGCTATTTTATATTATTTTTTGGACTAACTTATTAATCTAGAGCCCAGTGCCAGTTTCTGTTTTTCCTTGTTTTTTTTGTATTGCATATATGGAATATGAAATGGAGTCAAAATGGAATAAAATCTTTGCGATGATTTTTTCTGGAAGCAAAGAGATCTACCAAACTTGCAGTGCACGCCAGAGCATCTGCGAGGAGGTCACAAGTAGGGAGGCGCGGCCACCCCCTAGCCACGCCTGGCAGGCTTGCCACCTCCCGGAAGGGCTCGTAGCCCTAATCTTCCTCCTATAAATACCCAAATATTCCCCCAATACCAAAAGAGACACGAAAATACTTTTCCGCCGCTAGAAGGCTCCATTTTCGAGAGATCCAATCTTGGAGCGTTTTCTAGTAACCAGCCAGAGGGGGATTCGATCACGGAGGGCATCTACATCAACTCCATTTCCCCTCTGATGATGCGTGAGTAGTCCACCACAGACCTGTATAGGTCCATAGCTAGTAGCTAGATGGCTTCTTCTCTCTCCCATTGTGCTTTAATACCATGTCCTTCATGATCTTCATGGAGATCTATCTGATGTAATACTCTTTTGTGGTGTCTTTGTCAAGATCCGATGAATTGTGGGTTTATGTTCAGATTATCCATGAATGTTATTTGAGTCTTTTCTTAATTCTTATATGCATGATTTCATATCTTTGCAAGTCTCTTTGAATTATTGGTATGGTTTGGCCAACTAGATTGATAATTCTTGCAATGGAAGAAGTAATTAGTTTTCGGTTCAATCTTGTGGTGTCCTCACCGAGTGAGAAAATAAGGGTAGCGAGGCACGTATTGTATTTTTGCCATCAAGGGTAAAAAGATGGGGTTTTCATCATATTGCTCGAGTTTATCCCTCTACATCATGTCATCTTACCTAATGCATTACTCTGTTCTTCATGAACTTAATACTCCAGATGCAGGCATGAGCTGGTCAATGTGTGGAGTAATAGTAGTAGATGCAGAATCGTTTCGGTCTACTTGACACGGAAGTGATGCCTATATACATAATCATTTCCTTGGATATCTTCGTGATTATTTTCTTTTCTATCAATTGCTTGATAGTAATTTGTTCACCCATCGTGATACTTTCCTTCAAGACAAAAGCCTCTAGTGAAACCTATGGCCCCCGGGTCTACTTTCCATAATATATTTTTAGATCTATAAACCAAAAATACCAAAAATACCTTTCTGTAATTTATTTACCTTTTTTACTTTCCACAATCTTTTACATCTGTCTCTATCAGATCTAATCCTTGCAAGTAACCGTGAAGGGGTTGACAACCCCTTTATAGCGTTGGGCGCAAGAGTTTGATTGTTTGTGTGGGTGCAAGAGTTTGATTGCTACAGACTGTTCTGTCTTAAACAGATTCTGTTTTCTTTGTGTTGTGTACCTATTTTGATGTATCTATGGGTTGTATCGGGGGGTATGAACCATGGATAAGTTAGAATACCATAGGTAATACACCAACATAAATAAATAAAGAGTTCACAACATTACCTAAAGTGTGGATTTATTTTCTTATACAAACGGATCTCATGAGTTTTCTGTTGAGTTTTGTGTTCTGAAGTTTCAAGTTTTGTGTAAAGATTTGATAGACTATGGAATAACGAGTGACAAGAGCCTAAGCTTGGGGATGCCCAAAGAACCCAAGCCATATTCAAGGATGAAAAAGAGCCTAAGGTTTGGGATGCCCCGAAAGGCATCCCCTCTTTCGTCTTCAATCCATCGATAAATTTACTTGTGGCTATATTTTTATTCACCACATGATATGTGTTTTGCTTGGAGCGTCTTGTATGATATGAGTCTTTGCTTTTTAGTTTTCCACATATTTTGAGAGAGACACGCTGAATCGTGAATTTATTAGAATACTCTATGTGCTTCACTTATATCTTTTGAGATAGGCAATTTTGCTCTAGTGCTTCACTTATACTTTTTTAGAGCACGGCGGTGGTTGGTCTTATAGAAACTATTGAACTCTCGTACCTCACATATATTATTTTAAGTCTTTAAACAGCATGGTAATTGATTAGGTTATGAATTTAGTCTTAATATAATAGGCATACAAGTGGGATATAATAAAAATAAAGTGCATTGAATACTATGAGAAGTTTGATTCCTTGCGTATAGTTTTGAGATATAAGGATGGTGATATTAGGGTCATGCTAGTGAGTAATTGTGGAATGGTAGAAATACTTGTGTTGAAGTTTCTTATTCCCATAGCATGCACATATGGTGAACCGTTATGTAATGAAGTCAGCACATGATTTGTTTATTGATTGTCATCCTTTGTGTGAGGGTCGGGAGCGTGCAATGGTTAACTCCTACCAACCTCTCCCCTAGGAGAATGCATCTAATACTTTGCTTCGATAACTAATAGACTTTTGCAATAAGTATGTGAGTTCTTTATGACTAATGTGAGTCCATGGACTCTACACACTCTCACCCTTCCACCATTGCTAGCCTCTCTAGTACCGCGCAACTTCCGTCGGTGCATTAAACCCACCTTCTTCAAAACAGCCATCATATTCCCTTCCTCAAAACAGCCACCATACCTACCTATTATGGCACTTCCATAGCCATTCCGAGATATATTTCCATGCAAATTCCATTGTTCCATTTGTTATGACACGCGCCATCATTTTCATATTGCTTTTTCATATAGAGTCATATTTTGTTCTAGGTTTCGTGTTGTAATTTTTGAGTGGTAAGTAAATAAAAGTGTGATCATCATTATTAGAGCATTTTTCCGTGAGAGAAAAGGATGATGGAAACTATGATTCCCTCATAACTTAGGACGAGACTCCGGAGTTTATTGAAAATAAAAGAGGCTAGCGAAGCCTGAATAAAAAAAGATGCCTTAGATGCCCACCAAAATAAAAAAATAAAAAAATGAGAGAAGGAGAGAAGGGACAATGCTACTATCTTTTTCCACACTTTTGCTTCAAAGTAGCACCTTTGTCTTCATGATAAAGAGTCTCCTATTTTGTCACTTTCATATAACTAATGTAATTTTTTGTAGTGCACACCCACTTAGTTTCTTTTTGAGCTCTCATACACTTATAGCTCTAGTGCACCCGTTGCATGGCAATCCCTACTCACTCACATTGATATATATTGATGGGCATGTCCATAGACCGTTGTTACGCTAGTTGATGTGAGACTATCTTCTCCCTTTTGTTCCCAACCTCCACCATATTTCTATTCCACCTATAGTGCTATATCTGTGGCTCAGTCTCATGTATTGCATGAGAGTTGAAAAGGTTTGAGAACTCAAAAAGTGTGAAACAATTGCTTGGCTTTTCATCGGGGTTTTCTATGATTGAAATACTTTGTGTGGGGAAGATGGATCATAGCCAAACCATATGATTTTGTAGGGATAACTTTCTTAGGCCATGTTATTTCAAAAGGACACGATTGCCTTGTTAGTATGCTTGAAGTATTATTGTTTTTATGTCAATATTAAACTTTTGTTTTGAATCATATGGATCTGAATATTCATGCCACAATAAAGAATATTACATGGATAAATATGTTAGGTAGCATTCCACATCAAAAAATTCTATTTTTCCCATTTACCTACTCGAGGATGAGCAGGAATTAAGCTTGGGGATGCTGATACATATCCAATGTATCTATAATTTTTGATGATGTCATGCTATTATATTATCTGTTTTGGATTTTTATATGTATTAATATGCTATTTTATATTATTTTTGGGACTAACTTATTAATCTAGAGCCCAGTGTCAGTTTCTGTTTTTCCTTGTTTTTGAGTATTGTAGATATGGAATATTAAACGGAGGCCAAATGGAATAAAATCTTCGGGATTATTTTTCTGGAAGGAAAGAGATCTACTAGACTTCGAGTGCACAATAGGGCATCTGCCAGGAGGTCACAAGCAAGGGAGGACCGGCCACCCCCTGGCCGCGCTTGGCAGGCTTGCCACTTCCTGGCAGGTCTCCTAGCCCTAATCTTCCTCCTATAAATACCCAAATATTCCCCAATACCAAAACGAGCCACAAAAATACTTTTCCGCCGCTAGAAGCCTCTATTCCGGAAAGATCCAATCTTGAGTATTTTCCGGTAATCTGTCGGAGGGGGATTCGATCACGGAGGTCATCTACACACTACTAGGAAAAGGCCTGCTAGTGGCGCACCTGTTTTGGCCACTAATGGCGCACTACAGGTGCGCCACTAGCATCACGCCACTAGTAATTAATACTAATGGCGCACCCCTAGTGCGCCATTAGTAAACCAGATACTAATGGTGCACCAGGGAGTGCGCCATTAGTATATCACACAGTGCACCATTAGTATGCCTCCCAGGGGGCCATATTTACCTTGTGCTCTTGCTTACTAATGGCGCACTTGTAGATGATGCACCACTAGTGTGCTTACTGCAGTGCGCCACTAAAGTGCAGAGTGGTGCGGCACTAGTATGAATATTAGGGATTTTTTTTCTTTTCTGATATTTGCACAGGTTACAAAACATATTACTGCACAGAATATAGACAGCACAACATATAAATAGCAGATTTATCGAATGCAATAGAAGATTAGTCTTCAAATACAATTCATCATATTAGTCTTCGAATTTAAAATACCAAACAAAGTTAGAACATTACAAGTCTCGAGACCGCGACTAGCGAGTTTGTTATCACATAGAAGAGAGCTGCGGTCATCACGATGAGCATCATCGCGATGAAACTGGTCTTCATCCGGTTCCTCCAACGCTCCCTCCTCTCTCCCGCTAGATAGCGCGCGTATCTAGCTTTCGCCTCTGCCCTAGTGGTGTACCCTTTGTAGCTATTACCGCTGAAACGTTGAACCTGTCTCCGACACTCCTCCCAGTCGTCGTAGACTCTGGGAACCTTACCCTTGTACACGACATACGACAGCATCTCTATGCACTAGCCAAACAAAACGTTAGTAGCAATTCATAGACAATACATAAGCAATATATAAGTATGCAACAAAAGGATCGGAAGAGAAAAGCAACACATTAATAGCATGATTCATGCTCCTACTAATAAATAACATCGATTACATATAAGTTGAACGAATGTCCAAACCAAAGAGACATACAAGTTCATTAAAGTTTAATATTACAACATGAGCTAATCAACATTTCAGAACTACATAGCATCACTACTTTCGACTTGACTCAGGGACCGAAGTGTGGATGAAGCCGCCGTCTTTCATGATGGTCATGAAATCGCGGGCATTGTCAGCCTGCATTTGTAGCGTTGTTTCTATCTCACTGTTGGACGGTTGATATCTGAGGTAGAACTGCCCCGAGGTACGAAGGACATCTTGATGGATGATTTCCACAAACTCCGACTAGATGCGATAGAATTTTTGTCTGATGTCCGCGTCCTGGATTGCCGACAAGCGTGTGGCCCAATCTTTGAGATTATTTGGTAGCAGAAGGTGATGTTGGTACCATACGATCGCCCGCATGTGATGGAGGGCGTAGTAGGCATCCTTCTGACTACCAGGCGGCTGCTTGACATAGGGGAACGTCGTATTGTGGGTGAACACGTGCCTGCCGTACCAACGAATTGTCTTGCTGAAGGTGCCTCCAGATCTGGCGTAGCCAGGGAGAACATCATCAAGAACTTTCTTGATATTTGTGTAGTCTTTCTTCGACTAACGGTCTGAGTCGAAATACGTGGCCATGGAATATTTCGGGCTTAAGAGGATGAGTGTGCAATGTGTGTCACTGCACAAAACACGGAATGTTGGAAAAAAAAGAACGATCGAAAGCTAACAAATCATATGTTACGGGGCGGTAAGGGGATGACTTACTCGGGAAAGTAAGGCACGAGGAAGTTATCCTTATCTGGGTTTGCCAGAATGACGCCTTCAAGGTGTGAACTCGCGACTTGCCGGTCCCCAGCGCTGCCCAAGATCTTGGCACGCATGTAGAAGGGGTCGACTATCACGATGTCCGGGCTCTTGTCTCTAATGATCCGCATCTTCATACTCAGCGAAAATAGCCGAACGAAGGTGTAGTGCAGCGGATGAAGGTTAAACATAGCGAAGATGTCATCAAACCGCAGGACAATCGTACCCCCGATGGTGCTATCCACAAAGCCCTTGCCCTCTGGCACCTTGGCCACGAAAACCGGGTATGCCACATCATTCTCGGAGACGCCGCTTCTCCAAAGAAAGAACACTGTCATGCAGACTCCGCATAGCACCGGTTGCAGCATTGAGCAGATTAGTTGGTAGCATACTCACGTCGTTCCCTGGTTGTTTTGGCCCTTCAATTAGCATACTCATGTGATTGTACTTCCTCTTCATGCACAACCAGGGGGATGGTTGTACATCCACACAAACACAGGCCAGGTGCTATGTGTGCTTCTCTGGCTGCCAAACGGATTGGCTCCATCTGTGCTCGCGCCCAGCACGATGTTCCTTGGATCATTCCAAAATTCTGGGTGTTCGACGTTCAATGCTTTCCACTAGCTCGCATCCTTAGGGTGACTCAGGATCTTGTGTTTTTTATTTATCTCCGGATCATTTGCGTCATCTTCTCGCTTCTTCTCCTCCCTATCCGCGTGCCAACGCAGAAGCTTTGCTACCTTAGGGTCCGCGAAATACCGCTGCAGACGAGGAGTGATCGGAAAGTACCACACCACTTTTCGAGGACCTTTCTTCCTCTTCTTGTATCGAGTGACGCCGCACACCGGACATATGGTAGACTCCTCGTACTCGTCCTGACAAATGATGCAATTGTTCATGCACACATGGTATTTCACGTGCGGTAAATCCAGAGGACACACAATTTTCTTCGCCTCCTCGAAACTGGTCAGGCACTTGTTCCCCTTGGGAAGACGTTCGTGCCAGAATGACATGTTCTCGTCGAAGCATGTGTCGGTCATTTTGTGTTTTACCTTCATCTCCAGAGCCATGAGCATTACTTTCAGGCGGGTATCCTCGGTCCTGCATCCTTCATACAATGGAGTAACCGCGTCTATCTCCAGCTAATCTAGCTTGGTTTTCTCTCGGGCGGCAGCTCTTGCGTTATCCGTCTGCTTGAGAAACAGCTCTTGAATATGAGGGTCTTGCACCCAGCCCATCGATGGTCCATCATCCTCTGCTCCGACATCTTCATCTTCATGATCATGCCCTTCATCTGCTCCAGCATCTTCCTCATCATCATGTCCGGCATCTTCTACATGATGACTGTGTACTTCATCTACTTCGTGATCATGTCCTGGAGATTATTCGTCTTCTCGCCCGCCCTTGCCGCGGTTGTCTTGCTCATGCCCTTCCTCATTTCTTGCCCGGCCCCCATGGACGACTTCATAATCATCTTCATCACCTTGCCACCGATAGCCATCCATGAAACCACGCAAGAGCAGGTGGTCCCGCACATGTACGAAATCCGGGTCCATAAGGCTCCTCAGCTTGCATCTTCGACACGAACATCTTATCTCCGTCTCATTCTTTTGAAGCATCTCGGCCTTCACGGAGCTCAAAAACCTATTCACGATGCCTTCGGTAATCGTGTGGACCATGGTCGCCTGCAGGGTAGAGCAAAACGATATTTTAGAACCAAGAAAAAATTGGCATGACTTTGCCTAAAAATAGGACCAAAAAGAATGGATAGTGCCAAATTCTCGCCGAAACGGAAATGAATCAACATTCCGGCAAAATATTGGCAACTATCGCATTTCAAATACCGGTACCTGCAAACACAAACATATATGCAACACCACAAACATACATAGATCTAGCTAGGCCATAAAAAGTGCATGTGCACGTTGTTGGAGGGAGAAAAAAGTAGATCTACAACATAAAGAAAGCTTTCCCCTTACTTACCTATCAAAAAAGGTAATTTAACCACTTAATTTGGATGAATCTATGGTGCAAATGAGGTGAGGAGGAGGAGGCAGCCGAGACAAGCTTGGAGGAGGAGGTGGAGAGAATGAAGTGGGAAAAGTGAGTGTGGTAGGTGGGTGTCCGAAATATCTAGCTGGTCCCAGGTTACTAATGGTGCACCACCTACAAATGCGCCATTAGTAACCCTGGTTACTAATGGCGCACAAGTTAGGTGGTGCGCCATTACTAGTTTTGCAAAAATAAAATAAAAAAATGTTAGTAGTGGCGCACCGGGTGAGTGGTGTGCCATTGCTAGTTATAACTAGTAATGGCGCACTGTGCCCTGGTGCGCCATTACTAGTTTTGGGGAAAAAAAGTTTGTTAGTAGTGGCGCACCGTGGGTGTGGTGCGCCATTAGTGTCCATCGCACTATTGGCGCACCAACACATGGTGCGCCACTGCTATATAGTAGTGGCGCAGCACATGTGTGGTGCGCCATTAATGTCAATATTATCTATAGCCCTTTTCCTAGTAGTGACATCAACTCCATTGCCCCTCTGATGATGCATGAGTAGTCCACCACAGACCTACAGGTCCATAGCTAGTAGCTAGATGGCTTCTTCTCTCGCTATGTGCTTCAATACCATGTTCTTCATGATCTTCATGGAGATCTATCCGATAAAATACTCTTTTGCGGTGTGTTTGTCGTGATCGGATGAATTGTGGGTTTATGTTCAGATTATCCATGAATATTATTTTGAGTCTTTTCTGAATTCTTATATGCATGATTTCATATACTTGCAGGTCTCTTCGAGTTATTGGTTTGGTTTGGCCAACTAGATTGGTAATTCTTAGAATGGGAGAAGTGCTTAGTTTTTGGTTCAATCTTGCGGTGTCCTCACCCAGTGACAAAGTAGGGGTAGCAAGGCTCGTATTGTATTGTTGCCATCAAGGGTAAAAATATAGGGTTTTCATCATATTGCTTGAGTTTATCCCTCTACATCATGTCATCTTACCTAATGTGTTACTCTGTTCTTCATGAACTTACTACTCTAGATGCTGACAGGAGTCGGTCGATGTGTGGAGTAATAGTAGTAGATGCAGAATCGTTTTGGTCTACTTGACACGGACGTGATGCCTATATGCATAATCATTGCCTTGGATATCTTCATGATTATTCGCTTTTCTATCAATTGCTCAACAGTAATTTGTTCACCCACTGCGATACTTTTCTTAAAGACAAAATCCTCTAGTGAAACCGATGGCCCCCGGGTCTACTTTCCATAATATATTTTCAGATCTATAAACCAAAAATACCAAAAATACCTTGCTGCTATTTATTTACCTTTTTACTTTCTGCAATCTTTTACATCTATCTCTATCAGATCTAATCCTTGCAAATAACCCCTTTATAGCATTGGGTACATGAATTTGATTGTTTGTGTAGGTGCATCCATTGGTGATAGTCTTGTTCCTCCTACTGGATTGATACCTTGGTTCTCAACAACTGAGGGAAATACTTATCAACTTTACTGCATCACCCTTTCAACTTCAACGGAAAAACAACACATGCTCAAGAGGTAGCATGGAGTAGTATAAGTAGATGTAGAAACATTTTGGTCAACTAATCTTGGACGTGTTGCCTATATAATGATCATTGCCTGGATAGTGTCATGATTTTTTTGATGGTCTATCAATTTCCTATAACGCCCCAGATGCGATCCTATCCTTATTTCAGCTCGAGGGCCTCGATAGGGATAGAAGCGCATCTCATCATTTCACAAGAATGGATATCATTACAAGTACATGTACAGAAGAGATGAGTATATGGAATTGTCTTACACTCGCCACAAGCTACATCAAGATCACATCAATACAACAACATATTCAAACATCACATAAAAGAGCAGGGTCCGACTACGAATGAAATCAAACGATAAAAAGATATCCATCCTTGCTATCCCAGGCTGCCGCCTGGAACCCATCCTAGATTGATGATGAAGAAGAAGAACTCAAATCAAAACAAGCATCACGCTCACGTCAAATCATCGCATAACCTGTACCTACAACTGTTGTTGTAGTACTCTGTGAGCCACATGGACTCAGCAATCTCAGTACCAAGGATATCAAGACTAGCAAAGCTTAATTGGTGAGGTATGGTTAAGTGGTGAAGCTGTAGCAAGCAACTAAGAATTTATTTGAGTGGCTAACTTAGGAATATAGAAAGTAAAATGGGTGGTCTGGACGTGAACTAGTAATGATCACTAAGAGATCCTAAACACCTACTTACGTCAAACATAACCCCACCATGTTCTCTCTCGGAAAAGGACTCACGAGAAGAGATAGTCACGGTTTTGCACATAGTTGGTGTATTTCATTTGAGTTTACTTCAAGTTTTCTATGACCGGGTGTTAAACAAAGTTTCCAAGTTGCCACATAACTGCGGGCATGGATTTCCGATAGATTTAACCCTGCAGGGGTGCTCTAGCTCATCCATCAAAAATTAACCTCACGTTGCATTGGAGTTCCTCACCTGTGGGATCACACGTAGTATTTGCAGAATCGTGATGGAAAATCTCAACTTTGAGATAGCCCGAAGTGTCATCAAAATCCCACATACAAGACGTTCGAGAAAGGTAAGACAAGTCCAGCAATGCCGCCCAACGTGCTGACAATCCCGATAGGAGCTGCGTATCTCGTTCTCAAGAAACAAAGGATTAGCGCAGTGTACAGATGCCTGATAGAAATCACCCGAGTTGCCCCGGGTTGTCCCCGCACACGACTCTGTTTAGGACCAGCACCATCAGCATTGGCCCTACCTGCATTATCTTTAATTAACTCCTCATGTTCATGACAGTGTTCAGTACTATTATGTTGGGCAAATGTAGTACCAATGGTGGGCCTTGCCAAACATGTTTTATCCTAGAACGAAAATCAAGGGGGTCCCCATAACAACCCTGAGCATGTTAGGAGCACTCAATTATGGAACATAACACTAGTACAGAAGTAACTATGGTGGCAAAGGTGGAACGAAACACCGAGAAAAAGGCCAAGCCTTCCGCCCTTTACCAAGTATCTATGTGCATTAAGTTAAATAGCAATAATATTATGATAACCAAAGAACGTCCATGTTGACACACGAAAGCAATTGCACCTGCAGCTAGAAACGCTATAAGAAGGGCTGAGCAAGCGGTAACATAACCAATCAAATGTTTGCTGGGATGTGGAGGGGTTAGAGGCTTATCATGGCAATGTTGGGAGGCTTGACAAACAAGTGGTAGGTAGCGAGACATAACGATGGAAGCGAGAGCTCTAGCATAGCAATGATAGTAGTGGTATCCAGGGAAATGTGTCATCTTTCCTGAGATCCCGCTTGGAAGAAGAACGAGTCCGTGAAGAAGAGGATGCGTGAAGTAGACGAACGAATCCTCACACTCCGAATGCTTTCGGCACTCTAACGGGAAGAAGCAATCCGAAAACAACAATCAACACATGGTACACCACAACATATGCATGACATGATGCGCAAACAAATATGATGCATTTCCATTTAATTAAGCAAGGCATGGCAACGCACATCAATCAACTCCTACACATTAAGTGAAGCTCAATATTCAACGAGTTGCATATTGACGAAACTCCACATTTGAATTATGTAGTTCACTCCCGTTTAGGTACACGTCAATTTTAAATGTTGTTAAATATGGCAAGAGGTGAAGCATAAGTAAGCTATCTATCTAGGCATCTTAAGTGAGGCCGAAAACAACTTATAGCATTTCTGAAATGACCCCATATGTTAATTTCGAAATTGGTCCAGATCTGAAGTAACCATATTTTATATTTATTAAACAGAAAAAAATCATACCACGTTATTCTATACATCATTCTAGTCGATTTACATATATGGAACATTTAAAACGGATCTATGGTCTAAAAGTTATGACACGCACAAGATGAATATGATATCAATGCAAAATGCATGAAAATTACAACTACAAGCATTTCAAATCATGGATGCAACAAGATATTATGAAAATACTTGAGATTCTAAGCAAGTTTCATATATGGCATGCCCAAAATGGAGCTACGGTTCAACCACAACAACAGACACAACTTTTGGTAGAAATATGCCTAAAAATGCAAGATAGCATATTGCAACACACAAGTCAACAAGCTACAACCATTTCAAATGATCAACAAGGACATGGTGGTGAAACCTACATGATGCTTAACAATTCATCTATTCATAGGAAGTTGATTACAAGCATGGATCAATAGGAACTGAGCTCACAAGATGGATAATTGGAAACAGTTTCAGACTTAGTGAAAATAGCAGTTTTTGACAGTGCACTTTTATCACAAAGGAATATTGACAGCACTAAAACTACATGCTACAGGGCATATATTGGCATGATACTTAACAGCATGCTAGAGGACATTGTTAATTACAAATAACTCCACTAGACCAACCACAAAGGGCCTATAGGTAATTAGCAAAACACATGACAAGGCAGCAACACAATATAACAGATTCCAGAGTTGGAAATATTTAGACTCCACAAAACATGGATTATCATGGCAAACAAAATGACCAGGGGCTGGTGCACATGCCAAAGGGCATAACTGATGTTCAAAATTATTCCATATCATTCATGGATTCATTCCAACGAAAATAAAAAAAGGGCATCATAGCAAAATATCATGCACACAAATTTTCTCAAATGACAAAACTAAATGCACAGATAAATTCTATGGATTTTTCTACTCCGAAAACCTATATAATATGTATAGGTTCACGCAGGAAAATATTTCACAATTAATTATGCAAGTTTATGGCATAACCTATTAGCAAGTTATTCATGCAATTAAATGCAACCATCACACCAGATATTTCTAGCATACATGAAAATGCGATAGATAATAATCCACACATTTTACATATCGGGTTTGATTAATTCCAATGCATGGTTAAACATATATGTGCAATGCAAAATATGGCATTTATGCGAATTTAATGCATACATCACAATAAACATTTATCATGCATGAAAAAGAGATATTAATAATCTATACAAAATTCTGGACATTTCATATACAACACGTTTGGATCTGGTGCACAATTAATTACTTAACAACATTTTAAAAACATGCATTTTCAACAAAAAACGTCAATGGGCCTAATATCTACAAACGGGCCAACAGAGCATGCATAACATACTAAATTGCGCCAGGGGTGTTGGATAGATTGGACTGGGGGTGCACACCCTGGGCCTGGCGGAGCTGGGCCGAGGTACTGGTGGCCCATGAGCGGCGCTGCGGCTGGGCCACGGGTCAACGGGCAAACCGCTCGTCTACTCCTCCCGATCAGATTGGGGAGATGGCCCTGGCCACGTGACCAGGGGCGGCAGCGGGCGAGGGCATGCCCGAGGATGGCAAGGGAGGCAGGGAATGGGGCGCTCTCGTCTGAATCGTGCCGGATCCGGCCGACAGCAGGGTCAAACGACGCGGCGATGAGCTTCTCGGGTGGCAGCATGGCAGCAGCTCCTGCACGGGTCACGGGGAGAGAGAGCACCTGGTTAGGGAAGAAACATAAGGAGCGGGAGAGGAAGAGGCGGGGCACAGCTCTGGCCTGGGTCCGGCATGACTGCTCTGGCGGTTGCCGATGGCTAGTGCAGGCTCGGGGCGAGGATGGCTTCCATGGGGGCGCGCAAGGGAACTCAGGAGATTACGGAAGCTCCCTCGTGTTGGGGCTGATTCGGGCCCGTTCGAGCCACAGATGGGCTCGGTGGGCCCTGTGCGCTAGAGGCACTATGGAGGGCGAACAGTGGCGGCTCGGGTTTGGGGTGGCACATATTTCGAGGGAGGAGGGAGAAGGCCAGATTAGGAAGGGGAGGGGGTTTATATAGGGAAGGAGCTAGGGTTAGAGGGTTTCCACCCGTTTTTGAGTCGTTCGATGTCGATCGGATGGCTCGGAAGCGGAGGGGGTGCTAGGTGGGCTAGTTGGGTTGTGTAGGTTGGTTGGGCTGAGAAAGAATTGTGGCCCGTGACACGAAATCTGTCAAACTGAAAACATCCGATAATTTGACCGGCTAGTGCCGCTATATATTTAACCGTTGGGGTATCAAACGACCTCTAATTGCGAGAAAATTTGGCAGGCGTCCTACCTACAATATAACAAGACTGCATGCCAACTTTCGACCCAATCTGAGGTTATTTTATACTCACTATTAAAATATATATTTTATCAATGCCACGTGCGCGTGCGTGTGTGGTTGGACTCAGAAGGCTCAATGAGGATAACCGACAACTACAAATGAATGCAAGTTATCAAAAACAAGTGACGATGCTATGCAGATGATGCAAATGATGCGCTGATGAACGCAACAACCAAATGAATCACACGATGACAACGGAATAAAAGGGGAATCTTTTCGAGCATTGGTCCCGGGCTGTTACAACTCTCCAAACTACACGTGGATCTCGTCTCGAGATCTAAGAATGAGAAGGGTAAGAGAAAGAGAAAGAGGTAAACTTAGTAGCTTCTCTGACAAATGAGTGAAACCAATGATCTTGAAGGTTTCAATGAGATGAAGGAAGACGCACGGAACAAGGAGTAATTCACAATAAGTTTGGGGAACACTTTAGTAGAAAAGAGAGGCAAAATTGATATGATGGAAAGAAATTCAAAGAGAGACACCAAACTTCGTTGGATTAGAATCAAAACTTCATAAGATGGAAGGATCATGAAAAGATTTCACATCACTCCGGTTAATGGACAAGCAAGGGAAGAGCATGATCTTAATCAAACTAGATGTGAGTTGAAAAGAGCAACAACAAAATGCCTCTGGAACAAAAGAATAGAAGCTAGATCTTTGGAGAGAAGGGAATGGAGAAGAAAATGACAACTTCTACCACCATTGAATTTGAAAAGCATGGTTGAACGGATTTGCTGAAAAACCAACAACGAAAAGAATAAACTATTCGTGGGCTTATAGACAACATCTCAAAATAATGGGGTGATAACTAGCCACTGACAAAACAAGGATTGCTTCGGAGCAAAATAGATGAAAAACTTCTTTCATGAAGAAGAGGAGGAGAAAACTTGGATCATCTATGACACGATGGTAGCAACAATCCTTAGGACAAGCTTTAGGTGACATGAATGCGAAGGTACCTCCATGAAGGAAATGATGGGTTTAAATATCAAATTCTTGACAACTTCTCTTTGAAACTCCTCATGAATAAAGAATGCTATAACACCACCTCAAAGATAAGGGAGAATGAATTGCACTTTGAAATGGATAAAAGAATACTGGAGGTACTACCACAAGAATCTTGAAGAACGTTTCGAGAAATGAACGAAATCCTTGACGAACCATCATGAAGAACCTGTTGAAGAACACCGGAATGAATGGATGAGAGAAAAGAAATGAAGGTTGAAAAGAACAAGAGTTGAACCCTTGCAAAGATTTAGGCAAAGCTTCAAGAAGATACTTGAGAACCGTTGGAACTCCGGGAAGAAAAGATGAACAACTTGGGATAAGGAATTTGATATCATAAACAACTCAGGAAGAAGGATTGAAATCACCTTGATGCAACTAGAATAAAAATTATGTTATGCTTATTCTTCATTAAGTTAAATTCATGACAAGCAACGGATTTGGCATAATACTTATTCCTCTTAAAGATGTTTGAAGAGAGGATATCATGAATATGAAGAACTATTAGGTGAACCACCGGTAAGAATTTGAAATGGATGAGGATACCATGAATGAATGACGATACTTGAGAATGAAGATCATGATCCACCTAGCAGAAAACTTGAATGAAACACTGGAATATTTGATATACAAACAAAGAGACAACAATTGAGAAGAATTTGAGAACGAAAGCTGAAAGCTAAGAACAAAGAAATCTGCTAAAATGATGGCCTTCGGAGAATCGAGAAATGAATACCACTTTGAAATGCTTCAGATAGATATGGAAAGAATTACTCATGATCTAGAAGAATTTGAGAGGATAGAAACAAGCTGAAACCATGACTCTTGAAAAGAACGGACAAAGATTTAAGAGAAACTCTCCCTCGGTCTTCAAAGATGAGAATGATGGCTAGAAACACCACGAAGAATTACTAACACACTCCGCTACAAATGAATAAATAAGGTTGAGCCAATAATGAAAATTATTTAAAAGCAATCTTCGAGAAGGCATATGACTAATAAAATTCATTCTTACGTCATATTAGAAGACAACTTGAGAACATCTCCGGAAAAGATTAGAAGAGCCAGGTAAGATCCCAGGGAAAAACATGTGGTTATGCTCCCACTAAAAAGAAACCACCATTGAAATGAATGCTTAAAAAGAGAGATTGCACCGGTACAAATGAAAACTTGATGAGATGAGAACCCTCAAAATAATCTGGAAGGATTATTGAATAGCAGCACGAAACTTCTGAGAAATCTTCAACACTCCAGATAGAATAGAGAGGGACGACAACCAAGAGATACTTGTAAAAGAATTATACGCACGGAAAAACTTTTAGCGAATGAAAAGGATATGATGAACACTAAGAGGTTGATTTGAATTCACCGGAGAATAATAACAACAATAACAAAGGATATGAGGATAGATCTTGAAACTGAAACTCTTGAGAATCTCCACAAGAATCTCCAGATACAAAACAAAATAAATGATACGAGAAGCATTGATGAAGACAAAGGCACCTGGACGAGAATTTAAACACAGACGGAAAAGGGTGGGAGGGTGGGGAAAACAAAGAGAACTTGGAACAAATGAGACGAACTATGGAAAGAAATATGGGGATTGATCTTGCAAATATTGAAGAGGATAGAATTATCTTGAAGAGAAGCACACCGATAGGAAAAGAATTAATATGACAAATTGGTTGAGCAAAAGAGTTAGCAATCCCACAGAAATATGAGAACACTACTTCAGAAAGATATGAGATCACCACTTGACATCGAAGTAACTCGAATTACCATATTCAAAAATAAAACAAAGGATGAGGGTTACAAAACAAGCCAGAAACAAATACATAATAGAGATTCCGTCCGATATTTTCATGGTAAAATTCGCACGGCTCGATCGTATATTGGATTGTCATATTGAAATGATGCTCGATATGCTGCCTAGGCGTAGCGAACTACAAGGCTTGACGAAGCATACCGAGACTGTCCTCTGTAAAAAAGACCGTGAACAAACAAACCACTATACGTCGAACCCCAACCTCATATCATGATCTGTTCGAAGATAACCTAGGTAACTCCTTGAATTCCCACCTAAGAACTCCCGAAATCTTTGGTTGTGCAATCAGGTGTTGGGGATAAAGGGAGGCAAATATCTCACACAACTAACAAGCCCTACACTCCAACTATATCCATCCATCAACACATAACAAAGAAAACCTCAGAAATCATGTACCTCAGACCTTCGAAAAACATCCGATATACCAGCTGTGGCAATACCTCTGATCGCTCTTCCCAGTACTGGGTGGCCCCAACTACTCTCACTACAAAGAGTATAGAAGTGTTTTCGATGTTAGCAACCTCTGTTATCCCGGAACTGCAATGATACAAATGTGACTACAACACTTCGGAGCACAACTCCCGGGACACTACCACGACCCCTAAATGTCAAGAGATACCAAGAACAATGTTCTCGTCACAAACATATCGAAATGAGCCCAACAATACCCGCGTGATCCTAAAGACAATTTGAGTGAAAAAGAGAAGAGGAGTAGAATTAAAATTCCTAAGTCGTAATTCCTCACCAGAGTATAGAAGAGGAGTAAAAGAAATCTACTCTCCTATATATAACTAGACTCAAATAATTTTTCACTAGACTCGACTCGGCCAAGGTTCGATCAATCAAGGGTGCTCCTAGGTCACAACCTGGCTCTGATACCAACTTGTAATACCCAAGATGCGATCATATCTGTATTTTAGCTCGAGGGCCTCGATAGGAATAGAAGCGCATCATGTCGTTTCGCAAGAATGGATATCATTACAAGTACATGTACATAAGAGATGAGTATATGGAATTGGCTTACACTCGCCACAAGCTACATCAAGATCACATCAATACAACAACATATTCAAACATCATACAGAGGAGCTGGGTCCGACTACGGACAAAATCAAGCGATAAAAAGAAATCCATCCTTGCTATCCCAGGCTGCCGCCTAGAACCCATCCTAGATTGATGATGATGAAGAAGAAGAAGAACTCCAAATCAAAACAAGCATCACACTCACGTCAAATCATCACATAACCTGTACCTGCAACTGTTGTTGTAGTAATTTGTGACCATAGGGACTCAGCAATCTCATTTCCAAAGGTATCAAGACTACCAAAGCTTAATGGGTGAGGTATGGTTGAGTAGTGAGGCTGCAGCAAGCAACTAAGCATTTATTTGAGTGGCTAACTTACGAATACAGAAAGTAAAGTGGGTGTTCTACGCATAACGGGCAAGAACTAGTAATGATCACTAAGAGATCCTGAACACCTACTTATGTCAAACATAACCCTATTGTGTTGTCTCTCGGATCAGGACTCACAAGAAGAGACAATCACGTTTACACACACAGTTGGTGTATTTTATTGGAGTTTACTTCAAGTTTGCTATGAATAGGTGTTAAACGAAGTTGCCAAGTTGCCACATAACCGCGGGCATGGCTTTCTGAAAGATTTAACCTTGCAGGGTGCTCCAACTCATCCATCACAAATTAACCACACACCGCATTGGAGTTCGTCAACCACGCAATCACCCGTAGTATTTGCGGAATCCTGATGGAAAATCTCAACTTCGAGATAGCCCAAAGTGTCATCGAAATCCCACGCGCAAGACGTTCGAGAAAGGTAAAACAAGTCCAGCAAGGCCGCCCGACGTGCCGATAATCCCGATAGGAGCCGCGTATCTTGTTCTCAGGGAACAACAGGATGAGCGCAACGTAAAATGGCCTGATAGAAATCACCCGAGTTGCCCCGGGATGGCCCCACACACGATTCTGTTTAGGACCAGCACTGGCCCTCCCTATATTACGTTAAATTAACTCCTCGGGTTCATGACGCCCTATGCTTTAATAATGGTGTTCAGTATTATTATGTTGGGAAAAATGTAGTACCAATGTTGGGCCTTGCGAGACAAGTTTTACCCTAAAATGAAAATCAAAGGGGTCCCTATAACAACCCCGAGCATGTCAGGAGAGCTCAGTTATGGAACATAACACTGATACACAAGTAACTATGGTGGCAAAGGTGGAACAAAACACCGAGCAAAAGTTCAAGTCTTCCACCCTTTACCAAGTATATATGTGCATTAAATGAAACATCAATAATATTGTGATAACCAAAGAATGTCCGTGTTGACACATGAAAGCAATTGCACCATCAGCTAGAAATGCTACAAGAAGGGATGAGCAAGAGGTAACATAGCCAATCAAAGGTTTGCTAGGATGTGGAGGGGTTAGAGGCTTATCATGGAAATATTGGGAGGCTTGATAAACAAGTGGTAGGTAGAGAGACATAATGATAGAAGCAAGACAACTAGCATAGCAATGATAGTAGTGGTATCCAGGTAAATGTCTCATCTTTCTTGAAATCTCGCTTGGAAGAAGAACGAGTCCGTGAAGAAGACGATCCGTGAAGTAGACAAACGAATCCTCACACTCCAAACACTTTCGGCACTCTAACGAGAAGAAGCAATCCAAAAAAACAATCAGCACACGATAGACCACAACATATGCATGACATGATGAGCAAACAAATATGATGCATGTCCATTTAATTATGCAAGGCATGGAAAAGCACATCAATCATCTCCTACACACTAAGTGAAGCTCAATATGCAACGAGTTGCATATTGAAGAAACTCCACATTTGAATTACTTAGTTCACTCCCGTTTAGGTACACGTCAATGTTAAATGTTGTTAAACATGGCAAGAGGTGTAGCATAAGTAAGGTATCTATTTAGGCATCTTAAATGAGACCGGAAACAACTTATAGCATTCCCGAAATGACCCCATATGTTAATTTCGAAATTGGTCCATATCTGAACTAACCATATTTAATATTTATTAAACAGCAAAAAAATCATACCACGTGATTCTATACGGCATTCTAGTCAATTTACATATATGGAACATTTAAAACGGAGCTACGGTCTAAAAGTAATGACGCACAAGATGAATATGATATGAATGCAAAATGCATGAAAATGACAACCACAATAATTTAAAACCATGGATTCAACAAGATATTATGAAACTACATGATATTCTAAGCAAGTTTCATATATGGCATGCCCAAAACGGAGCTACGGTTCCACCTCAACAACCAACACAAGTTTTGGTAGAAATCTGCCCAAAACCGCAACATAGCATGTTGCAACACACAAGTCAACAAGATACAACCATCTAAAATCATCAATAGGGACACAGTGGTGAAACCTACATGATGCTTAACAATTCATCTATTCATAGCAAGTTTATTATAAGCATGGATCAATAGGAAATGAGCTCACAAGATGGCTAATTGGAAATAGTTTCAGACTTAGTGAAAATAGCAGTTTTTGACAGTGTAGGTTTATCACGAAGGCATATTAACAGTAGTAAAACTACATGCTACAGGGCATGTATTGGCATTAAACTTAAAAGCATCCTAGAGTACATTGCTAACTACAAATAACTCCATTACGCCAACCACAATGGACCTATAGATAATTAGCAAAACACATGGCAAGGCAGCAACAAAATATAACAGATTCCAGACTTGGAAATATTTAGACCACTCAAAACAACACATTGCTTAAGCATGTTGTCAGCAAGAAATCCACACCTGAACATGGATTATTATGGCAAACAAAATGACCAGGGGCTGGTGCACATGACAAAGGGCATAACTGATGTTCAAAATTATTTCGTATCATGCATGGATTTATTCCCAAGAAAATAACAGAAGGGCATCATAGCAAAATAACATGCACAAAATTTTCTCAAATGACAAAACTAAACGCACAAATAAATTTGATGGATTTTTCTACCCCAAAAACATATATAATATGTATAGGTTCATGTAGGAAAATATTTCACAATTAATTATGCAAGTTTATGGCATAACTTATTAGCAAGTTATTCATGCAATTAAATGCAACCATCACACCAAATATTTTTAGCATTCATGAAAATGCGATATATAATAATCAACACATTTTACATATAGGGTTTGATTAATTCCGATGGACGGTTAAACATATATGCTCAATGCAAAATATGGCATTTATGCGAATTTAATGCATACATCACAATAAACGTTTAACATGCATGAAAAAGAGATATTAATAACATATACAAAATTCTGGACATTTCATATACAACACATTTGGATCCGGTGCATGGTTAATTACTTAACAACATTTTAAAACATGCATTTTTCAACAAAAAACGTCAATGGGCCTAATCTGTGCAAACGGCCCAACAGAGCATGCATAACATACTAAATTACGCCAGTGGCACTGGATAGATTGGACTGGGGGTTCTCACCCTGGGCCTAGCGGAGCTGGGCCGAGGTACTGGTGGCCCATGAGCGGCGCTGGTGCTGGGCCGCGGGTCAACGGGCGCGGTCGCTGGAGCGAGCGGGCGAACCACTCAACCTACTCCTTTAGATCGTATCAGGGAGGCAGGGGCGGCAGCCCTGGCCACGCGACCAGGGGTGGCAGCAGGCGAGGGCGTGCCTAGGGATGGCAAGGGAGGCCGGGAATGGGGTGCTCCGGTCCGGATCTGGCCGGATCCAGCCGACGGCAGGGTCAGATGGCACGACGGCTAGCTTCTCAGGTGGCACCATGGCAGCAACTCCTGCATTGGTCATGGGGAGAGAGAGCACGAGGTTAGGGAAGAAACAGAAGGAGGGGGAGAGGAAGAGGCGGGGCACGGCTCTGGCCTGCGTCCGGCATGACTGCTCCGGCGGTTGCCGACGGCTGGTGGAGGCTCGGGGAGGGGCTGGCTTCCATAGGGGCGCGCAAGGGAGCTCGGGGGGTTGCGTGAGCTCCCTGGCGTCGGGGCTGATTCGGGCCCGTTCGGGCCACAGATGGGCTCGGTGGGCCCTGTGCGCTAGAGGCACTGTGCAGGGCGACAAGTGGTGGCTAGGGTTTGGGGTGGCGCAAATTTTTAGGGAGGAGGAGGGAGAAGGCCAGATTAGGAAGGGGAGGGGGTTTATATAGGGAATGATCTAGGGTTAGAAGGTTTCCACCCATTTTCGAGCCGTTCGATCTCGATCGGACGGCTTGGAAGCGGAGGGGGGTGCTAGGTGGGCTAGTTGGGTTGTGTAGGTTTGTTGGGCTTAGAGAGAATGGTGGCCCGTGACACGAGATTTGTCAAACTGAAAACATCCGATAATTTGACCGGCTAGTGCTGCTATATATTTAACCGTTGGGGTATCAAACGACCTCTTATTACGACAAAATTTGGCAATGCTATGTGGATGATGCGAATGATGTGCTGATGAATGCAGCAACCAAATGAATCACACGATGACAAATAAATAAAAGGGGAATCTTCTGGAGCATATGTCCCGGGCTGTTACATTGCCCAACAGTAAGTTGTTCACCCACCCTGCGCTATACTCGTGAGATAAGCCACTAGTGAAACCTACGGCCCACGGGTCTACTTTCCAACATATTGCTTTCTGATCTACTATTTGCCTTTTTGTTTTGAGATGTGTTAATCCAAAAATCCCAAAAATACCTTGATGCACTTTCTGTTTACTTATTTTATTTTGTGTTCTTGCGAGATCTATTTCCCAAAACTATTATCACCTAATCTATCTTTTTACCGTAGAGAGCTTGACAACCTCTCTTTCGCGTCGGGTAGCATGTATTTTTTATTTGCGTGCAGGTGCTGCTTACGTGGGTACATGATCTTCCTCTAAGGATTAATACCTTGGCTTCAAAAACTAAGGGAAATACTAACAATCGCTATAATGCATAATCTCTTCCTCTTTGGGGAAATACCAACACAGTCTCAAGCCATGTCAATGCCCCGAAAGGCATCCCCTCTCCATCTCCATTCCATCGGTATGTCACTTGGAGTTATATTTTTATTCATCACATGATATGAGTTTTGCTAGGAGCGTTGTGTATTATAGTTTGTTTTATTTTGAGTTTGCCACAATCATTGTTTGCTGGACACACTAATTTGCAAGAGACACATGTTCATCATGATTTGTTAGAATACTCAATGTGCTTCACTTGTATCTTTGAGCTTAGAAGTTACTCTAGTGCTTTACTTATATATTGTAGAGCACGATGGCGTGTAGATTTTATAGAAATAATTGAACTCTCGTGCTTCACTTAAATTAGTTTGAGAGTCTGAATAAATAGTGACGGTAATTTGCACTGGTTATAAGACTAGTCCAAATAGGATAGTTATTCAAGGAGTGCATAGTAAAACCTTCATGTAGCTCACCATAAGTTGAAACCATGGGTTAATGATATTGATGTAGTAGTATGAAAGGGCATGACTATATGATTGCTAGTTAGTAGAAATATCAGTAGTTACCGCGTGTTACTTGTTACTCTTCTAAATATTTGCTATGGCACGGTGATGATGTGTGAGCATTCTTATTCCTCGCTGAAATCCTAATGTTGTTTGAGTCCGAGGCGCGCGATGGTTAACTCCTACGAACATCCTCCCTAGGGTCATGCGATAGTACTTTACTTCGAGAGGGCTAATAAGGCTTTGTGATAAAGATTTGAGTTCTTCATGACTAATGTGAATACATGGATATACGCACACTCACCTTTCCGTATCTTGCTAGCCTCTTCGGTACCGTGCATTGCCCATCCTCACTTCGCGGATCGGTGAGCTTTTGCCGGTGCATCCAAACCCCAGGATATGATGCGCTCTATACATATAAGCCTCCTTATATCTTCCTCGAAACAGCCACCATACCTACCTACTATGACATTCGATAGCCATTCCGAGATATATTGCCATGCAACTTCCACCTTTACATCACATGACTTGTGTGTTCATCATCATATTGCTTTGCATGATCACATAGTTGACATACTATTAGTGGCAAAGCCGTCATTCATTGTTGTTTACATGTTACGCTAGATCATTTCACATCCGGGTTCACTCCAAGAGGCATTCATATACAGTCATAGTTGTTTTATGTTGAATTGTTATATCGAGCTATAAGTAAATAAAAGTGTGATGATCATCATTATTAGAGCATTGTCCTAGTGAGGAAAGTATGATGGAGTAATGATTCGCCCACAAGTTGTGATGAGATCTAGACGAAAAATGAAAAATGGGTGAGGCCAAATGAGCCCACCAAGAAAAAGAAACAAAGAAAAGGTAAAAAGAAAGGAAAAGGAAAAATAATAAAAATAATAAATGAGAGAAAAAGAGAGAAGGGACTTTCCTACTATCATTTACCACACTTGTGCCTCAAATTTGCACCATGTTCTTCATAAAGAGAGGTGCCATGAGTTGTCATTTTCTTATGCTAGTGAGAAGGGAGTTTGCTACTATCCTTCACCACACTTGTGGCTCAAATTTGCACCATGTTCTTCATATAGAGAGTGTCATGAGTCGTCATTTTCATATGGTAGAAGGGTCTCAACTTCTTCAACTGCACTTTGGCTTCATCATCATCTCCAGTCCTCTCAGGAATTGGAGCGTTGTTCTTCTCAACAATGGATATGTTTCGTGTGGTCTTTCTCTTAGTTTTGGTGGTTGTGGACTTGGTCCTAGTAGCAGGTGGTTCTCTTTGTGGCATATCATCACTTATCGTCTTCCATTCCTTGGAAGGGTGTGAGTTCTCAACTGGATCTTCCACCCCACATCCTCCTCTCCTATCATTGGGTCCTTACATGGAGGTTTGCCTCCAAGTCACATGAATAACACTCTTCCTTGCTCTCTTCTAGCTGGCTTCTTGGGCATGGAGTTGGTTTTCTCTTGGTAGTGCTACCTGGATTCTCAAGTATGATGCGTGATGAGCCACGAGTATAGCGTATAATTCATAGTCCTTCCAATAAGTAAGAGCGTCGAACCCAACGAGGTGCAAAAGGAAATAACAAACTGTTTTTAGCAAGGTATTCTCTAGAAGTGTTGTAAATAGTGGTAACTGATACATCTCCAACATATCTATGATTTTTTTGATTGTTCCATGCTATAATATTATCATTCGAGGATACTTTTTGGGCATTTATTTGTTGATTCATATTATTTTTGAGAACTAACCTATTAACCTAGTGCCAAGTGTCAGTGGAATAGTGGATGTTTTCGACATGTTTTGGCTTTTTAAGCTTATAGTACCAAACGGTGTCCAAATATCACGAAAGTTTCTGATAACTTTTTCTGGACTAAAAGAAGACCTGGAAGCTTCGGGAGAAGGGCGAGGGCCACATGAGGGCACCATAAGCCAACAGAACACGGCCAGGGGGTGTTCGTGCCTTGTTAGCTTATGGGCCACCTCCTGAAAGCACAACATCCTCCCTTGGTGGTTTTGATAATTCATGAGAACATACATTATCTCTTGGACTAACACCTCTATCTAGTGTATTTCAGATAATAGTCCATGGAGAGTTGAGTTGGCAAAAGGATTGTGGAGATTCTGGAATTACCCCAAGATGCAAGGAAATAGGTTGGCCAAGCTTCAACCAAGAGGACTCTACATTTTACATTTGTGAGAGATCACTTTGAGTCCATAGGCAAGCCAATACTATTAAATGGGGGTAATGTTTTGTTGGTGAACAAAATATTCATATGTGCACAAGTGATAGTCACCAAAAACATCTGCAAGCTCTCCCACCAAAGTCTGTATGTAGCCAGACATTCAAAATCGATGCAACCAACATTCCTATCTCGGTGCCACGGATTCCAAACCCTAGACAAACTCAGCCAAATCCTACCCACTTCAATGCAACTGACTCCATACCGATGCCACCGACTTTAGATTGTCAACTTTCTGTTACGCAAGTTCACATTTTTGATCCGTCCGAGAATGTTGAATCGGCATCATCGAGTTTGGCAATTCTGACCATTGCTCACCATGTCGGTGCAACCGAGATTCCTATACCGGTCTCACCGAGATTCAAAAGTTGCCACCTTTTGGTCACTTTGGTACCACCGAGATTAACACATCAGTGTCATCGAGTCTGACTTATTGTGTGTAATGGTTGGATTTTTGGGGATGCCTATATATACCCCTCCACCACCACTTACTCGATAGACAAACACTCAGAACTATTCCATACCTATCCTATCAGATTTTCTAAGAGAGAACCACCTACCTTTGTGTTGGGGTCAAGATCTTCCACTCCAACCATATGGATCTTAATTTATAGCCTTCCCAAGTTTCTTTCCACTAATCCCATCTCTTCCACCAAGCCAATTCTGTGAGAGAGTGATTGTGTGTTGAGGAGTCTATCATCTTGAAGCACAAGAGCAAGGATTTCATCGTCACTACCGATCCTATTAGCTTTTGGAGGGTGGTGCCTCCTAGATGGGTTAGGTGTCGCTTGGGATCCTCCTACTTCGTGTTGTGGAGTGAACCAAGAAGTTTGTAACGGCAAGGAGATCGCCTACTTTGTGAAGATCTACCCATAGTGAGGCTAGTCCTTCGTGGACGGAAGTCGTATGGAATAGTCAAGGTTGCTACTTCATGGACCCTTATGGGTGGAGCCCTCCATGGACTCTCGCGACCACTACCCTCCGTGGGTTGAAGACTCCATAAACGTGGACGTACGATAGCACCACCTATTGGAACCACAAAAAAAATCTTTGTGTCTCCTATTGCGTTTGGTCTTCCTATCTCATCTCTTTACTTCATGTGCTATGTCTTTTACTTTTCGTTGCCATATTTGTAGACATGCATGTGTGGGGCTGTTAGATTTGCTAGATTTGCTAAAATAGTTAAAATCTGCCAACCAATTGACTTGGGAAAAGGTTAGGTTTTAAATTATTGCTAGTAGTCTATTCACCCCCCTCTAGACACTCTTCTAGTGATCCTACAAGTGGGATCAGAGCTTTGGTCTCCATTGCTTCGGTTTAATTACCATGGAGGAAGATGGATGTGTCTAGTGTAGAGAGTTTGAGTTGTAGAGTGCCCATTCTTGATGGCGAATACTATAGTCAATGGAAAAATGCCATGATTGATCTATTTCATAAATTCCATTTGACTAAATATATTGAAAACCCTTGTCTGCTCCCTATTGATGAATTGCATCCCACACACGAAGAGGAAATTAACATGCTTGGTAACCTAAGAACTGTCAATCTTATTGTTAGAGGTTTACAAGGATTCGTGCTTTCTCAATTGAAGAACTTTGCATGTGCCTATACCATGTGGACTGATTTGGAGAAACGATATCCAAATATTTCATTAGGAAATATGGATGAAATTCTTCATAAAACTATTGCTCTTCACAAACTGAAGCCTAGTGATCCAAACTTTGATAAATGCCTATTTGAGCTCCATGATCTTATGCATGCTAAAGGAGATGTCACCACTATCAACAACATTATCTTTGAAGCCATTCACATTCATAAACTTGAACATTGTCATGATCACTATTCTTATGAATATCTTGTTCTTTTTGAAGAGGATTTCCCACTTGATGATGATAATGTGTAATATGACTATATTGGAGAAGATGAGTTGTTCAACATCGAGCATGAGAAGATCATGAAGAATCTGAGTCTTATGGTAAACTTCAATGATTATATGTCTGGAGGAAAAAAATGGATTGTCGATAGTGGATGTACGGATCATATGACTGGTGATAAAGTAATGTTTCAAGAGATCACGCCTAATCAAGATCCTTGAAGGTACATAACCTTTGGAGACAACTCTAACGGTAAGGTACTTGGACTTGGTAAGGTGACCATATCCCATGATAGCTCTATTCAAAATGTTATGCTTGTTGAATCCCTTGGCTACAATCTTCTTTCCATATCTAGACTTGCTGACTTCAGTTTCAATGTGTTGTTCACGAAAGTAGATTGCCAAGTGTTTCATCAAGATAATCATAAAATGGTCTTTACCGGTTTCCATAGAGGTGATCTATACATTGTTGATTTCACTAAAAGATCCAAACCTCGTAGTTGCTTAATTGCAAAATCTTCTAAAGGTTGGCTTTGGCATAGAAGACTAGGACATGCTGGCATGCGTAATATAGACAAGCTTATTAAAGGTGATCATATACTTGGTGTTAAAGATGTTATCTTTGACAAAGATAGACTTTGTAGTGCTTCTCAAGCTGGAAAGCAAGTAGGTGGAAATCATCCCGTTAAGAATATCATGACTACTAGGAGACCACTCGAGTTACTTCACATGGATGTTTTTGGTCCCAATGCTTACAAGAGTCTAGGTGGAAATTCCTACGGTCTAGTTATATTTGATGATTTTCCAGATTTACGTGGGTATTCTTTCTTGATGATAAGTCGCAGGTTCAAAAGATCTTGAAGAACTTCGCTCGCAAAGCGCAAAATCAGTTTGAAGTGAATATCAAGAAAGTTCGTAGCGATAACAGATCGGAGTTCATGAACACCCATGTGGATACCTTTCTTGACAAAGAAGGTGTCTCACATCAGTTCTTGGGCACGTACACACCTCAACAAAATGGAGTTGTTGAGAGGAAGAACTAGACGCTCATTGAGATGGCAAGAACGATGCTTGACGAATACATGACGGCAAGACACTTTTGGGCAGAAGCCGTTGAAACAACATGTCATGCCACAAACCAACTTTACTTGCACAAGCTTCTCGGTCAAAAAAGCATACGAGCTACTCACCGGTAACAAACACCAAGTCGGATACTTTCGAGTATTTGGCTCAAAGTGCTACATTCTTGATAAGCATTGTCGTACTAAATTTTCTCCTAAATAACATGAAGGATTCCTACTTGGTTACAGATCGAACTCTCACACTTATCCTGTCTACAACAACTTCACTCCTAAATGTCATGAAGAGGCGGTAGATGTGAAGTTTGATGAATCTAATGGTTCGCAGTCGAACAATTACCAAATGATGTAGGTGATAAGGACCCTTCAGAAGCCATTCTAGATCTACCCATCGGCAAGATTCGTCCCATGGAGGTGAAGGAAAGTACTTCATCAACTCAAGTGGAAGCCCTACTTCACGGCAAGGTGAACCTCAACACGACATGGAGGCATCCACAAGCGGTACATGACGAGATGATGAAGAGGAGGAAGTGCATCATGAAGATCCACCACAACCACCTTCACCACCACCTCAAGGGAATGACACCTTCAACAACAACAATGATGAAGGAAATGATGATGAAGAAGAAGAATCTCCACCATCCAACAATCGGAAGTTGACCCGAGTTTTAGCTCAAGTGACCAAGAACCATCCCCTAAACCAAATCTTTGGTGATATACAAATAGGGAGAATCACTCGCTAATACCCGTCTAGCTAACTTTTGTGAGCATTATTCTTTCATAACTAGCATTGAGCCTTTGAAGGTAGAACAAGCTCTTGACGACGTAGATTGGGTGAACGCTATGCATGAAGAGCTTCACAACTTCGAAAGGAACAAAGTGTGCACACTCGTGGAGAAGACCGAAGATAAGCACAACATCATTGGAACCAAATGGGTGTTTCAGAACAAACAAGACGAAGACGGTCAAGTTGTGCGCAACAAGGCTCGTCTTGTAGCCCAAGGATATACACAAGTCAAAGTTATGGACGACGGTGAGACTTATGCCCCCATCGCTAGACTTGAAGCTATTTGTATTCTTCTTGCTTATGCTAATCACCATGATATCATGATTTCTCAAATGGACATCAAAAGTGCATTTTTGAATGGTGAAATTGAAGAAGAGGTTTATGTTAAGCAACCACCTAGTTTTGTGAATCCTAAGAAACCTAATCATGTTTACAAGCTTTGTAAATCTCTTTATGGACTTAATCAAGCCCCTCGTGCTTGGTATAAATGTTTAACGAAGTTTCTCATTGAAAAAGGTTTTAAAATTGGTAAAATTGATGCAACCTTGTTCACTAAGATAGTTAATGGTGAATTATTTGTGTGCCAAATCTATGTGTATGATATTATCTTTGGTTCCACTAACCCTCAATTTAGTGAAAGATTTGTAAGGTTAATGTTCGAGAAGTATGAGATGTCTATGATGTGTGAGCTGAAATTCTTTCTTGGATTGCAAATCAAGCAATCAAGAGAAGGAACTTTCATCTTTCAAACTAAGTATACCAAGGGCTTGATCAAGAAATTCAACATACAATAGTGCAAAGGTATGAAAACTCTCATGCCCACTAGTGAACATGTTGGCCTTACCAGGGACGATGAATCGGTTGATCAAAAGGTTTATCGATCTATGATTGGTTTATTGCTATATCTATGTGCATCTCGTCCCAATATTATTCTTACTGTTTGCATGTGTGCTAGATATCAAGCAGCACCTAAAGAGTGTCATCTTTTGGCTGTGAAACATATTGTGAGATACTTGATACAAACACCAAACTTTGGCATTTGGTATCCCAAGGGATCTTCTTTTAATATTGTTGGCCATTCTGATTCAGACTATGACGGTGACAAGGTTGATAGAAAGTCCACCTCAGGTACTTGTCAATTTTTGGCTATATCTCTTGTGTCTTGGTCCTCCAAGAAACAAAACTCGGTATCTCTATCTACTGCCGAAGCTGAGTACATTGTTGCTGGATCTTGTTGTGCGCAATTACTATGGATGAGACAAGCTCTTAAGGATTATGGAATTGATGTTAAAAATGTTCCATTACTTTGTGACGATGAAAGTGCTATTAAAATTGGTCATAATCCTATGCAACATTCTCGAACTAAGCATATTCAAGTTGACATCATTTCATTTGTGATCATATTGCCAAAGGAGATATAAATCTTAAGCATGTTCATACTAACAAGCAATTGGTCGATATCTTTACTAAGCCACTTGATGAGAAAACATTTTGTCATTTGAGGAGTGAGTTGAACATCATTGATGCTTCAAACTTGAGCTAGACTCACTCGATTGCAAGCAAGGGCATGAGCTTTCTGGTTATTTCCATGTTCCCGTAACTCGTTATCATATGCCATGGAATTCTATGCTCCCTTGTATTGCGTCTAACCTTTTGTAGGTACTTGGAAAAACTCCATTCCACAAGATTGCCATCAATTCCAATCATAAGCAATCTTGTCATTACCAAGTATCCACAACCCCTCTTGATGATGGAAGGAAGAACACAACAAACATATCCTTGACATATACTTGATTTTAGCTGCAAAATTTTAAGTGATATTATGTCAATTGGATATATCCACTGTTCTTCCTTGCATGACTAACCTTTGTAGGTGACTAGTGTACAAGAACTAGAAGGATTGCTCCCAATTCAAGATGATTTTCATCAACCTTGAGCATCCTTAACAAGTTCACCTACGAGAAATGCAATAAACATCACTCAAAGGTATGTACTCATATCCTTGAAAGGGCTTTACTACAAGTCATGGGCTAAGGAAACTCAAGTGATATGAAGGCATTACAGTGCTTAATCGAAAAAGGGTAACCCCATTTGAGCTTAACATAGAGTATGACCTATGATCAAGTATTCTTGCTTGTATCCTAAGTCAATATACTCTAATATAGGTGACCTAGTCACCGCCCATCATCTAGTTAAGAATCGTGTGTGGTTTGCTCTCTATTTTAATGATCTCTCGTAACCACTCAAATCTTATCTATTTGATGTTCTTTCTAAAAATTTCGTATCCTTTCTTTTTGAAACTATTTCTTTTGTCTCTGAGAAACTTGGTCTCTCATTCGGAGCCACCGATATAAATAACTCAGTTCTACCGAATTTGCAGATGAGCCGCACTACACAATCTCGGTACCATCGATTGATTTATCCTGGAGTCATCGATTTTCTTTGTTTTCTAAATCTGTGTTTGTTTCTGTTCTTGTGATATTCTTTTTCCTTCGATGACCCCTTCATTTAAATAAAATTGGGGGATAATAACAAACTACACTTCGGGGCAGAAATACTTTATTCAAGGATCCCTAGCTGCAAGCAGAAGAAAACTAAAATTTGTGAAAGGGAGAGAAGCTACATTCAATGATTCCCTTAGTTCTTTACTATGAACCCTACTTTCAATGACCCTTGATCTCGAGGATCCCTTCCTTGTTAGTGATCCCTGTCACTACTCCTAAGCTTAACCTTTTTGGTAATTTATGCCAAAGGGGGGAGAATATCAAAGCTTTATGCTAAAGGGAGAGTTACACGCTTATGCAAAGGGGGACATATGATTTAGGGGGAGAGGAAAATATCAAAAGTTCACACTTGTATAAACAAGGGGATAATAACAATGTCGGGGGAGAAAACTATTTTTGGAGAAAAGTCTAAAGTGAACAAAGGATTACCTTTTCTCACCCTATCCAATCCCAATATCTACGTGCTAAGGTTCATGGGGACAGGATGAACTACCACTTTCATATCTAAGGGGAGACAATCTAGAAAGGATTAGTGCCAAAGGGATACCAAGATATAGTGTTTTATTATTTGAGTTCTATTTCTTTTGTTTAGTAGAATAATCTTGTGTTTTCTAACATTGTTTTCTCAAGTCTGTCTCTACTACTAGAATGCTCAAGAACTCAAGGTAAGTATATAAATCATCTCTTTGATCAAGATGATCTCTTGCTTCTTGCAGATATTGTTTGCAAGAGTGATGTCTTGAACAAGGATAGGCCTCATTCATACATATTTTGATGCATATAGCCAAGATACACATGACTCCTTATATCCCTTTCATCCATATGTGTGTCCATGCATTCCAAAGCTACTATCCTTTAAAGGACTACACACATTTAGGGGGGGCAAATCTAAGTCATGTGTCTCTCAAAGTCTTCATTACATCCGTGCATATCTTTATTTGAAGCTTTGATTGTATGTTTTCATCAATTACCAAAAAGGGGGAGACTGAAAGCAAAACATGCTCCCGTGGTGGTTTTGATAATTCATGACAACATACATTGTCTCTTGGACTAACACCTCTATCTAGTGTATTTCAGATAAGAGTCCATGGAGAGTTGAGTTGGCAAAAGGATTGTGGAGACCATGGAATTATCCCGAGATGCAAGGAAATAGGTTGGCCAAGCTTCAAGCAAGAGGACTCTATATTTTATATTTGTGAAAAATCACTTTGAGTCCATAGGAAAGCCAATACTATTAAAAGGGGGAAAGGTTTTGTTGGTGAACAAAATACTCATACGTGCACAAGTGATAGTCACCAAAAACATCCACATGCTCTCCCATCAAAGTCTGTCTGTAGCCAAACATTCAAAATCGGTGCAACCAACATTCCTATCCCGGTTCCACCGATTCCAAACCCTAGACAGACTTAGCCAAACCCTAGCCACTTCGGTGCAACCAATTCCATATGGATGCCACCGAGTTTAGGTTGCCTAGGTTTTGTTACGCAAGTTCACATTTTTGGTTCATCCAAGAGTGCTGAATCGGTGTCATCGAGTTTGGCAATTCTGAACGTTGGTCACCTTGTCGGTACAACCAAGAATAACACATTGGTGTCACCGAGTCTCACTTATTGTGTGTAACGGTTGGATTTTTGGGGATGCCTATATATACCCATCCACCACCACTTACTCGACAGAGAAGCACTCAGAACTATTCCATACCTATCCTATCAGATTTTGTGAGAGAGAACCACCTACCCTTATGTTGATGTCAAGATCTTCCACTCAAACCATATGGATCTTGATTTCTAGCCTCCCCAAGTTGATTTCCACCAATCCCATCTCTTCCACCAAGCCAAATCTGTGAGAGGGTGATTGTGTGTTGAGGAGTCTATCATCTTGAAGCACAAGAGCAAGGAGTTCATCGTCACTACCGAGCCTTTTACCTTTTGGAGGGTGGTGCCTCCTAGATTGGTTAGGTGTCGCTTGGGAGCCTCCTACTTCGTGTTGTGGAGTGAACCAAGAAATTTGTAAGGGCAAGGAGATCACCTACTTCATGAAGATCTACCCATAGTGAGGTTAGTCCTTTGTGGATGGAAGCCGTATGGAATAGTCAAGGTTGCTACTTCATGGACCCTTATGGGTGGAGCCTTCCATGGAATCTCGCGACCATTACCCTCCGTGGGTTGAAGACTCCATAATCATGGACATACGATAGCACCACCTATCGGAACCATGGGAAAAATCTTTGCGTCTCCTATTGCGTTTGATCTTCCTATCTCATATGTTTACTTCATGTGCTATGTCTTTTACTTTCCGCTGTCATATTTGTAGACATGCATGTGTGGGACCGTTAGATTTTCTAGACTTGCTAAAATAGTTAAAATCTTCCTACCAATTAACCTGGGAAAAGGTTAGGTTTTAAATTCTTGCTAGTAGTCTATTCACCCCCCTCTAGACACTCTTCTAGCGATCCTACACCTCCTCGTCTCCCGACCTTGTTCTCTGCCTTATAAATTCACATATATTCCGAAAACCCTAGGGGAGCTCCTGAAACACTTTTTTCGCCGCCGCAAGTCTATGTTCCATTGTGTGACAATCTAGAACCCTTTTCTGGTGCCCTAATAGAGGGCGGATCGATCATGGAGGGCCTCTACGTTAACCTTGATGCTCCTGAGGGAGTCCCGAATTAGGTGGTCCTCGGACGGTGGACCTATTGCTTATGGGCCGAACTCTATGGGCCGCAAGGAGAACATTGGATGATCAAGTCACCCACGCGAGGATGGAGACCTCAAGGATCCGTGATGTATCCTCCAAGTCGTCGACCATAGATAGGCATGTTTATCTCTTCGGCATGTAACCGACCATGTGTAAACCCTAGGTACCCTCAACATCTATATAGGCCGGAGGGTTTTAGGTGGTAGGGACAGAAGAACTCATCTAGGATTTGTTATTCGATCTCTAGGCAGATCAACTCTGCAATCCCCATATCATCAACACATCCAAGCAGGACGTAAGGTATTACCTCCATAGGAGGGCCCAAACCTAGGTAAATCTGTGTCCCCTTCGTCTCCTGTAACCATCGATCCAAGTCTCACAGTTTGGGACCCCCTACCTAGGATCCGCCGGTTTTGACACTGACATTGGTGCTTTCAATGACAGTTCCTCTGTGAAACACCTAAGGAATCGATGGCTTGCCTCATCGCAAGGAACGACATCTGCATCCAGGGGACTCTCTCCCCCGATTAGAATCTCGTGGGCGGCGACACCTTATCGCATGCCAACCCGATCAGTCACCCTTGCCAGATCGAGAGCTTTTCCCCCGATCAGAGGATCAGGTTCGGAACCATAGAGTTCATCGCTGATTCACGTGGAATACTTGTTGTAATGAAAATCTCGACCCTTGAGGAAAAGCCTGCAAGTTCAAACGCCTTGACGTCGAAGACATCAGGCCCGATGGCTAAACGGAACACTGGTCCGCTTTGGTGCGGCTTCGAATTCGTCGCACCGATCATTGAGTCCACTCACCTCAGCAACATGCATCCCACCATCGCCTCATTCTTAAATGAGTTGTCCAATCGGATCGAGGCCATGCAAGTATCGGATGACTAGATTCCGGTCTATGACTAGCTCAGGATCAGGCCCGATGATACGGAGATTCATTCCCCTCCTGTGACCCCCTTGTCGCTACCACCGAGTGGCCAGCCGAGGATTCGTCCCGAATGCCAGAACTGAAAACAGTCCCCGGTCTCCGACTTCCAAGACTTCGTCGGTGAGTCGAAGGCCGGAAACCATCCAAGAGCCAGATCATTATCGGTCCAGGATCTACCGCATGATTCGGAATCTGTAATTCCAAACACACAATGTGATGTAGGATCAAACTTTTCCCCACCCACCACCCAAGATGATCATCCCAATATCGCATCAAAACCCGCATCCTCGAACTTTCGGGATATTAAGCACCTACAAGGGGAGTCAGTCCATCACTTTTGGGCAAGACTCCTACTCTCTAGGAGCAGAGAAAAAGGTCTTAGCGACCAAGAGATAATGGCAATTTTCATTCGCAACTGCCATGATCAAGGGATGCTTAATATCTTGGCCTGCAGACACATTTGGGACTTCTCGGAGTTGTCCGATTTGGTACAAAAATAATATGCCATGGAAAGTGCTTGGCAATCCTAACGGTTGTTTTTGGAACCAACTTTCCCCAAGCACCCTCATGGAGATCGGAAAAGGAGGGTACCTACGAAGCGGCCAGCCAGATACGAACCCGTCGAAAAGAGAAATAGGCCTCCTTTAGGGGTTGGAACTGTCCTTGATAGACTACTGGATAAACCTTGCCCTATACATTCCGTGTTGTTAAACACAGGCCCGACTCACAACCTTAGAGCTTGCTGGGTCATCAGACAAGTGGAAAAAAGTGGCGAGGCCATCCTCGAAACACCTTTGACGAATGGGCACTCCTCATCATCGTCCGAATACAATGTCGAAGTCCTTACGGTCTATGAAATGTTCGCCTCAAGGAACATGAGAAAAAGGGTCGTTAGAGAGCTCGAACAAGTCTACCATGTGGTAGTAACTAGCGCATGGGAAGGCATAACGATTACCTTTGAAGATATAGACCAGCCGGCCATTCTTTCTGGTCACTCGCCGAGCGCACTAGTCTTGAACACCATTATCGATGGGCACATGCTACATAAGGTGTTAATGGACGACGACAATGGCTTAAACCAAATTTATGAAGGCACCTTGGAAAAAATACAGTTCGACCATCTCGCATCGAACATAGCAATACAACTTTCCAAGGAATCATTCCGGGGAATGAGGCACACTGTTCTGAATGTATCATCCTGGACGTAGTGTTTGGCAATCCAGAAAACTACCAATCGGAAGAACTTCTCTTCCACATGGTACCTTTCCCAAGTGGCTATCACGCCCTATTGGGACGTGATGCCTTCACAAAGTTCCAGGCCATACCCCATTATGGGTACATGAAACTTAAAATGCCAGGACCAATCGGAGTGATCACAATCTCCAGTGATCTAAACATAGCCCTTCGGGCGAAAAACAAAACGGCAGCACTCGCCCTCAAGGAATTAGCTGAGGCTTTCACTGCCAAAGAACTGATCGCATTACGGTCAACAGTTAACAAGGCTGACATGATCCTTAGCAAAAGGCCCAAGTCTACATCCTTCAAACCCAAAGTGGAAATCGTTAAGTTTGAAGTACATCCGACGGACCCCAATAAGATAGCGTCCATTGGAGCCCAGCTCGATCCCCTTGTGGACGAGGCACTGCGGAATTTTCTTCGAGAAAATGGGACATTTTTTCTTGGCATCCTGCCGATATGCCCGAAATCCCACGACAGCTTGCCGAACACAGTCTGAATATTATCTCTGGCTCTGAGCCCGTTAAGCAGACTCTGCATTACTTCTCCGAACCTAAACTTCTAGAGGCTGATTTCATTCGGGAAATCAAGCACCCCAAATGGTTGGCAAATTTGGTGATGGTACCAAAGAAAGACAAGTCATGGTGGCTGTGTGTCGACTTCAAGGACCTCAACAAAGCCTTTACTAAGGACCCTTTCCCCTTACAATGCATAGACCAGATCATCGATGCCACAGCCGGACATGATTTGTTGTGTTTCCTCCATGCTTACTCCGGATACCATCAGATTAAAATGAAGGAATCCGATCAAGCGTGAACTGCATTCATCACCCCATATGGGCCAGTTTGCTTCAACATGATACCTTCGGGCTAAAAAACGTTGTGGCCACATACCAGCACATGATCCAGACATTTCTCACGACACAGGTCGGTAAGACAGTCGAGGCGCATGTGGACAATGTGGTAATCAAAACCAAACACGTCAGCCAATTGATCGACGACTTATGGAAAACTTTTGATAGTTTGTGCGAGTATGACATACGACTCAATCTGGAAAAATGTGTATTCAGAGTTCCTTCTGGTAAGTTGCTTGGATTCATCGTCTCCCATAGAGGAATAGAGGTGAATCTAGCTAAGATCCACGCCTTATCGGAACTTGCTATTCCTAAAGAGCTAAAGCATGCCCAGAGATTGGCTAGGTGTGTAGAGACATTAAGCCGCTTTATCTCCCGCCTCGGAGAGAAAGCTTTGTCGCTCTATAAATTGCTGAGATGGACCAACAAATTCGAGTGGACCGATGAAGCAACGACTGCGCTAGAAGAAACTAAAACACTACTGGCAACAAATCCCATACTCACAACACCACGCCCAGGTGAGCCCATGTTGTTATAAATATCGACCACCAATCAAGTTGTCAGTGCGGTGCTCGTTGAATGACATGAGGAGGGACACAAATTCCAGGCTCAAAAACCGGTCTATTATGTGTCAGAAGTGCTAACGCAGTACAAGTCAAGATATCCGCACTACAAAAAGATAGCCTACATAGTGTTTATGGCATCAAGGAAACTCCGACATTACTTCCAAGAGTGTGCGGTAATAGTGGCATCCAAAGTCCCCCTGAATGATATACATGGATGCCACCGGCTGCATAACCAAGTGGGTCATTGAGCTCCTTCCCTTTGAAATAACCTATAAGCCACACCGTGCCATAAAATCTCAGGTATTGGCAGACTTCTTGTCCAAATGGACAGAGGCCAAGCTCCCCAAGAAATGGAGTGGATACTCCCATTGAACAATGTACTTCAATGGGTCCAAAACTTTGGCTGGACTAGGGGCTGGAGTCATCTTCACATCCCCGACATGCGACAACGTGCGATACAAGTTGCAAATCATGTACGCCGACACCAACAATGTAGCCAAATATGAAGCTCTCCTTCACGGTCTTCAGATGGCAGTATCAGTGGTCATATGACCGCTAGAGGTACGGGGAGACTCCAACTTGGCCATCTCCCAAATTAATGGCGAATTTGACGCCAAAAATCCAAAGATGGCGGCATATAGAAATGTCGTCCTAAAGATATTTGCTCGGTTTGAGGGTTTGGAATTTCACCACATTGCTCGCGACAAAAACCAAGCCGCCGACATACTGGCCCGTATGGGACCAAGCGCGACCCTGACCCAAGAAACACCTTTCTCGGACGGCTCTTTAAGCCATCCGCAGTGTGGTCAGACGAGGACAAGGGCACTAGCCCAGACACGATGGACAACATTGACCCCCCTGAAAACGAACCAGACAATAACATCATCGGTGGATCCTTATTGAGTGAAATGCCTTCGGCTCACAAGGTAATGGCAGTAATCGCGCCTTGGACAGAGCCCTTCCTCACCTACCTTCTTTCCAAGGAACTCCCTGAAAATCAGACAGAGGCACATCGCATAGTTCGGCACCTCAGGGCCTACAAAGTACACGAGGGCGAGTTATACAAGAAAAGCACCACCGGAATATTACATCAGTGTATATCCAAGGAAGAAGGAAGGGAGCTCCTCACCTAAGTTCACGCAAGCATGGGCAGACATCAGGCCACGGCAACAGCCTTAGTTTGCAAGGCCTTCCGAGCTGGTTTCTTCTGGCCCACAGCTAGGACAGACGCCTAGTCACATGCCCCCAAAGGCTCTTCGGACTATTCCAATCACTTTGCCTTTCGTGGTCTGGGGGCTGGGCATGGTCGGACCCCTTAAAGGGGGACCAAGAAAAACACATACCTATTGGTCATGGTTGACAAATTCACTAAGTGGATAGAGGCAAAGCCTGTCAAATTGGCCAAGTCCGGACCAGTTAACGACTTCATCTCCGACGTGGTACACCATTACGGTGCCCTGCACAGTATAATAACGGATAATGGATCCAATTTCACTGCCCAAGAGGTCAAGGACTGGTGCGCCAAAATGGGCATTAAGATAGATTATGCATCACTCTATCATCCGCAGACCAATGGACAAGTTGAACGAGCAAACGGTCTCCTTATGAGAGGCATTAAGCCACGTTTGGTACGATCTTTTCATGAATCCGACTACCATTGGGTGGTGGAGCTCAACTCCCTTTTATGGGGCCTGCGCACCACCCCTAACAGATCGACGGGTTACACACCGTTCTTCATGGTCTATGGGGCTAAGGTAGTCCTCCCCTGCGACATTATTCACGATGCACTGACACATCTCCAACGTATCTATAATTTACGAAATATTCATAACATGTTTGCAATAATTCTATATGATTTTGGTCTGATTTTATTAGAACTAACCTGACTAACATCATTTTCAACAGAACTACCATGGTGTCATTTTTTGTGTAGAAATAAAAGTTCTAAGAATGGGATGAAAATTTATTACGATTTTTCTTGGACCAAAAGAGACCCCCGAAGCATTGGAGTTGGTTCAGAAGAGCCACGAGGAGGTCACAAGCCTACTAGGCGGGGCCACCTCCTGGCTGCGCCTAGCAGGCTTGTCATCGCCTCGTGGACCCCCTTGACATGAGATCGATGCCAAAAATTCATATAAACATAGAAACTTACAAAAAGAAACCTTGATTGGGAGTTCTGCTGCCACAAGCCTCCAGAGACACGAAAAACCACTCAGGAGCCCATTTCAATACCCTACCAGAGGGGGAAACCATCATCGAAGGCCATCTTCATCATCCTGATGCTCTCCATGACAAGGAGGGAGTAGTTCATCCACAGGGATGAGGGTATATACTAGTAGCTATGTGTTAGATCTCTTCCTCTCTCTCTTGTTCTTGAGATGGCACGATGTTGATGTACCGCGAGCTTTATCGATATAGATTGAATCATATGGAGTTTTCCCATCTCTATCTTCACTACTAGAAAAAGGACTGTTAGTGGCACACCTATTTTTGCCATTAATGGCGCACTATAGGTGCGCCACTATTACCATGCCACTTGTAACAAATACTAATGGTGCACCTCTGGTGCGCCATTAGTATTGCAGGTAACAGAGGCTTACCTCTGGTGCACCATTAGTATTGCAGGTAACAGTGGCGCACCTTGTAGTGCCGGGGGAGCTCCACATGTGGCCGGAAGTAGAGGAGGAGGGAGGAGAGACCGTGAGGAGGGAGGAGAGACCGTGAGGATCAGGAGAGGAGGGAGGAGGAGGTCGCCGGAGAGGAGGAGGAGGACTATGAGAAGGAGAGGAAGGAGGAGCACCGTGAGGAGGAGAGGAGGGAGGAGGAGGTCGCCGGAGGACGAGCACCGGGAGGAGGAGGTCACTGGAGGAGGAGCACCGGGAGGAGGAGGAGGTCACCGGAGAGTTGGAGATGGAGTGGAGGAGAGGAGGAGAGGAGGAGATGGACTGGAGGGAGGAGGAGAAGAATGAAGGGGTAAGTGGCTGGGTGGCCCTTTTAAACTTCTGTCCCAACTTACCACCGGCGCACCATGCACTGGTGCGCCATTGCTATTTTTTTGAATTGTGAAGGCGGGAAAATACTAGTGGCGCACTATTCACTAATGCGCCATTGCTATTTTTTCGATTTTTTTTTCATTGTGAAGGCGGGAAAATAGTAGTGGCGCATTATTCATAAGGTGCGCCATTGCTAACTTGTTTTTTATTTTTGTATTTTTTTGAATTTTGAAGGTGGGAAAATAGCAGTGGCGCACCATGCACTAGTGTGCCATTGCTAATTTATTTATTTTTTGCATTTTTTCCAAAACTTTTTGCCTCCAGATCTTAAAAGCATCGTAACTTTTTTTCTGTTAGGTTTTTGAGGATTCTAGAAAATCGATAACGGGCATAGCCATTGAATTCGGATGTAACTTTTTGAGTAGATGATTTTTCATATAAAAAACTTTTTCATCGGAGGTCGTATGCAAAAGTTACGACCATTTTACCGAAACACGGCGGCCTTTTGCAAAAAAATCAAAATTCATGTTTGTTAATTTTCCTAATAACTAGAACACATAACTCATGGGCATCTATTTTTTTGAAAAAGTTTCTGAATCTTTTATCATTTTCTTTTATTTTTTTAAAAAATCTAAAAGGCAATCCATGGGGGGGGTGTTTTTGTGTGTGAGACGCTAGTAATGGCGCACCCTCCCTGGTGCGCCATTGCTAACCCTAGCAATGGCGCACCAGGGAGGGTGCGCCATTACTAACCTCACACACACACGTAGGCACACCCCCACCAGACATAGCAATGGCGCACCACACCTAGGTGCGCCACTACTATGTAGCATAGCAGTGGCACCTAGGTGTGGTGCGCCATTGCTATGTCTGGTGGGGGGGATGGACCAAAAAATAGCAATGGCGCACTGCTCATGTGGTGCGCCATTAGTAAAAAAATAGCAATGGCGCACCTGATTCTGGTGCGCCATGTTATATAGCTGTGGCGCACCACCATCAAGGTGCGCCACTAGTAGAGATATTGGGGATAAGCCTTTTTCTAGTACTGCTTGTTGTGATGTATTGAGTTTTCCCTTTGAAGTTTTCTTATTGGAATGAGTCTTTAATGATTTGAGAACAGTTGATGTATGTCTTGTGATGGTATATCCATGGTGACAATGGGATGTTCTATTGATCCACTTGATGTATGTTTTGGTGATCAACTTGCGGGTTCCGTGACCTTGGGAATCTATGCATAGGGGTTGGCACACGTTTTTGTCTTGACTTTTCGGTAGAAACTATGGGGCACTCTTTGAAGTTTTTTGTGTTCGATTGAACATGATGAATCTGAAATTATGTGATGCATATCGTATAATCATGCCCATGGGGACTTGTGGTGACATTGGAGTATCTAGGTGACATTAGGGTTTTGTTCGATGTGTATCTTAAGGTATTATTTTAGTACGAACTCTAGGGCTGTTTGTGACACTTATAGGGATAGCTCATAAGATTGATGAAAAAAGATAAATTTTAGGTGGTTTCGTACCCTACAATAATTTCTTTGTTGGTTCTCTGCTATTTGTGACTTTGGAGTGAACTCTTTGTCGCACGGGAGGTAGTTACATATGATTCAACTATCCCAATATTGTTGAGAGAAATTGCACTAGTGAAAGTATGGACCATAGGCCTTGTTTCCAAGCATTTATACAACATTTTTCTCGTTGTTTACTATTTGTTACCTTGCTGTTTTTATATTTTCAGATTACAAAAACCTATATCTACCATCCATATTACACTTGTATCACCATCTCTTCGCCGAACTAGTGCACCTATACAATTTACCATTGTATTGAGTGTGTTGGGGACACAAGAGACTCTTTGTTATTTTCTTGCAGGGTTGTTTGAGAGATACCATCTTAATCCTACAACTCCCACAGATTTATAAACCTTAGGTCATCCACTTGAGGGAAAATTGCCGCTGTCCTACAAAACTCTGTGCTTGGAGGCCCAATATGAGTCTACAAGAAGAAGGTTTTGTAGTAGACATCAAGCTCTTTTCTGGTGCCGTTGCCAGGGACGTGAGTGCTTGAAGATATATGTTTAGATCTTGCAATCAAATCTTTTAGTTTCTTGTTTTTCACTAGTTTGGTTTTATAAAAGAAAACTACAAAAAAATGGAATTGAGGTTGCCTCATATGCTTCATCTTTTTAATGTCTTTCGTGAAAATGGTGGAAAGGAAAATTGTGCTCGAGTGTTAGAAGAAGAAGTTATTAAAATGTATGGCACTAAATCCTTGAATGATGAGCATGATTTCAATATTTTTAGTTTGAATTCTCTGAATATTCATGATGTTAATGATATGCAAAGCCACAAGCTTGGGGATGCTATGTTTGATGAAGATGAAATTTTTTGTTCCCCATGTTTTGATGAGGCAAACTATTATGATTATGCCATGCCTCCTATATATGATTATTATGATGATGACATGTATTATATAAATAATAATGATAACCACGAGACTTTTCATCATGATTTTAATTTTCAATTGGATCATGCTTCACATGATAGTTACTTTGTTGACTTTACACCCACTATTAGTCATGAGCAGAAATTTTCTTGTGTGTAGAGTAGTAAAATTTGTATGCTTGTAAATCATGAGAAGAATTCTTTATGTGCTAGTTATATTGTCTAATTCCTTCATGATGCTACTTAAAATCATTATGAGGGAGGAACATATGCTTGTAGTAATTGCAATATATTAAGTTTCCTCCCTATGAGTTCAAAGTTTTGAAGTTATGCTTATTTTGCCTTCCTATGCTTGTTGATTCTTGTTCCCATAAATTTTTTGCTCACAAAATCCCTATGCATAGTAAGTGGATTAGACTCAAATGTGCTTGTCATGAGTTTCATGATGCTCTTTTGCATGTTTCAATTATTATTCCTTTACGAGCATCATTGAAATCATCATGCCTAGAATAAAATCACTTGTTGGGAGACAACCCAACACTTTTACCTTATGTTTTTGTGTATTGACATGATTAAGCTACTGTATTAATCATGTTTTGTGTCTTGTATTTCAATAAAGTGCCAAGTAAAGCCTTTGGGATAGTGTGGATACTTGCTTGTTTGATTCTGTGCAAAAAAAGAACGTTTTGCGTCCAGTATATGAATTATGTGATTTTACTGGAGCGTCAAACAATTCTTAAATTTTTACATAACATTTTTATTCAAATTCCTTGAGGTTTCCTAATTTTTAAGAATTTTTAGGGTCAAGGAAGTATGGTGATCATTCAGATCTTTACAGACTGTTGTGTTTTCGACAGATTCTGTTTTACATGCATAGTTTGCTTGTTTCAAGTGTTCCTATAGATTATATTGAGTAATATAAATTGTGGGAATGATGGAATAAAGTAGGTAGCATATGGGATTAATTCTGAATCTTGTCTTGAAAGTACCTAAGTGAATGATCTATCTTTATTACACTAACCCTTCTCACAAAGTTCCGTTAAGTTTTGTGTGATTGAAGTTTTCATGTTTTTGGTGAGACCTTGATATGAGGAGAATAAGGAGTGACAAGAACCTAATATTGGGTATTAACAAGGCACCCCTAAGGTAATATTAAAGGAAGACTCGAGCGTCTAAGCTTGGGGATGCCCTAGAAGGCATCCCCTCTTTCGTCTTCATCACTATCGGTATATCTCACTTGGGGCTATATTTTTATTCGTCACGTAATATGAGTTTTGATTGGAGCGTAATTTTATTTTGTTTTTATCTATCAGGTGTTATTTATAATCTTTTTTTCAATAAAAAGTTTCAAGAATTGTCTTAGGATGCTTGCATTGCATGTTCTGATATATGCCGGGTAAGAACAGAAACTTCTGTTGTAGTGCTTGAATTTTTCTATTTTACTAGAACGTGGAAAGTCTCTGAAATTTTTACACAGTGTTTTCATATAAATTCCTTAGCATTTACTAAATTCTAGGAATTTTTTGAGTTACTGAAGGACACTGTTTTCATAAATTGCGACAGACTGTTCTGTTTAGAAAGATTGTTGTCATAGTTTTGTTATCTACTTGTCATATAGTTTCCATAGCCTAGATTGGTATATATAAATTGTGGAAATGATAGTATACAGTACCTAATGTTTGAAAATTATTGTGCAACTTGTCTTGGTAGTACATGAAGTGTTGATTTGTTCACATGTGTACTAACCTATCTCACGAGTTCTTTTTGAGTTTTGTGTTGATGAAGTCATTGAGAATAGGTGAAACCATGATATTAGAGGATTGAACAAGATGCAAAAGCTCAATATTGGGGATTCCCAAGGCACCCCAAGTAAATATTTCAAGAAGTGTCAAGCATCTAAGCTTGGGTATGCTACGCATCCCACCTCTCTTCGTCAACTATCAGTTAGCCTATGTTGAGCCTAAATTTTTATTCGTTCACATGATGTGTGCTATTCTTGGAGTGATATTTTTGTTTTGCTTGATATTTAAATAAAATAATCAGATATGAAAATCTTTATTGAGATATAGAGATAAAGTCCTCACATAGCTACTTAATTATTTGACTACTCATTGATCTTCACTTACATGTTTTGGAGTAGTTTTCTCATTTACTCTCGTGCTTCACTTATATCCTATGAGTAAATGGTTGAATGAATTTAATTTCATAAATCTGAAATTATATATGTTTTATATGCTTATCCCATGGGGGTTAATGACTTCACATATAAGAAGTACAGGTGGTAAAATTTATTGAATGTTACCAAACACCGCATTGGTCACTTGAACCATTCATGAAAGAATATTGAAGGAAGAGAGATTTCACATATAAATATACTATCTTGGACATCTTCTATGATTGTGAATACCCATTAATTATTTTAAAACTTGAGAAAATTAGTTGAAGTTGGACAAGGAAGACAACGTAATGAGTTATGTTTGGGTATATTTGTATAGAAGTTATATTGTTATGGATCCTCCAACATGTGGTGCTTGCTTCCACTTCATATTGGCCAAAACTTCCGCACCAAGTAGAAATACTACTTGTGGATCCAAACACCCTTAAACCCAAAGTTGTTCCATATGAGTCCACCATACCTACCTATATGCGTTATTTACCTGCCGTTCCAAGTAAATTTGCATGTGTCAAACTCTAAACCTTCAAATAATATTCTGTTTTGTATGCCCAAATCGCTCATATAGTAACTAGGGGCTGTCAATATCATCCATGCTAGGTGGGTTATTCTCATGATAGGTGTCGATTCACTATCATTCACAAGAAATTGGCTGGTAATGGGGATTCCCAGTCCCGAAATCAAAGAAACAATGCAAATAATTAAACAAAACTCCCCGAAGAATATTGTTGGTATGGACGGTACCCATGGATTCGGCTCGCCATGGAGTGTGATTGATTGGTGGAGGGGGAGTAAAAACTTTACCATTCTGTTTGGGAACCTCCTATAATGTATCTAGCATGGAAGATACCGAGATCTCTCGGTTGTTATGGTGACAATGAAATCATACCACACTAATTTATTATTCATCTCTGTTTTAAAAGCTCGAGCTCTGGTGCCTCTTCAAATCAATGCTTCCTCTGCGAAAGGCCTATCTTTTACTTTCCAGTACTTACCTTTATGCAAGAGTCATGGTGATCTTCATCACTTCCTATATTTCGCCTTTTTTCTTGGCAAGCAACATGTGGTGGGAAAGATCCAAGCATATATGGCCATTCAAATATATTTGATCATGAATTATTATTGTTGACTATTATCTATATGGTAAATAAGTTGGGAGGCGAAACTCTGAGCCCGTATCTTCCTTTGTTTTAGATTGATGCCATTTGCTCTAAAAATATGCTCTGAGAGTTAACAATCATGGAAGACTATATGATAGTTGAGTATGTGAAATTTGCTAAATCAAAGATCTAACATAGACCCTTCCTGAAAATAAGATGAATTTCAATTGTTTGGTGACTGAAAGCATAGTTTGTTAGTCTATACTTTAACATGTGGATAGCTTGTTATTTCATCATCAGAAGGTTTATGAGATGAGCTCCTGTTTATGATATATAATGATGCTAGAAAAAGTGTTTGGAATGATCATTGATCAAATTTATGCATTATGCTCACATTCACACTTCATAAATTATTTCTTTTATCATTTACCTACTCGAGGACGAGCATGAATTAAGCTTGGGATGCTGGTACGTCTCCAACCTATCTATAATTTATGCAGTATTCATGCCATGTTTACAATAATTATATATGATTTTGGTATGATTTTATTAGAACTAACCCGGTCTGACGTTGTTTTCAGCAGAACTACCATGGTGTCACTTTTTTGTGCAGAAATAAAGTTCTTGGAATGGGCTGAAATTTAATATCATTTTTTTGGACCAAAAGAGACCCCCGAAGCACTGGAGTTATGCCAGAAGAGCCACGAGGAGGTCACAACCATGCTAGGGGCGGCCAACCTCCTTGTCGCGCCTCGCAGGCTTGTCACCGCCTCGTGGCCCCCTTTGACATGAGATCGACGCCAAAAATTCCTATAAATATAGAAACCTCCGAAAAGGAACCTAGATCTGGAGTTCTAGCAAGCCTCTAGAGCCACAAAAAAACGGGAACCGTTCTAGCACCCTGCCGGAGAGGGAAACCATCACCGAAGGCCATCTTCATCATCCCGACGCTCTTCATGATGAGGAGGGACTAGTTCACCCTCGGGGCTAAGGGTATGTACCAGTAGCTATGTATTTGATCTCTCTTTATCTCTCGTGTTCTTGAGATGGCACGATCTTGATGTACCGCGAGCTTTATTGTTATAGATTGAATCAGATGGAGTTTTCCCCTCTCTATGTTGTTGTGATGAATTGGATTTTCCCTTTAAAGTTTTCTTATCAGATTGAGTCTTTAAGGATTTGAGAACACTTGATGTATGTCTTATGATGGGAAATCTGTGGTGACAATGGGCTGTTCTATTGATCCACTTGATGTATGTTTTGGTGGTCAACTTACGGGTTCTGTGACCTTGGGAATCTATGCATAGGGGTGTGCACACGTTTTTGTCTTGACTTTCCGGTAGAAACTTTGGGGCACTCTTTAAGTTCTTTGTGTTGGATTGAACATGATGAATCTGAAATTATGGGATGCATATCGTATAATCACGCCCATGGGTACTTGTGGTGACATTGGGGTATCTAGGTGACATTAGGGTTTTGGTTGATGTATATCTTAAGGTGTTATTTTAGTATGAACTCTAGGGCTGTTTGTGACACTTATAGGGATAGCTCTTAAGATTGATCAAAAAAGATAACTTTGAAGTGGTTTCATACCCTACAATAATTACTTCGTTGGTTCTCCACTATTTGGGACTTTGGAGTGAACTCTTTGTCGCACGAGAGGTACTTACATATGATTCAACTATACCAATATTGTTGAGAGAAATTGCAGTAGTGAAAGTATGGACCCTAGGCCTTGTTTCCAAGCATTTATACAACATTTTGCTTGTTGTTTACTATTTTTTATCTTGCCTTTTTTATATTTTTAGATGACAAAAACCGATATCTACCATCCATATTGCACGTGTCTCACCATCTCTTCGCCAAACTAGTGCACCTATACAATTTGTCATTGTATTGGGTGTGTTGGGGACACAAGAGACTCTTTGTTATTTGGTTGCAGGGTTGTTTGAGAGATCCCATCTTCATCATACACGTCCCACGGATTGGTAAACCTTAGGTCATCCAGTTGAGGGAAAATTGCCATTGTCCTACCAAACTCTGCGTTTGGAGGCCCAACACGAGTCTACAAGAAGAAGGTTGTGTAGTAGACATCACACACCAAGAGTGCACACGTACGAAGAAAAGGATGCCGAGTTAGATGGACAAAACGACCTAGATACCTTAGAAGGATAGCACGACATAGCTCGGGCTCGCTCTACGTTTTACCAGCATTAAGCACGACGCTACCAGAGCAGGGAGGTCAGGGCAAAAACATACAACATATGCAAACTCGTTCTACGGCTTCCGGAGAAGCAGAAGCATAAAGTCAACCCCAAAATGGGAGGGCCCCTTCATCATCGATGAAGTACTCGCGGGAGGAGCCTATCGTCTTCGGAGCCTGCCGGATAATCGCCTTCAACCAATCCCATGGAACGCAGATCATCTTCGGCGCTTCTACGGATAAACCACTGTCATCTAATTCTCCAATATTTTTCTATTTTCTCTCGGATTTCCCTTTTTCCTTTTTCCTCCCCTCCTGCTTTGTTGTTTGATAGGATTGATTTTCCTTTTTCCTATGTTCGGTTAAACCGACCTTGTACTAAGGTTATCGGTATACACCATAAAGTGTTAAATCCGAATACAACACCTGGGGGATTCTTCACGAAGCCAACGTTTTTACATTGTAATTATTTACTCACACTTATCATGTACACACGTTTTCTTTGTCATGCTCAAGCCATCATATGCATCAATTCGAACTAACACTTTGCCAAGCTGGGTTGCCTCGCTCCTGTGGTTACCCCCTATGTTCCCAATTGTTTGACTAGGGGGTAAAGGGAGCACCTCTGCGATTGTTATGACTGGGTCCTATGGAGATGAACCTCAAACGAGTATAGCCAAAAGCTAGCTATCTTACGTAGACAATTGGTCAGCTGTGACTGAAACACCTAATACGGCTATGGTCGTCGTTACTATTGCATGGGTCATTTTTTGCTAAAAAAACCTTAGTCGCATACAAAAAGTATGCGGCCTTCTATCTACAATTTTCGTAGAGTCTTGACGAAAGGTAACGATAGAGGTGATATTTTCCCCGGAAGATGTTTCTTATGCTACGCAGTAATATAACATACCTCTGTGTGCTTTTTGTCTATTCGCACTGTATGGCCGGATTGCCTCGTTCCCCGAACACAAGTCGCTCTTTTTGAGTGACGAATTATGAGGAACACTCCCGAGCTCTTCGCACCGGAGGTAGAAGCCGATGGTCGGTTAAGACAAAGTTCACAACACATATTATTCATTCAATAATGTATATCGTTACACATTCAGCTGCTGATTGAGATCATCGATTATAGTATCCAGGGAGTAGTCCTCTTGTGATACATGGGCGGCGGGCATCACCTGATCATACACCAGGTGTAGTGGTACTTCTTGTCCATACGATCCCACCGGACCAACCCGCACCATACGCTTGGGGTTATGTCTGATGTAATGGGTCTTGATTATTGCCCACGCCTCCCTTGCTCCCTCCCGGCAAGCCGAAGTCTTGCAGAGATCGAACCTCCTCCGAGCTCCCTTAAATCGATCGACGAGTTCATATAGCGCTTCGGGAGGCTGTTCGGCCGGCCATAGCACCTGCACCATGTTCTTCATTACTTTCCACACATGCCCATGGAGGGTGGCCAGCTCTTTTAGCAGGTTTCCCTGGTATGATCCGATCTCCTCTTTAGGACGTCCGGAAAGGAGGCCTGTACATGTGGCCAATGCTTACTTTTACTTCCTTCATAACAAAACCTTATTGATGATAAAATCACACTTACTGAACATGCCATTCTGCAGTTTGTGGTTTTCTTCTTAGGCTAAGGCCAATTGAATTTTCAAATTCTTAATTTCTTTGGCCTGCTTTTGTACAACAAGACAACCATCCAGATGCTGGGACTCAGCGTACCGTCGAGAGTCTCGGGATTCCTACCGCTGCCTTTACATATGCCCTATTGATTCAGCTGCTACACGACATCCTTGCATCAAACATAGTGATGTATTAAGATTAGCAGTAAAGGTATACTCGCCATGGGCCTCCCGGGTGAAGCTCTTCACTTGTTCTAGTTCGGCCTTCACACACTTCACTTCTGCATGGCTATCTTCCATCTCCTTGGCTAGTTGCTTGGTCTGCTGCTTTGAAGCCCACGTTAGCAGTAAAACAACACAGAGATCCTTAATTCGGTTGTTTCAAATAAATTTAAGGCTCGGGGGCTACTGGGTTTACATGAGTGTTCGAACTCTATAAAAACCGATCACTTACCTGCATGCTGGCCGATATCAAGTTCATAGCTTCACCAAACGCGGCTCAGGCAGTGCCAATGTGTGCATCCGCCGATTGAAGGGCGCCGAACTCTTGTTCGGAAAATATTGGGTGCCGCATAGCCTCCCATTATCGCCGATGATTCATGGCACTTTCCTCTTTCGATTTGGTAACGGAACACCGTAATCAGTAGGTACTGGATTGACCATGGGGGCTCCGGTAGCAGGACCAGCGTGAGTTGCGGATCTGGCATTTTGGGACTCACTGGACACCCCGACGACTCTTTGACGGGATAAGACTGGGTGTTTCACCTAAGTATTTCAATGAAATAAATTGTCGTAAGGCTCTCTTGATTATGATGATCAGTGAATGACCAAACAATGTACCTTTGGGTTGAGCGGATAGGCTGATTCGTCCTCACGGATGGCTCTTTGATAGAATCCATGTGGACTTCCGATTCGGCCACGGTCTCATTTGCCAGAGCATGGAGCACAGATCGACGGTGCTTGGGAGTAAGAGCCGGCGCTTTCGGGGCATTGTTTACCTCTTATGGGACGATCCTTTCTTCTTCTTGTCCGTGGCAGGGATGGAGAATGACCCGTGGTAATCAACTATGATAGCCACTAGGGATTGGTCGAGGCTGACCTGATAATAGACTCCATCTTCGAAATCAATTAGAAGATTCGGGTCCTCATGGAAACCCGGATCATCATCGTGTGCATAGCTTTCGGGCTGAGGAGCCGGACAATTGACTGTCTTGATGAAGCTCCTCCATTCCTATTCGCGCAAGACTCCGGTCAAACGGAAGTACGGAATGAAAATTCAGAACTATGTTCGGAGAGGGAAAAGGGCTTACCCATTCGATAGGATTGTGGGTTGAGTATCCTTCTTTGGTCGCCCGCTGAATAAAGTCCTCTTGCTCCCCTTTATACAGGTCGGCAAGGGCGGTGGCCAATGCCGCCTGGTTGGCGGGCCCTAATCTTCGGGAATGCGTGGTGTCGCTTGTCCCATTGTGGCACCACAAGGGGTGCATCCTCTGTTGTGGGGGGTGTACGCAACGGGAGATGGTAGCGGCCATGACGTCGATCATGGTTAGTCGATGGTGGACAAGCATTCGCACCTGAGCCGCCAGGCGCTGGAGTTTGATGCTTTCCTCTTGAGTTGGACTCCTCGGCCGCTAGTTGTATCTTTTCTTCAAGGGGGCGTCGGGGCATTCGAGTAGACTTGTCCGAGCTGGCTCAAACATGGGGATGTCTTAAATATAAAACCATTCTGAAGTTCACTCTTTAGATTCCTTCGAGGTTCCCACCGGATACCCCGTCCCCGCTATGCGGCACACTTCGGCTCCACTGACATCGAAAATTGACTTATCCTGAGTTTGGGGGACGAGACAGAAATATTTTCTCCAAAATGTGCCTCGCCGCCAAATAACATCTCGCAGAGGGGCTCAAAGCCTGAGATGTGCAAGATGGACCCCGGGGTAAGATGGTGGAGCTGAATACCATATAATTTCAGCAGCCCCCTTAGAAATGGGTGGATGGGAAACCCGAGGCCCCACAGGAGAAGAGGGATGATGCATACACGTTCCCCCTATGAGGATTTCGGAAACGCTCAGCGAAGACCTCGTCGTTGTAATAAATTAAGCCTGCGCGGGTCATCCCCAGATCTGAAGGAGGGAGATACCCCTGGGTCTCTAGATTACGAAGCCATAGGGTTGCTACGGAGTAGCTAGTCCAGTCCCCTAGACATGGGCCGTAGGGTCGTGCAGAGGAGCTAGGGATGTTGGCCATGGTTTTCGAGGATCTTCTGCTGGGAGTTTTTCTGATGGGCGGAAGAGGATGTGGTCTCGACCAGTACAGGCATGTTTATCTCTTCGGCATGTAACCGACCATGTGTAAACCCTAGGTACCCTCGACGTCTAATTAAGGCAGACCGTTTTAGGTGGTAGGGACAGAATAACTCATCTAGGGTTAGCTATTCGATCTCGAGGTAGATCAACTCTGTAACCCCCATATCATCAATACATCCAAGCAAGACGTAGGGTATTACCTCCCTAGGTGGGCACGGACCTGGGTAAATCTATGTCCCCTTCGTTTCATGTTACCATCGATCCAAGTCTCACAGTTCGGGACCCCCTACCCGAGATCCGCCGGTTTTGACACCGACAACTCCCATGATAATGTGTGAGTAGTTCACCATAGACCTCGAGGTCCATAGCTAGTACGTATATTGCTCTCTCTCTCTCTATGATCTTCAATATAACGTTCATTGTGATTCCCGCGGTGATCTATTCTACGTATTCCTCTTTGAAGTGTGTTTGTTGGGATCCGATGAATTGTGGGTTTATGATCAAATTATTCATGAATATTAATTTAGTCTTCTCTGGATTCTTTTATGCATGATTCTTATACATTCATATTTCTCTAGATCTACTGGTCTGGTTTGCCCAACTAGATTGATTTATCTTCAATGCGAGTGGTGTGTTGTGATGGGTTTAATGTTTTGGTGCTCTATCCTCGTGATAGAAGGGGTCAATAAATGTATTGTATTACGACCATTAAGGGGGGAAATATGGGGTTTATTCATGTTAGTTGAGTTTACTTTTTCCAGATCATGTCATCTTGCTCAAAGCCTGTAGCGCCCAAGATGCGATCCTATCCTTGTTTTGGCTCGAGGGCCTCAAAAGGGATAGAAGTGCATCTCTTCATTTCGCAAGAATGGATATCATTACAAGTACATGTAAAGAAGAGATGAGTATATGGAATTGGTTTACGCTTGCCACAAGCTAAATCATGATCACATTAATACAACAACATAATCAATCATCACACAGAAGAGCAGGGTCCGACTATGGATGAAATCAAACAATAAAATGACCTCCATACTTGCTAACCCAGGCTGCCGACCTGGAACCCATCCTAGATCAATGAAGAAGAAGAAGAAGAACTCCAAATCAAACAAGCATCGCGCTCACGTCAAAGCATCGCATTACATGTATGTGCAACTGTTGTTGTAGTAATCTATGAGCCACAAGGACTCAGCAATCTCATTTCCAAGGGTATCAAGACTAGTAAAGCTTAATGCGTAAGGAATGCTTAAGTGCTGAGGCTGCAGCAAGCACTAAGCATTTAATTGAGTGTCTAACTTACGAGAACAGAAAATAAGAAGGGTGGTCTACGCATGAACGGATGTGAACTAGTGATGATCACTAAGTGATCCGGAACACCTACTTACGACTCAAACATAACCCCATCATGTTCTCGTCCAGTTCAGAAGCCATGAGTCGAGACAGTCATGGTTACGCACACGGTTGGTGTATTTTATTTAAGTTTACTTCAAGTTTTCTATGATCAAATGTTTAACAAATTTCCAAGTTGCCACATAACCGCGGGCAAGGCTTGTCAAGAAGATTTAACCCTACAGGGGTGCTCCAACTCATCTATCACAAACAAACCACAAGCTACGCCGGAAAACCTACGTGATGGGATAGCCCGTAGTATCCTCAGAATTCCGGTGGAAACCCTCAACCTCGAGATAGCCCAAAGTATCCTCGGGATCATGTGCACAAGACATTCAAGAAAGGTAAAACAAATCCAGCAAGGCCACCCGACGTGCCGACAATCCCGATAGGAGCCGCGTATCTCATTCTTTGGGCACAACTGGATGGGTCTAGCTATGAGTAAAACCAATCCTCGAGTTTACTCATGGTGGCCCCGCAGGCAGCCCATTTGGGACCAACACCATCAGCACTAGCCCCCTGTATTATGTTGAATTAATCTGCGGGTAGCGCTAACTCGCTATGTGTTATTAAAGGTGTGCAGTATTATTTTAGGCAAATATAGTACCAATGTTGAGCCTTGCTAGAAGAGTTTTGTCCCAAAACAAAAATCAAGGGAGTCCCCATAACAACCCCAAGCATGTTAGGAGTGCTCAATATGGAACATAACATAGGTACACAAGTAACTAGTGCGGCAAAGGTGGAACAAAACACCGAACAAAAGGCCAAGCCTTCGACCTTTCACCAAGTTTATAGGTGCATTAAATTAAATAGCAATAACATTGTGAAAAGGGGAATAGAAATAGGGAAAGGAAGAGGTAAAACCTACTTGCTTCCTTGACAAACAAAGGAATCCAACAAAACCTAGAGGTTGCCAAGAGATGAAGAATGACATAAGCAAGAATCCAAAAGAAATTTGGGAAGCACTACGTTTGAAATAGAAGAGAAACTTGATAAGATGGAAATAACTTGAAAAGGTTTCACTCTGTTTAAATGGATGAGCAAAGAAACAACATGATCTTGATAAAACAAGATCATGGGTCGCAGAGAGTGACATCTTAATGCCTCTGGAACAAAAGACAACAAGTTAGGTTGTTGGGAAGAAAAGCACATAGAATAAAATGACCAGTTCTACCACAATTGAATTTGGAAAGCATCTTGCAAGGAGAGATTGGATAGAGATTTTGGAAAATCAATAATGAATGGATAAGTTTGTTGTGGGCTTATGAAAACATCTAAATTTTTTGAGGTGACAAATGGCCACTAACAGAAACAAATGATTGCTTGAGAGACACAGGATATGCGAAACTTCTTTCACCAAGAGGATATAATGAGAACTTGGGTCATTTATAAACACCATGATAGCAACAATCCTTAGGAAATACTTTAGGTGAAATCCAGTTCAAGCTAACTCCAATAAATAAATGATGGGTTTAATTATCTCACTCTTGATAAATTCTCTCGAGACTCCTCATGAGTAAAGAATCATATAACAACACCTAAAAAGACAAGGGAGAAAGAATTGCATTTTGAAATGCAAGAGGAAGGAATAATTAGGTACTACCACAAGAATCTTGAAGAACAATTTGAGAATGATTATATCCTTAACGAACCACCATGAAGAGCCTCTGTATACAAAAGAATGATGAAAAGAAATGAAGGTTGAAAAGAATAAGATTATGACCTTGCAAAAGTTAGATGAAGTCTTGCTATAAGATACTGGAGAAAACCTTGGAACTCTAGAAAATAAACGATCAGCACTTGGGATAAGGAATTTGATATCATGAACAACCTCCAGAAAGAATGATTGAAATCACTTGATGTAATAAGAATAAGAATTATGTTGTGCTTATGATTCATCAAGTTCCATTGATGACAATCAACGGATTTGGCATACTACTTATTCTTCTTGAAAAGATTGAAGGGAGATATCACAAACTTGAAGAAGTCTTGAACGAAACATCGGTAAGAACTTGGAATGAATGGGGATACTACGAATGAATGTAGATACACGAGAACGAGGAGATCACAATTCGTCTACAAGAAAACTAGAACAAGGCACCGGAATAATTGATACACGAACAAATGGACACAAATTGATAAAAATTTGAGAACGAAAGCTAGAGGCCGTGAATGAGGAAATCTTCTGAAATGATGGCCTTCAGGAAGATCGAGAAATCAAAATAACTTTGAAATTATCCAAATAGATATGGAGGGAATTAATCATGATCGAAAAAAATTCAAGAATAGAGCTTCAAGATGAAACTATGAATCTTCAGAAGAAAGAACAAAGATTTAAGAGAAACTCTCCTTCGATCTTCAGCGCTGAGAATGATGACGAGAAACAACACCAAGAATTACTGAGACACTTCGGAACATTGAAAAGGAAAGGTTGAGAGGCGATGAAAATGATTTAGAAGAGAACTTGGAGGAAGAAATATGACTGATGGAATTCCTTCTTACGTCATCTTAAAAAGAGATTTGATAACTTCTTCGGAAAGATATGAGATGAGCCAGCTAAGATCCCAGGAAAAACCTGTGGGTTATGGGCCCACTCAAAGAAAAGATCATCATTGAGACAACTGCTTAGAAAGGGAGATTGCACCGGTACAAATTAAAAGCTAGACGAGATTGAGAGCATCAAGATAATTGAAAGGATTTGAATGGAAACACAAATTTTCTGAGATTTCTTCAACACTCCGGACAGAATAGAGAGAGACGACAACCAAGAGATACTTGGACAAGAATTACCAACACGAAAAACTTTTAGCGAATGAAAAGGATATGATGAACACCAACAGCTTGACTTGAATTGACCGGAGAAGAAATCAAAATGAAGAATGATGAGCTTGAGTCTCCTTAGAATCTTGATATGAAAACAACATATAGAAACATGGAAGAAAAACAGATGAACAGACTTCATAGCAATACAAGGACCATTCATTCGATATTTCTGGCTCAGGAAGAAAAGGGTGGGAGGATGGAAAAAAACAAAGACAACTTAGCTAGATGAAAAGAGCTCTCACAAGAAATATGAGGATAGACCTTGCGATTATTGGAGAGGGTTGAATTACCTTGAAGAGAAGAACTCCGGATTGAAAAGAATTGACATGACAATTTCTTGACCGAAAGGATTAGCACTCCCATATAAATATGAGAACACCCCTTAGGAAAGATATGAAATCAAATCTTGACATCTAAGCAACTTGAATAACCATACTCCATCAAAACAAATGATGAGGCTTTTGAAACAAGCCAGCAGTAAATTAATGACAGCGATGTCGTTCGATATTTTCGTGGTGAGGCTCGCACGGGCTTGATCTTGACAATAGACATCATCTACAAGGCAGTTCACACGACATACGAAGCGTCCCCGAATTGCAAAAAGTTACAAGGATTCTTTAAGATACGAGGAGAACCGATGTAAGAATCATTGTGAACAAACGAACAACAAATGTGGAACCCCAACCTCACATCATGTATCTGTTGGAAAGATAGCCTAGGTAACTACTTGAATTCCCACCTAAGAACTTCTGAATCTTCTGGTTATGCAATCGGGTCCACATATACACGGAGTAAAATCCATCACTCAACTCCTAGTAGTAATACTACTATCCAATGTATCACATCCATCAACACACAACCAGAGGCCTCGGAAATTCATCTACCTTAGACCCTCATATTCACAACAATAATAATTATGGTAGTACATCTGGAAGCTCTCCCTAGTATTGGGTGATGCCAAACTCCTCTCGTTACAAAGAGTAATGAACCAATTTCGAACATCTTCATCTTGAAATGTTAAGAAAACTAAACGATAGCGAGTATGAGAAGAATCCCCTGGAGCTCAACTCCCCGGAACAGGAGGCACCAAGAACAAAATCCCAGTCACAATGGTATCAAAGAGTGATAGAATTAAAATTCCTACGTCAAGATTCCTCACTAGAGCATAGAAGAGGAGTAAAAAGAATCCTACTCTCCGATACTAGACACCAAATAGGTTTTTTTCCTAGACATGACTCGGCCAAGTTCGATCAATCATGGGGGCTTCGAGGTTGGTACAGGCTCTGATACCAACTCGTAGTGCCCAAGATGTGATCCTATATATCCTTGCTTTGGCTCGAGGGCCTCAAAGGGATAGAAGCACATCTCGTCCTTTCGAAAGAATGGATATCATTACAAGTACATGCAAAGAAGAGATGAGTATATGGAATTGGCTTACACTCGCCACAAGCTAAATCATGATCACATCAATAAAACAACATACTCAATCATCACACAAAAGAGCAGGGTCTAACGACGGATGAAATCAATGATAAAATTAAATGCATCCTTGCAATACCAGGCTACCGGCTTGGAACCCATCCTAGATTGATGAAGGAGAAGAAGAAGAACCCTAAATCAAACAAGCATCACGCTCACGTAAAAGCATCACATTACCTGTACCTGCAAATGTTCTTGTAGTAATCTGTGAGCCACAGGGACTCATCAATCTCATTTCCAAGGGTATAAAGACTAGTAAAGCTTAATGGGTAAGGAATGGTTAAGTGGTGAGGCTGCAACAAGCACTAAGCATTTATTTGAGTGTCTAACTTACGAGAACAAAAAATAAGCAGGGTGGTCTACACATAAATGGACGCGAACTAGTGATGATCACTAACGAGTGAAACATGACCCCACCGTGTTCTCGCTCTGTTCAGAAGTCACGAGTCGAGATAGTCATAGTTACGCACATCATTTGTGTATTTTGTTGTTTACTTCAAGTTTTCTATGAACAGATGTTAAAAAAAATTCCAAGTTGCCACATCACAGCGGGCACGACTTCTCAAAAAGATTAAACTCTGCAGGGGCGCTCCAACTCATCAATCACAAACTAACCACAAGTTGTGTTGGAAAACCTCCGAAATTATTGGATCAGCGTCACTGAGATTGGACATTCTGACCATTGGTCAACTTATCAGTGCAACCGAGATTCCTATATCGGTCTCACCGAGATTCAAAAGTTGCTAACTTTGAGTCACTTCGGTACAACTGAGATTCATACATCGGTTCCACCGAGTCTGATTTATATTGTGTAACGGTTGGATTTTTGGAGATGCCTACATATACCCATCCACCACCACTCACTCAAAAGAGAAGCACTCAGGACTATTCCATACCTATCCAATCAGTTTTGTGAGAGAGAACCACCTATCCTTGTGTTGAGGTCAAGATCTTCCACTCCAACCATATGGATCTTGATTTCTAGCCTCCCCAAGTTGCTTTCCACCAATCCCATCTCTTCTACCAAGCCATATCTGTGAGAGAGTGATTTTGTGTTAAGGATTCTATCATCTTGAAGCACAAGAGCAGCGAGTTCATCGCATTACCGAGCCTATTACCTTTTGGAGGGTGGTGCCTCCTAGATTGGTTAGGTGTCGCTTGGGAGCGTCCTACTTCCTGTTGTGGAGTGAACTAAGAAGTTTGTACGGGCAAGGAGATCGCCTACTTCATGAAGATCTACCCATAGTGAGGCTAGTCCTTCATGAACGGAAGCCGTTATGGAATGGCCAAGGTTGCTACTTCGTGGACCCTTATGGGTGGAGCCCTCCATGGACTCTCGCGACCGTTACCCTCCACGAGTTGAAGAATCCATGAACATAGATGTACGATAGCACCACCTATCGGAACCATGACAAAAATCATCGTGTCACCAATTGCGTTTGATCTTCCTATCCTCTCTTTAATTACATGCTTGTCTTTACTTTCCGCTGCTATACTCTTAGACATGCATGTGTAGGGTGTACTTGACATAATATGAATGCTAAAATCTGCCAAGAATTAAAATTTGGAAAAAGTAGATTTCGATTTTGTAAAGTAATCTAATAACCCCCCTCTAGCACTACTTTCGATCCTACAAGTGGTATCAGAGCTTTGGTCTCCATTGCATTGGTTTCACAACCTAGGAGAAGTATGGCATCTAGTGAGGGAAATTATCACCGTAGAGGTCCATACTTTGATGGCACAAATTTTGCTAGTTGGAAGCACAAAATGAAAATGCATTTGCTTGGTCATAACCCCTCCATTTGGGCTGTTGTTCGTGTTGGCATGCAAGGTGAACTCTTTGCGGAAAGAAAGGAACCCGTTCTTGAAGCGACCGCGGATGAGTTAAAGATGTTACAACTCAACGCTCAAGCATGTGACATTCTCTTCAACTGTCTATGCCCTGAAGAATTCAACAAAATCAGCCGTCCTGAGAATGCAAAAGAGATTTGGGATACTTTGATTGGTATGCGTGAAGGTACAGAATCTGTGAGAGAGTCCAACTTGGATGTTCTTCAAAGTCAACTTGACAAGTTCAAGATGAAGGATGGTGTAGGAGTCGCTGAGATGTACTCTAGCCTAGCTCTCATCACCAATGAGATTGCCGGCTTAGGAAGCGAATAAATGACTGACAAATTCATCATCAAGAAAATACTTCAAGCTTTGCATGATCGATATGAAACCGTTTGCACATTGATCCAAATGATGCCCAACTACAAGATCTCAAGGCAACGGAAGTGATTGGTAGAATTGTTGCTCATGAGATGACACTCAAAGACAAGGAAGAGCTTCACCACAAGTCTAGTGACAACCTTGTCACAAATGAAGAGATAAGCCTCATGGTCAAGAAATTCAACAAGTTCTACAAGAATAGAAGCAAAGATCGAAGCTCCAATTCAAGATATGAAGAGAAGCGTTCGTCAAGTCATACCCGAAACTTCTACAATTGTGGGAAGCCTGGACACTACTCCAATGAGTGCATGACTCCCTACAAACGAAGAGAAGTCACCAAGAAGACAAAGCTCAAGAGATGAGTCACCTCGAGGAGAGAGGAGTAGAGATGATCGTTATGAACGAAGACCCTCATGGAGAAGTAGGGACTCGGAGAAGAAGGAGACGTACACCAAGAGCTACTCAAGAAGGAAACATCAAGCTCATGTTGGTGAATGGGTTTCTGGCTCCGAATCTGACAACCACTCCAAGAGAAGCTATCACTCCAACTCCGACTATAGTCAACATGAAGGTGTTGCCGGACTTAGACTAGTGACTACCAACTCCTATGATTTATTTGATTCACAAAACGAAGGGAGTGGAAGTTGCTTCATGGCTAAAGGCCCCAAGGTATCACACCCCGAGTATCTTGATTTCAATAGTGATGAAGATGACTTGTTAATTAAAGATGACTTGCTATTTGACAAATCTAGTAATGTTAGTCAAAATGAACTTGCTAGTACTCACTCTAGTGTAGATAAGTCATGTGATGATGATAAGTTGGAAATAGAACGACTAACTCAAGAACTAAAAACTCTGAAGTTAGCTCACGAGTTAGCTCTAGAAGATGATAGAGAGCTTGTAAGGACACATGAGAAGCTACACTTCGAGAAGATCAAGTTAGAGAAAGAGCATGAGTTCCTTAAAGCTATCAATGATGATCTTCGAAAAAAGTCTTCCTATTATCTAGCCAAGCAACTTATCTTATCTACATTCATGCTACAAGTTAAGTCTAAGCAAGCTAGTAACAAAGGAAAGAAAGGTTCTTCAACTAGTAGCAATAAAAATGATAAATCCAATGATATTGCTTCTAGTAGTTCTCTTGATCTCACTAACTCTTCTCTTAGCCAAGTTACACTTGAGAAAGAAAATGAACTCTTGAAAGGGATTATAGAGAAAGGTATCTACAAGAGTCTTGAAGGGTGCAAACAATTTGAGGAGATTGTACGCAAGTACGAAGGATACCAGAAGAATCGTGGTGTTGGCTACTTCAATGCTAATGGAGTTGAATGGGAAGAAGGTCAATACCCCAATCCCAAGTTTTTTGCTCAAAAGGAGAAGTATGAAATACTCTCCCCAAGGGAGCAAAAGCTCAATATGACCTTCCACCACAAAACACAAAGCTCAAGGACAAGAACAAGCTTCTAGAGGACATTGACTCTTATGAAGATGAATCCCAAGCTATGCTGAAGTGGGTTCCCAAGGCTACATCAACACCAAGGATCCCCATCAACTTGATGTGGGTCTCCAAGAATAAGAACTAGAGAAGTTCTTGAGGGGTGACTCCGCCAATGAAATTCACTCATTTTCATTATTGCCAAGAACTAGTTGCAATCAACATCAACATTATGGAATTGTTTAAGGAGTCACACAACCCCTCAAAGGTAAGCAAGGGACAAGGTAATCAACAAATCAATGGACATCATCACATATGATTTGTACTCCATTTCCATAGATATCCTTGTATTTGTCTCTTGTATGTTGGGACTAACCCATGTAGGTGAGAAGAGTAATGAAACAACAAGGATGCTCCCAACTCTTGGTGATCTTCATCAACCTTGAGCATCCACCACTACCTCACCAATATGAAGTCCTCATCGACAAAACCCAAGGTTAGTTTGTCCCTCCTATGAAGGGGATGTCACATAAAGGGGGAGCTATACTCTAAGACTTGAGTTAAAGCATTTCTTAGTATGTGACAACATTAAATGCTTTATGTAAAAGTGGTAACCCCACTTGTGCTTAAACGATGAGTATGACCTATGATCAAGTATTCTTACTTGGCTCCTATGTCAATATACTCATATATAGATGACTCCGTCATCGCCAAAGTGCTTGTTAGATGCTATTGTTTTTGTGCATGTTTGCCATGGTTTCATTTGACATCTTATTGTGTGAGCATGTTGGTCTGCATTTATTTACTCATTCGAGGATATCCAATTGTTGCTATTTGGCTTTTCATATTTATCTTTTCCAATTGGATATACAAGAATGCCTAGGACCACTCCTTTAGATATCTATGCTTTCTCACCTCATACTCTATTCATGCCGCATCACAAAATTTGAACAAGTACTTTTCGATCACTCTGTGGAGGAGAACTCGGAGTTCAGTATCGTCACGGACTGACCATTAAAACCTCCCAAGTGCATCTCGGTGGAACGAACACAAAATTCTTGGTCTCACCAAATTCCTAGGGTTGACCTAGTTTTCTTACCTCAGTAAGACCGATTCCATATTCTCGGTGACACCGAGTTTCCTTGTCAGCTGACACTTGAGAAACTCGGTGACACCGAAAATTTAGAATCGGTGTCACCGACAGCGATGGGTATATATTGACTGGACCCTGACGCTTTGAATTTCACTCATCAAACGTCGTGCCTCCACAATCCTAGCTGCCGTCCGAAGGCCCCGGTCATCGCCTTGCCTTCCCCAAGCGCCTCCGCAGTTGGGAATTGCCGCCGTCAAAGTTTTCTTCACCAATGTCACCGCCGTAGCGGATCCATTGCCGCATTAGGGTATAGATTCGGCTCCCTCTCGTGCTCCTCTATTCAAATCTTGCGCATTATGAACTATTTCCCATCTATCCATAGTTTGAAATCTTTCCATCCAAAAGAGAACTCCATAGGATAGAGAATGATCGATTTTTAGGGTTTTATCGTCCGCCCGATGAAACTCGGTGGAACCGAAGCAAGCAGATCGGTTTCACCGAGTTGTATGTCTATGTTGCTGAGAACTTTCTCGATGAAACCGAGTGCACCTTTCGGTCTAACCAAAAGGGGTGCCAAGTTTCAGCTAAGGAGAAAGTCTGTCTCGGTAGCTCCGATATTTTTGCTTCGGCTGTGCTGATTTTCATTTGACAGAATGTAAAACTTTGAAAACCTTTTGTTCAAACTTTCAAAAATCAGCCTCATTTTGTGATGACTTATCCTATTCTACTCTTCTATAATCCATTCACAGGGTCAACATGTCAGGGTCAGACAGTCAGAATTTACCAGACCAGAACGTTGAGATGAGTTCAGGCACGAGTCTTGAGGCCAGTTCTTTTTCAGATCCAGGCACTCCCAATTCTCATGGGTGGCCTAAGGCTGCCACAAGGACAAGGAATAGACTCAACTCAGAGGAAGAAGGTTCTGATTTTGTCCCACAAGAGATTCTTGCCAACAAGCAAGAGAAGGATGCTAAGAAGGATGCCAATGAGGCCACCTCATCTAGGAAGGTGGTCAGCAAAATTTATCCTCCTGCAAAAACCTTCAAAGCACATGATAGTGCTAGGGCCACAGTGTCTGTTGAGGTCCCCAAGAAGACTGTCCCAAAGAAGACAGCCAGGAAGAGGATCATCCGTGTGTAGGGAAGGCCTACCTCAATGTATGAGGATCCAGAGGAGGTTGCTGCTGTTGGTGTTGCTGCTGTAGAGGAGGAAGAGGAGAAAACAACTGCTAAGGTCCCTCCTAAGAAGAAGGCCAAGAAACTTCTAGCCGATACTATGCCCAAGCAAGGCCCCTCCAAGAGGACCAAAGCAACTTCAAAGAAAGCTACTGCATAGAAGTCCAAAAGGATTACCAGAGACATACCTGCTGCTGAGAAGAACAAGAAGTCCACTTTCAGGGAAGTAGCTGATGATGATGATGCTATGATTGTTCGTGATGCCAGCCACCCAGTTGCCGACGATATGAAGAAGAGGAAGGATTCAGGCTTGAGGGCATGGAGAGCAATTGATCCATATGCGCAAAGGAGTAAGACTGCTATTGACTATATATTTTATACCAAGGAACAACAAGACTTCTATGAGACAGTTTTGCTAGACAAGAGCCCAGCAGTCAGTGACATGAGATATGTCGACTGCAAGTACATCAAAGATAATGAGGATTACTTTCCATGTGTCCAAAACAACTTCCACTGCATTGGACTTGATAAATTTGTTGGGAAGGAGTTCACTGCTTGGAACAATGAGATGATCATGCAATTCTACTCCACTTCACATTTCTATGGAGATGGTAGGATTGTTTGGACGATTGAAGGAGCAAGGTATGAATCTACTGTTGATGAGTGGGCTACCATCTTAGGAGTCCCAAAGGTTTAGGATGGAGATTTGGATTTTTAAACAGAATCCAAGGAGAGCCACAATGTTATGAAGGATATGTACAATCCTATCCCTGCAAGTAAAGTACAATCTCACAAGTTGGGATCTATCTACTTTCTCCAGCCAGGCCTCCCTACCATGAACACTATCCTGAGGCATACATTGATGCCCAAGTCTAGAGATGAGAAGATGATTTGTGAAGAGGGTTACTGCTAATCAAAAGCGCTCATGCTGCTACGCACTCTATATCTAGATGCTCATCAATTCTCATCTTGACAAGCACATCTTTGCTCTGGACAGTCCCCATTTGCCACTTCAGTTGGACTTTGAGGACAATCTTGTGGTGACGAACCCAGACCATTCCACATCAGCTGCAGCTCTGGCACATGCACAGGCAGAAGCAGAGGTAGTTCGAACCACTAGTGCCGAGGTTCCTAGGTCCAGGAACGAGCAGATGGATCTTTTGCTTGCTACTGTCCTGGAGATGAAGAAGGACATCAGGACCATCAAGGATACTTAGGAGAGCCTTGATAACATCATTGGTGATAGAGTGAAAACTCTAAATAACAAGGTTGATGGGCCGACTAAGACAGTCAATGAGCTCAAGAAGGAGGTTGATGAAGCCCCAATCCATCACACCTCTTCATAGTCCGAGTCTTCTTATGATGAGGAGGATAGTGCACCTGTCAGGATGACTACCCAGTTCACGACTAAGGCCAGGAGTCCTACAGTACCATCTCCAGAGACGAGGCCTTGATCTTCTGCTCCAGCCATAGTATCTTCAACACCTTCAGCTCCAGTGCCTCCAGTATCGACTCCAACTCCATCCCGGACTTCAGCGGAAGTGTTTGCCGACGCAGTTCTCTCGACTCCGACATAGTCGAACGGAGGAGATCATCCACATAATGATTAGCTATATCTTTTCGGACTTTTTGATAACTTGTTGCCAAAGGGGGAGAAGTTGTATATAGATCTTAGGCTTCGAATGAGAGAGCGTATGTTTTTATTTGCTAGTTTTACAAAACATTTGGTTCGTTTGGTTTGACGTGAGATACTTTTGTGTTTGTGTGTGATCATACGTTGTTATGTGTGTTGCTACTATTTCCTATCATTTGATGATTATGTGATGATCAATCACTTTGTTTGATGTCTTGTGCTATGATGTTCACTCTAATTATTCTCGCACACCACCAAGTTGTATGTGACATGGAAGAAGTGCCCCATCTACCTAATCGATTGTGCATTTCCATTCAAATGCAAATGTCAAATAATGCACAAATTTAGGGGGAGCTCTTGCTTATCACGTACTTCTCAAAGCAACGATCACATTCATTGATTATATCATATGTCGAAGCTTTGGTCTATATGTTGTCATCAATTACCAAAAGTGGGGAGATTGAAAGCAAATTTTCTCCCTTGGTGGTTTTGGTAATTAATAACAACATATATGTGATTGAACTAATGTTTCCACCAAGTATGTTTCAAGAAAAGTTCAATGATGGGTTGACAAAAAGATTGTGGAATACCCCAAGATGCAAGGAAATAGGTTGGCAAAGCTTCAAGCAAGAGGACTCTACATTTTACATTCGTGATAAATCACTTTGAGTCCATAGGAAAACCAATACTGTTAAAAGGGGGTAAGGTTTTGATGGTGAACAAAATGCTCATACGTGCACAAGTGATAGTCACCAAAAACATCCACAAACTCTCCCACCAAAGTCTGTCCAAAGCCAAACACTCAAAGTCGGTGCAACCAACATTCTACACTCAGTGCCACCAATTCCAAATCCTAGACAGACTAAGCCAAACCCTAGCTTTTTGGTGCAGTTGATACAACATTCGGTGCCACCGAGTTGGGATACCAACTTTCTGTTACGCAAGTTCACAGTTTTGGTCCCTCCAAAATTGTTGGAACGGCATCAACGAGATTGGACATTCTGACCATTGGTTACCTGATCGGTGCAACCGGGATTCCTATATCGGTCTCACCGAGATTCAAAAGTTGCTAATTTTAAGTCACTTTGGTACAACCGAGATTCACACATCTGTTCTACCGAGTCTGACTTATTATGTGTAATGGTTGGATTTTTGGAGATGCCTATATATACCCCTCCACCACCACTCACTCGAAAGAGAAGCACTCAAGACTATTCCATACCTATCCTATCAGTTTTCTAAGAGAGAACCACCTATCCTTGTGTTGAGGTCAAGATGTTCCACTCTAACCATATGGATCTTCATTTCTAGCCTCCCCAAGTTGCTTTCCACCAATCCCATCTCTTATACCAAGCCATATCTGTGAGAGAGTGATTGTGTGTTGAGGAGTGCATCATCTTGAAGCACAAGAGCAAGGAGTTCATCGTATTACCGAGCCTATTACCTTTTGGAGGGTGGTGCCTCCTAGATTGGTTAGTTGTCTCTTGGGAGCTTCCTACTTCGTGTTGTGGAGTGAACCAAGAAGTTTGTACGGGCAAGGGGATCACCTACTTTGAGAAGATCTACCCATAGTGAGGCTAGTCCTTCGTGGACAGAAGCTGTTATTGAATAGTCAAGGTTGCTACTTTGCGGACCCTTATGGGTGGAGCCCTCTTTGGACTCTCACGACCATTACCCTCCATGGGTTGAAGACTCCATGAACGTGTATGTATGATAGCACCACCTATGGAAACCACGGAGAAATTATTGTGTCACCAATTGCGTTTGATCTTCCTACCCTCTCTTTACTTACATGCTTATCTTTACTTTCCGCTGCTATACTCTTAGACATGCATGTGTAGGGTGTACTTGACATACTATGAATGCTAAAATATGCCAAGAATTAAAATTGGGAAAAGTAGTTTTTTATTTGGTCAAGTAGTCTAATCGCACCCCCTCTAGCACTACTTTTGATCCTACAACTATTCTTTAATGCCTTTTAGCTAGGCATGATATTTAAATGATACTCTTCCAAGGCAAATTCCAATGATCATTATATTCATACTCTAAAACATATAAGTGAAGCTCATAGAGCATTCTACAATTGATATATATTAACCAATATCCAAGCTCAAAATATATAAGTGAAGCACACGAAGCATTCTATAAAGCCATACTCAAAAGATTTAAGTTAAATGCATGAATCATTATACAAAGCAATGGAGGACTAACTCATACTATAAGGGACCATAAAGGAAAAGACAAACACTAAAGAAACATATTATGTGAAGAAAATAAAAACCGAGGTATACCAATAATTATTGAGGAATAAAGATGGGATGCCTTCCGAGACATCCCCAAGCGGATGCTTGAGTCTCCTTGAAATATTTACTTGGGGGTGCCTTGGGCATCCCCAATATTGAACTCTTGCCTCTTTGTATTCTTCTTATATCGATACCTCCTCGATCTTCCAACACTTCATTCACACAAAACATAACAAAACCCTCGTGAGATCCGTTAGTATAATAAAGCAAAATACTACTTTAAATACTATTGTGAACTCATTAAAAATTCATATTAGCATTATATCTACTGTAGTCCAACTTCACCATGGTTCATACCCCCCGATACAACCCATAGATTCATCAATATAAGAGAACAATGCATAGAAAACAGAATCTCTCAAAAATAGGACAATCTGTAGTAACCTGGAAACTTCGTATACTTATGTTACTCAAAAAATTCTGAAAATTTAGGAGAAATTAAAAAATGCATATAAATACTATGTAAAAATTTCAGAAACTTTTGACATTGTAGTAAAAAATTTAAATTCACACACTATAGCCAAAGTTTCTGTTTTTGCACTGCACACACCAAACAAGCAATCTAATCATCCTAAAAGAAAATCTTGGCACATTATTTTTATAATACAATGGATATATACAAGGGGATAATTATTTTTTATAAGCTTCCATGAAAAATTCTACATTGTTTCCATGAGCACGAACAATAGTGTTCAAGGTTGACCCTCACTTCTCCAATGCACAACCTTCCAATCACTTCTCTTTTTAAAAACATCTTAGGCATAAGAGGCAAGTAACTCTTTTTGTATTTTTCATTTTTTTCATTTTTTTGTTTCACCCACAACTAAAGAAAGCAAAATGTGAAAACAAAATCCATATACTAAACAAAGCAAACAAGCACACACGAGAATATCAACCCCGTGCTATTGCTCCCCGGCAATGGCGCCAGAAAAGAGCTTGATAAACCCCAAGTGCAAGGAATCATCATAGAAATTTGCAAAGGTGGAAGTGATAAGTATGGAGTGTCAAACCCACAAGAAGCTAAAGGTAAGATCAATATTCCCTCAAGTCCTATCTACCACCGATACGACTCTACGTACCGCGAACGTTTGCTTCCATGTAGAAATGAGAAATAAACTACGTTGTGGGTATGAAGAGGATAGCTTTGCATGATAACGGGGAACTAAGATATAAAAATAGGTGTTGTTATCATAATATTACAACATATTACAAATAGCGAGTGTGGAATAATGATGGGTCGATGTGCGGAATTATCCTAGGCAATTATTAACAAGATCGGAAATCATTATTGCAATTTTATTTGAGGGAGAGGCATAAGCTAACATAATTTCTCTACTTGGATCATATGCACTTATGATTGGAACTCTAGCAAGCATCCGCAACTACTAAAGATCATTAACGTAAAACCCAACCATAGGATTAAAGCATCAAGTCCCCTTTATCCCATACGCAACAACCCCCTTACTCGGGTTTATGCTTGTCACTCAAGCAAGCCAGTATAAGCGAAGCATGAACGTATTGCAACACCCTACAATGGGAATCCTTCACGTGTGCACGGCACGGAAGGAACCATATGACAACACCAAAATAAGCATACAACTCAAACCGATCTAGATCAATCAACCCAAAGGACAAAAGAAATCTACTCAACACATCATAGGATGGCAACACATCATTGGATCATAATATGTGTCATAATGCACCATGTTCGAGTAGGGGATTACAGCGGGGTGCGGGAGAGTGGACTGCTAAAAGGAGATGAGGATGGTGATGAAGAAGGTGATGTTGATGAAGACGATCACCGAGGCGATGGTTCCCCCGGTGGCACTCCGGCACCGTCGGGAGAGAGGGAGAGATGGTCTCCACCTTGTGCTTCCTCCTCCATGGCCTCTCCCCTCTATGGGAGACGTTCTCCCTCTGGTCCTTGGCCTCCATTGTGTTGACGGAGCCTCCGGGACGATGAAGATGGCCTCTGGTGATGGTGACCCCCTTCGGTAGGGTACCCGAGAGCGCCAAGATTGGTTTTCCGTGGCTCTGGAGGTGTGCGGCGGCGGAACTCACAATCTAGGTTCCTTTTCGGTGGTTTTTGGATTCATAGTAATTTTTGGCATCAATCTCATGTCAAGTGGGGCCACGAGGGAGTCAGAAGCCTGCTAGGCGTGGCCACCCCCTGGACCCACTTGGCAGGCTCATCGCCTCCTAGTGGCTCTTCTGTCCCAGCTCCAATGCTTCGGGGGTCTCTTTTGGTCCACAAAAAATCATACTAAATTTTCATCCCATTCCGAGAACTTCTATTTCTCCACAAAAAATGACACCATGGTAGTTCTGGTGAAAACAACGTTAGTTCGGGTTAGTTCTAATAAAATCATACCAAAATCATATAGATTTACTATAAACATGGCAAGAATACTTCATAAATTATTTATGCTTCACCTCTTTCCATATTTAACAACATTTAATATTGTCGTGTACCTAAACGAGAGTGAACTAAATAGTTAAATGTGGAGTTTCGTCAACATGCAACTCGTAGCATATTGAACTTCACTTAATGTGTAGTATTTATTGTTCTGCTTGTCATGCCTTGCATAATAATATGGAGATGCATCATATTTGATTGCGCAACATGTCATGCATATATTGTGGTGTTTATCATGTGCTTATTGTGGTTTCCAGATTGCTTCTTCTCGATAGAGTACCAAAAGTGTTTGGTGTGTGAGGATTCGTTCGACTACATTGAATCGTCTTCTTCACGGATTGGTTCTTCTTCCGAGCGGGATCTCAGGAAAGATGAACATTTCCCTGGATACCACTACTATAATTGTCATGCTAGTTGTCTCGTTTCTATATTTATGTCTCGTTGCCTACCACTTATTTGTCAATCCTTCCAACATTACCATGAAAAGCCTCTAACCCCTCCACATCCTAGCAAACCATTGTTTGGCTATGTTATCGCTTGCTTAGCCCTTCTTATAGCGTTGTTAGTTGTCGGTGCAGGTTGTTTCCATGTGACAACGTGGATATTTTCTTGAGATATCACAATATTATTTCTATTTAATTAAATGCACCTATACACTTGGTAAAAGGTGGACGACTTGGCCTTTTGCTTGGTGATTTGTTCCCCCTTTGCTGCCCTAGTTACTTGTGTACCGGTGTTATGTTCCATATTGAGCGCTCCTAACATGCCTTGGGTTGTTATGGGGACCCCATTGATTTTCGTTTTGGGATAAAACTTTTCTGGCAAGGCCCAGCATTGGTACTACATTTGCCTAATAACTAATAAACCTACATAGGGAGTAATTTACTCGAGGATAATTAATCAACAACCCGGGACAATGCTCTTCATGAGTATTGGTCCAAACTAAAGCACCGTACGGGGCCAACCCTGGGCAACTCGGGAGCTTCTATCAGGCCACAGTACTCTTCGCTTATCCGTCATGTCCTAAGAATGAGATATGCGGGTCCTATCGGGTTCGTCGACACGTCGGGCGGCCTTGTTGGATTTGTTTTACCTTTCTCGGACATCTTGTGCATGGGATTCCGAAGATACTTTGGGCTATCTCAAGGTTGAGGTTTTCCACCGGAATTTTGAGAATGTTGCGGGCTATCCTGCAGTTGAGGTTTTCCATGCAGCATGTGGCTAGTTTGTGATGGATGAGTTGGGGCAGCCCTGTAGGGTTAAATCCTTTCGAGAAGCCGTGCTCATGGTTAGGTGGCAACTTGGAAAGTTTGTTTAACATCCGGTCATACAAAACTTGAAGTAAACCCAAATAAAATACACCAACTATGTGCGCAACCGTTATTGTCTCTACTCGTGAGTTCTGAACCGAGAGAGAATATGGTGGGGTTATGTTTGACTTTTAAGTAGGTGTTCAGGATCACTTAGTGATCATAACTGTTTCATGTCCGTTTATGCTTAGATCACCCTTCTTATTCCTGTACTCGTAAGTTAGCCACTCAAATATGTGCTTAGTTCTTTTTGTAGCCTCACCACTTATCCATATCTCACCCATTAAGCTTTGCTAGTCTTGATACCCTTGGAAATGAGATTGCCGAGCCCTTGTGGCTCATAGGTTACTACAACAGTAGTTGCAGGTAGAGGTAATGCGATGGTTTGATGTGAGAGCGATGCTTGTTTGATATGAGATTCTTCTTCTTCTTCTTTATCGATCTAGGATGGGTTATAGGCCGGCAGCCTGGGATAGCAAGGATGGATGCCATTTTATCATTTGATTTCGTTCGTAGTCGGACCCTGCTCTTATCTATGTGATGATTGAATATGTTGTTGTATTAATGCGACCATGATTTAGCATGTGGCGAGTGTAAGCCAATTCCATAAACTCATCTCTTTTGTACATGTACTTGTAATGACATCCCTTCTTGCGAAACGACAAGATGTGCTTCTATCCCTGTCGAGGCCCTCGAGCCAAAATAAGAATATGATCACATCTTGGGCGTTAAACCTTCCTTTAGGGCCAATGCATCCCCTTGGCCGCCGCCCCTATCCCTAGGGGAAACCCTAGGGTGGTTGGCCTCCTCTCCTCCCCCTATATATATATGAGAGGAGAGGGAGGGACGCATCACCATAAGCCCTCCCTCTCTCTAGAACATTTTTCCCTCATTCCTGTCGTGGTAGTGCTTGGCGAAGACCTGCCGGAACAGCTCCACCCCCACTATCACCATGCCGTCATGTTGCCGAAGAACTCATCTACTACTCCAATCTTGCCCGCTGGATCGAGGAGGCGGAGACATCATCGAGTAGTACGTGTGCTGAACGCGGAGGTGTCGTCCGTTCGGCGCTAGATCGGGATGAATCATGATTGGATCGCAAAGACGTAGACTACACCAACCACATTTCTTAAACTTCCCGCTTAGCGATCTAGAAGGGTACGTAGATGCACTCCCCTCTCGTAGCTATACATCTCCATAGATAGATCTTGGGTGTTCGTACGAGAATTTTTGTTTCTCATGGAACATTCCGCAACAAATATAATAATTAATTTTTATCACCGATGCGGTTATTTATGATCTATGTTGAAAACTTGAACACTAGCTAAACATATATATGGCAACTAGAACAAAAGATTTTGTAAACTTTTGTTTATCACTTTCAGTTTATCAACTGAATTGCTTGAGGACAAGCAATGAGTAAAGCTTGGGGTAGTTGATACATCTCAAACGTATCTACTTTTCCAAACACTTTTGCTCTTGTTTTGGACTTTCATTTGCATGATTTGAATGAAACTAACCCGAACTAATGTTGTTTTGATCAAAACTACCCATGATGTGCCGAAATAAAAGTTCTTGGAATTGAACGAAACTTTTAGAGTGTTTTCCAGGAACATATAAAAAATATTGGAGCGAAGACCCACCGGAGGGGGGCACCTATTGGTGCCAAGCCAAAAGGGCACGACCACCCCCTGGGTATGCCCTGTTAGTTTGGGGCCACGCGGTGGCTCCACAGACCCTAATTCCAGTCCTATAAATTGCTAACTTCTGAGAAAAAATAGGAGAGAATTTTTCATCATGTTTTACGAGATGGGGCATCGCCACCTCCTATTATTCCTCAAGAGGGATGATCTGGAGTCTGTTTGGGGCTCCAGAGAGGGGGATTCGTCGTTGTCGTCATCATCACCAACCCTTGTTTGTCAACATCACCATGATGCTCATCACTGGAAGTGAGTAATACCTTTGTAGGCTTGCTAGATGGTGATGTGATTCGACTAGATTGATCATATAATCGAGTTAGTTCGATAGGGCTTGATCCCTAGTAGATCCTTAAGAGGGAAGTGTTAAGTAACGCGGTTGATGTAGTTGAACATCTTCGCTATCCAAATCGTCGAGTGTCCCGCGATCCAATCATGATCCGTCTCCATCTAGCATACAGCTCGATGATGATCTCCGCCTTCTTGATCCAGCAAGAGTGGCGGAGAGGTAGATGAGTTCTCCGGCAGAACGACGGCGTGGCGGCGGTGGTTGTGGAACTATTTCGGCAGGGCTTCACCTAAGCACCGCTGAAACTAGACTAAAGGAGAAAACGAGCTAGAGGAAGTAGAGGGAGACGTGGCAATTAGGTTTAGCTCTCCCCTCTAAATCCTCTAGTATATATAGGAGGGCGGGAGGGGAGGAGGCAGCCTCTAATCCTCAAGGTTTGGCCAAAATTGGAGGTGGAGGAGTCCTACTCCAATCCTACTAGGAGTAGGATTCCTCCTCTCCACTTGGAAACCCTTTCCACCTTTTCCACCTTTGGGTTTTTCCCACCCCTAGCCGCATGGGCCTTTAGTGCGGCTTCGTTCAGCCCACTAGGGGCTGGTTTACATCCTCCCACAGCCCATGTGGCCACTTGGGTCGACACACCCCTGCCGATGGTCCCCCGGTACCCTCCCAACACTCCTGGTACACTACCAATGAGCCCGAAACTTTTCTGGTGACCAAAATAGGACTTCCTATATATCAATATTTACCTCCGGACTATTCCGGAGCTCCTCGTGTTCTACGGGATCTCATCCGGGACTCCGAACAACCTTCAGTCACCACCATACATAACTCTATACTACCGAAACATCACCGAACCTTAAGTGTGTAGACCCTGAAAGTTCGAGAACTATGTCGACATGACTGAGACACCTCTACGGTCAATAACCAACAGTGGGACCTGGATGCCCATATTGGTTCCTACATATTCTACGAAGATCTTTATCGGTTGAACCTCTATGTCAAGGATTTGGTTAATCCCGTATGTTGTTCCCTTTGTGCATCGGTATGTTACTTGCCCCGAGATTCGACCGTCAGTATGTGTATACCTAGTTCAATCCCGTTACCGGAAAGTCTCTTTACTCGTTCCGTAATGCAAGATCCCATGGCTAACACTTAGTCACATTGCTTGCAAGGCTTATTGTGATGTTGTATTACTGAGTGGGACCTGAGATACCTCTTCATCACACGGAGTAAAAAATCCTAGTCTTGATCCATGCCAACCCAACAGACACCCTCAGAGATACCTGTAGAGCACCTTTTATAGTCACCCAGTTACGTTGCGACGTTTGATACATACAAGTTACTCCTCCGGAGTCAGTGCGTTGCATGATCTCATGGTCATAGGAACAGATACTTGACATGCAGAAAACTGTAGCAATAAACTGACGCAATCATATGCTACGTTTGTAGCTTGGGTCTTGTCCATCACGTCATTCTCCTAATGATGTGATCCCGATATCAAATAACATTTCATGTTCATGGCTAGAAAACCTTAACCATCTTTGATCAACGAGCTAGTCTACTAGAGGCATACTAGGGACACAGTGTTGTCTATATACCCACACATGTATTTAGTTTCCAATCAATACAATTACAGCATGGATAATAAACGATTATCACAGAAAAGGAAACATAATAATAACCAATTTATTATCGCCTCTAGGGCATACTTCCAATAGTCTCCCACTTGCACTAGAGTCAATAATCTAGCTCACACCGCTATGTGATTTGTTCTGAATCTCACACCCAATGAGTTTTGGGGTTCGATCATGTTTTGCATGTTAAAGAGGTTTTAGTCAATAGGACTGCGAAATTCAAATCTGTATGCACTTTGCAAATCTCTATGTCATATTGTAGAAACTTATACCATGCTCCACTATGAGCTATTCCAAATGGCTACTCCACTATACGTATTCGGATTGCTACTAAGAGTTATTCGGATTGGTGTTAAAGCATGCATTGACGTAACCCTTTACGATGAACTCTTTATCAGCTCCATAATCGATAAATATTTCCTTAGTCCTCAAGTTACTAAGGATAATCTTGACCGATGTCCAGTGATGCACTCCTGGATCACTCTTGTACCCCTTGATAGACTCATTACAAGGCACACACGGGTGTGGTACACAGCATGGCATACTATACAAAGCCTATGGATAAGGCATAGGGGGCGACCTTTGTCCTTTCTCTTTCTTCTGCCATGGTCGAGCTTTGAGTCTCACTCAACTCCACACCTTACAAATTAGGCAAGAACTCTTTCTTTGACTGATCCATTTTGATCTCTTTCAAAATCTTGTCTTGGTATGTACTCATTGAAAGTCTCATCAAGCATCTTGATCTATCTCTATAGATCTTCATGCCCAACAATTAGGTAGTTTTATCCAGGTCTGCCTATGAAAAAATCTTTTCAAACAACCTTTTCTTCTTTCTAGAAATTTGACATCATTTCCGATCAATAATATGTCAACCACATATACTTATCAGAAATTCTATAGTGATCCCACTCACTTTCTTGTAAATACAAGTTTCTTGTAAACTTTGTATAAACCCAAAAACTTAGATCACCTCACCAAAGCGTATATTCCAACTCCGAGATGCTTGCTCCAGCCCATAGAAGGATTGATGGAGCTTGCACACCTTTTAGCATCCTTAGGATTGACAAAACCTTCTGGTTGTATCACATACAACCTTTCCTCAAGTAAACCGTTAAGGAAATGATGTTTTGACATCCATCTGCCAGATTTCATAATTGAAAAATGCAGCAACTGCTAAAATAATCCCAACAGACTCTTAGCATCGCTACGGGTGAGAAAGTCTCATCGCAGTCAACTCCTTGAACTTGGCAGAAACTTCTTTGCGACAAGTCGAGCTTTATAAATGCTGACATTCACCATCAGCGTTTGTCTTCATCTTAAAGGTCAATTTGTACTCAACGACCTGCCATTCAACGAGCAAGACTACCAAAGTCCATACTTGGTTTTCATACATGGTTCCTTTCTCGGATTTCATGGCCTCTAACCATTTGTTGGAATCCGGGATCATCATCGCTTCTCCATAGTTCGTAGGTTCATCGTTCTCCAACAACATGACCTCTAAGATAGGGTTGTCGTACCACTCAGGAGCTGTACGCGTCCTTGTAGACCTACGAGGTTTGATAGTAACTTGATCTGAAGCTTCATGATCATCATCACTAACTTCCTCTTCAACTAATGTAGGCTCCACAGAAACAATTTTCTGCGCTGCACTACTCTCTGGATGAAACAAAGGTTCAACAGCCTCATCAAGTTCTATCTTCCTCCCACTCAATTCTTTCGAGAGAAACTCTTTCTCAATAAATGTTCCGTTCTTAGCGACAAACACTTTGCCTTCTGATTTGGGATAGAAGGTATACCCAACTGTCTCTTTTCGGTATCCTATGAAGACGCATTTCTTTGCTTTGGGTTCTAGCTTTTCAGGCTGAAGCTTTTTGACATAAGCATCACATCCCCAAACTTTAACGAATGAGAACTTTGACTTCTTGCCAAACCACAATTCATATGGCGTTGTCTCAACTGATTTCGATGGTGCCCTATTTAAAGTGAATGCAACTGTCTCTAATGCATAATCCCATAACGATAGTGGCAAAACGATAAGAGACATCATAGTACGCACCATATCCAATAGAGCACGACTACGACGTTCGGACACACCATCACACTATGGTGTTCCATGCGGCATGAGCTGTGAAACAATTTCCACATTGTCTTAAGTTGCATACCAAACTCGTAACTTAGATATTCACCTCCACAATCATACCATAGACATTTTCATGCTCAACGCAAACACCAAATAACATTATTCTCACGTGTAACTTAGATATTCACACGTGTAACCATTATTCTCTAACTTAAATGAATAACCGTATTGCAATAAACATGATCTAATCAAGTTCATGCTCAACGCAAACACCAAATAACATTTATTTAGGTTCATCACTAATCTCGAGGGTAGATAGAGCGTGCGATGGTGATCAAATCAACCTTAGAAAACACTTCCAACACACATCGTCACCTCACCCTTAGCTAGTCTCGTTTATTTCATATCTTTTACTTCGAGTTACTAATGTTTAGAAATTGAACCGGTATCTAATACCCAAGTGCTACTAGGAGTACGAGCAAGGTACACATAAATAACTCGTATATCAAATATACTTCTGTCGACGTTGCCAGCCTTCGTATCTACCAAGTATCTAGGGTTGTTCCGCTTCAGCGACCATTCTCCTCATAATAGAAGCACTTAGTCTCTGGTTTGGGTTCAACCTTGGGTTTCTTCACTAGAGCAGCAACTGACTTCCATCCATGAACTTTCCTTCCTAGCCCTTGCCCTTCTCAAAACTAGTGGTTTCACTAAGCATCAACACTTGATGCTCCTTCTTGATTTCTACCTTCGCGGTGTCAAACATCGTGAATAGCTCAGGGATCATTGTTTCCATCTCTGGCATTTTATAGTTCATCACGAAGCTCTAGTAGCTTAGTGATAGTGACTTGGAGAACTATATCAATCACTATCTTATCTAGAAGATCAACTCCCATTCGATTCAAGAGATTCTAGTACCCAGACAATCTGAGCACATGCTCACCGATTGAGCTATTCTCCTTAATCTTGCTGGCAAAGAATCTTGTTGGAGGTCTCATACCTCTCAACACGGGCACGAGCTTGAGATCCCAATTTCAGCTCTTTGAACATCTCATTTGTTTCGTGATGTTCAAAATGTTTTGGAGCCTCAGTTCTAAGTCGTAATGCATGACGCACTGAACTATCAAGTAGTCATCAAAACATGTGTGTCAAATGTTCACAACATCTACACACGACGCTTGAGGGGGTGGCGCACCGAGCGGTGCATTAAGCACATAAGCATTGTGTGCACCAATGAGGACAATCCTCAGATCAGGGACCCAGTCCGCGTTATTGCTACCATCATCTTTCAACTCTATTTCTCTAGGAACATATAAAAAATTCAAGGGAGCTACAGCGCGAGCTAGTAATCTACAACATAATTTTCAAAGACATTTTAACTATGTTCATGATAATGAGTTTAGTTAATCATATTACTTAACAAAACTCTCACTCAAATTGACATCCCTCTGGTCATTCGAGTGTCAAATGATCCAAACCCACCAACTCAAGTCCGATCATCAAGTGAGTTGAGGTGGTTTCAATGGTAAACATCTTCAAATTGATCATATGTACTATATGACTCATGTTCGACCTTTCGGTCTCTTGTGTTCCGAGGCCATGTTTCTACATGCTAGGTTCGTCAAGTTTAACCCGAGTGTTCTGCATGTGCAACATGAGCTTGCACCCGTTGTATGTGAACGTAGAGTCTATCACACCCGATCATCACGTGGTGTCATGACACGACGAACTTTCGTAACGGTACACACTCGGGGAGAACACAATTTTATCTTGAAATTTTAGTGAGGGATCAACTTCTAATGCTACCGTCGTCCTAAGCAAAATAAGATGCATAAAATGATTAACATCACATGCAAATCATAAGTGACATGATATGGCCATGAACTTGTGCTTTTGATCTCCATCTCCAAAGCACCAACATGATATCCATCGTCACCAGCATGACACTATGATCTCCATCAACGTGTCTCCATCGGGGTTGTCGTGCCGACTGTTGCTTCCACGACTATTGCTAACTCATAGCGATAAAGTAAAGCAAAAACGACAAAAAATATTAAAAACAACCATATGGCTCCTACCGGTTGCCGAACTCCTCGACATGCAAGTCGTGATATTCTATACAAAACATGATCATCTCATACATCACATATATCTCATCATGTAATTGGCCATATCACATCACAACATACCCTGCAAAAACAAGTTAGACGTCCTCTCATTGTTGTTGCAAGTTTTACGTGGCTGCTATGGGTATCTAGCAAGAACAATTCTCACTGACGCATAAACCACAATGGTGATACACAAATTGCTATTCAACCTTATCGAGGACCGCCTTTGTCGAGTCCGATCCAACTAGATTTGGAGAGACAGACACCCATTAGCCATCTTTGTGCAACAAAGTTACACATCAGTCGATGGAACCGGTCTCTCATAGGCATACGAGTAAGGTTGGTCCGGGCCGCTTCATCCCACAATACCACTAAATCACAACACGACCAAGGGAGGAAATTTAATAATAACCAATTTATAATTGCCTCTAGGGCCTACTCTTTTGCATACTGAATTTGCCAAGTTACTATTGCTGCTATTGATGTTACAATCGTTATAAAACTGTCGACGTTACTATTGTCGTTCCTATTACAATATTGTCATGCTACTGAATCTTTCTGATAGAGTAATCTTGGTGTGGTCGAATTGATGACTCAACCACTAAGACTGCTAAATATCATTTGGCTCCCCTTGTGTTAAATCAAAAAATATGGGTAAAATACTTCCCTTGAGGACTATTACGATCCCCTATACTTGTGGGTTATCAAGGGGGCATAGTGTTCGCTAGAGGATTCTCTCTTGAAGAAACGTAAGGTGGGTGAACAAATTACTGTTGGGCAATTGATAGAAAAACACATAATTATGAAAATAATTTAAGGCAAGGATCATGTATATAGGCATCATGTCTGTAAGCAAGCAGACCGACTCCTGCCTGCATCTAGTGCTATTACTCCACTCATCGATGGCTATCCAACAGACGTGTAGAGTACCAAGTATGAAATAAAGGAACACTTTGTAACAACCCGAGGCCAATGCTCCAGACGTCTTCCATTTATTTTGAGTTGCCTCGTGTGATTTATTTGCTTGTTGCATTCATGATCGCATCATCCGCATCATTCACATTGCATCGACACTCTGTTGCCATCATTAAAAAAACATGCATCCGCTCGTAGTTGTCGATTCTCTCTGTTTTCCTCGACGATTGTTTTGAGACCAACCACACACGCACGCGATCGTGGCACCATCAAAATATTGTTTTTAAAAGTGTGTATAAACAACTCTTGCAATGGGTCAAAAGTTGGCGTGCGGTCTTGTTTTATTGTAGTTAGACCATTTGCCAAATTTCGTCGCATTCAGGGTTTGTTTCATAGCCCAACCGTTAACATATAGGGGCACTTTAGCCGGTTTAAATCGTAGAACTTTTTTCAATTTATAAAAACTCCGTTCCGGGATCAAATCTCCCTCTCTTCTTATCCCAAACACCTCTCCACAACCTACTAGCCCAACCTAGCCCCCTTCCGTACATTGCCATCGGATTGCGATTGGACTTACGAGATCCAACCAACCCTAGTCCATTCTCTATATAAAACCACGGCATGGAGAGAGAGCCCTCACTCTCTAGGGTTTCCCCTTGCCAAAATTAAACCCACCCCCTCAAAAAGCCCACCTTCTAGCTGCACCTCCTCCAGATCCCGCAACCCTAGCCACCCCCTCAGATCTGGACCCTTAGATCTTGATCTAGGGGCTCAAAATCACCCAAAACATCAAGCCTGGACAATGTCCACCCCCAAGCCAGACAATGTCCATGCCCCCTCCCCAAATCCACCGCATGCCTGCAATCACCGAAGAGGTCGCGCCCCAGCCTCCCATGGCACTCGTGCGCTGTCTGACCCCGCCATCCCATCGGAGCCCCACGCTAGGCCAGGATCCGCCTCCCGGACCTCTGCCCTCCTTCCATGGCCCTTCTCTCTCTCCCACCATGAACCCCTTGCTCCTCTTCCTTCGCAGAAATGAGCCTAAGCTCGCCCGAGCTCCCATCGCGGCCACTTGCAGAGGAGCCATCACCCGGCCTCACCAGCATCCAGATCCGGCTGAATCCCTGCTAGCCTCGCTAGTTCCCAGCGGCAACATGCCTCGTCGTTGCTCCAAGGCAGCACTTGTGCTACCTCCTTCTAGCTATGGCATAGCCATGAGCCAACTACAGCAACAACTCGATCTTGAGCATTGACCGCATTGGCCAGGTGGGCCTCGACCCCGCATGGCCGCCCTAGCTTCGGTCGCCACCAACTGCTCCTGCACAAGCCCCAGCCTCAATCGCAAGCCGTGGCCAAGCCCAGCTGTGCCTCCAGCACGGTCGGCTTGTCTTGGCACATGATGAGTCACCCCCTCGTGTGTCTACGTAATGCCCGTGTGGAAGTTTTGTTATCCCGTGCCTATGCAATGCATGCTATCCAACGGTTTGGGCAAGTTATATTATCCTATGCTCATGCCCTGTTAGGCCCGAAGCTCAAAATTTAGCCGAGTTTTTTTCGGTATGGACGATTTTAGTAATTATTCAGGGGTTTTCAGAATTTCAGAAAAATCCATCATTTTAAAATTACTAATAACTAATTAACCGTGCATCGGCTGAAAATGTTTTATACATGAAAAATGATTAGAATTTCATGTAAATTCTCAATATCCCACTTTCATGCATGATTAAATGTTTAACTTGACGTTTTCATGTAATTTGCATAAATGCCATGGTAAAATGATTTGTTTCATAACTCATTAACCGTAGCTCCGATAAAAATGATCCAGATAGGAAACATGACTAGAAAGCGTGTCGAATCACATGGTGCACCTTATTTTTCAATTTAACAAATATGAAATATGCTTATGAAAGATCTGGATCAAATTCATAATTTTCATGTGCGGTCATCTTGGAAATGCTATATATTGCTTCCGGCCTCATTTAAAATGCCTAGATGATGCAGTTGTTCATGTTTCACCTCGTGTCATGGTTAACAACATTTAAAATGATTGTTTTGCTAATCAACATTAACCACATTTCTTGTAATATGGAGAGTTATTATTTTGTTGTATGTATGTTCTCCTTCTCCATTTAAAATTGCTTAATTCCATCTTCACCTTATGTCATGACCACCCATGTTAAACAACATTTGATATTGATGAGTACCTAAACGAGAGTGAAATAAATGATTCGAATGTGGAGTTTCGTCAATATGCAACTCATTGCATATTGAACTTCATTTAATATGTAGTATTTGATTGTTGTGCTTATGATATCTTGCATAATTAAACTGGACATGCATCATATTTGTTTTCGCATCATGTCATGCATATGTTGTGGTGTTTATCATGTGTTGATTGTTTGTTTTCGGATTGTTCTTCTTGATAGAGTTCCGAAACTGTTGGGAGTGTGAGGATTCGTTTGACTACGCTGGTTCGCCTACTTCACAGATTCGTTCTTCTTCCAAGCGGGATCTCAGGCAAGATAAATATTTCCCTGGATACCACTACTATCATTGCTATGTTGGTTGTCTCGCTTCTACCATTATGTATCTTTACCTACCACTTGTATGTCCAGCCTCCAAACATTGCCATGAAAAGCCTCTAACCCCTCCACATCCGGGCAAACCATTGTTTGGCTATGTTACCGCTTTCTCAACCCTTCTTATAGCGTTTGTTATTGCAGGTGCAGGTTGTTTCCATGTGAGAAGATGGATATCTTGTGATATCATAAAATTATTGCTATTTAATTTAATGCAACTATGCACTTGGTAAAAGGTGGAAGGCATGGACTTTTGCTTGGTGTTTGGTTCGACCTTTGTCGCCCTAATTACTTGTGTACCAGTGTTACGATCCACACTGAGCGCTCCTAACATGCTTGGGGTTGTTATGGGGACCCCCTTGATTTTCGTTTAGGGACAAAACTCTTTTGGCAAGGCCCAACATTGGGACTATATTTTCCCAACATAATACTACACACCTTTAATAACGCATAGGGAGCTAGTGCTACCCGCAGATTAATTCAACATAATACAAGGGGAGCAGTGCTGATGGTGTTGGTCCCAAACGGGCTGCCTGCGGGGCCACCATGAGGAAACTCAAGGATTGGTTTTACTCATAGCTAGAACCATACGATTGTACCCTGAGAACGAGATATGCAGATCCTATTGTGATTGTCGGCACATCGGGTAGCCTTGTTAGATTTGTTTTACCTGTCTCAAACATCTTGTGCACGGGATTCTAAGGATACTTTGGGCTATCTCGAGGTTGAGCTTTTCCATCGGAATTCTAAGGATACTTCATGCTATCCCATCATGGAGGTTTTCCAACACAACTTGTGGTTAGTTTGTGATGGATGTGTTGGAGCCGATGTGTGAATCTCGGTTGTACCAAAGTGACTTAAAGTTAGCAACTTTTGAATCTCGGTGAGACCAATATAGGAATCTCGGTTGCACTAATAATGTGACGAATGGTCAGAATGTCCAATCTCGGTGACGTCGATCCAACTATTCCGGAGGGACCAAAACTATGAACTTGCATAACAGAAAGTTGGCAGCCCAACTCGGTGGCACCGAATGTAGTATCAGCTGCACCGAAAAGCTAGGGTTTGGCTGACTCTGTCTAGGGTTTGGAATCGGTGGCATCGAGAGTAGAATGTTAGTTGCACCGATTTTGACTGTTTGGCTTTGGACAGATTTTGGTGGGAGAGTTTGTGGATGTTTTTGGTGACTATCACTTGTGCACATATGAGCATTGTGTTCACCATCATAACCTTACCCCCTTTTAATAGTATTGGCTTTCCTATGGACTCAAAGTGATTTCTCACAAATGTAAAATGTAGAGTCCTCTTGCTTGAACCTTTGCCAACCAATTTCCTTGCATCTTGGGGTATTCCACAATCTTTGTGCCAACCCATCATTGAACTTTTCCTGAAACATACTTGGCAGAAACATTAGTTTAATGACATATATGTTGTTATTAATTACCAAAACCACCAAGGGAGCAAATGTGCTTTCAAAAGCGCTTGTTGGGAGACAACCCATCACATTTACTTTCTGTTTTGATGTGTTCACACGATTAATCTACTGTATTAATCATGTGTTGTGCTTTTTATTTCAATAAAGTGCCAGGTAAAGCCTTTGGGATAGTGTGGATACTTGCTTGTTTGATTTTGTGCAAAAACAGAAAGTTTTGCGTCCAGTATATGAATTGTCTGATTTTACTGGAGAGTCAAACACTTCTGAAATTTTTACACAAAATTTATATGCAAATTATGTGATATTTCTAAGTTTTCAGAATTTTTAGAGTAAGGGAAGTTTGGTGATCATTCAGATCTTTACAAACTGTTCTGTTTTTGATAGATTCTGATTTGCATGCATAGTTTGCTTGTTTCAAGTGTTCCTATAGCTTATATTGAGTAATATAAATTATGGTAATGATATAATACATTAGATATCATGGGGGAATAATTATGAATCTTGTCTTGACAGTACCTAAGTGAATGGTTTATCTTTATTACACTAACCCTTCTTAGGAAGTTCCGTTAAGTTTTTTGTGATTGAAGTTTTCAAGTTTTGGGTGAGATACCGATATGAGGGGAATAAGGAGTGACAATAACCCAATATTGGGGATTACCAAGGAAACCCCAAGTTAATATTCAAGGAACACTCAAGTGTCTAAGCTTGGGGATGCCCCGGAAGGCATCCTCAACATTGTCGGTATATCTTACTTGGAGCTATATTTTTATTCTTCACATAATATGAGTTTTTCTTGGATCTTCATTTTATTTAGTTTTTAACTATTAGGTTTTATTTATAATATTTTTTTTCAATAAAAAGTTCCAAGAATGCATTAGGATGCTTGCAATGCATTTTTTGATGTGTGTTGTGTAAAAACAGAAACTTTTGCTGTAGTGTTTGAATTTTCATATTTTACTGGAACATGCCAAGTTTATGAAACTTTGACATAGTGTTTTCATATAAATTAATTAGCATGTACTAAATTTCTATAATTTTTAGAGTTACATAGGTACATTGGTTTAATAAATTGCTGCAGACTGTTTTGTTTCGAGACATGGTTGTCATAGTTTTGTTATCTACTTGTCCTATAGTTTCCATAGCCTATATTGGTAGATATAAATTGTGTAAATCATATTATATAGTACCTAATGTTTGAAAACTATTGTGAAACTTGTATTGGCAGTATGTTAAGTGTTGATTTATTCTTATGACTACTAACCTATCTCACGAGTTCTTTTTGAGTTTTGTGTGGATGAAGTTTTTTAGAATAGCTAAAACCTAGATATGAGAGGACTGAACAAGATACAAAAGCTCAAGCTTGGGGATGCCCAAGGTACCCCAAGCAAATATTTCAATAACAATCAAGTATCTAAGCTTGGAGATGCTACGCATCCCATCTCTCTTCATCAACAATTATCGGTTAGCCTGTGTTGAGCCTAAATTTTTATTCGTTCACATGATGTGTGATTTTCTTGGTGTGCCATTTTATATTGTTTGTTGTTATAATAAAATCATTGTATCTGAAATTTTGAATAATAGAGAGTCCCCACATGGCTATTTAACTAATTGACTACGCATTGATCTTCACTTTTATCTTTTTGGAGTAGTTTGTCAATCACTATCGTGCTTCACTTATATCCTATGAGTAAATGGTTAAATGGATTGAATATCATAAAAATGAAATTAAAAATGGTTAATATAATTATCCCATGGGGAGTAATGACTTCACACATAAGAAGTATAGGTGGTGAAAATTATTGAAAGTTAGCAAACACCGCATTGACCACTTGAATAATCCATGAAAGAATATTGAAGGAAGTGAGATTTCACATATAAATAAACTATCTTGGACATCTTATATGATTGTGAATACCAGTTAATTATTTTCAAAATTGAGCAAATTAGTTGAAGTTTGTCAAGGAAGACAATGTAATGAGTTATTCTTGGGTATATTTGTATAGAAGTTATATTGTTTTGGATCCTCCAACATGTGGCGCTTGCTTCCACCTCATACTAGCCAAATCCTCCGCACCATGTAGAAATACTACTTGTGCATCCGAACACCCTTAAACCAGTTTTGCCATGAGAGTCCACTATAACTACCTATGGATTGAATAAGATCCTTCAAGTAAGTTTCGTCGGTGCAAAAAGCAATAAAAATTGCTCCTAAATATGTAAGATCTTATATTATAAGGGAAAAGGCGTTGCACGAGTTTGTGATGGTAAAGAAATAAAAGTGACGGATTGCATAATAAAGGTTGCTATCACAAAGGGCAATACAACATGACGTTCCTTTGCATTAAGAGTTTGCACATCCAAAAACAAAAAGCACATGACAACCTCTGCTTCCCTCTGTGAAGGGCCTATTTTTTGATTTCTAGTACTTACCTTTATACAACAGTCATGGTGATCTTCACCACTTCCTATATTTTGCCTTTTTCTCTTGGAAAGCAGCATGTGGTGGGGAAAGATCCAAGCATATATGGCCATCCAAATATATTTGATCATGAATTATTATTGTTGACAATTATCTATATGATAAATAAGTTGGGAGACGAAACTCTAAGCCCCTATCTTCCTTTGCGTTCGACGGATGCCATTTGCTCTAAAAATATGCTTTGAGAGTTAGCAATCATGGAAGACTATATGATTGTTGAGTATGTGGAATTTTCTAAATCAAAGCTCTTACATGGGCCCTTCCTGAAAATAGGATGAATTGCAATTGTTTGGTGACTGAAGGCATAGTTGTTAGTTTTCAAGAAACATTATGGTCTATACTTTAACATGTGAATAGCTTGTTACTTCATCATCAGAGGTCTTATGAGATGAGCTACTGTTTATGGTATATAATGATGCTAGAAAACGTCAAAGGAATTATCATTAATCAAACATGTGCACTTGCTAGCATTAACACTTCATAAATTATTTCTTTTATCATTTACCTACTAGAGGAAGAGCAGGAATTAAGCTTGCGGATGCTGATACATGTCTAACTTATCAATAATTTATGAAGTACTCATGCCATGCTTACAATAATTCTATATGATTTTGGTATGATTTTATTAGAACTAACCCGGACTGACGCTGTTTTGACCAGAACTATCATGGTGTCATTTTGTGCAAAAATAAAAGTTCTCGGAATGGGATAAAAATTTAATATGATTTTTTGTGGACCAAAAGGAACCCCTGAAGCATTAGACCTGGGCCAGAAGAGCCACGAGGAGGCGACAATCCTGCCAAGCGCGGTCAAGGGGGTGGCCGTGCCTAGGAGGCTTGTGACTCCCTCGTGGCCCCCTTGACGTGAGATCGACACCAAAAATTCCTATAAATCCAGAAACCACCAAAAAGAAACCTAGACCGGGAGTTCCACCGCCGTGCACCTCCAGAGCCATGAAAAACCAATCTTGGCACTCTCTGGCACCCTGCTCGAGGGGGTCGCCATCACCGGAGGCCATCTTCATTGTCCCGGAGAGGCATCAACACCATGGAGGCCAAGGGCCAGAGAGAGAACCTCTGCCCATAGAGGGGAGAGGCCATGGAGGATAAATCACAAGGGGGAGACCATCTCCCCCACTCTCCCGGTGGTGCCGAAGTGCCACCGGGGGAACCATTGTCGTGGTGATCGTCTTCATCAACATCACCATCCTCATCTCCTTTTAGCGGTCCACTCTCTCGCACCCCGCTGTAATCCCCTACTTGAACATGGTACTTTAGGCCACATATTATGATCCAATGATGTGTTGTCATCCAATGATGTTTTGTGTAGATTTCTTTTGTCCTTTGGGTTGATTGATGATCTAGATCGGTTTGAGTTGTATGTTTATTTTGGTGTTGTCCTATGGTGCTTTCCGTGCTACGCACACGTGAACGATTCCCGTTGTAGGGTGTTGCAATATATTCATGATTCGCTTATAGTGGGTCGCTTGAGTGACAGAAGCATAAACCCGAGTAAGGGGGTTGTTGCGTATGGGATAAAGGGGACTTGATGCTTTAATGCTATGGTTAAGTTTTACCTTAATGATCTTTAGTAGTTGTGGATGCTTGCTACAGTTTCAATCATAAGTGCATATGATCTAAGTAGAGAAAGTATGTTAGCTTATGCCTCTCCCTCAAATAAAATTGCAATAATGATTTCCGATCTTGTTAACAATTGCCTAGGATAATTCCGCACACCAGCCCATCATTATTCCATGCTCGCTATTTGTAATATATTGTAATATTATGATAACATCACCTATTTTTATATTTTAGTTCTCCGTTATGATGCATAGCTATCCTCTTCATACCTATTGGGGATATAACCCCGTGGTAAGACCCGCCCAGGTGGGGCCGGGTCATACCTGGCGACTCATGGTTCAGACCAAGGCAGATGGGCCAAGGACATAAGCCTGGCCCTATGACGGCTTACCAAGATGGGCCAAGACAAGGCCCGGGATGGAAGATAGCATGAAGACTCGGGTGGTTAAGCCGCCTAGAGGCAGCTTGCCCAAGATGGCAAGGCGACATAGAGATAGACTTAGATACGTTGTAAGAGTCGGTATGAGACTTGTAACCCGCGGTCTTAGCCTCATATATAAAGGCGAGACCCGAGGGGACTTAGACAGAAACCAACTAATTGAGAACTAGGTCAAGCGATCAGCTCCCTTGTAATCAATACTCCAATCAATACAACACAAGCAGGATGTAGGCTTTTTACCTCTTCTTGAGGGGCCGAACCTGGGTAAATTCATGTCCTTCATCCCAACCAACCCCTTTGATTCCTTCACCTTAGCGATGGCCTTGAAGCTAAGTCCTTGGACATCTGCCGTGAGAAAACCACGACAGTTGGAACCCACCATGGGGCTAGCACTCGGTGGTGTTGAGTTCTCAAAGGGCTCTCTCCTAGGGATCGAGGGGTACATTTTTGGCAGGATGAACAAGAGTCGCCGCGGCCGGCTCTACATCAACGACGCCGGCTGGGGCCCCGAGGCCGACTCTGTCGAGTATGGTTTTTGAGTTCCCTTCAATGGAATCCACGTCTTCATTGGCAAGGTCGGCGGATTTACACCCGGGCCGGACATCTGCACCAATATCGTCGAGCTAGCTCGGTGCACGCAACCCGCTCGACACGTGCAACCGCCCATGTTAACCCGGGCAGGAAGCATGTCTTCGTCGGTTTTACTCAAGGGATAGATCTTGAGGGTTCCCTGTCATGGGAAACTCTTGTCTGTTCGGATGGTGAATCTTCGAGAGGAGAGACAGAATCAATCTACCCGCTTCACGATGGCAGGCTCAGGGGCTACGACGAGCTTTACCCCGAGTCGTAGTATCATGAGTCGGAGGACCATGGGCTGCTGATGCATGTGGCCGTCTTCATGGTGGGTTTAGCACTGGGCACGAGAAGTACAATCATTGGGGCAGCTGGGTTGGTGGCTGACTCGCCGCCGACTCATGTTCTCCTGGATCTAATGAATGAGCTTACAGCCCTGATGGCAACTGAGGTCACGACAGAGAATCAAGCCGCCCGGAACATAGAGATTGCAAGGCTAAAGGACCAGATGACTGAAGCCCAACAAGGGATCAGCATGCTGAAGGCTCAGATGGTTGCAGAGGCAGAGTGCCTTAGGGCGAATGCTTTCCGCCTTGAGCTGGAGCAGGAATCTGAAGTGGCGGTTCAGCAGATGAGGCATTAGTCCTGCTTGCCGAAACAGTATGAGGCTAGGACCCTTTTTAACACGCCGGGGACGGGACGGACCGCGGAAGCACCTAATAGTCGGCCGGCGGCTCGACAGCGGTATCTTAACCTGCCCCGATGGAAATAGGGCTCACCAATGGCTTTCCCAATGCCGGTGGGTCATTATTCAAACCCGGCAGAAAACATGGTGGTGGCAGCAACCCAGCTTGGTACGATTCCTATCCCGAATGAGGCGCCCTTTGCAGAAGAGGTGTGGAACACTATTGGATACCTGCAGACGGCGATGGCCCAGCAGGAGAAGTACACCTACAGGCGGAGTCACATGCATTCAACCCCCATCCCCAGCCACAGCTTTAGTCGGCGGTATGAGTCACCAGCGGTTTCTAGCAGCGACCAGCATTGGGATCCGCCACGAGACGATCAGGCGGTTCTGGATGCTCAGGCGCTGGTGGACCGGGCGAGGGCACTGCGATAGGCGGCGGCTCCGGCAGCGGCGGCTCATCAAGAACCTGCACCTTCCATCTCGATAGGAGCAGGCGTAACCACCAGGGCTGTGGGGGTGCCGTGCTTAGTGCCGACTTTGTGGAATGAGTGTCTGCCGAAAGATTTCAAGGGCCCTCGCAAGGTCCCAAATTACACCACTGACCTACCTTCGGAGGCATGGACTGAAAGCTGTGAGTTGGCGATGGAGATGTTAGACGTCAAGGACGTAGTATGTGCCAAATATTTTATCATGATGCTGGAAGGGCTGGCTCGTACATGGTTGAAGGGCCTGCCACCCAACACCATTGATTCCTGGGCCTGGTTAAAGGCGAAGCTCATCAAAAATTTCCAAGGAACATTCAAGCAGCCTATGACGATTGTGGATTTGGATCATTGCGTGCAACAGGAGGATGAGTTGGTGCAACATTGGGTCCGGCGGGTCTCAACCATTAGCCACTCGTCTGAACAGATTACGGCAGCTCAAGCAGTTTTGATTCTGGAGAAGAATTGTCACTTTACGCCTCTGAAGAAGAAGCTTGGCTCGCTCAAGCGCTCGTGTCAGGACATGGGGGAGCTCATGGCGACTCTCACAAAGTACGCTGACTCTGACAATACGAAGGATCCGAGGTCTGATGAGGAAAAGCCTAGTAAGGGCAAGAAGAATAACAATGGCAAGGGTGTGGTAGGCAGTGGCAACCAAGGCAAGAGGAGGAATCCAGATGGCGGGTCAGAATTGGTGGCCAACGCCAGCGCCAGGAACAATCGTGCTAAGGGCAATGGGAAATTCAGACAACCCTTTAATAAGGGTAAAACTCCTTTTAATTTGGAGGAGATGCTCATGATCCAGCTATCAGGGCCAGGGAAATCAAGGATGGCATCAACAGCAATCTGGTGGCAGTAATCAGCAACAAGGTAACCAGTCTAGGTACCAGAGTAATCCGAAGCAGCTCTGCTCGGGTCAGTATCATGTTTTTATGACCAGCCTTAACAAGCGAGATCAGAAGTTGTGCAAGCGGGCAGTTAATGCGACTACACCGGCTCTCCCACAACACTTGAAGTGGTCCGAGTATGACAAAACTTGGAGCAGAGAGGATCACCCGCCGCGTATTGACGACCTGGGCCGGCTAGCTTTGGTAGTCTCCCCCCAAGTGGGAGGATATGTGTTTACTAAGGTACTTATGGATGGTGGCAGCAGCATTAACATTCTGTACTATGACACTTTCCGCCGGATGAAGTTACTTGATAAGGATCTTAGGCCTTCCTCGACGGTCTTTCATGGTGTGGTGTCTGGCAAGTCAGCTTATCTAGTGGGTAAGATCTCTTTGGAAGTCGCCTTTGATGATGAATACAATTACAGGGTGGAGACCCTATGTTTTGAGGTGGTCAAGATCAAAAGTCCATATCATGCCCTATTTGGACATCCGGCTTACGCCAAGTTCATGGCTAGGCCTTGCTATGTCTACTTACAACTCAAGATGCCGGGTTTGGACGGGACGATTACAGTGCATGGTGATCGGGAGACGGCTATTGAGTGTGAGGAAGGAGACGCAGCTTATGCAGAGTCAAGTTGCGCGGAAGCAGAGCTCCAGTTTTATAAGGAAAATATTGACCCGGAGGACATGACTCCGCTCAAAAATCCCACCACAGAATCTGAGCTGCCCCTCAAGTTTTCGCCAAATGACACCAAGCTAGTGGATTTTACTCTGCGTGACTCATCTCGGCAGTGTACTATTGGGGCCAATATGGATCCCAAATAGGAAAGCACGCTCATCGAATTCATCCGGGAGAATCAGGACATCCTTGCATGGAAGCCGTCTAACATCCCGGGTGTACCGAGAGAGTTCGCTGAGCACCACCTTAATGTGGATCCTAAATTTAAGTTGGTCAAACAGTTCCTACGGCGACTCAATGAAGAGAGGCGCAAGGCCATTGGGGAAGAGGTGGCCCGGCTCCTGGCGGCGGGTTTCATCGTTGAAGCGTTTCACCTAGAGTGGCTGGCTAACCCGGTGCTAGTGCTCAAGAAGAACGGCACATGGCGTATGTGTGTGGATTACAAGGATCTTATCAAGGCTTGTCCGGCTAACCCGTTTGCTCTCCCCCGTATTGACCAAATCATCGATGCAACGGAGGGTTGTGAGAGTTTATGCTTCTTGGATGCTTATTCTGGTTATCATCAGATCAAGATGGCGGTGAAGGACCAGGAGAAGACGGTTTTCATCATGCCTTTTGGTGCTTTCTTCTATGTGTCCATGCCTTTGAGGCTCAAGAGTGCCCAGGCTACTTACTAGCGTTGTATACAAAACTGTCTTCATAGCCAAATTTGGCGCAACGTTCATGCGTATGTGGATGATATTGTTATTAAATCAAGGAAGAAGGAGACTCTGCTTGACGACCTGAAGGAGACCTTTGACAACTTACGGGTCTACAAGATGATGCTTAACCCAGCTAAGTGTGTTTTTGGCGTTCCTGCGGGCAAGCTCTTGGGATTTCTAGTATCTGAGCGTGGCATTGGGGCTAATCCAGACAAAATCAAGGCTATCACTTCCCTATCTGAGCCGGCGTGCATAAATGATGTTCAGTGCCTGGCAGGGCGGATCGCTACGTTAAGCCGTTTCATAAGCCTCCTTGGTGAGAAGGCCATCCCTTTTTACCAGATGATGAAGAAGACAGAAAACTTTGTCTGGAGTACAGCGGCGGGTGAGGCATTTGAGGCACTCAAGAGACATCTCACTAAGCCACCAGTCTTAGCGGCTCCGGCTGAGAAGGAACCTTTGCTCTTATACATGGCGGCTAATAACAGGGTAGTCAGCGTCGCGATTGTTGGTGAGCGTAAGGAGGCAGGGAAGGAATATCCAGTTCAAAGGCCGGTTTATTATATATGTGAAGTCCTGACAGAATCCAAGCAGATGTATCCACATTGCCAGAAGCTGGTACATGGGGTGTTCATGGCCAATCGTAAGCTAAAGCATTACTTCTTGGGGCACCAAATCACAGTAGTTAGCTCTGCCCCGTTGGGAGACATAATTCAAAACAGAGAAGCCACTAGCAGGGCTGCTAAGTGGGGATTGGAGCTTGGACCTCTCAATCTGAAATATGTGCCTCGCATGGAAGTCAAATCTCAAGCCTAAATGGATATCATGAATGACTGGACGGAGTGTCAGGCGCCCAAGGAAAAGCCAGATAACACATATTGGACAATCCACTTTGATGGATCTAGGCAACTAGAAGGATCAGGGGCAGGGGTTGTCTTAACTTCCCCCAAAGGTGACAAGTTATGTTATGTGTTAATGTTGATGTTTCCTTGTGCTAACAATGCATCTGGGTACAAAGCTCTGCTTCATGGCCTCCAGGTGGCTAAAGAGATGAACCTGAGCCGGGTTAGGTGTCTCGGCGACTCAGACCTTGTGGCCCAGCAAGTTTCAGGTACTTGGGATTCCAAGGACCCGTGGATGGCGGCTTATCGTCAAGCAGTGGATGTCATTGCTGGACATTTGAAGGGTTATTAAGTGGATCATGTTGATCGTCATAAGAATGAGGCAGCTGTTGCACTCTCAAGACAGGGCTCTCACCATAAGCCAGTACCGCCTAATGTTTTCTTAGACATGCTACATCACCCGTCAGTTAAATTACCTTCAGAGGAAGACTTGGCTATACCTAACCCAGAGGGACAGCTGGTGGCGGCTCTACACGCTATTCCTGACTGGACTATGCCTTATCTGGCGTATTTGACTCATGGCGAGTTACCCGAGGAGGAAAACCTGGCGAGACAGATCATCAGGCGGTCTAAGTCTATGACAATCATCAATGGTGAGTTAAATAAGTGCAGCATCACTGGCATCTTTCAATGTTGTGTCTCGCGTGAAGAAGGCAAGGAAATTTTGATTCAAATTCATGCTGGTGATTGTGGTCATCACGCCGGTTGAAAATCTCTGGTGGCCAACGATTTTTGACATGGTTTCTTCTGGCTAACGGCTCATAAGGATGTGAAGGACTTGGTTCGCAAGTGCGATGGATGTTAGAAGTTCGGCCGACATGCTCACATCCCATCTCAAGAGTTGCGCATGATTCCAATTACCTGGCCATTTGCAGTCCGGGGGCTTGATATGGTCAGGCCTTTCAAGAGATCCAAGGACAAGAAGAACCACCTCTTGGTGGCTGTGGACAAATTTACCAAGTGGGTAGAAGCTGAGCCGGTCAGCAAGTGTGACGCGGCTACGGTGGTGCATTTTGTTAAAAAGATGATCTACCATTTTGGTTACCCTCACAGTATCATCACGGATAATGGCACGAACTTATCCAAGGGGGCTATGCAAGCGTTTTGTGAAAGTGAATGCATCCGACTTGACGTTTCTGCGGTTGCTCATCCACAATCAAATGGTGAGGCAGAGCGTGATAACTAGGAAATCTTGAGAGGTATCAAACCCCAGCTTATGGTTCCTTTGCAGCGAACTCCGGGTTGTTGGTTAGAGGAGTTGCCATCCGTCTTATGGAGCATCAGAACTAGTCCCAATAGGTCAACAGGCTATATGCCTTTCTTCATGGTTTATGGCGTGGAAGCCGTGTTACTAAGCGATATACGTCATGACTCTCCACGGGTGGCGGCTTACATTGAGGAGGATAATTAAACAACACGTCAAGACGCGTTGGATGCCTTGGAAGAAAAGCGTGACCTGGCGGCGGCCTGATCGGCGATTTATCGGCAAGACCTATGTTTCTATCATAGCTGCAGGGTTAAGACCAGGATGTTTCAAGAAGGTGACTTAGTGTTGCGAATGATTCAAGATCAGACAGATGCACACAAGTTATCCCCTCCATGGGAAGGACCTTTCGTGGTCAGCAGAAATCTCAACAACGGGTTGTATTACCTCATTGATATACGAGACGAATCACGTACTTCTGGGTAGGAGACTCGCCAGTCATGGAACATAGCTCATCAGTGGCCTTATTATACCTAAAGTCGTCGAGACTTGACATTTTACACCATCATTGTACATATCATATATATATATATATATGAATAAAGTTGGCATCCCTGCAAGTTGGGGCCTCTGCCGTTTTGCATATCTCAGTTTGTGCAAAAAGGTCATTTAGGGGCTTCTAACCCGCTGGGTTTAGCTTATCAGACTCTATTGATCGGCTCTCAAGCCAAAAAGTTGACTCTGTCAACAGGTCATCTAGGGGGCTTCTAACCCGTTGGTTTTGCTTATCAGACCCTATTAATCGGCTCTTAAGCTAGAAAGTTGACTCTGTCAACAGGCCATCTAGGGGGCTTCTAACCCACCGGGTTTAGCTTATCAGACCCTATTGGTCGGCTCTTAAGCCAAAAAGTTGACTCTGTCAACAGGTCATCTAGGGGGCTTCCAACCCGCCGGGTTTAGCTTATCAAACCCTATTAATTGGCTCTCAAGCCAAACAGTTGACTCTATGAACAAGGTCATTTGGGGCTTCCAACCCACCGGGTTTTGCTTACATACCCTCTTGATCGGCTCTTAAGCCACCAGCGTTAAACCTGCTTGTAAGCTGATGCTGCTCCGCTAGGTGACCCACCGAACTCTTACCAGTTAATCTCGCCTAGAGACCTTGAGCCGGTTCAAAGAAATTGCCAGCCAATCTCGATAGAGACCCTGTACTGGTTAAGGTTAAACCGACGGTTCTTGTCATCTGAGGGCCGGCTTACGGAAAGCGAGGATAAACTCTCTCATCTACTGCCGACTCTCCGCTATGTGCCCCATTTCTACTCTTAGATAGTTAATCTTTCGAAGACCCTGCACTATTTAAGGTTAAAACGACGGATTTATGTCACGTGAGAGGCAGTTTATGGGCTACGAGGGTACTCATGCCCTACCGCGTCTCTTTCTGGGACGTTACACTTCCTGTCAGTTATTCTCTCTTAGAGACCCTGAGCCGTTGAAATAAATTGACGGCCAATCTTGATAGAGACCCTATACTGACAAGGAGTTTTAAGTAGCGAGTCCACCGAGAAGAACCGGCACATGAGTTCTTACAAAACAAAAAAATAAAGATACAACATCTCTGGATTGTGCCATTCCAATACGCCCTCCTAACAGTGCGGAAAGTATTCTGCTATCACATGTTGTTTCTCTAATAAGAGCCGCCACAACATCTGATATGAGTTGAAGAACAAGGCATACATAATATGTTAAAGCCGGGCGATTTCTTATGTGCATGATGCCACAGTTCAGGCAAGACAAGGTTTTTTCTAAAGGCCTATTACAATGCTCTCCAAAGAGCTCAAAAAGCAGGACTTAAAGTTTGTTACACCGCCCCAAGATTCGTGGGTCATGAAGCCGGGTTTATACCATGGCATTATAAAGTTGATCAGCTGGACGGAGGGTCATCCTGTGGAGGGTCTTCGACCTCCTCACTCTAGAGATTGTCCACATCCCAGTTGCAGTTGGGTAAATCTTCAAAGTTTGCCTCTTCAAAGAGGGGAGACAGGTCAATGTCAGGAGCTAGGAGATGCTTACGGCATGCTGGAGTTAAATCCCTGGCCTCAAAGGTTGGGCCGCGCACTCGCTTGTTCTCAGCATTGTAAGCCGCCTGATATGTTGAAAGATTCACTTCTTCCGCTAACACTGATGCAAGAACCCTGGAGGCCTTCATACAACGAGCATAGTCATCTTCTGTGAATTCTGGGCCGTCATCCTTCTTTCATGGAAAGCCATCCATCATCTCTTGAGGAGTTAGCTCCGAGGCAAAGGCCAAAGCCCGGCTTATTGCTGCAATGGCTCCCTTTCTCGTGGCTGATTTTTTGAGTTCCTCAGTTTACTTTGGCAGAGTTGACAACATCTCTATGACTCCTTTCATTAACTTGGGGATGCTTTCCTTGTTCAGCATAGCCCTAATGGTGCAGAGAGTACCGCAATACAATTTCTCTGACAAAGTATAGACGGCTTTCAACTGCAATAGGTTGTCAGCACCAAGTTAACGGCTTCTTTAACCTACATAAGACCGATTTTATGTTATAAGCCGCCTATGTAACTTTTCAAGCAATAAGATTGATTGAGTCTTTAGTACTTACCAAAGATAGCGGATGTCATCTTCGAGATATGGTGCTTCAAGGATTGTAACTCGTCTGATACGACCATGAGTCGCTCATCAGCGTCGTCTGCACGTTTGGCCAGAGCAGTTTGCTCCGCCTCAGCAGCTTTCTTGAACGCCACAAGTTCAGATTTAGCTTTTGTAAGCTCTTCGGCAACAAGCCGACACTTTTCCTCTGCTTCACTTCTAGCAGCTTGCTGCGAGGCCAGATTGCTCTTTAAGCTGGTCAGTTCAGACTCGGCATTACTTAAAGCTTCCTGTGACAGACAACAAGTAAAAGAGGGGTAAGTTACCAGGATAACATATTGCCAGATGGTTAAGTTAAGAAATATAATGCAAGTCTCAAGCTGATTCAAGCAATATACTCGACACTTGGGGGCTAATGTCTATTTGTTCTCCAAGACTACAAGTAAGTTCTGGCTCATCTTGATCAAGTTAAGCCGACACTTGGGGTCTAATGTCTATTTGTTCTCCAAGACTACAAGTAAGTCCCGGCTCATATTTGTCAAAGATAAGCCGACACTTGGGGGCTATATTTGGCTCTTTGTTCAAATCTACAGGGAAGTTCGGCGCATTATTTCTATACTGGCCTGAACTTGGGGGCTACGTTTGATCTACTACTTAATACAGAGTACCGGCTCAATATTTACATATTAAGTCGATACTTGGGGGCTACAGGCGAAGTGGTTTTACTACAAGCATGGATTGGAAGACCTAGTTTACCATTAACAAATATTAAACCGGCTCTTGGTGGCTACATAAGGGTATAAGGAAAGGAAGGAGTACCTCATATTTTTTCTTCATCAGATTAACAAGTTTGAGCTCCATGTTTCGGCTTGTGGAGAGGCGGTTCAGATAACCGGCGTGTAGCTCATCAACAGTTAACTTCTCTAGCACGAGGAGCTCAAAGTCCAGCTTGTTAGAGGCTTCAGTTTTCTTAGTGTGCTTTGTTAACACATGAGGTTGAGGAGTTTGAAAACCAGTACCAGTAATGATGACATCCAGAACATTTGAATCGTCAATGGCCGTTGAAGGGCTTGGTGGCTTAGAGTTGGTCCTCGGAGGACTCTCAGTTGCCATCTCATGGGCCGCTGGCTCGATAGAACGACAAGCATCTTCGGGCATATCCTTTGAGACAACAGAAGGATCAGCGTGTGCAACCAGAGAATCTGGCTTGGCAGCCTCCGATTCTTGGGCAGTGGGGGCCGAGGTAGACCCGACGGTCTTCCTTCATTTCGCTTGAGCCCTGGAAAGCATAGAAGGTTATTGTATAAAGTTCAAGGGTAACAAAGATAGGATGGAAGCATGAAATCACATACTCTGGGTTGATCTTCAAAGGCGGCAGCTTGGTTGTCATAGAGTCGCCAGATGGAGGAGGAGATTCCTGAAAGCCGTTAAAGCATTATAAAGATAGAGTAAATTTGTAAGGTAAGGTTGACAAAATTAAATCAAGTAAAATAAATACCTCAGTCGGCCGTTTCCATTATACCGGAGAGTGAGATAGCCCGACCATAAGATCTTTAGAGCCGGCGCTCCGGGTCTGGCGTCGGGAGAGTTGTTGTTGCTTTTTCAAAAGAAAGTTGGGGTCTAAGTAAGCAAGAGGATGAGAAAATGGGACTTTTTGGATGACCCGCCGTATCTTCTGTGGTGCGAGAGTTCTGTGTCAGATGAGACATAGGTTACCTCAAGAGCGTTGGCATGGCTTGTCTCCGTCTCGTCCTGTGAAGTTATTACTATCAGTAAGGTGCATAGTAAGATGGTCATGAGAGTCATGCTCTACCTCTAAATCGTCAACCTCACGTTGCTCTTGAGGTATAGTCTTCTTCTTTTGGCTGCCGGTCTTCTCCTTAGACTTTTTTGGAGGAGGAACGTATTTCTTCTTCGAGAAGCTGGAGTTAGCCTGAAAGTAAAAGCCGCCGGAAGAGGTTAAGATGGCAAGCATACATGAATAAGTAACATGGAAGTAAGGAGATTGAGAGTCGCCCTCACATCTGGGGTTGGGTTTGCGACACAAAAGGGTGGTAGTCCAATGGTGCGGCAAGATCCTCGAGACTCATGGACAAGGCTTTTGATGGTGGTAACAATGTTGTCTTCTGACAACGTGGTAGGATTAAAGCAGAGGGGGTCATTGCCATCACCCGTATATTCACACATGAGACGGCTTCTCTGGCTCAGAGGCATGACTCTCCAAGAGATCCAGCAGTGGGTCAGATCCATCTCAGTCAGACCATTGGCCATAAGGGCCCTAATTTTGGCATAAGCCGGAGCATACTTCGCCCATTCGGAGGCCGACATCCGATCAGGTCGTTCAGTATTGGTGCGGATCGGGTCGGACGATAGCCCGGCAATGGACGTTCTCCCTCTGGAGAGGTGTCTTTGCAATAAAACCAGGTTTTGTTCCAGACCTTGGGGTGACTTGGCATTCGAACAGCCGGAAAGTTCATATCCCATCTCCTTTGAATAGAGATTCCGCCGAGCTCCAAGCTTGGGCCAGGTGCCACTTCTGTCTAGCGGTTTGCATAGAAGAACTCACGAAAGAGGTCAACCGACGGCTCTTCTTGTAAGTAAACTTCATAGAGAATTTGGAAGTTGCACATATTTGAGACGGACTTGGGTGCAATATCTTCAGGATGTAGCTTGAAGAAATGAAGGATGTCTCGGAAAAATTTAGAGCCCGGCAGGCTGAAACCGCGTACAAGGTGGTCTGCGAATATGACTACTTCGCCCTCTTGGGGGATGGGTTTCTTCTCCTTGCCTGGAACCCGCCAATGAATGACATCTTTGGCTGGCAAGGTCCCTGCGTCTATGAAATCTGCCAAAAACTCCTCAGAGACTACAGAGCCGACCCAATTGCACGAAGAGGACGCACGAGGAATAATGGCGTCTTAAAACTATGGAAGGTAACAATATGCGGCGAGTTAGAAGGTGACAGACAACTAAGGGCAGCTGATGAAATTTAAGCTCTATTAAGCTAAGCCGCCAGTGCATCTCATGGCAAGAGCCGGAAGTTTCCTGGTGGGTTAAGATTGCAGGGCAACAAACCAAAATACAGCTAAGTGTGGAAAACATGATTCACATATTTTCTTTGCAGTGAGAGATCTATGGAGAGAGGAAAAGCAGATTTATTTTAGACCTAGTGACGAACTGAGAGAAGAACTGACAAAGTTTGAGGGCAATAGAAGGAAGCAACTACAGATCTGTCCTAGGTTATTGGTAATTTCCTACGGTTTACCGCAATGGGAAGAGGATCATTACAAGACCTACTGGGTTGTATAACGTTCGACATTACGAAGAACTGGCGCTCTAGTGGACCGAAGAACTCCATGGATTTTTCACCCTAAGCTACAGATCTAGGGGATGGAGAAAGACGTACCAGAGATGATCCGACGGTCGCGGGCAGTACTCTGGTCCGTTTAGGTTGATGCAGCGGCCTAGGGCGACGACGGCGATGAAGCTTCACCGGAGCAAGGGAGCTCGGGGGCAGTGGCGTCGAGAGGAAGAGGAAGAGGCGTAGGAAGTGGAGGAAATTAGAAGGACCCATCGTGGTCCTATTTAAGAGGCTAGAAAGAGGAAACGGGCATGAGAATCAAGGCGACCGAAACTGGCCGACCGAGACGGACGCCTCGATTTTCGGGCCATCGGTTTAATGACGAAGGATCTGCTGTGATCGTCAGGGAATCTTTTTGGCATATCCGGTATGATGACACGGCGGGTTACATATCTTACTTTTAGGCAATGAAGAGTGAGACTCGCTGCCAAGTAAAATGGATGATTGACATGAGCAAGCTCAAATCAACCTGGGGCCTAATGTTGGGGATTTAACCCCGTGGTAAGACCCGCCCAGGTGGGGCCGAGTCATACCTTGCGGCTCATGGTTCAGAACAATGCAGATGGGCCAAGGACGTAAGCGTAGCCCTATGACGGCTTACCAAGATGGGCCAAGACAAGGACCGAGATAGAAGATAGCATGAAGACATGTGTGGTTAAGCCGCCCGGAGGCGGCTTGCCCAAGATGGTAAGGCGACATAGAGATAGACTCAGATACGTTGTAAGAGTCGGTATCAGACTTGTGTAACACGTGATCTTAGCCTCCTATATAAAGGCGAGACCCGGTGCGACTTAGATAGAAACCAAGTAATCGAGAACTAGGTCAACGAATCATCGCCCTTGTAATCGATACTCCAATCAATACAACACAAGTAGGATGTAGGCTTATTACCTCTTCTTGAGGGGCCGAACCTGGGTAAATTCGTGTCCTTGGTCCCAACCAACTCCTTTGAGTCCATCACCTTAGAGATGGCCTCGAACCTAAGTCCTCGGACATCTGCCATGACAAAACCACGACAATACCCACAATGTAGTTTTATTTCTCATTTCTAGATGGAAGAAAACGTTTGATGTACGTAGAGTCGTATCGGTGTCAGATAGGACTTGAGGGAATATTGGTCTTACATTTAGCTCCTTATGGGTTTGACACTCCATACTTATCACTTCCACCTTTGCAAATTTCTACGATGATTCCTTGCACTTGGAGATTATCAGTAGGGTCTAGGGTTAGGTGTTCTGGGGTTTGGGGCCTTTTCGACCCTCCCATCGTGATACGACGTTGAGATCATAGAGGTGGGTTTGGTGGGTTGTGTAGATGGGATTGGGATGAGGGAAGAGAGAGATGTGCGGCCTGACAAAAGAATTTGAAAAACAAATCCTCGGAGAACTAAACCGATGACGCGCTGCTATGGTTAACCATTCGGCTATCAAACAGCCCCCGGTTGTGACAAAATTTGGCAGGCAGTCTACCTACAACAAAACAAGACCACATGCCAACTTTTGACCCAATCTGAGAATATTTGATACCCACTTTTTAAAAACAATATTTTTCGATGTCACAGGCACGTGTGTGTGTGGTTGGTTTCGAAATGGTCGACGACACGAATGGAGAGAACCGATGACTACGAATGGACACAAGTTCTGAAAAAAATGATGGCAACAGAATGTCGATGTTATGGAGATTATGCGATGATTAATGTGGGAACCAAACAAATCACATGATGATAATGGAATAAAAGGGGAATCCTCTGGAATGTTTGTCTCGGGCTGTTACACAAGGGGGCCGGTAGACACCCTTGGGACAGCCCAACCCTTGGTCGCGTGGGCCTTAGGTGGGAGGGGTGACCAGCCGACCAACGGCTGGTGCGCCCCCTCTCACAGCCCATGGGGCCCTCCGGGGCATGAGGACACTCTCGGTGGAACCCCGGAACACATCCAACATCTCCATCAAAAACCGTTGTGGGGACCCCGACTCATAAGTCATGATCACCGAACATACATGCACAGTGATCCCGGAGATCAATGCTCACTGAACACACACAAACTGAATAACAAGAGTCTTACATCCATTACATACCGTTTGTACTCAAAAATGGCCTTTATGACCAAGTCTTCATAAAGTTGCAGCAGAAATCTTCGACAATAGCGTGAACCCATGCCATCTTCCTTAACCCTACAGGCATTCTGAGTAGGAAGCGTCCTAGCTCGCACGTTCGTCACCAAGATAATCTTCATCATAACCTGGTCTTTAATGCCTGGCCAATAAAATAACCAGTGGTAAGCCAGTGAGTACTTTGAATGTACTCGTAAGCAACCCAAGTTTTGGAACAAGGCATAACTATGCATGATATAGCACTAAGTAGTTCAGTTTTGTAGAAAGCTAATTTTAAGTGCAATGATACAATCAAGTAACTTGAGTAAGCATCCATCAACTGCTGACAGGTATTCATGTGAACAAGTCTCAGTTATCATCATAACTAGGGGTTGAACATCTCATGTTCATCATTATGCCAAGTCATCGGACTTAGCTCAAGTATCATCCTCGTGTCATCCACACATGCACACACACAAGGTTTGTGAAAACATAGTATGTAGTTTAAGAAGGACCTCCAACTGTCCATGACCATGGACACGGCTATTAGAATTGTTTGACACTCTACATAGGTTGCACACTTTACCCACAAGACTCGAGGAACTTCTGTGTCATCCACGACTCGCGGTATAATTCATACCCGAGGTAAGCACCCGAACAATGCCTTTCCCTTAGTGATACTAAACAAAGAGTCCACTCATTGCCATCCCTCATGATATACATCACACGTATCATCCATGAGGGCACACAACGATGCGCCCGGTGTCTGTAAAGACAACGCATGGTCACCCTACCAGGCACGACACTGTATCGAGAGTGCTCGTCACTCCCACCACTAGTAATGTGGGCTCTATGCTAGTACCCACCAATGTAATCAACAAAGCCCCATCCCATAAGGGGTATCGTGGTTGTACATGTAAGGGTTTTGAGGGGTTTTGCCCATGATTTTGAACATGACCATGTGTTGAAACTCACATATATGGAAATTATATGTCAACTGAGTTTCCCTAAAGTTTCTCAAATATTTTTAAAGCATTTAAATATTTTTTCCCTATAAAAGACCATTTTTGGCTTCAAGAAAAAGCCTTTAAATAAAATAGTAAAATAATCTTTAAAAATAATATTAAGTGGTTTTGGGAAGTCATGTATATAGTAGGTTTCATGTAAATCCTTTGGGGCAAAACAATCCACCTAATTTGAGGACTTGTAGTACAAACCTCAGTTCAAGAGTTTTTGAAAACCTAAATTTATAAAATACTTTTTGGCCAAAATAATATTTGATAAAAATAGTTTTAGGCCCTATATACATGGTATGATCTTTGGACAAGAGTTGAGATAATGGAATAGAGTTTTGAGAGTAGGAGGGTTTTTTGTTGATATAGAGCACAAGCAAGCAAACAAGCAATCAACAATTAACTCAAGCATCACAAGCACATAAAAAGTTTTAATTGGTCCTGATTTCCGAGTCATGATAACTTAGTCAAGAGGCGAAACACAGGGTGTGACAGACCTACCCCCTTTATAAGAATCTTGTCCTCGAGATTCCTAGGCTAGGCGTAGAAGAGATGTGGAAATTCACAGGTGAGGTCGTCTTCACGTTCCCATGTGGCTTCTTTTTAACGTGGTTGCTCCATTAGATCTTGAAGTGCTAGATGATATTGCTTCGAGTGCATCATCGACTCCTTCTAGGGGTGAACGGGGTCCTTACACTATGCTGGGCTCGCCTAAAGGTCAAGGGTTTGGTGAACGAGGTTCTGGCAAGGGCTTGGCTTGCGTGTGTATCCCAAAGTCGGAATACGTAGCCAAGTAGTGTGTCTGTGTCCTGGTCCCGAGGCTTCTCACATTGGTTAGTGACATCTGGATGTCTCGCGTTAGAATAGGAGGGTCGACTCTTGGTGTATATCCTCGTTGACGGGGAGGTCTTTATCTTCCTTAAAGCAGGAGATCTTCAGTCGCATGTGGTCTTCATCCTTGAGAGTGTTGAAGCGCGTCATTATGGGATTCTCCTCAAGACCTTCTTCTTGAGTAAGTTTCCCAGGTAGATTCTTCATTCGTATTTGGTCGTTTGTCTTTGTCATCATGGATGCACGTTTCTGGAGGGTCTTCGAGTGTTTGGTCTACCCGTCTCTCCGTGGCAAGGTCTGCGCTTAGTCTCGTCCCTAACACTGAGCTTAGAGACATGGTGTGAAAACAGGTTCCACCATCTAGAAGGTTTCTGAGGGGTTCTAAATAAGCTGACTATCCAGAGTATAGAACAACTATCTAATCCCCAAGGTCTAAGGCTTTGCAAGCAGGGAGAACTACCTTTGATAGGTGCTTTACCATGATCGAGTCACGGTTTACACCCTCGATTGTCCGAAATGGGCTGATAACGAAGTCATGAAAGTCGCCCACTCCATTGTAGGCATCTGAAGGGAGTAGGGATGCCATCCTCATCGTATACCATCAAATTTGTGGAGTGAGAGGTGTTATCAGCTTCTCGGTTCCTTCCTAGTCAGGAACTGATAGGTGATTACTAAGACAAGGGGCCTTTAATACTCTCGATGTCCAAGGGCTTCATCGTGCTTGGACGTCAATGCTTCTTGATATAGTCTAGTTGACATAGCCGGCAGAGGATTGGTGGTTGACTTCTCTTGCTTCTTCATCTTCATTATGGTTTTTCAACCGTAGTGGCTCTTCAACTTGCTTGGGCATGAGTGTCTTCGGCCGTAGGGTGGGTACATCAAGTAGTCCAACCCTTCTCAAGGTGGGGCCTTATACTTGAGAGGCATGGGAATTGGTGTTCCTGGGGCTGGTCCAAACAGGACTAAGGTGTTCCTTTCTCTCATTGGTTAAATGAGTATGCCATCTGTGAGGACAACAACATATTTCCCCAAGTTCTCACACAAACACATTGCTCATGGGATGCCTAAGTGGACCAGGAATTTGCTCCAGATGGTTACTTGTCCAAGAGTTTGTGGTCCATCAAAATCTAGTTTTGCGTGTCCACCTTCCTCATGGGCAAAAGCACGACTAACACCAAAGCACAAACAAGAAAAAAACAAGCAAAACACAATCATGGTTCTATCAGAACCATCATACGGACTCGACTTTGCATAGGTGACACACGACCAATCCTACCCTAGGGGTTCTCGGACTCAGTAGTCGTGCTTGCTTCGCATCTTGTAGAGGAGTCTGGTAGGTCTTCTGGGTCTTGTTCAAGTGTCGCCATGTCTCTTGTTGCCATTCATCAAAATGACCCTGGTTGTGCCTGATGAGTTGACGATGAAGATGATTCTTCATGGCTGTTATTGACAGGGTATTTTGGTGTCTTCGTAATTGTGACAAGGCCTTCTTGCCTTCTAGGATGTCGATGGTTCCAGGTAGGCAATCTTTTATACAATTACATTAGCAGGGCATGGTATAGTTGTATCCATCCGGTCACGTTGTCGATATCATCGGCGCCAAGAGCGGGGGATGACAAGAACTGTTTTCTGGCTCGCTATCGTGAGGCGGACCAAATGGCGAGGTTCTCATCCACCGGTGGTTACCAAGACAACCATGGTAATGACATGATTGCTCTATTAGTGATGCATATAATGATATTGCATTTCTTACGCCCTGATTATCATAGGCCAAGGTTGCATCATCTCGGGGCAATGTCAAGGGTGTCACCATCTTCCTAGTCTTGATGCTTTCATCCTTGAAGGTATCTTCTGCTAGTAGCTCCTTGTCTAGTGTCACCAACTTGTGTCCAAGATATGTGGGAAAACTTCTGGCAAGGTGGCTCCCTTCCAAGTTATCCACGAGGATTACAAGGAATCCTGTGGTCAGGGGCACAAGGGTAGTAGAAACTATTTGCAAAGTTTTGAAAAGCAGACGGGAGAGCTAAGAGAAAAGTGGTCGAAGTGCTAAGGCAAAAACCTTTGCTTCCTTTGAAATTTTAGGAGAGGTGAGAATTATAGTGGTTTTGTAAGTAATTTTAAAGGGTCTTGCAAAATAGTTTGGTCCTAACTAATGTCCATGCTAACTAAGGGCTTCCTACAATCAGGATGGCTCTGATACCAGCTCTGTGGGGACACTGACTCATAAGTCGTGATTACAAACGTACATGCACAGTGATCGCACAGATCAATGCTCACTGAACACATAGTAACTGAATAACAAGAGTCTTACATCCATTACATACCGTTTGTACTCAAAAATGGCCTTTATGACCAAGTCTTCATAAACATGCAGCAGAAATCTTCAACGATAGCGTGAACCCATGCCATCCACATTAACCCTACATGCATTCTGACTAGGAAGTGTCCTAGATTGCATGTTCGTCACCAAGATAATCTTCATCATAACCTGGTCTTTCATGCCTTGCCAATAAAGTAACCAGTGGCCATCCAATGAGTACTTTGAATGTACTCACAAGTAACTTGAGTAAGCATGCATCCACTGCAGAAAGGTATTCATGAGAACAAGTCTCAGTTATCATCATAAGTGGGGGTTGAACATCATCGGTTATCTAGCGGATGTTTCGGTATTTCAAAACATATGCTGGGCCGCAAACCTCCCTCTCATCTCAGCCAAACCACCTCTACACAGCCCACTTAGCCCTACTACCCCCCTCCGCTTTCAGACCATCAGATCGTGATCCAAAGGTTCAAAAACTAAGCAAAAAACCCTAACCTAGCCCCTTATTTCCTATTTAAACACCCCTACCCAGCCCCTAATGGAAACCCTAGCCTCTTCCTCAAAATCCGCACAGCCAGCCACCTCCCACCACTCAGCCGTCACCCTCCACTTCCTCCCACCGCATCAAGGCCCGCCAGGCCCATCTGAGGCCAGCCCGGGCCTGGATCCGGCCACCATTGCCCATAAGCCGTAGCAAGTGGATGCCCCAAGCCTTGCCTCTTGTGCCCAAGCTCCAGCCTTGCAGCTGGTGCCCCGCGCCTCCGCGACGTCCCTGCCGGACTGGTCGCCGCCGGCCAGCACCTCACCGGAGGCCATTATCGTGCCTCTATCCTTCTCTTCCCATTCTACTTCCTCCTCCCGCACTAATCTCTCTTCCCATCCCTTTCTTCTCGCAGGTGCTGCCACCATGGGCGCCACCACCGGAGCTTGCCTCGTCGGACCTCCACGCTATGGGGAATGGACGGATCCAGGTCGCCCCAGTCCAGATCTGGTAGCCCCTTCATTGTATGGCCTTTTGCCACTGCCGTTGACCGTCGTCGGACCCTGCCTCCAGCTCGTGCGCAAGTAGGAGGACGACGTGCTGCATCGTCCTGGCCAGCCTCTAGGTCTGTGTGGCCTCCTCCCCAGCCTAGCTTTGTATCGGCCAATCTCCTTCAATCCCAAGGTGAGCCACGGCCTGGCCTTCCTTATTTATCGCCCCGTGCTATATTTAGTTCTCTAGCGCTCAACAGAAAATGACTAATTTTACATAATTAATTGTGGAACATTTTGTACAACAAGATAGGCTTATTATATATGATTTTGGGTTAGAAAAATCCATAGAATCTATCAGTGCATTTAGTTTTGTTATTTGAGAAATTATGTGTGCATGTCATTTTTGCTAGGATGCCCTTCTGTTAATTTTGTGTGATTTAATCCATGCATATTTCGGAATAGCTGCGAACATGAGATATGCCCTTTGACATGTGCACTAGCTGCGAACATGAGATAATCCATGTTTAGGTGTTATTTTCTTGTTGTCAACATGCTATAAAATGTTACTGTTTTGATATGCCCAAATATTTCTAAGTCTGGAATTTGTAGTATTTTGTTGCTGTCTTGCCATGTGTTTTGCTAATGATTTATATCCTCTATGGGGTTTGTGTAATGGATTTATTTGTAGTTAATAATGTCCTCTAGCATGCTGTTGAGTTTCATGCCAATATATGCCATGTAGCCTATAGTTTTACTACTCCCAATATGCCTTGGTGATAAAAAGAAATGCTCTATTTAAAAACTGGGTTTTTCATAAAGTCTGAAAACTGCTTAGTTCAATATGTCTTCCTGTGAGCTCATTTCCTAATGATCCATGCTTCTAGTCAACCTGATGTTAATAGATGATTTGTTAAGCATCATGTAGGCTTCACCACCATGTCCTTGTTGTAATTTAGGTGGCTGTAGCTTGTTGATTTGTGGGTTGCAAAATGCTTTGTTGCTGTTTTGGGCAGATTTCTACTAAACTTGTGTTGGTTGTTGTGGTTGAACTGTAGCTCCATTTTGGGCATGCCATATATAAAACTTGCTTAGAATTACATGTAGTATCATATTATCATGATGCATTCATGTTTTTAAGTGCTTGTGGTTGTCATTTTCATGCATTTTTCATTCATGGCATATTATTTTGTGTTGGTCATATCTTTTAGGCCGTAGCTCCATTTGAGATGTTCCACATATGTAACTTGACTAGAAAAAACATGTAGAATCACATGGCACACTTTATTTTCATGTTTAATAAATATAAAGTATGCTTAGGTAAGATCTGTACCAAATTCATAAATTGCATATGAGGGTGTTTCGAAAATACTATATCTTGTTTCCGACCTCATTTAAAATGCCTAGATGATGTAGTTGTGTATGCATCACCTCTTGCCATGTTTAAAAACATTTAGCATTGCTGTGTACCTAGACAGGAGTGAACCAAGTAATTCAAATATGGAGTTTCGTCAATATGCAACTCGTTGCATATTGAGCATCACTTAATGTGTAGGAGTTGTTTCTTGTGCTTTGCCTTGCATATTTAATTGGAAATGCATCATATTTGTTTGCACATTATGTCATGCATATGTTGTGGTGTACCATGTGCTGATTGTTGTTTCCGAATTGTTTCTTCTCGATAGAGCTCCGAAAGAGTTCCGATTGTGGAGATTCGTTCGACTACGTTGGCTCGTCTTCTTCATGGATTCATTCTTCTTCCAAGCGGGATCTCGGGCAAGATGAACATTTACCTGGATACCACTGCTATCATTGCCATGCTAATTGTCTTGTTTCTATCCATATGTCTCGCTACCTACCACTTGTTTATCAAGCCTCCCAACATTGCCTTGATAAGCCTCTAACCCTCGGCATCCCAGCAAACCTTTGTTTGGCTGTGTTACCACTTGCTCAGCCCTTCTTATAGTGTTTTTAGCTACAGGTGCAATTGCTTCCATGTGACAACATGGATATTTTGTTATATCACAATATTATTGCTATTTAGTTTAATGCACATATATACTTGGTAAAAGGTGGAAGGCTTGGCCTTTTGCTCGGTGTTTTGTTCCGCTTTTGCCGCCCCTAGTTACTTGTGTACCGATGTTATGTTCCATATTGAGCACTCCTAACATGCTCGGGGTTGTTATGGGGACCCCCTTGATTTCCATTTTAGGATAAAGCTGTTCTGGCAAGGCCCAACATTGGTACTAGATGTGCTTAATAACAACTAAAATTGCATAGGGACCTGCCGGCACCCGCGGATAATTTAATTAACGCCCCGGGCTAGTGCTCCTCATGAGTGTTGGTCCAAACTTGAGTCTTCTACGAGGCACCTCGGGCACTTTCTATCAGGCCACTGTACGCTATGCTTATCTGGTTGTGTCCTGAGAATGAGATACGCGGCACCTATCGGGTTCGTCGACACGCCGGGTTTGTTTTACCTTTCTCAAACGTATTGTGCGAGGAATTCCGAAAATACTTCGGGACAACTCAAGGTTAGGGTTTTCCAGTGGAATTGCCTAAGAAATCACGGGATTCGTGGTTGAGGTTATTCCCGCTGCATGTGGTTAGTTTATGATGGATGAGTTAGAGCACCCATGCAGGGTTATATCTTTTGGAAAGTTGTGCCCGCTGTTATGTGGCAACTTGGAAAGCAAACTTGAAGTAAACTCTAATAAAATACACCAACTGCGAGCGTAATCGTGAATGTCTCTTCTCGTGAGTCTTTATCCAAGAGACAACACGATGGGGTTATGATTGACGTAAGTAGGTGTTCATGGTCACCTAGTGATCATTACTAGTTCACATTGTTATGCGTAGACCACCATACTTAATTTCCATACTCGTAAGTTAGCCACTCAAATAAATGCTTAGTTGCTTGTTACAGCCTCACCACTCAACCATACCTCACCCATTAAGCTTTGATAGTCTTGATACCCATGGTAATGAGATTACTGAGTCCCTATGGCTCACAAATTGCTACAACAATAGTTGCAGGTACAGCTAATGGGATGCTTTGACATGAGCATGATGCTTGTTTGATTTGGAGTTCTTCTTCTTCATCATCATCGATCTAGGATGGGTTCCATGCGGCGGCCTAGGATAGCAAGGATGGATGTCATTTTATTGGTTGATTTCTTCCGTAGTAGGACCTTGCTCTTCTGTATGATGACTAGGTATGTCATAGTATTGATGTGATCTTGATGTACCTTGTGGTGAGTGTAAGCCAATTCCATATACTCATCTCTTCTGTAGATGTACCTGTAATGATGTCCATTCTTGCAAAACGACAAAATGCGCTTCTATCCCTGTCGAGTCCCTCGAGCCAAAATAAGGATATGATCGCATATTGAGCGTGACCACAAGTATCAATGGTAAAGTATTGGAGGCATCCCACTGAAGTGGTCACCACATCAACATGATCATCATCACGGAAACAAGTGCTATATGACATGCAAATAAAAGGGTTTCATAGGCATGGTCAAACGTCTGCTTGCCTGTCTTAGCAACGTCTTCGAGGTCTTCACATGCTTCTCGGCCACTCCGAGCACTTCGTCTACTGCATCAACCATCGCCGGAAACAACCGCGATAAGCAACACAACAAGCAGAAAATAAAAGTGCTATATAAATAGGAGTTTTATTTTTCCTGGAAACATCTGGTCATGAGAAAAATAACCAAGGAGGTTTTGGTGGATGTGGGTCACGGGGGATTTTTGAATGGTGGAAATGGTGAAACTATAAGGTGCCCATAGAAAATATTTTTGACAAAAATGGGTGAATATATACCCATCAAATAGGGCATGATTTTAGAAGATTTTTGGAAGTGGATTTATTGTATTAGGAGTTGAGATGAATATCCTAGGGCTTTTCTAATATGGAATAATGGAAAGAGGAAGCTATTTATTTGTCCTGACAGAAATAATGCATGGGGAAAATGTTAACCATGCCTAGATAAATAGGGCATGATTTTATAGACACCTAGGAACTTGAACCACTCCATTTGTAGTTGATTTGAGTGTTCTAGGAATTTTTGAAAAAGGGTCTTTAGGAGGCTCAAATTTGGGTTTAAATTTGAACAACACAGAAAGGTTTGAAGGAAAATGCGTAGAATATATTTATGGATAGAGCATAATTTTAGAGATATCTAGGAATTTGAAACACAAAATTTGGGCTTGAAATGATTTTTCTATGTTTTTTTAATCTTATCAGAAAAAGAAAAAGGAAAAAAGGGAAATTACCCAAAGGCCTAAACGGTGCGCAGGGCGCAAAATGGCCACTAGGCCGGCCCATTAGTTCACCCGCGTAGGGGGGAGGGGGTCAGGCGACGTCGAAGGAAAACTCGGGGAAGGCGTCAATGGGCTAAGGCATTTCCCTGAGCGAAGGCGTCAACGGGGTATGGCGTTTCCACTCAAACAATGGGCCCGAGCCGCTGGGCCACTAACTGGCGAGGCCCGCCTGTTGGGTCCTCCCTCTTCCTCCCACTCGAGCCGGGGCGGCAGAGGGTGCGAGGAAGAGCGCCCAGCGGTCCTGTTCTGGTGGCTTGTCCATCTCCAACCAGGCTCCTGCCTCCGGCGTGCTCAGGGGAGAGACCCGCACCTACCTAGGGGGTCTATTCCCGCCGGCGTGTGCCAGGGTGAGCGCGGCTTGGTCGTGGCAGAAGATGGTGATGATCCGCCACGGTAGGGGTACTCCGGCCACCTAGAGGACGTAAAGTAGTGCGGGGAGAACCGCATACGCGGCGTTGGGGGCTCTAGTGGAGCTTAGAGCAGAGGGGGGCTCGGGGGAGCTCAAATTTGAGCGGCGGCCGAAGCGGCAATGTTGGTAGCAGGAGGACGAGAGGGCACGGGGGAGCGAATGAGCTGGTCTAGGAGGTGCAAAGTATAGAGGGGGCAAGGGAGTCGAGAGGAGTTCTCGGGAGGGCTTAAGTAGCCGATCTGAGGTGCACCATGGACCAGACCTACGGGCACCGTGCGGTGAGCTTTGCACGGGAAAGAGGAAGGCAAGGGGGGCAGTCTACGGCGCTCGTGGGACTTGTCCACGACGCAGGGAGAGAGAGCGGGGCGAGCGCTAGGATCTCACACATGCGAAGTCACCCACTGGTCGGCTTGGGCGGCCGCCGCGCGTGCGAGGTGGGGCGACAGGAGGGAGAAGGAGGGGGCGACAGGGCATCGGGTTGTGGACGTCGAGGGGGACACGTGGGACACGCTGGGAGGCCCGAGGCTATTGGGAGCATCCATTGGGCGGTTGCTATAGTGTGGGTTCGCATTGTATCACGCTCTGGAGTTCCCGTTTGGCATGCCACAGCATGTTGCACGCGGCCACTAGTGCTAGGGGTACAAGGTGGGTCTAGACTAAGGGAATATGGCATTGGATGCCCTGGGAGCTGACTGGGATGAGAGGGAGGTGGAGAGAGAGGAAGATTCCTGGTGTCCAAGAGGGAAAATGGAGTTTTACCCCACTTAACCATGGAACCAGAGCTGGGTTTTCCTTGCTGGAAGTTAAATGCATCAATGTGAGACAATGGCAAAAATTTAGGGGCAAGGAGAACAAGTTAAGAGGGGGAAACATGGTTTCTACAATTCTAGCAGAAGGTGTTTGATTATGATTTGGGCAAGCAAATGGAGTTTGCTTGATTTGAGTTTTAATAAGATGCAAATGTAGGGAAAAATAGGGAGGATCACCAAGTTTGAGGAGATTTGAAGAAATTGGTTGTACAAACTTGAAAGACACTAGAATTTGGCGGAATCAGATTTCTGTAGTTCCAAGCATGCAATTGACTTCCCCCAAATCCACCACTTGGTGTAGTATCATTATTTGGTGTTTAGAACATGTCCTCAGAGTTTGAGGTCAATAGGACAAACTTCACAATGTAAAGTTATCTAAATTAAACTCTGAACATGAATGGTTTTGGAGTATTTTGATGAACAAAGTCAATTGGGATTGAGATGCAACTTTGAAAGATCATCACATGTAACATGTGTGACTTGCTAGAATTTTCCTGGAATTTAGTTATAATATTTCTTATAGAAATATTTCAAAAGCTTGATTTAAGCAAAAAGGGTTTGGAGGGGTTCTGCCCATGATTTTGAACATGACCATGTGTTGAAACTCACATATATGGAAAATATATGTCCATTGAATTTCCCTAAAGTTTCTCAAATGTTTTTATATCATTTAAATATTTTTCCCTATAAAAGGCCAATTCCTGCTTTAAGAAAAAGACTTTAAATAACATACTAAAATAATCTTTAAAAATAATATTAAGTGGTTTTGGGAAGTCATATATATAGTAGGTTTCAAATAAATCCTTTGGGGCAAAACAATCCACCTAATTTGAGGACTTGTAGTACAAACCTCAATTCAGGGGGTTTTGAAAACCTAAATTAATAAAATTCTTTTTGGACAAAATAATATTTGATAAAATTAGCTTGAGGCCCTATACACCTGGTATGATCTTTGGACAAGAGTTGAGATCAAGGAAAAGAGTTTGAGAGTAGGAGGGAGGTGTATGGATATAGAGCACAAGCAAGCAAACAAGCAATCAACAATCAAGTCAAGCATCACAAGCACACAAAAAATTTAATTAGTCATGATTTTTTGAGTCATGATAACTTAGTCAAGAGGCAAAACACAAGGTGTGACAACCGGTAAGTCTCGGAACCTTTTTGGAACTCGAATACCAACTTTCCATATATCAATCTTTACCTCAGAACCATTCCAAAGCTCCTCGACATATCTGGGACTATGAACAACTTTTGACCACCAACATACATAAATCATTAATACCAAATTGTTACCGAATGTTAAGTGTGCGGACCCTGCGTGTTCGAGAATGATGTCGACAGGACTGAGACACTCTCTAGCCAGTAACCAATACTGGGACCTGGATGCCCATATTGGTCCCTAGATATTCCACGAAGATCTTTATCGGTCGAACCATAATGTCAAGGATACACACAATCCTGTACACAGTTCCCTTCGTCCATCGGTATGTTACTTACCCGAGATTTCATCATTGGTATCTCCATACCTAGTACAACCTCTTTACCAGCAAGTCACTTTACTCGTTCCATAATACAATATATCGTGACTAACTCCTTAGTCACATTGCTTGCAAGCTTCTTGTGACACTGTATTAACGAGTGGCCCAAAGATACCTCTTTGTCATATGGAGTGACAAATCCAAGTCTCGATCCATGGCAACCCAACAGACAACCTCGGAGATACCTATAGAGCACCTTTATGATCACCCATTTACGTTGTGACATTTGATGCACACAAGGCATTCCTCCGGTGTCAGTGAGTTGCATGATCTCATGGTCATAGGAACATATAGTTGACATAAAGAAAGCATTAGCAATAACCTAACACGATCACATGCTATGCTTCTGGTTGGGTCTTGTCCATCAGATCATTCTCCGAATTATGTGATCCCCTTATCAAATGACAACTCATGTCTATGGTCAGGAAACCTTGGCCATCATTGATCAATGAGCTAGTCTAGTAGATGTTCACTAGGGACATAGTTTTTGTCTACATATCCACACATGTGTCTAATTTTCCAATCAATGCAATTCTAGAATGGATAATAAAAATTTATAATGAACAAGGAAATATGATAATAACCTCTTTATTATTGCCTCTAGGTCATATTTCCAACAGTCTCCCACTTGCACAAGCACTACTAGGAAAAGGCATGCTAGTGGCGCACCAGTTTTGCCTACTAACGGCGCACTGGTGGTGCGCCACTAGCACCACGCCATTAGAATTAAATACTAATGGCGCACCCCTGGTGCGCCATTAGAATCTGGTGTACTAATGGCGCACCAGGCCGTGTGCCATTAGTATAGCCAACAGTGCGCCATTAGTATGCCTCCTAGGGGGCCATATGTACCCGTGTGCTTTGGCATACTAATGGCGCACTAGTGGCTGATGCGCCATTAGAGTCTTTTTTACAGTGCGCCATTAGAGTCTTGAGTGGTGCGCCACTAGTATGAATATTAGGAATTTTTTTTCTTTTCTTATATTTTCACAGGTTACAAAATATATTATTGGACAGAATTTAGACACCACCACACAACAACAGCAGATTCATCGAATTCAATAGAAGATTAGTCTCCGAATACAAATCATCATATTAGTCTCCGAATTCAAAAGACCGAACAAAGATAGAACATTACAAGTCTCGATACCGCGAGTAGCAAGTTTGTCTTCACATTACAAGTCGATATCGATCATCTAAACTACCATCACATAGAAGAGAGCTGCGGTCATCACGATGAGCATAATCCCGATGAAACTGGTCTTCATCCGCTTCCTCCAACGCTCCCTCCTCTCTCCTGCTAGATAGCGCGCGTATCTAGATTCCGCCTCTGCCCTAGTGGTGTACCCTTTGTAACTGTTACTGTTGAAACGGTGAACCTGTCTCCGACACTCCTCCTAGTCGTTGTAGACTCCGGGAACCTTACCCTTGTACATGACACGATGGTACCTGCAAACTCAAGGGCCTCTCGGGGTACCTGCAAAATCATCACGACACGATGGTCGGACACAAAACCTAGCAAACTAGCACCACAATGTGCCTCTACTTTCATATGGATGAAAAGGCCATAGACCATATGGTCCTCCGCTTTCATATGGACAAAAATCAGCTCAACTTATGTGAGCTTCCATTCCAGATCTAATAGGTCACCCAACAAAAAATAATCAATAGTTTTAGCTGAAACAAATTCATGGATTGCTGTTAACTGAAAATTAGTGAACTTGGCAATAAAACTGGAATATGAAAACCTTTGGCAAACATAGATTAAATGGAGAAGGTAGAACTGCAACTGATTTGGTATAGCTATGAAAGCTCACTAGCACTACATCCCTCTTGCGACCCATGGCATACAACAAAGTAACTCCTCTCACTTTCAGGCAAAGTTCAATATAGGGTATTCCCATTATCAGTAATGACATCTCTTGCCAATCTAGTGAACATCTTCCATATAACGGATGTCTTCAGTTTAGCTACTTTGCCTGATGCTAAGTACAATAGGCTAGTTTTGTATCTCCCATATGTCACCCAGCTACTGTAGCGTGCGCAAAAACATAACAAGAGGATGTCATGTTATTTGCTGATACTGTTACTGATAAACAGGCCTTAATTATACTTGGAATCTACGTATGTATGTAATGTAAAAACGCTCTTATATTATGGGAAGGAGGGAGTATATTTTAGGCTCCTTTTTCTAAATAAACCGGTTCATATTTCGATCATGTCAGGGAAGTAAAACATTCAACCGCTTGCATACGGTTCAACACGTTGTTACTGAAACGGGTTGACTGAATTTTGTAGTACTACTGAGCTAGTGGTTTTAGGCTTTCAACTTTAGTTTGTAGCATTTTCTATCGAAACGGTGACCGATCTAAACAGAGACTGAAAAGGGATGGCGTCATCCTCTCGCCTGATCTTGGCTGCGCCTCGAGCAGAGCAGACTATGCAAGTAGAATCAATGCAGCACAAATTACTTGATTGGAGAAAGAGGAGAGAAACCACATAGACTGACAAGATCAAAACCAAGGACGAGGGACCGGGAAACATAACCGGATATACTGTCATGCCCTGGTTGTTTGATCAAACTTAATTGGGCCAGCATGAGCAACGAATGCAAGGAGATGGAGAAAACAAGTGAGAAAGGTATACAAACAGAGGAAGACTAAATAAAATTCAGAAGATCTCCAGAACTAAATGTTGACGAGTCTCCTCGAATAAGAAAGAGTATGTGTCTGTATCTGCTTGGAAGAAATTAAGCAGCGTACTGAAGCCGCATCGGGTACGCCTGGACCCTCCTCGATCACATTCCAAACGCGACAGAAGGCACTCACGATCGCACAGACCGAGCATCCATGCACCTGATCGAGCTTGATGTGCCAAACAATAGAAATTCCTCGTGGTATGATAAATCTGAATTCCTGACTATAAGTTTTAGTTTCAGAAGTAGACAAAAGTAACTAGCTCGTAACATTTCGACAGCGACTAGGAATTAGTAACGCAGGGCATGACGACGTGGAAAAGCACCTGAATCATTCTTAACTCCAGAAATCATTGCATCACTTCAGGGCCAATAATTGTAGAGAGTAAAATGACAGCAAGGGCACATGGTATGATTCAGTGGCAAATTCAAGTTCCAGGTCACGATTTATTTGATCAAACCAAGTCCAACATGACAAATGGAAGAATAACTTTAGACCAGAGTACAAACTGAATTCTGACATTATAGCTTATGAGTCTAGAATAAACAGGGGCATGGCACGGCAAGGGAGGGAGGAGCACGAAGGAGGCAAGGGAGGAGAGAGGAGGGAGGGAGGAAGGGAGGAGAGAGGAGGGAGGGTGGAAGGGAGGAGGGAGGGAGGGAGGAGAGAGGAGGGAGGGAGGGAGGAAGGGAGGAGAGAGGAGAGAGGAGGGAGGAAGGAGGCCCGTACCTTGAAGCGAATAGGGTGGCGACGATGGCGACCAGGGAGGAGGAGGCGACCAGGGTGGCGGCGATGGCGACCAGGGTGGCGGCGATGGCAAACAGGGTGGCGGCGATGGCGACCGGAGACGGGAGAGGAGGAGGATCTGGCGAGAGGGAGGGACGAAGGGTTCGGGGGAGTTAGTTAGCTAAATATTTCTAATGGCGCACCCCCGAGTGGTGCGCCATTAAAATGTTTTTTTTTACATTCTAATGGCGCACCGCTCGGGGGTGCGCCATTAGAATGTTTTTTTTCACATTCTAACGGCGCATCCCCGAGCGGTGCGCCATTAGAATGCTATTTTTTAATATTCTTTTATAAGAACAGTAATATAAAAAATTATAAAAATAGTAATAATTTTTTATGAATATGAAAAAATATCATCAAATTTGTTATTTGAAAATGGGGGTGCTCGACGGCGGTGGAGCGGGGGAGGGTGCGGGGGGTGCTCGGCAACGGTGGGTCGTCAGCGGCGGTGGAGCGGGGGAGGGTGCGAGGGTGCTCGGCGGCGGTGGAGCGGGCCGGGGAGGGTGCGGTGGGTCGTCTCGGCGGCGGTGGAGCCCGCCCTCGCCGCGGTGGTTGTCTTCGTCTTCTCGCCCGCCCTCTCCGCGGTGGTTGTCTTGCTGCCCTTCCTCATTTCTTGCCCGAGCCCCATGGACGACTTCATAGTCATCTTCATCACCTTGCCACTGATAGCCATCCATGAAACCACGCAAGAGGAGGTGGTCCCGCACCTCCCCAGAATCCGGGTCCGCGATAAGGCTCTTCAGCTTGCATCTTCGACACGGACATCTTATCTCCGTCTCGTTCTTTTGAAGCATCTCGGCCTTCGTAGATCTCAAAAACCTATTCATGATGCCTTCGGTCCTCGTGCGGACCATGGTCGCCTGCGGGGTAGAGCAAAACAATATTTTAGAACCAAGAAAAAATTTGGCATGACTTTCCCTAAAAATAGGGCCAAAAATAATGCATAGTGCCAAAATTCTCGCCGAAACGGAAATGAATCAACATTCCGGCAAAATATTGGCAAACTATCGCATTTCAAATACCGATACCCGCAAACACAAACATATATGCAACACCACAAACATATGCAACACCACAAACATACATAGATCTAGCAAGGCCATAAAAAGTGCATGTGCACGTTGTTGGAGCGAGCTAGGGAGAAAAAAAGTAGATCTACAACATAAAGATAGCTTTCCCCTTACTTACCTATCAAAAAAGGGTAATTTAACCACTTAATTTTGATGAATCTATGGTGCAAATGAGGTGAGGAGGAGGAGGCAGCCGACAAAAGCTTGGAGGAGGAGGTGGAGAGAATGAAGTGGGGAAAGTGAGTGTGTGGGTGTGGCTGTCCAAAATATCTAGCTGGCCCCAGGTTACTAATGGCGCACCACCTACAAATGTGCCATTAGTAACCCTGGTTACTAATGGCGCACCAGCTGGAGGTGCGCCATTAGAATTTTTGCAAAAAAAAATTGTTACTAATGGCGCACCAGCTACGAATGCGCCATTAGTAACCCTGGTTACTAATGGCGCACCAGATGGAGGTGCGCCATTAGAATTTTTGCAAAAAAAAACGTTACTAAGGGCGCACCGTGGGTCTGGTGCGCCATTAGTGTCTACCACACTAATGGCGCACCGACTCATGGTGCGCCATTACTATATAGTAGTGGCGCACCACTTGTCTGGTGCGCCATTAGTGGCCATATCATCTATAGCCCTTTTCCTAGTAGTGAAGAGTCAATAATCCAGTTCACATCGCCATGTGATTTACATTGTAATGAATCTAACAACCGTAGAGTTCAGGTGTTGATCATGTTTTGCACGTGGAAGCGGTTTAGTCAATGGGTCTCCAACATTCAGATCCATATGTACTTTGCAAATATATATATGTCCTCCTCCTTGATGTAATCACAGATGGAATTGAAGTGGTGCTTTATATGTTTGATCCTCTTGCGAAACCTAGGATCCTTGCCTAGAGCAACGAAACCAGTGTTGTCACACCAGAGAGTCATCGGATTTAGTGCACTGGGCCAACTCTGAGATTTGTCATGAACTGCTTCATCCAGACTCCTTCCTTTGCCGCTTCCTAAGTAGCGATGTACCCCGCTTCACATGTTGAATCTGCTACCAAGCTTTGCTTGGATCTGCACCAGCTTACCGCTCCACCATTCAGAATATATAAATATCTGGTTTGCGACTTAGAGTCATCCGGATCTGTGTCAAAGCTAGCATCAACGTAACCCTTTATGACGAGCTCTTGATCACTTCCATAAACGAGAAACATTTCCTTAGTCCTTTTCAGGTACTTAAGGATATTGTTGACCGTTGTCTAGTGTTCCATTCATAGATCACTTTGTAACCTTTCGGCCATACTTATGGCAAGGCTGACATCCGGTCTTGTGCACAACATCGCGTGCATGATAGAGCCTATGGCTGAATCATAGGGGATGACACTCATCTTTTCTCTATCCTCTATAGTCGCTGGGCATTGAGTCTTACTCAACTTTACACCTTGCAAGACAGGCAAGAACCCTTTCTTGGACTGATCCAGTTTGAACTTGTTCAAAACCTTATCAAGGTATGTGCTATGTGAAAGTCCTATTAAGCGTCTTGATCTATCTTTATAGATCTTGATGCCTAATAAGTAAGCAGCTTCTCCGAGGTCTTTCATTGAAAAACTCTTGTTCAAATATATCTCCATGCTTTCTAAAAGTTCTATATTGTTTCCAATCAGCAATATGTCATCCACATATAATATTAGAAATGCTATAGAGCTCCCACTCACTTTCTTGTAAATACAAGCTTCTCCATAAAGCTATATGAACCCAAATGCTTTGATCACATCATCAAAGCAAAGATTCCAACTACGAGATCATGCACCAGTCCATAACAGGATTGCTGGAGCTTGCACACTTTGTCAGTATTTTTAGGATTGACAAAATCTTATGGTTGCATCATATACAACTCTTCCTTAAGGAAACCATTATGGAACGTTATTTTGACATCCATCTCCCAGATCTCATAATCGAAAAATGCAGCTATTGGTAACATAATCCCCACGGACTTAAGCATCACTATGGGAGATAAAGTCTCATCGTAGTCAACTCCTTGAACTTGTGAAAACCCTTTTGCAACAAGTCAAGCTTTATAGACGGTGACATTACCATCCGCATTCGTCTTTTTCTTTAAGATCCATTTATTCTGTTTGGCCTTACGATCATATGGAAAGTCCTCCAAAGTCCACACTTTGTTCTCACACATGGATCCTCTCTAGGATTTCATGGCATCTAGCCATTTATTGGAATCCGGGCCCACCATCGCTTCTTCATAGCTCATAGGTTCACTATTGGCTAACAACATGACCTCCAAGACAGGATTGCCGTACCACTAAGGGGCGGTACGAGTCCTTGTCAACCTATGAGGCTCAATAGTAACTTGATCTGAAGTGATGGTTCATCAACCTCATCAGGTTCTACCTTCCTCCCACTAAATTCATTCGAGAGAAACTCTTTCTCTAGAAAGGATTCATTCTTGGCAAAAAAAAAAGATCTTGCCTTTAGATCTGAGACAGAAGGTGTACCCAACTGTTTCCTTAAGGTATCCTATCAAGACGCATTTGTCTGCTTTGGGATCGAGCTTATCAGGTTGAAGACTTAAAACATAAGCGTTGCAACCCTAAACTTTAAGAAACGACAACTTAGGTTTCTTGCATAATTCAGACGGCATCGTCTCAATGGATTTTGATGGAACCCTATTTAGAGTGAATGCGGTTGTCTCTAATGCATATCCCCAAAACGATAGTGGCAGATCAGTGAGAGTCATCGTAGATCGCACCATATCCAAAAGAGTACGATTACGACGCTCAGATACACCATTACATTGTGATGTTCCAGGTGGAGTAAGCTGTGAAACAATTCCACACTGTCTCAAATGCATGCCAAACTCATAATCAGATATTCACCCCCACGATTAGATTGTAGAAACTGTTGGAAATATACCCTAGAGTCAATAATAAATTAGTTATTATCATATTTCCTTGTTCATGATAAGTGTTTATTATCCATGCTAGAATTGTATTGATTGGAAACTCACATACATGTGTGGATACATAGACAACACCATGTCCCTAGTATGCCTCTAATAGACTAGCTTGTTGATCAAAGATGGTCAAGGTTTCCTATCCATAGACATGATATGTCATTTGATAATGGGATCACATCATTGGGAGAATGATGTGATGGACAAGACCTAAACTATAAACATAGCATTTGATCTTGTCAGTTTGTTGCTATTGTTTTCTGCATGTCAAGTATCTGTTCCTGTGACCATGAGATCATGCAACTCACTAACACGGGAGGAAAACCTTGTGTCTATCAAACATCACAACATAACTGGATGATTATAAAGATGCTCTACAGGTATCTCTGAGGGTGTCTATTGAGTGGGCATGGATCAAGACTGGGATTTGTTACTCCGTGTGTCGGAGAGGTATCGTAGGGCCCACTCGGTAATACAACATCACAATAAGCCTTGCAAGCAATGTGACTAAGTGTTAGCCATGGGATCTTGTATTACGGAACAAGTAAAGAGACATTCTGGTAACGAGATTGAACTAGGTATAGAGATACCGATGATCAAATCTCGGGCAAGTAACATACCGAAGAACAAAGGGAACAACAAGATTAACTAAATCCTTGACATAGAGGTTCAACCGATAAAGATCTTCGTAGAATACATAGGAACCAATATGGGAATCTAGGTCCCGCTATTGGTTATTGACCGTGCAGGTGTATCGGTCATGTCTACATAGTTCTCGAACCCACAGGGTCTGCACACTTAAGGTTCGGTGACGTTTCGCTATAGTATAGTTATGTATAGTGGTGACCGAAGGTTGCTCGGAGTCCCAGATGAGATCCTGGACATCACGAGGAGCTCCGGATATAGGAAGTCATGTTTTGGTCACGGGAAAAGTTTCTGGTACTTCGGTAGTGTACCGGGAGTGTCAGGAGGGTACCAGGGGCCATCAAGAGGGGTGTCTCGACCAATAGGACCTCATGGGTGGTGGGAGGAGTCAAACCAGCCCATAGTAAGCTGGCCGAACCCCCCCCCCACTAAGGCCCATACGACTAGTGGTGGGAAAAACCCAAAGGTGGAAATGGTGGAAAGGGTTTCCAAGTGGAGAGGTGGAATCCTACTCCTAGTAGGATTGGAGTAGGACTCCTGCACCTCCAATTTCGGCCAAACCTTAAGGGTCTGAGGCTGCCTTCTCCCCTCCCTCCCTCTTATATATACTAGAGGATTTAGAGGGGAGAGCTAACCCTAATTGCCACATGCTCCCTCTACTTCACCTAGATCGTTTTCTCCTCTAGTCTTGTTCGGCGGTGCTTAGGCGAAGCCCTGTCGGAATAGTTCCACCACCGTCGCCGCCACGATGTCGTGCTGCCGGAGAACTCATCTACCTCTCCGCTCCCTCTTGCTGGATCAAGAAGGCAGAGATCGTCATCGAGTTGTACATGTGCTGAACGTAGAGGTGCCATCCCTTTGGCGCTAGATCGGAAGGACCGTGATCAGGATCGCGAGACGATTCGTGATTTGACCGCGGGACGGATCGTGACTGAGTCGCGAGAAGGATCATGATGGGATCATGGGACACTCGGCGATTTGGATCGCTAAGACGTTCTTCTACATCAACAGCGTTTCTTAACTCTTCCCGCTTAGCGATCTACAAGGGTATGTAGATCCACTCTCCCTCTCGTAGATGCTCATCACAATGGACAGATCTTGCATGTGCGTAAGAATTTTTTTCCATGCAACATTCCCCAATAGAAACTTCATCTTCTTGTTAGGATGATTCTCTACTTCACTCTAAAATTGCTTCAACTTTTCAAACGTTTTAAACTTGTGTTTCATTAAGTAAATATACCCATATCTACTCAAAGCATCAGTGAAGGTAAAAAATGATAATATCCACCGCATGCCTCAACACTCATCGGACCACACACGTCAATATGTATGATTTCCAACAAGTCACTTTCTCTCTCCTATGTACCGGAGAATAGGGTTTTAGTCATGTTGCCCATGAGGCATGGTTCACATGTATCAAGCGATTCAAAATCGAGTGATTCCAAAAGTCCATCAACATGGAGCTTCCTCATGCGTTTTACACCAATATGACCTAAGCGGCAGTGCCACAAGAAAGTGATACTATCATTATTAATTTTACATTTTCAGCATCAATGTTATAATGTATGTATTACTACTATCGATATTCAACACGAATAAACCATTCAAATTGGGTGCATGACCATAATAGAGTCATATAAATAGAACAACCATTATTCTCTTATTTAAATGAATAACTGTCTCACAATAAACAATACTCAGACGTAATGATCATGCTCAATGCAGGCACCAAATAACAATTATTTATGTTTACTACTAATCCCGATGGTAATTGAAGATCGAGTGTGCTGACGGCGATCACATCAACCTTGGAACCATTTCCGACATGCATCATCACTTCATCCTTTACCAGCCTCCGTTTATTTCGTCATTCCTGCGCCAAGTTACAAATATGAGCAACCAAACCGGTATCAAATACACATGCACTACCACGAGAGCTAATGAGGTACACATCAATAACATGTATATCAAATATACCTGTGTTGACATTGCCAGCCTTCTTATCAGCCAGCTGTAGGACCGAAAGTATGTCTAGAGGGGGGTGATTAGAGTACTTGACCAAATAAAAGTTTTGCCTATACCAAGTTTTAGGGTTGATAGTTTTTAGCATTTCATGGCAAGTCAAGTACACCCTACACATGCAAGTCTAAGAGTATATAGCAGCGGAAAGTAACAACAAGCATGTATACAAGGGATAGGGTAGGAAGATCAAACGCAGTTGTAGACATGATGATTTTTCTCGTGGTTCCAATAGGTGGTGCTATCGTACATCCACGTTTATGGAGTCTTCGACCCACGAAGGGTAACGGTCGCGAGAGTCCATGGAGGGCTCCACCCAAAAGGGTCCACGAATTAGCAACCTTGACTATTCCATATGGCTTCCGTCCACGAAGAACTAGCCTCACTATGGGTAGATCTTCACAAAGTAGGCGATCTCCTTGCCCTTACAAACTTCTTGGTTCACTCCACAACACGAAGTAGGAGGCTCCCAAGCGACACCTAACCAATCTAGGAGGTACCACCCTCCAAAGGGTAATAGGCTCGGTAATGACAATTAAATCCTTGCTCTTGTGCTTCAAGATGATACACTCCTCAGCACCCAATCACTCTCTCACAGATTTGGCATGGTGGAAGAGATGGGATTGGTTGAAAGCTACTTGGGGAGCCTAGAAATCAAGATCCGTATGATTGGAGTGGAAGATATTTACCTCAACACAAGGGTAGGAGGTTCTCTCTTAGAAAATCAGATAGGATAGGTATGGAATAGTTCTGAGTGCTTCTCTTTCGAGTAAGTGGTGGTGAAGGGGTATATATAGGCATCCCCAAAAATCCAACCGTTACGCACAAAATGACCAACTCGGTGACACCGATGTGTTACTCTCGGTGGTACCAAAGTAACCAAAAGGTGACAACTTTTGAATCTCGGTAAAGCCGATATAGGAAACTCGGTTGCACCGCTAAGGTGACCAACGGACAGATTTTTAATCTCGGTGACGCCAATCCAACATTCTCGATGGTACCGATAATGCCAATTTGCATAACAAAAAGTTGGCAACCTAAACTCGGTGGCACCGGTATGGAATCGTTTGCATCGAAGTGGCTAAGGTTTGGCAGAGTCTGTCTAGGTTCTGGAATCGGTGGCACCGGTATGGGAAAGTTGGTTGCACCGATTTTGAGTGGTAGGTATAGAACAAACTTTGGTGGGAGAGTTTTGTGGATGTTTTTGGCGACTATCACTTGTGCACGTTTGACCATAATGTTCACCAACAAAACCTTACCCCCTTTTAATAGTATTGGCTTTCCTATGGACTCAAAGTGATTTCTCAGAAATGTAAAATGTAGAGTCCTCTTGCTTGAAGCTTGGCCAATCTATTTCCTTGAATCTTGGGGTATGTCCACAATCTCCTTTTGCCAATCCTATCATTGAACATTTCCTGAAATATACTTGGTGGACACATTAGTTCAATGACTTATATGTTGTTATTAATTACCAAAACCACCACGGGAGCAAATGTGCTTTCACCAGCTACTTGGGGTAATTTCGCTTCCAGTGGCCAGTCCCCTTACAATAAAAGCATTTAGTCTCAGGCTTGGGTCTAGCCTTGGGTTTCTTCATGGGAGCGGCAACTTTCTTGCCACCCTTCTTGAAGTTTCTCTTCTTTCCCTTGCCCTTCTTGAAACTAGTAGTTTTATTCACCATCAACACTCGATGCTCCTTCTTGATTTCTACCTCCGCGTCCTTAAGTATCGCGAATAGCTCCGGGGCCATCATCTCCATCCCTTGCATGTTATAGTTCATCACAAAGCTCTAGTAGCTTGGTGATAGTGATTGGAGAACTCTGTCAATCTCTTGGAAGATTAACTCCCACTTGATTCAAGCGATTGTAGCACCTAGACATTCTAAGTACATGCTCACTGACTGAGATATACTCCACCATCTTATAGGCAAAGAACTTGTCACCGGTCTCATACCTCACAATACGGGCATGATCCAGGAATACCAATTTCAGCTCTTGGAACATCTCATATGCTCCATGGTGTTCAAAATGTCTTTGGAGCGCCGATTCTAACTCATAAAGCATGGCGCACTAGACTAGCAAGTGGTCATTTGAACGTGCCGACCAGATGTTCACAACTTCTGCAAACGGCATTGGAGGGGGAGGCGTGCCAGGTGGCGCATCAAGGACATTAGCCTTTTGCAAAGTCGTGAGGATAATCCTAATATTACGGACCTAGTCCGCAAGGTTACTTCCATCATCTTTCAGCTTTGCCTTCTCTAGGAACACATTAAAATGCAGGGGAACTACTGCACGAGCCAATTATCTACAACATAATTTTGCAAAGACAACTTAGACTATATTCATATAGTGAGTTCAATTAATCATATTCCTAACGAACTCCCACTCAAATCAACATCCCTCGGGTTGTCTAAGTGTAACATGACCCAAATCCACCAACCAAGTCCGATCATCACGTCAGATGAGGTGGCTTCAATCGTGAACATCTCCATGTTGACCATATCTACTATATGACTCATGTTTGACCTTTTGGTCTCATGTGTTCGAGGCCATGTATTTACATACTAGGATCGTCAAGTTTGACCCGAGTGTTCTGCATGTGCAAAACTGGCTTACACCCGTTGTATGCGAACATAGAGTCTATCACACCCGATCATCACGTGGTGCTTCGAACCGATGAACCTTCGCAACGGTGCACATTTGGGATGAACGCAATTTTATCTTGAAGTTTTAGTGAGGGATCATCTTATAATGCTACCATCGTCCTAAGCATGCATTTGGGAAGAACACAATTTTATCTTGAAGTTTAAGTGAGCGGTCATCTTATAATGCTACTGTCATCCTAAGCAGAATAGGATGCATAAAAGGATAAACATCACATGCAAATCATATAAGTGAGATGATATGGTCATCATCATCTTGTGCTTTTGATCTCCATCTCCAAGGCACTGGCATGATCTCCATCATCACAGGCCTGACACCCATCATCTCCATCATCATGATGTCCATCATCGTGTCGCCATGTGGTTGTCGCGCCAACTATTGCTTGTACAACTATTGCTAACTCATAGCGATAAACTAAAGCAAAAATGGCAAAAATAAATTAAAGACAGCCCTATGGCTCCTGCCGGTTCCCGTACTCATCGACATGCAAGTCATGATAACCTATAAAAAACATGATCATCTCATACATCACATATATCACAACATGTCTTTGGCCATATCACATAACAACATGCCCGGCAAAAACAAGTTAGACATCCTCTAATTTGTTGTTGCAAGTTTTACGTGGCTGATATGGGCAACTAGTAAGAACTGTTCTTACCTATGCAAAGCTACAATGGTGCTAACCAAGTTTCCTTTTAACCTTCTACAAGGACCTCCTCTATCGAATCCGATTCAACTAAAGTGGGAGAAACAGACACCCGACAGCCACCTTTATGCAAACAAGTTGCACGTCAGTCGGTGGAACCGGTCTCTTGTGCGAGGACAAGTAAGGTTGGTCCCATCATCTTCATCCCACAATACCGCCAAATCAAAATAAGACTACGGAGGTAAGCAATCTAAACAGCAACGCCCACAAACACGTTGTGTTCTACCGGTGCATATCATCTACGCATAGACCTAGGTCATGAAACCACTGTTAGGGAACGATGCATGGGAAACAAAAAAATCCTACAAACACCCAAGATCTATCTATGGAGATCAACAGCTATGATGGATCTACGTACCCTTAAAGATAGCTAAGCGGGAAGCGTTAAGAAACACGGTTGGTGTAGTTGCACGTATTCTCGATCCAATCACGATCCTTCTCGATCTAGTGCCGAACAGATGGCACCTCTGCATTCAGCACACGTACAGCTCAATGATGTATCTCCCTCCTCGATCTAGCGAGTGAGGGCGGACTAGTAGATGAGTTCTCAGGCAGCATGATGACATGGTGATGGTGGTGTTGGAATTGTCCCAGCAGGGCTTTGCCAAGCACTACCACGACATGAACGAGGGAGAAACCGATGTAGAGAGGAAGGGAGGGATGCGACGTGGCTTGTCGCGTTTCTGCCCTCCCTCTCCTCTCATATATATAGGGGGAGGAGAGGAGGTCGGCTGCCCTAGTGTTTCCCCTAGGGTTAGGCGCGGCGGCCAAGGGGCTGCCTTGGCCCCCAAGGAAAGGGGTGGCGACGGACACCCTTGGGCCTTAGGTGGGAGGGGCGTCCAGCCCACCAGGGGCTGGTGCGCCCCCTCTCATAGCCCATGGGGCCCTCTGGGGTAGATGGACCCACCCGATGGACCCCCCGGAACACTTCTAGCATCTCCGTCACAAAACCGGTTAGTCCTGGAACCTTTTCAGACCTCGAATACCAACTTTCCATATATCAATCTTTTCCTCCGAACCATTCCGAAGCAATCATCTGGGACTCCGAACAACTTTCGATCACCAACATACATAACTCATTAATACCAAATCGTCACCGAAGGTTAAGTGTGCGGACCTGTGGGTTCGAGAATGATCTAGACATGACCGAGGCACTTGTTGGGGAACGTTGCATGGCAAACAAAAAATTATATGCAGACGCAAGATTTATCCATGGATATGCATAGCTATGAGAAGGAGAGAGATTCTACATACCCTTATAGATCGCTAAGCGGAAGCGTTTATTAACGTGGTTGATCTAGTCGTACACCTTCGCGATCCGTTCCAATCAAGCACCGAATGCACGACACCTCCATGTTCAACACACATTCATCTCGATGGCGTCCTCAACTTTTTGATCCAGCAAGACAAACGAAGTAGTGGATGAGTTCCGACAGCACGACGGCATGGTGTCGATGGTGGTGAAACTATATCCGCAAGGCTTCGCCAAGCACAACGGATTTAGAACGGAGGATGAACTAGAGAAAGGAGATTAGAACCATACTTTGCTCCTAATTATGAGGTTTAGAGGTTAATAGGCCTAGCTCTAATTAGTTGACTAGTACCAACTAGAACTAGAACTAGATCACCTAGAGTATGCTCTTAAACTTATGTTCCACGGGCTAGCCCTGCTCCTCTATTTATACATTGAGCCCTAGGGTCGTCACTTGGGGAGAGGGTCTCCCCAAAGTCAGTTTGGAACGCAAGGAAGAGTCCTTCTCGGATTCCCGCACCAGACGCAACGGTTCTTGGCGTCCAGGGCCAAACACTGGGGTCCCATGCATCTGGTCCCCGACCTGTGCAAAACTTCCTTTTGCACCGACCTAAAGCCCCATGGGACTTACCCCTTGGCACAATTGTAAGTGTCCTCACACCAGAATATTTCTAGAACCATTCGAAACTCTTCCGATGAATTTCGGAACCCTTCTAGATACCAAATATTATAATCCAATATAACAATATTTACCTCTGAACCATTCCGAAGCTCCTCGTTATGTCCGTGATCTCATTTGGGACTTCGAACAACATTCGGTCACCAACATACATAAGTCAGATAATATTATATCGTTAACGAATGTTAAGCATGTGGACACTATGGGTTCGAGAATGATGTAGACATGACCAAGACGCCTCTCCGGTCAATAACTAATGGTGGGACCTGAATGTCCATATTGATTCCTACATATTCTATGAACATCTTTATCGATAGAACCTTTATGACAACATATGTAGTTCCCTTTGTCCGTCGGTATGTTACATTCCCAAGGTTTGATTGTGGGTATCTTAGTACCTATTTCAATCTCGTTACCGGCAAGTCTCTTTACTCGTTACACAATACATCATCCTGTAACTAACTCCTTAGTCACTTTGCTTGCAAGCTTCTTGTGATGATGTATTACCGAGAGGTCCCAGAGATACCTCTCCGTCATATGGAGTGACAAATCCCAATCTCGATCCATGTCAACTCAACAGACACCGTCGGAGATACCTGTAGAGTACCTTTATGATCACCCAGTTACGTTGTGACGTTTGATACACACAAGCCATTCCTCCGGAGTCTGAGAGTTGCACGATCTCATGGTCGAAGAAACATGTATTTTACAAATAATAAAGCAGTAGCAATAAACTGAATATCATATTCTATGCTAACGGATGGATCTTGTCCATCACATAATTCTCCTAATGGTGTGATCCCGTTATCAAATGAAAACTCATGTCTATGGCTAGGAAACCATAACCATCTTTGATCAACGAGCTAGTCTACTAGATGCTTATTAGGGACACTTTGTTGTCTATGTATCCACACATGTATTTGAGTTCCCAATCAATACAAGTACAATATAGCTAATAAATGATTATCATGAATAAGGAAATATGATAATAACTAATTTATTATTGTATCTAGGGCATATTTCCAATAGTCCCCCACTTGCACTAGAGTCAACAATCTAGTTCACATCATCATGTGATTTACACCCAATGAGTTCTGGGGTTTCATCATGTTTTGCTTGTGAGAGAGGTTTCAGTCAACGGGTCTGGAACATTCAGATCCGTGTTGTACTTTGCAAATCTCTATGTAATATTGTAGATGCACTACTACCATGCTCCACTTGGAGCTATTCAAAATGAGTGTTCCACTATACATATCCGGATTGCTACTCCGAGTCATCCGGATTAGCGTCAAAGCTTGCATCGATGTAACCCTTTACAACGAACTCTTTATCACTTCCATAATCGAGAAACTTTTCCTTAGTCCTCGAGTTACTAAGGATAATTTTGACTGCTATCCAGTGATCCACTCATGCACCACTCTTGTACCCCTTGACAAACTAATGGCAAGGCACACACACCAGGTGCGATACATATCATGGCATACTATATAGATCCTAAGGCTAAGGCATAGGGGATGACCTTCGTCCTTTATCTTTCTTCTGTCATGGTCAAACTTTGAGTCTGACTCAAATTCACACCTTACAACATAGCCAAGAACTCCCTCTTTGACTGATCTATTTTGAACTCCTTCAAAATCTTGTCAAGGTATGTATTCATTGCAAGTTTTATCAAGCGTCTTGATCTATCTCTAAAGATCTTGATGCCCAATATTTAAGTACCTTCATTCCAGGTCTTCCTTTGGAAAACTCCTTTCCAAACAACCGTTTATGCTTTTTAGAAATTCTACATTATTTCTAATCAACAATATGTCAAACACGTATACTTATCAGAAATTCTATAGTGCTCCCACTCTCTTTCTTGTAAATACAAGTTTCTTATAAACTTTGCATAAACCAAAAAGGTTTGATCACCTCATCAAAGTGTATATTCCAACTCCGAGATGGTTGCTCTAGTACATAGAAGCATTGCTAGAGATTGCATGCACTATAGCATCCTTAGGATTGATAAAACCTTCTTGGAATATCACATATAACCTTTCATCAAGGAAACCATTGAGGAACTGATGTTTTGAAATCAATCTGTCAAATTTCATAATCAAAAAATGCAACAACTACAAAAATAATTCCAACAAACTTTAGCATCGCTACGGGTGAGAAAGTTTCAACGTACTCAACTCCTTGAACTTGTCGAAAACTTCTTTTTGACACGCCGAGCTTTAGAAATGCTGGCATTTACCATCAGCGGATGTCTTCTTCTTAAAGGTTCATTTGTACTCAACCGCCTGCCATTCATCGGCCAAGTCTGCCAAAGCCCATATACATGGATCATTTCTCGGATTTCATGGCTCCTAGCCATTTGCTAAAATCTGGGCCAACCATTGCTTCTTCATAGCTCGTAGGTTCGTTGTTGTCCAATCAACATGACCTCTAAGACAGGATTGTCGTACCACTTAGGGGCGGTATGAGACCTTTTCGACCTATGAGGTTCGGCAGTAACTTGAACGGAAGCTCATGGTCATCATCATTTGCTTCCTCTTCACTTGGTGTAGGCGCGGCAGAAACATCTCTCTGCGTCGTGCTACTATCCAACTGAAGTGACGGTTCAACAACCTCAGCAAGTTCTACTTTCCTCACACTCAATTCTTTCGAGAGAAACTCTTTCTCGAGAAAGGACCCATTTTTAGCAACAAACACTTTGCCCTCGGGTCTGAGATAGATTGCATACCCAACTGTTTCCTTAGGGTATCCGATGAAGATGCACTTTTCCGCTTTGGGTTCGAGCTTATCAGACATAAGTATTGCATTCCCAAACTCTAAGAAATGATAGCTTAGGTCTCTGCCAAACCATAATTCATATAGTGTCATCGCAACAGATTTAGATGGTGCCCTATTTAAAGTGAATGTAGTTGACTCTAATGCATAACCCCAAAACGATAGTGGCAAAATGATAAGAGACATCATTGTATGCACCATATCAAATAGAGCACGACTACGACGTTCGAACACACCATTACACTATGGTGTTCCAGGTGGCGTGAGTTGTGAAACAATTTCCACGTTATCTTAAGTTGCATACCAAACTCGTAACTCAGATATTCACCCCCACGATCATATCATAGACATTTTATCCTCTTGTCATGATGATCTTAAACTTCACTCTAAATTTTCCTGAACATTTCAAACATTTCGGATTTGTGTTTCATTAAGTAAAAATACCCATAGCTACTCAAATCATCAGTAAAGGTAAGAAAATAACGATGTCCACCACACGCTTCAACACTCATTGGACCGCATACATCAACATGTATCATTTCCAATAAGTCACTTGTCCACTCCATCATATTGGAAAACAGGGTCTCAGTCATCTTGCCCATGAGGCATGGTCCGCATGTCTCAACCGATTCAAAGGAGAGTGGGTCCAAATATAAATTACCATGGAGTTTCTTCATGCGCTTCACACCAAAATGACCTTAGTGGCAGTGCCACGAGTATGTGTTACTATCATCATTGACTTTGCATCTTTTGGCATCAATATTATTGTGGGGACCCCGACTCATAAGTCGATATCACCGAATGTACATGCATAGTGATCACAGAGATCAATGCTCACTGAACACACGGAAACTGAATAAAAGAGTCTTATATCCATTATATATCGTTTGTACTCAAGTATGTCCTTTATGGCTAAGTTTTCATAAACTTGCAGCAGAAATCTTCAACGATAGCGTGAACCCATGCCATCTGCCTTAACCCCACACACATTCTGACTAGGATGCGTCCTAGCTCGCATGTTCGTCACCAAGGTACTTTTCATCATATCATGTTCTCTCATGTCTAACCAAGAAAATAACGAGTAGCAAGCCAATGAGTACTTTGAATGTACTCGCTAGCAATCCATATTGGAACAAGGCAATAACAATGCATGATATAGCACTAAGTAGGTATTTTGCAGAAAGCTAATTTGAGTGCAATGACATGATCAAGTAACTATGTAAGCATGCATCAACAGTTGGCAGATATCCGTATGAACAAATTACAGATATCATCATAAACAGGGGCTAGAAATCTCATGTTCAGTCATCACGTCAAGTCATCTGACTTAATTCAAGTATCATCTTTGTGTCGTCCACACACACACACACACACAAGTTTTAGTCAACATTGGACGTAACACAAGAGCGGTCATCCAACTGTCCTTTACCGTGGACATGGCTGGTCGAATAGTTTTACACAGAGGTTGCACACTTTACCCACATCGTGTCGCCAGGTGACCACTCGTTGGTGCACTTCAATCTCCTCCACGACTCGCGGTATATTTCATACCCGAGGTAAGCACCCGAACAATGCCTTTCCTCTAGCAATACTAAAAAAAGATTCCACTCATTGGTGCCATCCCTCATGATATACATCACACATATCATCCATGAGGGCACACAATGGTGTGCTCGTTGCCTGTAAAGACAGCGCATGGTCACCCTACTAGGCACGACCCCATATAGAGAGTGAACTCGTCACTCTCGCCACTAGTAATGCGGGCTCTATGCTAGTACCCACCAAGGTAATCAACAAAGCCCCGTCCCATAAAGGGTATCGTGGTTGTACATGTATGGTTGGAATAACGGTCACAACTTACACCAATCCGTTTTCAAAAATCACACACACTTACTTCCTCATCATCATCTCCCTCGGGCATTAGTGGCACCCGACGGGTTTTTCAAAAAGTCTTTGAACTCATTTTTGTTTCCATCACCATGCATATTCCCATCCCACTTGCGTAGCAACTACTAGCAGCCCAACTGCTCCCACCCGCACAACCCTCATAAGAATGGTAGGGTCATGCACTATGCAAGTATCAACGGTGAAGTATCAGAGGCATCCCACTGAAGTGGTCACCACATCAACATGATCATCATCACGAAAACAAGTGCTATATGGCACACAAAAAAAGGGTTCATAGTCATGGTCAAACGGCTGCTTGCCTGGCTTAGCAAAGTCTTCGAGCTCTTCACACGCTTCTCGTCCATTCCGAGCACTTCGTCTACTTCGTCAACTATCGCCGGAAACAACTGCAATAAACAACACAACAAGCAGAGAAATAAAAGTGCACTTCGTCTGCTGTAGGGTTTTGCCGCGACGACCCCTTCTACTACCATGGCCCTTCCCAGCAGCACCGTTTCGACCTTTCTCTTTGTCACGCTTCTGATATTCAGCCCTCTGTTTCTCAACAAGTTGCTTGACCTGTCAACATTATTGGAGATCATGTACCTTGGAGCGGTAAATTTCGTAGTATGGCGCATCGGATTTCATGGTCTTCTGAGCAGCAGCAGTCTCCCGGCATCAGCGCACACGGAAGCTCCCTTGCTGGGGCTTTCGGCTTTTGCCTTCTTGTCGGCACTGAGGTTTCTGGAGCTCTCAACAGCCAGTATCGCCTTTCCTTTGCGCTTCTTGTTGCACTTCATATTTCTACCCTGTAGGTCAGGGATGTTGTCGTCATCTTCAGAGTCAACTTCGATGCTTTCCTCCTCTCCGGTGAGTCGCCTTCCTTCTTCAGCTCGAGTACACTTGTCTGCCAAGGTGTAAATCTCATTGACAGTTTTGGGGAGCTTGACAATCATCTTGGCTCGCAACCTCCTATTGTGCACATTCAAATGGAACGTGGCAATGACAGTTGCGGGATGAATTTTTGGGATGTTGCGATGCACTCGGTTGAATCTCTCGATGTACTTTCTCAAAGTTTCTCCCTCCTTCTATGGGACAACTTGAAGATCGTTGGGCTGGCCTGGTTCCGGGTGACCACCTATGAAGGTGCCAACGAACTCGTTGCACAAATCATCCCATGAGGAAATGGAATTTTCCGGCGGGTGCATTAGCTACGATCTCACAGTTGGCTTAAGTGCCAAAAGCAAATAGTTGGGGAGCACCTTTTCATCTCTTCCTCCTACGGCTTGGAGAGCTATCATGTATATGCCCAGGAACTCTATCGGGTTTAGCTTCCCGTCGTATTTCCGGTACTTCAGGTTTGAAAGCTCAGGTCGACGGACAGCGGACCCGTCGGAGCTCGCTAGTGAAGGCGGGGCAGCCGACCTCGTAAGGAAGGTACCCGCCAACACTGGGCGCGGTGTTGCCGGTGTGTGGACCATTGCGCTTGTCAGATTGACGTTGAGATTCCCAACGTCACTCGATGGTGATACCCGTGTCTTCTTTCTGCTGGTCTTCAAGGACGCGCCGTTGATCCGAGTGGTCGCGTAGGCCGGATGAGACTATGGACACCTCGTCGTGCTCGTCTTTATGTGAAACTTGTTGTGGCTGCCCCCAGGCATGTCATCATGGAGGATATTGCACCGTTGGTGTAGCCCCTTCGACCTATTCGTCGGCCCGGGCCGCTGCTGCCTTTCGCTTATGCCGCGATGGCTGTGCATGCCGGTTCTTGTTAGTTTTGAAGAAGGAGATCAAGCTTTGAATGGTAGCTCTCCATTTGTCCATCTTATCGGCCATTGACATAAAATTGATCAGCATCTGGACTCGCGCCATGGCTTCCTCGGTTGTGTCTAGCACGGCGAAAGAGGCAGACCGCAAAGTCGCTCGGCTCTAGGTGGGACCAAGAGAAGCGTCGTCGTGCTCTCGACATCGTGTGCCGCTCATCGGGGCCGTCTGATGTGCAGGAGGCCGAGCATGTGCATTTGCGGCCTCGCTCGGCGCTCCATCTTGTTCCGCATGGGGCGAGCACCCAGCAACTCTGCTAGTGGTGGTGGAAGACGTAGGGTCACAGCTTGCACTAGACCGAGCACCCCCATGATGGTCGCAGCCATCCGGGCGGTGGGGAGGTGAAGGACGGGCATTCCCCTCGCTCACAGCGTCAAGGCTTGGCTTGCCAAGTTGTTGCTGCTACTGCTCCTCTCTGATGCCTTCTGCTCCACCTCCGGTCATGGGGGACTAGACGGGGGTGCCACCTACACCGGCCGCATCGCCCATGATGTC